>JAQOWZ010000020.1:13568473-14768473 GCA_035578165.1 Stenolophus ochropezus
CTTCTATTAAACCTATCTTCAGATAACTATCCTGTTTGTACATCCGGTGTGTTAGTTCTTCACGCACTTATTATAAAACCTTCTCGAATCAGTACCTTCTATTAAACCTATCTTCAGATAACCTGCCTGTATTTACATCCGGTGTGTTAGTTCTTCACGTACTTATTATAAAACCTTCTCAAATCTGTACCTTCTATTAAACCTATCCTCAGATAACCATCCTGTTTTTACATCCGGTGTGTTAGTTCTTCACGCACGTGTTATAAAACCTTCTCGAATCTGTACCTTCTATTAAACCTATCTTCAGATAACTATCTTGTTTTTACATCCAGTGTGTTAGTTCTTTACGCACTTATTATAAAACCTTATCGAATCTGTACCTTCTATTAAACCTATTTTCAGATAACCATCCTGTTTTTACATCCGGTGTGTTAGTTCTTCACGCACTTATTATAAAACCTTCTCGAATCTGTACCTTCTATTAAACCTATCTTCAGATAACCATCTTGTTTTTACATCCGGTGTGTTAGTTCTTCACGCACTTATTATAAAACCTTCTCGAATCTGTACCTTCTATTAAACCTAACTTCAGGTAACCATCCTGTTTTTACATCCGGTGTGTTAGTTCTTCACGCACTTATTATAAAACCTTCTCGAATCTGTACCTTCTTTTAAACCCATCTTCAGGTAACCATCCTGTTTTTACATCCGGTGTGTTAGTTCTTCACGCACTTACTATAAAACCTTCTCGAATCTGTACCTTCTATTAAACCTATCTTCAGATAACCATCCTGTTTTTACATCCGGTGTGTTAGTTTTTCACGCACTTATTATAAAACCTTCTCGAATCTGTACCTTCTATTAAACCTATCTTCAGATAACCTGCCTGTATTTACATCCGGTGTGTTAGTTCTTCACGCACTTATTATAAAACCTTCTCGAATCTGTACCTTCTATTAAACCTATCTTTAGATAACCATCCTGTTTTTACATTCGATGTGTTAGTTCTTCACGCACTTATTATAAAACCTTCTCGAATCTGTACCTTCTATTAAACCTATCTTCAGATAACCATCCTGTTTTTACATCCGGTGTGTTAGTTCTTCACGCACTTATTATAAAACCTTCTCGAATCTGTACCTTCTTTTAAACCTATCTTCAGATAACCATCCTGTTTTTACATCCGGTGTGTTAGTTTTTCACGCACTTATTATAAAACCTTCTCGAATCTGTACCTTCTATTTAACCTATCTTCAGATAACCTTCCTGTTTTTACATCCGGTGTGTTAGTTCTACACGCATTTATTATAAAACCTTTTCGAATCTGTACCTTCAATTCAACCTATCTTCAGATAACCATCCTGTTTTTACATCCGGTGTGTTAGTTCTTCACGCACTTATTATAAAACCTTCTTGAATCTGTACCTTCTATTAAACCTATCTTCAAATAACCATCCTGTTTTTACATCTGGTGTGTTAGTTCTTCACGCACTTATTATAAAACTTTCTCGAATCTGTACCTTCTATTAAACCTATCTTTAGATAACCAGCCTGTTTTTACATCCGGTGTGTTAGTTCTTCACGCACTTATTATAAAACCTTCTCGAATCTGTACCTTCTTTTAAACCTATCTTCAGATAACCATCCTGTTTTTACATCCGGTGTGTTAGTTTTTCACGCACTTATTATAAAACCTTCTCGAATCTGTACCTTCTATTTAACCTATCTTCAGATAACCTTCCTGTTTTTACATCCGGTGTGTTAGTTCTACACGCATTTATTATAAAACCTTTTCGAATCTGTACCTTCAATTCAACCTATCTTCAGATAACCATCCTGTTTTTACATCCGGTGTGTTAGTTCTTCACGCACTTATTATAAAACCTTCTTGAATCTGTACCTTCTATTAAACCTATCTTCAAATAACCATCCTGTTTTTACATCCGGTGTGTTAGTTCTTCACGCACTTATTATAAAACCTTCTCGAATCTGTACCTTCTATTAAACCTATCTTCAGATAACCATCCTGTTTTTACATCCGGTGTATTTGTTCTTCACGTACTTATTATAAAACCTTCTCAAATCTGTACCTTCTATTAAACCTATCTTCAGATAACCATCCTGCTTTTACATCCGGTGTGTTAGTTCTTCACGCATTTATTATAAAACCTTCTCGAATCTGTAACTTCTATTAAACCTATCTTCAGATAACTATCCTGTTTGTACATCCGGTGTGTTAGTTCTTCACGCACTTATTATAAAACCTTCTCGAATCAGTACCTTCTATTAAACCTATCTTCAGATAACCAGCCTGTTTTTACATCCGGTGTGTTAATTCTTCACGTACTTATTTTAAAACCTTCTCAAATCTGTACCTTCTATTAAACCTATCCTCAGTTAACCATCCTGTTTTTACATCCGGTGTGTTAGTTCTTTACGCACTTATTATAAAACCTTCTCAAATCTGTACCTTCTATTAAACCTATCTTCAGATAACCATCTTGTTTTTACATCCAGTGTGTTAGTTCTTCACGCACTTATTATAAAACCTTTTCGAATCTGTACCTTCTATTAAACCTATTTTCAGATAACCATCCTGTTTTTACATCCGGTGTGTTAGTTCTTCACGCACTTATTATAAAACCTTCTCGAATCTGTACCTTCTATTAAACCTATCTTTAGATAACCATCCTGTTTTTACATTCGATGTGTTAGTTCTTCACGCACTTATTATAAAACCTTCTCGAATCTGTACCTTCTATTAAACCCATCTTCAGGTAACCATCCTGTTTTTACATCCGGTGTGTTAGTTCTTCACGCACTTACTATAAAACCTTCTCGAATCTGTACCTTCTATTAAACCTATCTTCAGATAACCATCCTGTTTTTACATCCGGTGTGTTAGTTTTTCACGCACTTATTATAAAACCTTCTCGAATCTGTACCTTCTATTAAACCTATCTTCAGATAACCTGCCTGTATTTACATCCGGTGTGTTAGTTCTTCACGCACTTATTATAAAACCTTCTCGAATCTGTACCTTCTATTAAACCTATCTTTAGATAACCATCCTGTTTTTACATTCGATGTGTTAGTTCTTCACGCACTTATTATAAAACCTTCTCGAATCTGTACCTTCTATTAAACCTATCTTCAGATAACCATCCTGTTTTTACATCCGGTGTGTTAGTTCTTCACGCACTTATTATAAAACCTTCTCGAATCTGTACCATCTATTAAACCTATCTTCAGATAACCATCCTGTTTTTACATCCGGTGTATTAGTTCTTCACGCACTTGTTATAAAACCTTCTCGAATCTGTACCTTCTATTAAACCTATCTTTAGATAACCATCCTGTTTTTACATCCGGTGTGTTAGGTCTTCACGCACTTATTATAAAACCTTCTCGAATCTGTACCTTCTATTAAACCTATCTTCAGATAATCAGCCTGTTTTTACATTCGGAGTGTTAGTTCTTCACGTACTTATTATAAAACCTTCTCAAATCTGTACTTTCTATTAAACCTATCTTCAGATAACCATCCTGTTTTTACATCCGGTGTGTTAGTTCTTCACGCACTTATTATAAAACCTTCTCGAATCTGTACATTCTATTAAACCTATCTTTAGATAACCACCTTGTTTTTACATCCAGTGTGTTAGTTCTTTACGCACTTATTATAAATCCTTCTTGAATCTGTACTTTCTATTAAACTTATCTTCAGATAACCATCCTGTTTTTACATCCGGTGTATTAGTTCTTTACGCACTTATTATAAAACCTTCTCGAATCTGTACCTTGTATTAAACCTATCTTCAGATAATCATCCTGTTTTTACATCCGGTGTGTGAGTTCTTTACGCACTTATTATAAAACCTTCTCGAATCTGTACCTTCTATTAAACCTATCTTCAGATAACCATCTTGTTTTTACATCCGGTGTGTTAGTCCTTCTCTCACTTATTATAAAACCTTCTCGAATCTGTACCTTCTATTAAACCTATCTTCAGATAACCATCCTGTTTTTACATCCGGTGTGTTAGTCCTTTTTGCACTTATTATAAAACCTTCTCGAATCTGTATCTTCTATTAAACCTATCTTCAGATAACCATCTTGTTTTTATATCCGGTGTGTTAGTTCTTCACGCACTTATAAAAAAAGCTTCTCGAATCTGTACCTACTATTAAACCTATCTTCAGATAACCATCCTGTTTTTACATCCGGTGTGTTAGTTCTTCACGCACTTATTATAAAACCTTCTCGAATCTGTACCTTCTATTAAACCTATTTTCAGATAACCATCCTGTTTTTACATCCGGTGTGTTAGTTCTTCACGCACTTATTATAAAACCTTCTCGAATCTGTACCTTCTATAAAACCTATCTTCAGATAACCATCCTGTTTTTACATCTGGTGTGTTAGTTCTTCACGCACTTATTATAAAACCTTCTCGAATCTGTACCTTCTATTAAACTCATCTTCAGATAACCATCCTGTTTTTACATCCGGTGTGTTAGTTCTTCACGCACTTGTTATAAAACCTTCTCGAATCTGTACCTTCTATTAAACTCATCTTCAGATAACCATCCTGTTTTTACATCCGATGTGTTAGTTCTTCACGCACTTATTATAAAACCTTCTCGAATCTGTACCTTCTATTAAACTCATCTTCAGATAACCATCCTGTTTTTACATCCGGTGTGTTAGTTCTTCACGCACTTGTTATAAAACCTTCTCGAATCTGTACCTTCTATTAAACTCATCTTCAGATAACCATCTTGTTTTTACATCCGATGTGTTAGTTTTTCACGCACTTATTATAAAACCTTCTCGAATCTGTACCTTCTATTAAACCTATCTTCAGATTACCATTCTGTTTTTGCATCCGGTGTGTTAGTTCTTCACGCACTTCTTATAAAACCCTCTAATCCGTACCTCTTATTAAAGCTATCTTTAGATAACCATCCTGTTTTTACATCCGGTGTGGTAGTTCTTCACGCACTTGTTATAAAACCTTCTCGAATCTGCACCTTCTATTAAACCTATCTTCAGGTAACCATCCTGTTTTTACATCCGGTGTGTTAGTTCTTCACGCACTTATTATGAAACCTTCTCGAATCTGTACCTTCTATTAAACCTATTTTCAGATAACCATCCTGTTTTTACATCCGGTGTGTCAGTTCTTCATGCACTTATTATAAAACCTTCTCGAATCTGTACCTTCTATAAAACCTATGTTCAGATAACCATCCTGTTTTTACATCCGGTGTGTTAGTTCTTCACGCACTTATTATAAAACCTTCTCGAATCTGTACCTTCTATTAAACTCATCTTCAGATAACCATCCTGTTTTTACATCCGATGTGTTAGTTCTTCACGCACTTATTATAAAACCTTCTCGAATCTGTACCTTCTATTAAACCTATCTTCAGATAACCATCCTGTTTTTACATCCGGTGTGTTAGTTCTTCACGAACTTATTATAAAACCTTCTCGAATCTGTACCTTCTATTAAACCTATCTTCAGATAACCATCCTGTTTTTACATCCGGTGTGGTAGTTCTTCACGCACTTATTATAAAACCTTCTCGAATCTGTACCTTCTATTAAACCTATCTTCAGATAACCATCCTGTTTTTACATGCGGTGTGTTTGTTTTTCACGCACTTATTATAAAACCTTCTCGAATCTGTACCTTCTATTAAACCTATCTTCAGATAACCATCCTGTGTTTACATCCGGTGTGTTAGTTTTTCACGCACTTATTATAAAACCTACTCGAATCTGTACCTTCTATTAAACCTATTTTCAGATAACCATCCTGTTTTTACATCCGGTGTGTTAGTTCTTTACGCACTTATTATAAAACCTTCTCGAATCTGTACCTTCTATTAAACCTATTTTCAGATAACCATCCTGTTTTTACATCCGGTGTGTTAGTTCTTCACGCACTTATTATAAAACCTTCTCGAATCTGTACCTTCTATTAACCTATCTTCACATAACCATCCTGTTGTTACATCCGGTGTGTTAGTCCTTCTCGCACTTATTATAAAACCTTCTCAAATCTGTACCTTCTATTAAACCTATCTTCAGATAACCATCCTGTTTTTACATCCGGTTTGTTAGTTCTTCACGCACTTATTATAAAACCTTCTCGAATCTGTACCTTCTATTAAACCTATCTTCAGATAACCCTCCTGTTTTTACATCCGGTGTGGTAGTTCTTCACGCACATATTATAAAACCTTCTCGATTCTGTACCTTCTATTAAACCTATCTTCAGATAATCATCCTGTTTTTACATCCGGTGTGTTAGGTCTTCACGCACTTATTATAAAACCTTCTCGAATCTGTACCTTCTATTAAACTTATCTTCAGATAACCAGCCTGTTTTTACATCCGGTGTGTTAGTTCTTCACGCACTTATTATAAAACCTTCTCGAATCTGTACCTTTTATTAAACTCATCTTCAGATAACTATCCTGTTTTTACATCCGATGTGTTAGTTCTTCACGCACTTATTATAAAACCTTCTCGAATCTGTACCTTCTATTAAACCTATCTTCAGATAACCATCCTGTTTTTACATCCGGTGTGGTAGTTCTTCACGCATTTATTATAAAACCTTCTCAAATCTGTACCTTCTAATAAATCAATCTTCAGATAACCATCATGTGTTTACATCCGGTGTGTTAGTTTTTCACGCACTTATTATAAAACCTTCTCGAATCTGTATCTTCTATTAAACCTATCTTCAGATAACCATCCTGTTTTTACATCCGGTGTGTTAGTTCTTCACGCACTTATTATAAAACCTTCTGGAATCTGTACCTTCTATTAAACCTATCTTCAGATAACCATCCTGTTTTTACATGCGGTGTGTTAGTTTTTCACGCACTTATTATAAAACCTTCTGGAATCTGTACCTTCTATTAAACCTATCTTCAGATAACCATCCTGTTTTTACATCCGGTGTGTTAGTTCTTCACGCACTTATTATAAAACCTTCTCGAATCTGTACCTTCTATTAAACCTATCTTCAGATAACCATTCTGTTTTTACATCCGGTCTGTAAGTTCTTTACTTACTTATTATAAAACCTTCTCGAATCTGTACCTTCTATTAAACCTATCTTCAGATAACCATCTTGTTTTTACATCCAGTTTGTTATTTCTTCACGCACTTATTATAAATCCTTCTCGAATCTGTACCTTCTATTAAACTTATCTTCAGATAACCATCCTGTTTTTACATCCGGTGTGTTAGTTCTTTACGCACTTATTATAAAACCTTCTCGAATCTGTACCTTCTATTAAACCTATCTTCAGATAACCATCCTGTTTTTACATCCGGTGTGTTAGTCCTTTTCGCACTTATTATAAAACCTTCTCAAATCTGTATCTTCTATTAAACCTATCTTCAGATAACCATCTTGTTTTTATATCCGGTGTTTTAGTTCTTCACGCACTTATTATAAAACCTTCTCGAATCTGTACCTACTATTAAACCTATCTTCAGATAACCATCCTGTTTTTACATCCGGTGTGTTAGTTCTTCACGCACTTATTATAAAACCTTCGCGAATCTGTACCTTCTATTAAACCTATCTTCAGATAACCATCCTGTTTTTACATGCGGTGTGTTAGATTTTCACGCACTTATTATAAAACCTTCTCGAATCTGTACCTTCTATTAAACCTATCTTCAGATTACCATTCTGTTTTTGCATCCGGTGTGTTAGTTCTTCACGCACTTCTTATAAAACCCTCTAATCCGTACCTCTTATTAAAGCTATCTTTAGATAACCATCCTGTTTTTACATCCGGTGTGGTAGTTCTTCACGCACTTGTTATAAAACCTTCTCGAATCTGTACCTTCTATTAAACCTATCTTCAGGTAACCATCCTGTTTTTACATCCGGTGTGTTAGTTCTTCACGCACTTATTATAAAACCTTCTCGAATCTGTACCTTCTATTAAACCTATTTTCAGATAACCATCCTGTTTTTACATCCGGTGTGTTAGTTCTTCACGCACTTATTATAAAACCTTCTCGAATCTGTACCTTCTATAAAACCTATCTTCAGATAACCATCCTGTTTTTACATCCGATGTGTTAGTTCTTTACGCACTTATTATAAAACCTTCCCGAATCTGTACCTTCTATTAAACTCATCTTCAGATAACCATCTTGTTTTTATATCCGGTGTGTTAGTTCTTTACGCACTTATTATAAAACCTTCTCGAATCTGTACCTTCTATTAAACCTATCTTCAGATAACCATCCTGTTTTTACATCCGGTGTGTTAGTTCTTCACGCACATATTATAAAACCTTCTCGAATCTGTACCTTCTATTAAACCTATCTTTAGATAACCATCCTGTTTTTACATCCGGTGTGTTAGTTCTTCACGCACTTATTATAAAACCTTCTCGAATCTGTACCTTCTATTAAACCTATCTTCAGATAACCATCCTGTTTTTAAATCTGGTGTGTTAGTTCTTCACGCACTTATTATAAAACCTTCTCGAATCTGTACCTTCTATTAAACCTATCTTCAGATAACCATCCTGTTTTTACATCCGGTGTGTTAGTTCTTCACGCACTTATTATAAAACCTTCTCGAATCTGTACCTTCTATTAAACTTATCTTCAGATAACCATTCTGTTTTTACTTCCGGTGTGTTAGTTCTTCACGCACTTATTATTGTTAGTTCTTCACGCACATATTATAAAACCTTCTCGAATCTGTACCTTCTATTAAACCTATTGTAACGTTTTTTATATTTAGGTGAAGTGTAAAATTGATTAAAGCACTAATATTTATATAACTAAGTTTAATTAAAGAAATATGAATTATAAAGAATAATGAAAAATAACTAACACTAAGAATTAATAAATATAAACACTAATTTACGACTAACATATATCAATAAAGACTTAAACACTAAGATAATTTATTTAAACAATTAGAACTACGCAATATTTATTTCTACAATATTTATATCACTCTCTATTTATATCACCATCTGTTTACTACACGTATCGATACAAGACTGTCCTCGCGATCTTTTACTCGGGGTATTTATATAAAACGATTCATTCTCGAATATTCTTTGATTTCTTGGAAATCAGAACAATGGGGAGCGAACGGACGTGTTCTGACCTGTTCGCTAGCGGCCGCCGCCCGCGCCCCCGCCCGCACCGCGACCCTGGGTTCGCTACATTGCCCCCTCCTTTAGAATGTTTCGTCCCGGAACAGTTAGTTATGACGAAATCTGCATGCATCACCCTTGGTGCTTCTGGAAGTCTTGAAGAAATAACAGTCGACGTTCCGTTTAAGCCCTTCGTGACCGGTAGAGTTGAAGCTGCAGACTAGATTTTCCACTCCGGTAAAGCGGAAGATTGTTTCTAACATGCTTCTAACAATCCTCCAATCCAAACCATCTAGTCCACAGCCTATCTTCGGTACTGACAGCTTCATGATGTCGTTCTTCAAAATATGGTCCTTCATATCACACAACGAGTCCCATAAATTGCGGTATGACGGCTTCTGATATGAGTATTGTTTGGTAACCAGGTAGTAAAGGTACCGCTTGTTTTCTACGTTATCATCCTTCAGTTGTAGCGTTTTTCCAACAGTTGGACGTTGGTTGGCCAGTTCTTGTACTCGTCCAAATTTTCTTTTAAAAACTGAAGCGATGCCGCGGGACATTTTAATATCTTTCGCTACACAATGTGCGAGGGAATACTCTGGGGACACGGTGAACAGATCTCGTTGTTCTTCTCGTGTCACGCCATACCGAGCTTTATGACCAGTAGAATGACTTTCCATGAAGTCTTCAAATGTAGGTTCCTCAGGTACAACCCAGCGAACTGTCGCTCCACGATGATCGTCAAAGTTATCACCAGCGAAAGGGGCTAACCGATTGAAGTGGATTACTCTCGGCTTTCCATTAGGTGTTTTCCTAATTCTGTAGACCACATCATTTACTCTCTTTACGATCTCGTAGGGACCTTCCCAATTCTTTTGTAGCTTCGGTGATAAGCCACGACGTCTTTGTGGATTGTAAAGCCACACCAAATTCCCAGGTTGAAAACCACCTTTTTCAGCCTTGACGTCATACTGGTCCTTCATCCGATCGCTGGCACCTTGAATGTTTATGCGGAGTTGTTCATGGATGTCATTCATTCTGCTCCGTAAGTCCGTTACATAGTCCTCCCCTGCTAGATCTTCACCGGATTTACTGCCAAATACCAGGTCGCATGGTAAGCGCAACTCCCGCCCGAATAAGATGTTAGCTGGTGTCTGCCCTGTTGTCTCATGCACGGATGAACGGTAAGCCAACAAGAACAGATGAAGATGTCGGTCCCAGTCTCGTTGATGGTTAGAGACTACCTTTGACAAATACTGATTTATTGTTCTATTCATCCGTTCAACCATGCCATCAGACTGCGGGTGTAATGCAGTAGTTCTGGTTTTCTTTATTCCTAATATCTTACAGATATTTTGGAACAGAGCAGACTCGAAATTCCTTCCTTGGTCGGAATGTATCTCTCGCGGTACTCCAAATCGGCAGATGCATTCTTTTACCAAAACTTCAGCGACCGTTACGGCTTCCTGGTTGGGTAATGGATAGGCTTCGACCCACTTAGTAAAGTAGTCCATTACTAGTACTATGTATTTATTTCCAACATCAGTTTCGGGGAATGGTCCGGCCACGTCAATCGCAATGCGTTCAAAGGGACTTCCAACGTTATATTGGCGCATATGAGCTCTTCTTTTCCTATGTGGCCCGTTACTTCCCGCGTAGACCACACATTTATTGCACCACTCTTTAACATCTTCTTTGCAATTTACCCAGTAAAATCGTTGGCGCAATCTCTCGAGGGTTTTATTTACTCCAAAATGTCCAGATCCGTCGTGGATCTCCTCCAATACTTCCGGTACTCTATTTCTAGGGATTATCAGCTCTCAGTACCTTCAGTATTCTCTATAACACGTTTCAGGAGGCCCTCTTCAACAACAATAGAGTCCCACTGCGCCCAGTACGATTTTACACTTTGTGAGTGTCGTGCAACATCTTCCCAAACTGGTTTGCTATCTCCACGTTTCCAATCCAGTATGATTTTTAAGTCCGAGTCATTCTCTTGGTCCTTGCGAAGGTCTTCCGTTTGCCAACTATCATTTACTACTGTTGTTCTGGCGATGGTAGAGAGTTTTTCTTCTAGACGACTGCAATGCTTGCATTCGTCCTGGCAAGGTCTTCTTGATAATGCGTCAGCATTACGATGGCTTGTACCTGCTCGATGCTCAATACCAAAGTTATATTCTTGCAATCTTTCAATCCATCTAGCTGCCTGACCTTCAGGATTCTTAAATTGTAGCAGCCATTTGAGAGCAGCGTGGTCAGTTCTTATAAGAAATCTTCTACCGTATAAATATTTGTAGAAGTGCTCCACGGATTTCACGACCGCCAAAAGTTCTTTTCTGGTGACGCAATAATTCCTCTCTGGTTTTGACAAGGTCTTACTAAAATAGGCAATAACCTTTTCTTGTCCGTCTTGTATCTGGGAAAGAACGCCACCAATTCCAACGTTGCTGGCATCTGTATCTAAAACAAATTCTCCTTCTGGTAAAGGATAACTTAGGACAGGTGCGCTTGTCAAGGAATATTTAAGTTGTTTGAATGCGGCTTGACAGTCCATCTCCCAGATAAATCTTCTACCTTCTTCAGTAAGCCTTGTCAATGGCTTCGCTATGTTGGCAAATCCAGGTACATAACGTCGGTAGTATGTACAGAGACCAAGGAAACTTCTCAATTCCTGTTTATCCCTCGGTACTGGCCAGTCACTCACAGCCCTTATTTTCTCCGGGTCTACTACAATACCCTTACCAGAAACTACGTGTCCAAGATAATGAACTTCTTTTTGAAATAAGTGACACATCTTTGGACTGAGCTTTAGGTTAGCCTCCCTCAATCTTTGGAAAACGTCTTTCAAGTTCTTCATATGGTCCTCGAACGTTGTTCCTACCACAATAATATCGTCGAGGTAAACCAAACATGTTTTCCATGACAATCCAGCCAACACGGTTTCCATAAGTCGTTCAAATGTTGCAGGGGCATTGCAGAGCCCAAATGGCATAACAGTAAATTGCCACAGACCGGTACCGATAGTAAAAGCTGTCTTTTCTTTGTCTTTTGGATCTAAATCCACTTGCCAGTATCCGCTCTTTAAATCAAGAGTAGAGAAAATCTTTGATCCTGCCAATGTGTCCAGTGTATCGTCTATTCGGGGTAGCGGGTAGCTATCCTTCTTCGTCACGTTGTTAAGTTGACGATAATCGACGCAAAATCTTGTAGAGCCATCCTTCTTCTTCACTAGCACCACTGGTGAAGCCCATGGACTACTTGAAGGTTCAATCACACCTTCCATCCTCATATCCTCTATAATTTCTTCAGCTTCTTCCCGCTTCGCCAGTGGTAATCTTCTTGCTGTTTGGCGGATGGGTCTTGCGTCTCCGGTGTCTATTTTATGATGGACTACATTGGTTCGTCCTTTGTCCTTCTTGTCAAATTGGAACACATCTTGAAAGGTCCCAATTAAGTTCGTAGCCTTGGTTTTCTGGTCGGCAGTCAAGTCCTGGAACGATGATGACAGCTCCTTGATTAGAATATCTGGAACTTCACAGGATGTGTTGTCTTTGACCTTTACAGTTCGAATAATTGATGATACCGTTGAGCATTCTCCTACTACGGTTCCTTTTTTTTAGTATAACTGGATAAAAATTAATGTTCATTATCGAACTGGGATTATCTTGTCAGTTTCAAGCAAGGTTTTCCCAATTACAACTCCAGTCCCAGTTTTGGCATCATCGTTTTTCGGCTGGAGCATGACAATGTTTCCCTCACAGAAGCTACCCTCTAGCTGTGCTTCCACGATTGACTCACTCCGTTCTGCGAGGGTGACATCTTCCGTTATCAATACTCGCATGGCATTGTCATCTCGTGGATTTAATACCAGTTCTTCATCATTGACCATCATCACTCCATTCTTTAGATCAAGTTTAAATCCATGCTTTTTCATAATGTCCATGCCGAGAATGAATTCATCTTCTACATCAGCTACCAGCACACGATGTTTAATGCACGTTTTTCCAACAGTGATGGTCAAATCTATTTCTCCAGAAGCGGTAGCTTGTTCTCCTGTGGCTGTGCGTATCTGCCACTTTGTTGGAAGTAGATGTTTTCTGCACAGTTTTCTTGCTTAGTCGGGTCTGATTATTGTTTTTGTCGCACCCGTATCCAGCAACATTTTAAGCGGCCTGCTGTCGATAGAGCCGTCTACATAGACACTGTTAGCTTGATTATGAAGGGATCCGACATAACTAATGGATTCTGGGGCTACTGGAATACGGGTCGACGATTGCCCCTTCGCATCAACCCGACTTAGTTTCCCGACTCTTTTTCTTCCTTTCTTGCTTCTGCTTTCCTCTGTTGTTTTCTGCAGAGCCTTTGCGGGTGACCTAATTCACCGCAATTCCAACAGCGGAGTTTCTTTCTTCCCGCGCCATGAATTTCAGATGAAATTCGTCTTATCCTGTCATCTAGATCCTCAGTGTCTTCATTCCTCTCAGCATCGATAATTCGCACTCGCGATTGGCATATGAAAGTGCATCAACCAGAGTTTTTGGTCTAGCCAATCGTAGTGCCTGCTGAGTTTCATTGTCTCGGACCCCATATATAAATGCTTGTGTAGCTAGGCATTCCAAAACGCTGTCAGGGGCTGTAGGGTGTGCATGACGAACCAGGCGAGCTATGTCAGCTTCAAATTCTTGCAAGTTCTCTTTAGAATTTTGATACCGGTTCCTCAATTGCGTCTGGTACACCTGCTCCAAATGCGCATTGCCATATCGCATATCCAATCGCTTAACAAGTTGTTCGTAGTTTTCCTGTTCATCCTCTTTTAGCGTCTGTAGGATATCGATGGCTTCTCCGCGCAGTGAAACTGTCAGCGCTGTAGCCTTCTCCTTGGAAGTCCAGCTATTTGCTTTGGCAGCGGCTTCAAATTGTTTTACATAATTCGGCCATGATGACTTGCCGTCGAATTCGGGTGTTTTAATGTGCAGTCTTGAATTATGTTCCGCTTTTACTGTTTTGTTTTCTTGAATTATATCAGTCTTAACTGTATTAGAATTTGAAACCGATGGTAACGTAATTTTGGAGAAATTTTGCTGTAACTCTTCAAGTTTCTTCTCATAAGTTTCTATTCTCTCTTCTAATATTCCCGAACTTTCTTTCAATTGTTCTTTAAATTGTTCGTTTAGTTTGTCCTCCAAACCTCTAGAATTTTCTATTAGTTTCTCTTCCCATATTCTAGAATTTTCTGTTAATTTCTCTTCTAAAATTCTAGAATTTTCTTTTAATTCTTCTTTTAATGTTTGAGAATATTCCACCAACTTTTGTTTTAAAGTTCTAGAATTTTCTAGCAACTCTTCTTTCAATGTTCGAGAATTTTCTTCAGATTTTCTAGAACTTTCCTCTAATTTTTGTTCTAATGTTCTAGATTTTTCTATTAGTTCTTCTTTCAATACTCTAGAACTTTCTTTCATTTGTTCTAAAGTTGTACCAAAATCATCAATTTTGAATAAAAAGTCATTAGGATTTTCACCAGCTTCTGTAAGAGCTTGCCGTAGACGATGTTGTAGAACAATCTTGGTTCCCGATGTCTCCAACTCTTAGTAGCCATTTTATTTATTTTTATTTTACACTTCACAGTTTTTATTAACCCCACACCTGACACCAATTGTAACGTTTTATATATTTAGGTGAAGTATAAAATTGATTAAAGTACTAATATTTATATAACTAAGTTTAATTAAAGAAATATGAATTATAAAGAATAATGAGAAATAACTAACACTAAGAATTAATAAATATAGACACTAATTTACGACTAACATATATCAATAAAGACTTAAACACTAAGATAATTTATTTAAACAATTAGAACTACGCAATATTTATTTCTACAATATTTATATCACTCTCTATTTATATCACCATCTGTTTACTACACGTATCGATACAAGACTGTCCTCGCGATCTTTTACTCGGAGTATTTATATAAAACGCTTCATTCTCGAATATTCTTTGATTCCTTGGAAATCAGAACAATGGGGAGCGAACGGACGTGTTCTGACCTGTTCGCTAGCGACAGCCGCCCGCGCCGCCGCCCGCGCCCGACCTGGGTTCGCTACACTATCTTCATATAACCATGCTGTTTTTACATCCGGTGTGTTAGTTCTTCACGCACTTATTACAAAACCTTCTCGAATCTGTGCCTTCTATTAAACCTATCTTCAGATAACCATCCTGTTTTTGCATAAGGTGTGTTAGTTTTTCACGCACTTCTTATAAAATCATCTCTAATCCGTACCTCTTATACAATCTATCTTCAGATAACCATCCTGTTTTTTCATCCGATGTGTTAGTTCTTCACGCACTTCTTATAAAACCTTCTCGAATCTGTACCTTCTATTAAACCTATCTTAAGATTACCATTCTGTTTTTGCATCCGGTGTGTTAGTTCTTCACGCACTTCTTATAAAACCCTCTAATCCGTACCTTCTATTAAACCTATCTTTAGATAACCATCCTGTTTTTACATCCGGTGTGTTAGTTCTTCACGGACTTATTATAAAACCTTCTCGAATCTGTACCTTATATTAAACCTATCTTCAGATAACCATCCTGTTTTTACATCCAGTGTGTTAGTTCTTCACGCACCTATTATAAAACATTCTCGAATCTGTACCTTCTATTAAACCTATCTTCAGATAACTATCCTGTTTTTACATCCAGTGTGTTAGTTCTTAACGCACTTATTATAAAATCTTCTCGGATTTGTACCTTCTATTAAACCTATCTTCAGATAACCATCCTGTTTTTACATCCAGTGTGTTAGTTCTTCACGCACATATTATAAAACCTTCTCGAATCTGTACCTTCTATTAAACCTATCTTCAGATAACCATCCTGTTTTTACATCCGGTGTGTTAGTTCTTCACGCACTTATTATAAATCCTTCTCGAATCTGTACCTTCTATTAAATCTATCTTCAGATAACCATCCTGTTTTTGCATAAGGTGTGTTAGTTTTTCACGCACTTCTTATGAAATCATCTCTAATCCGTACCTCTTATGCAATCTATCTTCAGTTAACCATCCTGTGCTTGCATCCGGTGTGTTAGTTTTTCACGCACTTCTTATGAAACCATCTCTAATCCGTACCTCTTATACAATCTAATTTCAAATAACCATCCTGTTTTTTCATCCGGTGTGTTAGTTCTTCACGCACTTCTTTTAAAACCTTCTCGAATCTGTACCTTCTATTAAACCTATCTTCAGATTACCATTCTGTTTTTGCATCCGGTGTGTTAGTTCTTCATGCACTTTTTATAAAAACCTCTAATCCGTACCTCTTATTAAAGCTATCTTTAGATAACCATCCTGTTTTTGTATCCGGTGTGTCAGTTCTTCACACACTTCTTATAAAACCATCTAATCCGTACCTCTTATACAATCTATCTTCAGATAACCATCCTGTTTTTTCATCCGGTGTGTTACTTCTTCATGCACTCCTTATAGAACATTCTCGAATCTGTACCTTCTATTAATCCTATCTTCAGATTACCATTCTGTTTTTGCATCCGGTGTGTTAGTTCTTCACGCACTTCTTATAAAACCCTCTAATCCGTACCTCTTATTAAAGATATCTTTAGATCACCATCCTGTTTTTGCATCAGGTGTGTAAGTTTTTCACACACTTCTTATAAAACCCTCTAATCTGTACCTCTTATACAATCTATTTTCAGATAACTATCCTGTTTTTGCATCCGGTGTGTTAGTTCTTCACACACTTCTTATAAAACCCTCTAATCCGTACCTCTTATACAATCTGTCTTCAGATAACCACCCTGTTTTTTCATCCGGTGTGTTAGTTCTTCACGCACTTCTTATAAAACCTTTTCGAATCTGTACCTTCTATTAAACCTATCTTCAGATAACCATCCTGTTTTTACATCCGGTGTGTTAGTTCTTCACGCACTTATTATAAAACCTTCTCGAGTCTGTACCTTCTATTAAACGTATATCTTCAGATAACCATCCTGTTTTTACATCCGGTGTGTTAGTTCTTCACGCACTTATTATAAAACCTTCTCGAATCTGTACCTTCTATTAAACCTATCTTCAGATAACCATCCTGTTTTTACATCCTGTGTGTTAGTTCTTCACGCACTTATTATAAAACCTTCTCGAATCTGTACCTTCTATTAAACCTATCTTCAGATAACCATCCTGTTTTTACATCCGGTGTGTTAGTTCTTCACGCACTTATTATAAAACCTTCTCGAATCTGTACCTTCTATTAAACATATCTTCAGATAACCATCCTGTTTTTACATCCGGTGTGTTAGTTCTTCACGCACTTATTATAAAACCTTCTCGAATCTGTACCCTCTATTAAACTGTAACACGGTCACTTGGCGGCTGTGTATTTTTGGTAAATTTTTGTTAGTGCAGTTCTCCAGATGTTACGAAATGGACAGATTTATGGTTGAGGACGTACTTTTCGCGCCTTCAAGCTTGTTTTCAAAAGACATAACTGTCCGTTTCCGTAAGTGATGCCCTCGGTGGACATCAATAGTTGGGTCATTTTCAGCATAGTTCGTACTTAGGGGATGAGAAGAGCTGGATAAACATAGGTTGAGAACTTCTGGATTTTTACTATTAAATGGCCCTCCAAAGTTCGAAATCTCTCTCTCTTGTTGTAACCGTTGATTGTTTTGGATGTCTTGACTGAATGTCAGACATACCTTGGTATTTCTTAGTGAAATAACCAATTAGTTGTTTTACTGTGTGTAAAGGCTCTCTCATCGTGGTGTAAATTTGTAAGTAATTTTTATTATATTCTGTGTGGATTAATATTTATTTGTAGTTCGATGTAAACAGGTTTTTAAAATTGTTTGTAAATAGAAAAGTAAGAATTTAGAGTTTATATAGAATCAAGTTACGCGTTGTAGTTATTTGAATTATATAAATGTTTTGATCGCGATTGATTATTAAAATTTATATAATTTTGTTATTGTTGGAATATCGTGTTTGATTCAGCCCATCCTTTTCCAGCCCCTGTCTTTGTGACATGGTAGCACAACGCGTAAGTAAAACTCTATTATTCTAAAATTACTATCCTGCACTAATTTGACCATATAGTAAACCGCGTCTGTTATCCATTATTAAACATCCCCATGTCTGCATCTATCACGGCAGACTTTTAAATAAAGTGATAGTGGTGACAGCGACTATCGTTACCCTTGTCTAGTGTAAATGTTGTTCATCAATATAATTCGTGGATTACTTTTGAGGCAAGTAAAACTCATAAATTAAAACCCTTTTATGTCAGGTACTAGATTTCGTCCTAGGCGACCGTACCTATTACAAAACCTATCTTCAGATAACCATCCTGTTTTTACATCCGGTGTGTTAGTTCTTCACGCACTTATTATAAAACCTTCTCGAATCTGTACCTTCTATTAAACCTATCTTCAGATAACCATCCTGTTTTTACATCCGGTGTGTTAGTTCTTCACGCACTTATTATAAAACCTTCTCGAATCTGTACCTTCTATTAAACCTATCTTCAGATAACCATTCTGTTTTTACATCCGGTGTGTCAGTTCTTTACGCATTTTTTATAAAACCCTCTAATCCGTACCACGTATACGATCTATCTTTAGATAACCATCCTGTTTTTTTATCCGGTGTGATAGTTCTTCACCCACTTCTTATAAAACCTTCTCGAATCTAAACCTTCTATTAAACCTATCTTCAGATAACCATCCTGTTTTTGCATCCGGTGTGTTAGTTCTTCACGCACTTCTTATGAAATCCTCTCTAACCCGTACCTCTTATACAATCATTCTTCAGAAAATCATCCTGTTTTTTCATCCGGTGTGTTAGTTCTTCACGCGCTTCTTATAAAACCTTTTCGAATTTAAACCTTCTATTAAACCTATCTTCAGATAACTATCCTGTTTTTGCATCCGGTGTGTTAGTACTACACGCACTTTTTATGAAATTCTCATTACTCCGTAGCTATTATACAATCTATCTTCAGATAACCATCCTGTTTTTGCATCAAGTGTGTTAGTTGTTTACGCACTTTTTATTGATTCCTCGCTAATCCGTACCTTTTATATAATCTATCTTCAGATAACCATCCTGTTTTTTCATCCGGTGTGTTAGTTCTTCACGCACTTCTTATAAAACCGTTTCAAATCTGTACCTTCTATTAAACCTATCTTCAGATAACCATCCTATTTTGCATCCGGTGTGTAAGTTCTTCATGCACTTCTTATAAAACCCTCTAATCCGCACCTCTTATACAATCTTCCTTTGATAACCATCCTGTTTTTGCATCCGGTGTGTTAGTTCTTCACGCACTTTTCATGAAATCATCTCTAATCCGTACCTCTTATACATTCTATTTTCAGATAAACATCCTGTTTTCGCATCCGGTGTGTAAGTTCTTCACGCATTTTTTAGGAAATCCTCTCTAATTTGTACCTCTTGTGACGAAGCGTCACGAAGCAGTTTTATTTTGACAGTATTATTGAACGTAAATTTGTATCAAATTTACCGAAGCTCTACCTTCCAAATATTTTTAAAACTATTGCCTAGAATTTGTATTTGAATCAAGCAACCGCGCAAAGCCAGCGCGCGCATGTCTAGTAATGGCAGAACAACATGGATATTTATTTGTTTACACTGTGTTTTGGTGAAGTGTTCTGCAAACCATTGCTCCGATTTTCCTGATTCGAACACCATAAGATGCAAGATAATGTTCTACGTAGTGTAGTGCCAAACACATCGCAGTGGTTTTTGTGAAAGTGGTGTTTTGAAAAAACATAACCATCGAACATGTGTTTGGATTGTAGTCAAGTTACTCGTTCAGTTAATTTCATGCGGCGAAATTAACTCGTTTAGTGATTTAAGGCAATAGTAAGTGTATTGTTTTTATTACTGTTTGTATTGTATTTAAATATTATTTATTTATATTTATTTTTATATAAACTGTATTGAATTGTGACTGTGTTCACCTTTGATGGTAGGTACGGAGGGGAAGGGGTGAACATTTATAAAAGCGCGATCGTTGACCGACTCGTGGCTTTTTTAGTGAGTTTTTGGTCAAATAAAGACGTAAAAAATAAAAGTTGTGAAGCAGAGTTTATTATTTGAATTATTTTTATTTGTTTTCCTATCCTTCCACTAGTGAACGTAAGGTAAGTGGAAGTGAAGTATTTATAGGAAAATTGGAATAGTGTTTTGCCGTTTTCCACACCCTTATGTGAGCAAAACGTGTGTGTGAGAAAATCGTTCTTTTTCATCTCGTGCACGAGTTGGCGTAAGTTGCGATAGTTTGAGAATTCCGATTACTAGGGGCAGAGAAGAACTAGTGATTGCGCTACCACTATCGAGATAATTTTGGATGAATTTCGGCGAAGAAAGAATTCTCGAATCCGTCATTTTGCTTCGTGAGCCGCGGAACAGGATTCGGCTTGTCCATCGGTCACCGCCAGGACTAATCAAGGATAGTTCTGCTGAATTTGGTTTTGCGTTCGTTTTTACCTCGCCCTCGCATCGCGTGCACGTGGGTGAGCGAACAACGCAGGTTGTAAGAATAACCGATTTTTATCCGAAATTTATTTATGCTTTTATTTACGTCTTTTTACTGTCTTTTTTGGAAAGTCGTTCCGTGATGTTGTGTTCAAGCGAGCGACCACAACCAATGTTGAAATCCGTACCTTGGACATTTTTCTCCATTGAGATATCCGTGGCCGTCGTCACTGGAAGCCTGCGAGTTAGACGTCTCTACCGTTACGTAGAGTGGCGCCCGAGATTTGGCAACGAATAGTGCGACAGCGCTTGTATATCTTATTATACCGTGCCTGTCGACTAATTATTGTGCTTTTGCACAAGTTATTGTTTTGTAGGCTGTGACGACGTATTTTACATTGTGTGACGCGAAGCTAACGCCGTAGTCCGTCACACGTTGTCGAGAACGATAGGGACTGCCGACGTAACGACGTTACACTCTTATACAACCTATCTTCAGATAACCATCCTATTTTTTATACGATATGTTAGTTCTTCACGCACTTCTTATAAAACCATCTTGAATCTGTACCTTCTATTAAACCTATCTTCAGATAACTATCCTGTTTACGCATCCGGTGTGTTTGTTCATCACGCACTTCTTATAGAATCCTCTCTAATCCGTACCTCTTATACAATCATTCTTCAGAAAACCATCCAGTTTTTGCATCCGGTGTGTTAGTTTTTCACGCACTTTTTATGAAATCCTCTCTAATCCGTACCTATTATTCAATTTATCTTCAGACAACCATCCTGTTTTTGCATCCGGTGTGTTTGTTCATCACGCACTTCTTATATATATTCAATTAGTTATCAACATTCAAACCAGTAGCACGTTTTTTTAGTCAGCTGTTTTTTTGGTTCTTTGTTTTGATTTTGTGGTGCAAGTTACATCATTGTGTTACACTTTTGTATATCCATCGATCAACATATTGTTGAATATTGTTTGGTGGTCCACGTGAGTAGAATTTGACTTTTTCTTAAAATTTGGTGCACGCGGAGTTCAAAAACCTTTTAACAAGTTAGTACGATGGTTTTATGTGCAAAGTGTAATCGTGCCGTCAACGCGCGAAACCCCGGAGTAAAATGTGGTGGATGCAGCAAATCCTACCATGGCATATGTGTCAAATTATCGGAGGAACAACTGGCTTTCATCAAATCTGCATTTCTAATTTGGAGGTGCCAAGGATGTAACTCATCATTAAACAAATCCATTGTTATAGATAACGCAGATGTTGAAGATCACAATATAAAAATTGGTGATTTACTTAAAATGAAATCCGATATTTTAAACGTCATAAACACTAAATTTGATGATTTAACTAAATCAATTAATTTCTGTTGTGATAAAATAATGGATTTTGAAGCAAAAATAAATACTTTTGAAAAAAAAATTAAAGAATATGAAAACGTGATTGAAGACAATATAAAGTTAAAAAGTAAACTAAAAGATATTGAAACTCGAGTAAATAACATGGAACAATATTCGCGCTTAAATAATATTATAATAAATAATTTCCCCGTAAAACCTAACGAAAATATTGCGGATATAATAATTAAAACAGGTACAGAGTTAGGCGTAAATATAAATGATACTGATCTTGACACGGCTCATAGATTACCAAAAGTAAATAAATCAAAAATACCTTCAATTATAGTAAAATTTAAAACGAGGTTTATTAAAGATAAATTTCTTACTGCGGCAAAAAGTAAAAAAGAATTAACGTCTAAATTTTACTACCCAATTGATGCAGCATCTACACTTTATTTCAACAAACACCTAATTCAGTACAATAGTGAACTGTAAAAAAAGCTCGTGATTATCTGCAACAATTAGGCTATAAATATATTTGGTCTAGAAATTGCAAAAAACTCGCGAGGAAGAGTGATAATTCAAAAATAATTTCTATTTTACGCGAGGAAGACTTTTTAAAATGTTAATGGTATAATTGCGTTTGTGACCATTGATTTTTTCTTAATAAAATTGTTTAATTTCGTACAACCTTGTCCTACATGCCGGACTCATCACCAGTGTCAAGGTCCAGCTCCAATGACAACAGTTCATTCACCTTAGGACAACTCAACGTACGATCACTAAACTCATGTTTTTCCACATTTATTGATTTTTTACAAAATGATAACTTTGATATACTAGCCGTTACTGAGACATGGATAAGCAATGTACCACCACTACACTTATTTCATATAAATGGTTATAATTTAATCAGTTCACCGCGGCTTAATAAACGTGGTGGAGGCGTTGCTTTCTATGTCAAAAGTAACATCAAATATAAAATCTTAGACACTTCTGATATGTATATATCACAAAACATTATTGAACATTTATGGATTCAATTTACTGTTTCACGTCTTAAAATTATTTGTGGTGTAGTTTATAATCCACATTGTGATAATTATAAAGATCTTGATTTTTTAGAATTTCATTCCCCAATGTGACCATTTTATGTATACAGGAGACCTTAATATAGATTTATTGTTGAATAAAGTAAAATCAGACTTTGTTAGAAATGTATTTAATTCCCGTGGATTGCATCAGTTAATTAACAAATATACTCGCCCTGTTTCCAAATCACTTCTAGATATCATGGTCATATCTGATAAATCATTGTGTGATTTTGCTGATACTATTGATTGTAGTTTTTCTGATCATGACTGTGTATTTTGTAAATTAAATATATCACGAGGAAAATTACATTCAAATAGAATTACATATAGAGATTTTTCACACTTTAATTTAGAAAGATTTATTGTTGATTGTAATGATGTTCCCTGGAATAATATTATTAAGATGGAGAATATTGAAGATAAAGTTAAATATTTTAATGATAACTTAAGTAATATATTTGATATACATGCACCCGTAAAAACAATAACTTCTTATAAAAAATATTGTCCATGGTTCACTCCTGTCATTAAAATAATGCAGAAAAAAAGAGACCAAGCGCTAGCTCAATATAAACGAACTAATGGTGCTATTCTGTATTTTTCCTCTATAGCACTGTAAACTTATAGACACTGTAAGCTATAGAGCTCTATAACTTGGGTTCGTATAGAATGTCATTTTTCGTATTCTGTAACTCATTCTATAACCGACCTTTCTATAGCAAGAACTTTATAGAATGGCTAACTTCAAGTATATTATGACAGGTTAACCTCAAAATTAATTTAACACTTCTTCCTCTCAACATTTATTTTAAATAAGGTAATTGTTGCAGATTGATTTAGTTTTTGTTGATTTACTTTTTGTTTTTATATAATTTCAGGATAGTAGTAGCCGTAGAAAAAAAGAATAGTGACAATTTTGATTGATGTGACAGATGTGTAATTTTGAGAGTACTGAATAAATAATATATTAATTTAAATCCTTGCTGGTGTTTTTTATGGGTATTTCCAGGGGATAAGCAAAAACTGAACTTGGGGACAGTGACATTTATATGTGAATTTTCTTCACTGTCATCAATAACATTTTATGGTGCCGAAACCCGGGACCCACTGGAACCTGTAATTGGACAGCAGTTAAAGGACCTGAATATAAAAAGCGTCTTTGATACGCAAATATTCATAAGTGTGATTTGACATATCCCTCAAAGAGGAAGAACAACTTATTTATATGATTGAATTATGGCTGAAAAGCAAATGTCTACATCTACAGAAGCTGGACGAGAAAGAGTATCGAAACCAGTTAGCAGACTTACATATAATCAATTAGGAGAACCATCATTTGTTGCTCACCAATCTGCTGCAACTCAGCAAAGAGAAATCCAGAAACCTACACCTAAGCCAAGATCTAGTAAATCCTTACATGTTCCAATACCTAAACCAAGAACATCACGTATTTCTTCAGTAGGGTCAGAAGTAGAGCTCCATATTAATAAACAACAAGTAGAAATAGAAAAGGAGCGTACTAACGCTGAAGCTGAAGTACAGATTTTAGAAGAAAAGTTAGCAGCTGTCTTGGAAAGAATAAATTTATTTAAAGAAGATGATACCGATTCTTTATCAGCAAGAAGAGAGGAAACATTTACGGGTTTTTCAACTAGAAAAAATTAATATAGAAGAAAGTTTAAAGGTGTCAAAAATAAAATTGCACTGATAATTTTGGACACAATGAAATAACTCCCATCAGATCAAAAGAAGATGTTCGAGCTTTAGCCATTATGGAAAAGACCACTCAACGAATAGGAGAAAGATGGGAAACAGGGCTGTTGTGGAGAGATGAAAATCCTATTATTCCAGATAGTAAACCAACAGCTTTGCGAAGACTGTATAGTATGGAAAGAAAAATGGACCGTAATCCTGATTTTGCTGTAATATGTGAAAATAAGTTTGAAGAATATATGAAAAAAGGATTTCTAATGAAATGTGAAGATAAATTAGATTTGACTCAGAAGAAATGGTATCTACCATGGTTCTTTGTTTATCATCCTAGCAAGAAACCGAGGATGGTACTATATGCGGCCGCACAGGTACATGGAGTCTCCTTTAACCATTTCTTCATGCCTGGGCCTGATAAATTACAACCACTTCCAAAAGTCATACTTCGATTTAGAAAACACAAGGTTGGAATAATTGGTGACGTTAGTGACATGTTTCACCAAATTAAAATGATTAAATCAGACCAGCCGATGCAGACAGTTCTTTATCGAGGAAAAAACAGAACCAACCCCCCAGAAGAATATCAAATGAAAGTTTTAGTATTTGGTTCTATTGGATCCCCTTCGTCAGCTAATTATGTTAAGGATAAAAACGCATTAGAGTTTCAAGATAAATACCCAAACTCAGTAAAAGCGATCATTCATGAAACATATATGGATGATTTCCATAGCGGAGCTGATACCATTGAGGAAGCCATTAAACTTCAACAAGAAGTTACTTCAATACATGCAAAGGGAGGTTTTCCAATCTGCAAGTGGAATAGTAGCAGCCTGGAAGTTATAAATCAAATTCCTGAAGAGCTACGTGCATCTGGAATCAAAGAAATTAAAATCAAGTCTGATATTCCAGTAACTAAAACTCTTGGTTTGCAATGGGATCCGGCAGAAGATTGTTTCCTTTTCATGCTCAACACGAGTAAATTACCACCAGATGTACTGTCAGGAAACTCTAGGCCTACTAAGAGACAAATGGCATCTTTTATTATGAGTATATTTGATCCATTGGGATTTCTTACTCCACTGAAAATTAAAGGATTATTGATTTTTCAAATAACTTGGAAGTGTGGTTTAGGATGGGATGATGAAGTGACAGCAACCGTGAACGAGAAATGGCAAAAGTGGATACAAGAACTTCGTCAAATTACTTCAGTGAAAATTCCAAGATGTATTAGGAAGACTGCAGAAGAAGATTCAATATACGAGCTTCACACTTTCTGTGACGCAAGTGAGGAAGCATATTGTGCAGTCAGCTTCTTGCGAGTAATATCTGGAGAAAAAATTGAACTAACTTTCCTATCAGGAAAAGGAAGAGTTGCTCCAATCAAAGGTTTGTCCATTCCAAGAATGGAATTACAAGCAGCATTATTAGGAAGCAAACTTGCAGCTTTCATTAAAAAGTCCTTTGGTGAAGATCTCACTTTCTCTCAAACAATCTTCTGGACTGATTCTAAAACGGTCTTATGTTGGCTGAAGTCTGAAACAGGACGTTTTAGCCAATACGTCTCCAATCGTATTGGAGAAATATTAAATCTCTCTAATGCGGAAAACTGGATGTGGATTCCTTCAAAGGATAATGTAGCCGATGACGGAACACGGTCGACAGCAACATTACCATTTCATTCAAGCTGTCGCTGGCTAAAAGGAAGTTCATTCCTGATGGAAAAGAAGATCTGGCCAAAGTATGAATTGAATATGGAAGAAGTTAATCCAGATTATTTGGAAAAGAAGAAACTTATCATGGTCGCAAGCCATATAGAGATGAAATTACCTCTTCCTAATGTAGAAGATTTCTCTAACTGGTTTACATTGATTAAGAAATCTGCTTCATGGATTGCATCATTCCGGAAAATATTTCGTAAGGGATCAAACAAAATCACTATTGAAGATATGCAGAAAGCTGA
Organism: Stenolophus ochropezus; assembly: GCA_035578165.1. Taxonomy (NCBI): domain Eukaryota; kingdom Metazoa; phylum Arthropoda; class Insecta; order Coleoptera; family Carabidae; genus Stenolophus; species Stenolophus ochropezus. Next base: position 13,595,275 of record JAQOWZ010000020.1, read on the forward strand.
AAAGATGTGGGCACACCAAGTGCAAATTGATTCGTTTTATGAAGAAAAACAATTTCTACAACAAGGAAATTCTGTAAATAAGAAGAGTAAACTGTACAGCTTGTCACCAGCTTTAAATGAAGAAGGATTAATTATTGTGAAAGGAAGAATTAACCGAGCGCCACACGTATCTCAATCAGTAAAGAACCCAATCATTTTGAATCCTAAACATCCGTATACTCGTCTTCTTATTAAATGGCATCATGTAACAAATGCACATCAAGGCCAAGAAACAGTTATTAATTCTTTGAGAAAGAAATATTGGATTCTTGATTGTCGAACAGCTGTGAAGAGTGAGATTCGAAAATGTTTAGATTGCAAATTTCAGAGAACAAAACCGATTCCACAAGAAATGGGAGAATTGCCGAAAGGAAGAATGGCCAGTCACACAGCAGCTTTTACTCACTCTGGTGTAGATTTATTTGGACCCATGGAAGTTACTATTGGAAGGAGACATGAAAAAAGATGGGGCGTTTTATTTACGTGTTTGACTACAAGAGGTGTCTATATTGATCTTGTTCCTTCACTCTCTACAAGCGATTTTATAGATTGTTTAATTCGTTTCAACTGTCGTCGTGGTCCAGCTCAACATCTGTATAGCGACAACGGGACTAATCTAAGAGGCACAGATAACGAGATTAAGAAATGTATTCATGAGTGGAATCAAAAACAAATTGAAAATGATTTACTGCAGCGTGGTATTGATTGGCACTTTAATGCTCAAGCATCTCCTCATATGGGAGGGAGCCACGAAAGATTGATAGGGATTGCCAAGAAGATCCTTAATAAACTCCTGAAATCTCGGGCTCCTAAGGAATACACATTGTTAACTTTATTGTCCGAAGTAGAAGATATGATGAACAATAGACCTCTAACCGTGACTTCACCAGACCCAAAGGACCCTGAGTGTATTACACCTAATCATCTTCTCAAGCTTAGATGTGTACAAGGCAAGTTTATACCTGGCAATTTCAATGATGGAGAAACCTGTCGTCGAATGTGGCGTTATGCACAAAAACTAGCAGATGAATTCTGGTCCAGGTGGAAAGATGAGTATTTACCAACACTTATACAACGCCACAAATGGATAAGTAAACAGCAGCCAATATGGGAAGGAGATATAGTAATTATGGTAAATGATTTAGCGGGACGAAGCTCTTGGAAAAAAGGTATCGTGACACGGACTTTCCCTGGAGATGATGGTCAAGTTCGAGTGGTTGAAGTGAAAATTCCTGCCGTCCGTAAGGAAGAAGAGGTGAAATACCAACATTTCCGTCGCCACATCATGAAAGTGTGCCCTACAGGACTCAATGTAAATGACAATACTTCGTCTTGTGGGAGGGAGAATGTTGCAGATTGATTTAGTTTTTGTTGATTTAGTTTTTGATTTTATATAATTTCAGGATAGTAGTAGCCGTAGAAAAAAAGAATATTGACAATTTTGATTGATGTGACAGATGTGTAATTTTGAGAGTACTGAATAAATAATATATTAATTTAAATTCTTGCTGGTGTTTTTTATGGGTATTTCCAGGGGATAAGCAAAAACTGAACTTGGGGACAGTGACATTTATATGTGAATTTTCTTCACTGTCATCAATAACAGTAATTAAGAAAGTTATAGTATATAATAAGATAATTTAAATAAAATATGAAAAATTTCTTATTATATTTGATGATATTTTTATATATATTATAAAAATATAATTAAATGAAAATGATTTCAGCACTTTATTAGAAAAACAACTTCAGTTACAATATATTATTTTCAACTGTTACAATATATGTCAGTGTTACCTGTCATCTTGTGATGTCAATGACAATTCATTCTAACACCTCCCCTCATTGAAATCACAAGGATGAAAAGTATATATAAAACAAATATTCAAACGTTTAAACCCATGTTTTTAATACACCAATTAAATTTTGTACTGGGTAAAGGTTTTGTTAATGTATCTGCCACCATCTCTTCTGTTTTGATCTTCTTTACTTCTATTTTTCCATTTCTGACGGCTTCTCGTATGAAATAATGTTGTACTTTAATTTGTTTAGTACGAGCATGAAATACCTCATTTTTAGAAAGATCAATTGCGCCTTTATTATCGCAATGTATGGTTATTTTCTCATTTTCAGATAATAAATTGAATTCAAGGCAAAATTTTCGCAACCATATCGCTTCTTTGCCAGCTAAAGACAAAGACATATATTCCGCCTCAGTAGTAGATGTAGCAACAGTAGATTGTTTTCTTGATTGCCAAGTTATAGCTGTATTACCGAATAAGAAAACAAAACCTGTCGTAGATTTTCTATCATCAGGATTTCCAGCATAGTTAGCGTCACAATATCCGGTTATTTTAAAATGTTCATTTTTCTCATACCTCAATCCTACGTTGCTGGTGCCTCTTAAATAACGCATTACTCTTTTTAATGCAGTCCAATGAGCCTTGCTTGGTTTAGAACAAAACTGACACAGGTAGCTTATGGCCTGTGCTATGTCCGGACGTGTAGCTTTGGCCAAATACAGCAAACTTCCAATTGCGGACTGGTACACCATTTTCAGATTTTCTGATTCTTCTGTTTCTGAACCTGTGAATTTAGATAATGACAGGTTACAATCAAAAGGAGTAGATATTGATTTCGAATCGTGCATGTTGAAATTTCGTAGTGTTTCTTCTATATATTTTTGTTGCCTTAACATGATTGCACCACTCTCTTCCTCTCGTACTATTTCGATGCCAAGACAATAATGTAAACTGCCAAGATCCTTCATCTTGAATTCAGTTGTTAATTGTTTCTTGAAGTGATCTCGTAGTTGATTACAATTAAAAATCAAAATTAAATCGTCAACGTAAATATCTACTATTAGAACTTGCGTTTTCTCTTTCTTGTAGTAAACGCAACAGTCGAAAGAAGAACAAGTAAATTTAAATTGTTGCAAACAATGAACCAACTTCTCGTACCAACACCTCCCAGATTGCTTTAGACCATATATGGCCTTTTTTAACCGGCAAACAAGTTTGTTCGTTTCCTCCCCCTGTTTGCAGGATAAAGATAGGCCTTCTGGAATGGTCATGTAGAGTTCTTCTTGGATTTCTCCTTGAATGTATGCAGCTATGGCATCCATTTGTTCCATATTCCAACCTTTGGCTGCAGCCAGAGCTATGAGGGCACGAAGAGTATCATAACGAACCACAGGCGAAAATGTTTCAGTATAATCAATGCCCTGACATTGTGAATAACCTTTCGCTACTAAACGTGCTTTGTAACGTTCAATCGTTCCATCCGCATGACGTTTTACTTTAAATACCCACTTGGATTTTACAGGTTTCTTATCGGCTGGTAGAGAAACTATGTTCCAAGTCTTATTGGAACGATGCGATTCCAATTCTTCAGTAATTGCTCGTTGCCAATGGATGGAATTTTTACCTGATATAGCTTCAGTATAAGTTTTCGGCGAATCATTGTCGGATTCAATTTCAAGGTGCTCGGCTACATGAGAATAATGAACGTCAATACCATCAGATAAGTCATAATCCATTAAATGTCTTGGAACACGAATGTTTCTGTGCGGTCGTATGTCAATATCTGCAGTAACTTCCGGATGTTCTTGAACGATACTGTAGCAACGTTTTGCGACAATGTATTTTGCGTAGTGTCATCTTCGTCTAAAAGATTAAAATTGTTAGAATCAATATCAGTTTTTGAAGAATTTTCTTCTTCGAAAAATATAACATCTCGTGATTCTACGATTTTGTTTGTAGTCGTGTCAAATAAACGATAGCCTTTGCTATCAGACAAATAGCCAACAAAAATAAGTTCACGTGATACATCATCCAGCTTCTTACGATTTGCTTTTGGGATTTGAGCAAATGCGCGACACCCAAAACGTCGTAAATGAGATAAATTTGGGCGTTCGTTGTTCCAAACTTCAAATGGTGTCTTATTGTTCAACGCAACAGTCGGCGAACGATTTCGGCAATAGTTAACTGTGTTGACTGCTTCTGCCCAATATGATCGATCTAGTTTCGAGTCAATTAGCACCGATCTTGCTCGTTCGATGAGTGTTCGGTTTAACCGTTCGGCGACTCCGTTTTGCTGCGGTGTATGTGCTATAGTTAGTTGATGTTGGATGCCGTGATGCTTTAAAAATTCATTCAAGCAATCATTTACGTACTCAGTGCCGCGATCTGTGCGTAAGATCTTTATTCTTTTCTCTGTTTGTGTTTCTACGAAACTCTTAAATTGTTTGAATCGTTCTGTCACATCGTCTTTATGCTGCAAAAAATATACAAATGAAAAACGTGAAAAATCATCTATGAAGGTTAAAATATATTTCGCTCCTCCAATCGACGACACATGGATTGGTCCACACAGATCGGAATGAATAATCTGAAGTACTTCTTTGGCTCGTTTGGATTTGCCTACTGGAAATGGGTTACGTGCATGTTTGCCTTTAACACAGGATGCGCATGGTGTAATTTCTGTTATTAATTCCATACCATCAGCCATTGTTGCCAATTTTTTCATACTATTCTCTTGCAAATGTGCCAATCGTTGATGCCAAAGATCAGTGGGTACTCTTTTCAAGTTAAACATTGCTTGATTAATTGTCATATTTAATAAATATTATTCATCGTGGCCTGTTGGGAATGCTTCTATTATTTCTTGACCTTGTCTGTATATAACTGCTCTATCTTCACGAAACACGGCTTCCAAATGAAACTGCTTGACTAAATACGAAACTGATAATAAATTCGCAGTCAAATCGGGGACGTAATAAACACCAGAAAATGTAATATCTGTTACTTTGTTATTACAAACAGTAGGAATTGTAACTGTCCCTTCACCAGCTGACCAAATGATGTTGCTACCGGTAACTATCGGAACAGGCGTCGTTTCTTTGAAGGACGTGAACCAGGATCTATGTGGTGTCATATGGCGCGATGCTCCGGAGTCCATAATCCATTGAAATGAATCACAGACTATTGGTTTGGTTGCAAATGCGATAACAGTGAGCGCTAAAGAAGATTTTTCGCTCTTTTCTTCTTTCATTTCAGATTTCTTGTTTTGCTGTTTGGCATTATTGATTCGTTTCCTGCAATCCGAAGCCTTGTGACCGTATTTCTTACAAAAATTGCAGGTTCCATTAAATCGTTTTGATTTAAATACATTCGTAACAAATGCCTTGCTTGCATTGTCCTGACGTATTTCAGAATGCAAAATTCGTTCACAAACAAGATCCATGGTTAATTTTATTGTTGAATTTTCCAATGCCATAATCATAGAATCAAATCGTGACGGCAAATTCATTAATATAAAACCTGCAAGAGCTTCTTCAGGGTAACTGTTTACCATTGTCCGTAAACGGCGACAAAGATTTTTCATCTTAGTTACATAATCTTCTAAATTTCTGCAGTTTTCTGGTTTAGTATGTATTATTTCACGGATTATAAATACCATTCGATTGGGATTAGTTTCTTCCTACAGAGTGGCTAATCGATCCCAAATATCTTTAGCTGTTTCACACATTTCAATTTCACCAATAATATGTGAAGCAACACTGCTACCGAGAGCGGTTTTTGCATAACGGAGTTTTGTAACATCTTCTTCAGTTCCATTTATACATGCCAGTAAATCACGATCATCGAGATGTAACTTAATTGAATACTTCCACTCTCGATAATTCGATATTCCTTTCAATTTTTCGAAACTGTTGGGAACAGAGTTCAAATTTGACATATTGAAGCTTTGGGTGAAAATTGTATGTTTTCTTCAAATTAATTTGCTGACGTTATCTTCATTAACTTTAACATGAACCACTACGTCCTGGGCCCATAACCTGATGATATTTTTATATATATTATAAAAATATAATTAAATGAAAATGATTTCAGCACTTTATTAGAAAAACAACTTCAGTTACAATATATTATTTTCAACTGTTACAATATATGTCAGTGTTACCTGTCATCTTGTGATGTCAATGACAATTCATTCTAACAATATTTGTCCATTGCTTTATTTTTCAATGACTTTATGAAATCATACAAAACAAATACATATATAAATTATTTAATTTTAGAAACATGAGTGATTGTAATGTAAAAAGAAAACGCTTGGCAAATACGACGGACGAACAGTATGAAGAGTATTTAACTCTAATGGAAAATGATTTCGTTTTTCGTAGTGGGATCGTAAATCCTACTTTAGGAGATGATTATGTTGCAAACAAATGGAAAGAATTAGGCAGTAAGTTAAACAGTCTAGGAAATGGACCAACTTTGTCTACAGAAGTTTGGAAAAAGGTAATAAATAATTGTTTCAAATTATTTTATAGGATGTATACATTGCTATTTTCGTATTTATAAGTTCTAATAATTTTTCAGCGTTTCAATGATTGCAAAAATGCCACAAGAAGTAAGCAAAGGAGAATACAAGAACATAGATACAAAACAGGAGGTGAACCAGAAACTATTATCAAATTGACACCGTTAGAAGAAAGAGGCATAAATGTGTGGGGAAAAGTGGCAGTCACAGGATCATGTCAAGTTTTGGCAACGGGTGGACTTCCAAGTTCGTGTAGAACAGATATGGATATGGGTATACCAAAATTAAATGCAAATGATAGAGTTAATCAAGACCAAATGACATCAACTTCCTTGTCCTGTCTCGCACCCTCCCCAACAGTAATTTTTTTTGAAAATGAGAACGGCTCTATATCTTCAAATGAACAGCAAGAATCATCTACATTTATAAAAACTCCGCACAAAAAAAAAACTCCACAGAAGACCAGATATCCAAGACAAAATAAACCACTAAATGACGTAGCAGAATCTTTATTCACTGTTTACAAAGATAATGTCCTTATCAATAAAGAATTGAACAATAATTTGACACGATACGGAGATTTGTACAAAGAAATTGAAGAACAAAAAATAATGCTTCAATCTAAACGACTGGAATTTGATATAGCAAAATATAAATATAAAAACAAAGATTTCGTATTTAATTAATTTAAATAATAACAAAACTATAAGTTAAAATTAATTTATTTTATTTATATTGTCATAAAGTTTTTTTTTTTAATATTTACTTATGTATTTAAGTAATAAGTTTTGTTTTGTGCCATAATAAGTTCTTATGCATCAGTAGGTATACTTTAGGATTATTGATATTATATTATAACTGAGTTAAAAAAATAAAACATATTTCTCTGAATATTTTTTTTGCATGTTTTACATACAATCACACTGATTCAATAAGAAAGAAAAAAGTTTTTTGTCTAATTAAAAATTTGAAGCAATGAATTCTGCTCTAGCTAATTTTGATTCATATTTCGGCCTATAAAGTAAAATTGTACTGTAATAGGGACAGTGGTAGATGTAATTTTAATTTACCTAGTCCTGCAGGTTCTCCATTGTCATCATTAATAATTTCTTCCTCTATATCTACTTCGTTCAGTTCTTCATTCCATTGTAATTTTGCTTTAATAGCTATATTATGTAAGACACAGCATGAGTAAATAATGTAGGCAGCGGTAGCAGGGTGGTAGTTTAAAACCCTGTGTCGCGAAAGGCATCTAAACCTTCCTTTTAATATTCCGTTCGTTCTCTCTATTACATTTCTAGCAGATTTTAACATATTATTAAATAATGCTTCATTACTTTCGTCTTCATAATTTAAAAATGGAGTGAATAACCATGGTTCTAATGCATATCCGCTGTCACCTATGTAAATAATATTATTTATAGCAAAATGTAGAAAATGAGTATTTTATAAATACCAATTAAATGAGAAGTTCTGTCACCGTTTTCATATTCAGTTCTTAAATAATTTCTAATATCAGACATCTGAAAAATAGCGGAATCATGTACCGATCCTGGGTACCTGGCATTTACAGCTAGGATGCGACAATTAGAGTCTGAAATCTAATTAAAAATATATGCATATTGTACCGTTAATATTTACTAAATTATTTAAATTACAAGCATCACATTAATCGAGTGTTTCCCTTTCCTGTTTATATACACGAACGGGGGATGATCTTCGTCCGTAACTGGCGGAGCTATAATATCAACATGAGTTCCGTCGATCGCTCCTAGTACTCCTCGAAAACCCCATTTATTATAAAATCTTAGAAAAACGATGTTGCATTACCAAATATATGACATTTTTTTTCTCATATTTACCCATGTTTCACAGCATTTTTTGTAATTATTGTTGTGGGGAATTCGATCCATTCTTGCATTATGTGATGATATTAGTACACATATTTCATTTACAGCCCTACTAATAACGGGTTGGCTTAAACAAGCCCAACAAGAATTTCCAACTGACGTTTGATAAGAGCCATTACCCAAAAAATTTATGGTGTTATTATGTATACTTCTGTAACCAATGTAAGCTCTGTAACTATTTAAACTTACAGACTGTATCTGAATTGCTATTATGTATGGTACTGTAATTTTTACAGCGCTACATTTCTGTATGTAAGAACATTCATCTTTAAGGCGAAAAATTTTTCGACGTAGCTCTTACAGTGTAAAAAAATTGAAAATTCATTTTAACCTAAATATTGTACTTTGGTTGAAATGGCGTTACCTTTCGTAATTTATTTATTGTACGATCAACATGCATGGGCGCCCATAAGGGGGGGGGGCAAGAGGGGACACTTGCCCTCCCCTGACATTTCGCAAATTTATTATTTAATTATTTTACCACCGTTATATTCTATAAGAAATTTATTAATGTTTGCTATATCTTAGGGCTTAGCATTTTTGTGTGTGGGACAAATAATTCCGTTAGTATTTGTGTTTAGTTATTTTAACTGTCATTAAAAATTAGAGAAATATGAGAAAATTAACTACAATAAACTTAATTTTATTGAAGAGGTTCCTAATCAAATTTATGAGGAATTTTCGAAAGAAAGAATGAATTTGAAAATTGCCATACAAACCTATCCAAAAAAATTACATTATGTTTGTTTTTTTTTGAACATTTCTATTTTTTACTAGTAAATGTATGTTTGCAGTCTATCTCTATAATATAAAAGTTTCCCTTGAATGGACAATATCACATTGGAATAGAATATCAAATGAACTATTCAACAATGCTATAAAAATTTCGATTAGTATTTTTTGTTAAGTGTTGCTTAAAATTTAAGCCTTGTTAGTACAATTGGACATGAAAATATATATCTTTTTTAATGTTTTTTTTTTGCCCCCCTTTGAAAAATATTTTATGGGCGCCCATGTCAACATGACAGAAGGTAAGTAACATGTACATATAAATCGAGACATTTAAATACATGTAAATGTATATTTATTTTTACGTATTTTTGTAGAAATCATTTGCGTATTATATGAAAAAAATTGCGAGATGAACAAAACCCATTTGAACTATCAAATGAAAGGTTTGTTAGTTATTTTCGATTATCGAAGCCTTTGGATGTATCTATAATAGAAAATTTAGAAATTCATGTTAATTTGGGTCGAAGACGTACTAGAATACCCTTTCAATACGTTTGAAGTTAGTTACCTTAGTTACACTGTAACATACCCACTGATACCCACTGTAACTGGTTAAGTTACAGAATGCACTACATAATAGCAATAAACCTATAACTGTAATGTAAGCAGTTACAGAGCTATGTAGCTTGAAGAGCTTACAGAGTTACAGAGTTACAGTAAGAAAATACATGATAGCACCATTAACGTTGCCAAAAACTATAACAAAATAATTATTAAAATTTTCTTAGAAACAAGTGTATATTTCTATGGAGATTTTAAAATATTACCTTCAAGTGAAACGGGACAGCAGTAATTCTCGATGGAGGAAAGACATGTCGTTGCAAATTATTTATTAACCCTGTTACTAATGGTTTACTTAAACGATAATAATTTTAAAAAATATCTTCAGGTATGTCAAAAGGATTTTGTTGATCCCTTAATAATCTTCGTTCTATTCGCATGTAATTCCTATCATAAAATATTTTTTATAAGAAATATAATATTTTACACTAATAACTAAAACCATGCCTTCGGTCATTTTCTTCCATCAATAAATATATAAATAAAGGTATGGGATTATTCATATTCATATTTTCTAGGTTAGAATTACAGAACTCTATAATGAGTTATGGCCAGAATTTTGTCGCCGTAAGACTTATAGAAATTCTATAACACTATTGCAGTTATAGTACAGGACAAAATATTTGGTTAATCCCTTAAGCTTGGTAATGGATGCGGCTAACCCTCACAACGGGTGATGAGTCGAAAATATGTAGGGACGGTATTAATAAAAATTTCATATTCTTATAACTGTGATGAGGATCAAAAATTGAAAGAAAATTAACCATTCCCCATTAGGCTGGATTAGTTTTTACATAAATAAAATAAAAATTTGTTTGTTTTAGTACGTATAAACCAAACATTTTTACCTGTATTATATATACTTATTTAAAAATTTTAAATCAGTCCCTGCATTTCTGTACCATAAATTTGGGGATAATCCCTTGTTTACGGTATGCTAGTAGGGGGTGATGTAATCCAATTCTCAATTATGTTGTCCAGCACTATACAGACGCATACAGAATCGCATTTCGTCTATAGTCTATAAAAAATCAAGGTTATAGAGCTTACAGTGCTTGTAGGGACATACAGAATAGCACCATAAATCTCTTTCGAAATATGAGTACTATAAACAATTACGTAACCTTACAACAGATGCAGTACGTAAAGAAAAACAGGCGTATTTCGATTTTGTTATTAATAATAACAAAAATCCTAAAGCACTATGGTCAAACTTGAAAGATGTTGGTGTGCAAAGAAATGTAGAAAATAATATCCCTGAACAACTTTGTGATCCTGATATGTATGGCAAACACTTATCAGATAAAATAAAAGGATCCAGTGTAAATCCTAATTTAGCTAACTATTATTTGCAAAATAAATACACGGTCGGACCGATCGAAAGTTTTACTTTTAAGTGTGTAAATAATGACAAAATTTCAAGTATTATTCATTCGTTGAAATCAAATGCGATTGGTGTGGATGGAATATCTTCTTACATAACCTTCTCGAATCTGTACCTTTTATTAAACATTTCTTCAGATAACCATCCTGTTTTTCCATCCGGTGTGTTAGTTCTTCACGCCCTTCTTATAAAACCCTCAAATCCGTACCTCTTATTAAACTTATCTTCAGATAACCATCCTGTTTTTGCATCCGTTGTGTTAGTTTTTCACGCACTTCTTATAAAGCTTTCTCGAATCTGTACCTTTTATTAAACCTATCTTTAGATAACCATCCTGTTGTTTCATCCGGTGTGTTAGTTCTTCACGCATTTCTTATAAAACCTGCTCGAATCTGTACTTTTATTAACTCTATCTTCAGATAACCATCCTGTCTTTGCATCCGGTGTGTAAGTTCTTCACGCACTTCTTATAAAACCCTCTAATCCGTACCTCTTATGCAATCTATCTTCAAATAACTATCCTGTTTTTGCATCCAGTGTGCTAGTTTTTCGCGCACTTTTTATAAAGCCTTCTAATCCGTACCTCTTATAAAATCTATCTTCAGATAACCATCCTGTTTTTGCATCCGGTGTGTTAGTTCTTCACGCACTTCTTATAAAACCTTTTCGAATCTGTATCTTTTATTAAACCGATCTTTAGGTAACCATGTAATTGAATGCAATAATTATAAATAAATAAAATAATTGAAAGAGTATTGTATTTTTCTGATTCTCTAACAATTGGTAGCAGAGCGCACTTGATACAGAAGAAGAATTAAAAAATAAAATAAAAATGGATCCAATAAATATGGTCAAGATGGAACAGTTAACTAACAATAACTTTTCCATATAGAGTATAAGAATGGAAGCTTTATTAGACTCTAAAGGGCTTTATGATGAGGTCATTTTACGATATGAACCAGATGTGTTAGAAGGAAATGCTCAAATGGAAAGGTCGCACAACGAATGGATAAAGAAGAATAAAGAAGCATATAGTTTTCTTCTCTTTAGTCTATCACCTGAATTAGCAATGGCGTTTAAGGGCATAAAAAATGCAAAGCAACTATGGGAAGCTATTAAGGAAAGATTTGAAGGAACAGTAGAAGAGAAAACTATAGATTTGATGCTGGATCTATCAAGATTAAAAATGAAAGATAACGAAAGCATTGATGAGTTCTTGACAAGAGCACAGGGTATTTCAAGACAATTAATTGATTACGGTAAAACAATTTCGCAGAGAGAATTAGTTAGATATGTTATTGAAAGTCTACCAAAGACTTATAATACAGTTGCAACGCCATTGTTAGTTAATCGTGGTATAAATTTCGCAGATATGAGACATTCTTTAATAGCGTATGAAAAAAAATTAAAAGAAAAAAAAATAACAGAAGGACATGCATATAAAACTCATTTTAAATTCAAACCGAAAGAAACATATCAAAAAGAATGTCATTATTGTAAGAAACCTGGACATATACAAAAATATTGCTGGTTAATGAAGAATCAAAAAGAAGTACAAAATAAGAATTTTCAGAAAACAAAGGGAAAAAATGAAAGAGCAAATGCTGTAGAAGAATATGAAGAAAATGTAAATGAGCAAGCATTAACAGCAACATCTAATTTATATAAAAATGAAAACGAACAAAAATGGTATCTAGATTCCGCATGTACTTCACACATATCATTTTCTGAAGAATGGTTGGAAGACGTAACTAAGGTAGAAAAAGAAATACACGTTGCTGAAGACGGAAGATATATTCAAGCTTCTTCCAGAGGAAATATACGAGCAGTTACAGAAAATCAAGATGAACCACAAAATGTCAAATTAGAAGATGTTCTTTATGTAGCTAAATTGAGAGATAATTTACTTTCAGTGCCTTGTTTAGTAAAAAAGGGAATAACTGTTACTTTAAGCCAAGATGGTGCTTGCTTACATTCAAAAGAAGGAAAATTAATTTGTGTAGGTAAATTTTTCGGATAATATGTTCAATATAACATTCTCAAAGAAACATTTTTTTTATGAAAATAAAGAAAAGAATTGTTTTTATACAATTGATAATTCAATACAACCTTGGCATAAAAGATTGGGACATATTAATATAGAATATTTAAAGAAAATTGAAGAAAAACTATTTTTAAGAAACATAGGTAAATTCAAAGGACAAATAACACATTGTACATCATGTTTAATTGGAAAAATGGCAAGAAAAGTATGTAGAAGTATATGGTAGCATAACAAGAGAACCGCTTGAACTACTTTATATAGATCTATGTGGACCAATGAGAACACCAACTTTAGGTGGTAATAATTACATTCTTTTAGTAGTAGATGATTTTTCAAGATGTTTCTTTGCTGAACTTCTAAAAAGCAAGAAAGAAACAACATATAAATTACAAGAGATAATAGAAAAACTAGAAAATCAACAAAACTCAAGAGTGAAGAAAATAAGAACTGATAATGGGAAAGAATTTTTAAACAAGAAATTGGAGATGTATACAAAAAGTAAGGGAATTAAACACGAAAAAACTATACCTTATTCACCGAGAAGCAATGGAGTTGCAGAACGAGCACATCGAATATTATTAGACAAAACAAGAAGTCTATTGGCTGACGGAGAATTAACAGATGAATTTTGGGGAGAAGCCTTTATTACTGCTGTATATCTACATAATATAACTCCAACAAAAATAAGAAATTTTAAGACGCCATATGCATTATTAAAAGGTAGAGAACCATCTGCCAAACACTTGAAAGTATATGGTTGTTTAGTATATTATAAAAACAGTAATCCAACAAAATCAAAGTTGGAAGCGAGGGCAAGAAGAGGTATTTTTATAGGATATTCAAGGGAAAGATGAGCATACAGAATATATGACGAAAATGAAAATAGAGTGTATGAAACATCAAACGTTCATTTTTATGAATCAATTAAAGGAAGATCTATAAAATCGGCAGAAGACAACTTGGAAGAAGAAAAAAATAATAATTATGTTATATTTAAGGATAGAGAAAAACAAGTAATGAAAAACGAGAACAATATACAACCAGAAGAAGAATCTACATCAAGACCAAAAAGAAATAGGAGAATGCCTGAAAAACTCAGAGACTATGAAGTAAATATAGCAAGAGAAGAAGAACAAGAAGAACCAAATTCATATCAGAATGCAATGAAATCGAAATACAAAACTGAATGGAAGAACGCAATGGATACAGAAATAGAAAATATGATCAAGTTTGAAGTATGGGAGGAAACAGAAAGACCTAAAGATAAAAAGATCATTAAATGCAAGTGAATGTATAAAATTAAAAAGACGAGAAATAAAATGAAAACTTTTAAAGCAAGATTAGTTGCAATTGGATCGGGGAAAAATACGGAATTCATTTTTCTGAATCTTATAGCCCAGTTATAAAATGGGAATCAATAAGAATTATTCTGACGTTATCTGTAATAAATAAGAGTACAAGAAAATATTTCGATGTGAAGGCAGCCTATTTAAATGATAAACTAGAAGAAGAAGTGTACATAGAATTACCTCCAGGATACAGAGATGAAACAAACCATGTTTATTTGTTAAAGAAAAGTATTTATGGATTACCACAATCAGGAAGATGCTGGAATATAAGATTGAATCAAATAATGAAAATTTCTGGATTTTTACAACTGAAATCAGATCCATGTGTCTTTGTGAAGAGAGAAAAAGAAAAGTATGTAATTATTGGTGTTTATGTAGATGATATGTTAGTAATCGGAGATAGTACAGAAACGATCGAAGAATACATGAAACCAATAAGAGATGAAATAATCATAACAGAGACAACAGAGAAGAAAATATTTCTAGGAGTTGAAATCAAGAAAGCAATAAACGGAAATATATACTTATCACAAGAAAATTACATAAACAAAATTTTACAAAGATTCGACATGGAATATTGCAAGCATGTAAATACACCGGGAGTAGCTGGCCAAAAATTAGATGAACATGAAAATTCGAAAGAGTTTAAAGTAGATAAATACCAAGAAGCGATAGGATCACTTATGTATCTGGCTAGGGGAACACGACCGGACATAGCATACTCAGTTAGTAAATTATCACAGTACAGCAGAAATCCCAAAGAATTTCATTGGATTGCAATTAAAAGAGTATTCAGATATTTAAAGGGAACAAAGGAAAAGTGTTTAAAAATATCGCCACAGAATGGAGAAATTAAAATATTTACGGATGCTGGATGGTGTACGACTGCTGATGGAAAATCGTTTGGCGGATTTATTACAATGATGGGTGAAACTTTAATTAATGTTTTTTTTTTATCATCCGGTGTGTTAGTTCTTCACGCACTTCTTATAAAACCTTCTCAAATCTGTACCTTTTATTAAACCTATCTTCAGATAACCATCCTGTTTTTGTATCCAGTGTGTTAGTTCTTCGAGCACTTTTTATAAAGCCTTCTATTCCGTACCTCTTATAAAATCTATCTTCAGATAACAATCCTGTTTTTGCATCCGTTGTGTTAGTTCTTCACGCACTTTTTATGAAACTTTCTCGAATCTGTACCTTTTATTAAACCTATCTTCAGATAACCATTTTGTTTTTGCATCCGGTGTGTTAGTTCTTTAATGCACTTTTTATGAAATCCTCTCTAATCCGTACCTCTTATACAATTAATCTTTAGATAACCATCCTGTTTTTGCATCATGTGTGTTAGATCTTTACGCACTTCTTATAAAATCCTCTCTAATCCGTACCTGTTATACAGTCTATCTTCAGACAACCATCCTGTTTTTTCATCCGGGGTGATAATTCTTCACGCACTTCTTATAAAACCATCTAATCTGTACCTCTTATACAATCTATCTCCAGATATCAATCCTGTTTTTGCATCCGGTGTGTTAGTTCATCACGCACTTCTTATGAAATTCTCTCTAATCCGTACCTCTTATACAATTTATCTTCAGATAATTATCCTGTTTTATCATCCGGAGTGTTAGTTCTTTACGCACTTCTTATGAAATCCTCTCTAATCCGTACCTCTTATACAATCTTTCTTCAGATAACCTTCCTGTTTTTGCATCCGGTGTGTAAGTTATTCACGCACTTCTTATAAAACCTTTTAATCCGTACCTCTTATACTATTTATCTTGAGATAACAATCCTGTTTTTGCATCAGGTGTGTTAGTTCTTCACGCACTTTTTTTAAAATCCTATATAATCTGTACCACTTATAGAATCTATCTTCAGATAACCATACTGTTTTGCATCCCGTTTGATAGGTTTTCACGCACTTTTATAAAACCTTCTCGAATCTATACCTTTTATTAAACCTGTCTTCAGATAACCATCCTATTTTTGCATCCGATGTGTTGGATCTTCACGCACTTCTTATAAAACCTTCTCGAATCTGTACTTTCTATTAAACCTATCTTCAGATAACCATCCTGTTTTTGCATCCGATGTGTAAGTTCTTCACGCACTTCTTATAAAACCCTCTAATCTGTACCTCTTATTCAACCTATCTTCAGATAACCATCCTGTTTTTTTCATCCGGTGTGTTAGTTCTTCTTCTTTTCTTATAAAACGCACTAATCCGTACCTCTTATTAAACATATCTTCAGATAACCATCCTGTTTTTGCATCCGGTGTGAGTAGAGATCTCCCAGTTACTCCGACGACACCCTGCTGCCCGAAATTGGGAGACGCAAAAAAAGTAAAAAAAACTGTCAATTTAGCTTGTTTTTAGCCTAAAAATAGCAAAAAAAGTGCAAAATTTGAGCAAAAAAGATCGATTATTTCCATCTCCCATCCGCAATTGGGGGTAAAACATTTAATTTTGTGAGATTCGGGAGATGCAAATTTAGCTTGTTTTTAGCACTTTCTTTGCTTAAAATACATAAAAACTTACAAATTTTTTATACTAGATTATCTATGAGTGAGTATAAATTATTATATTACAAAATAATAATGATTAAAAACTATAGTGTCAAGAATCAAGAATTCTGTGGGCAACGATGGATTGATCGAATTGGAGCGGTGAAATGGGAATGAAGAATTTATTAAATAAATATATTAACATAATTTTATTGTACTAAATGGAGAACAAAACTAACTATGCAGGTATGTTGAACAGTGCATCATCTCAATTTAAAAAATTATCTGAATTAGAATTAGATACTCTTTATAAAGTTATATCGTTTGAAACTAGCACAGGTAATTACGGCCAACAAGTTATAGCAAATTTGGAAAACTGCAAAGTATCTTTACCACAAAGATTTAATAAATTTATTCCCCAAATTAAAGACATGAATAAAAACCCACCCAGTTTAGTTTATAAAGGTAAAGTAGAAAGAAACAATAAACAAATACATGATATTCACTTTATTTAAAAAAGATATATGGATGACTCATACCGAACAGTTCTTCTGCGACGACGTCACAAAATTAAATTTGTTTAAAAAGATATATGGATGACTCATACCGAACAGTTCTTCTGCGACAACGTCACAAAATTAAATTTGATTAAAATATTATGACTCACACCGAACAGTTCTTCTGCGACGACGTCACAAAATTAAATTTGTTTAAAAAAATTGAATGACTAATTTTTATGACGCAGTATTTCTAAAAAATAAAAATTAACACAGAATTTAAATTTTAAAATATTATATCTACTCACGAAATATTATCTGACGTTGTTTTCCAAAAATGTTTCCATATGCATCCTATGTATCACTTGGTAAATCAACATGACAATGTTCTAAATTATTTCCTAATAGCGATTTTAAATATTTATGTAAGTCCTGACCTGTTAATATATTTAATTTCTTTCTTGTTTTTAATTGAAAAAAAAATCTTCTATAGTGAATTTAGGTTTTTTTGGTAACTGAATATTATTTAATTCAATTTGTCTTTTTAATTGAAAGTAGTTTTGATCACTAATAACACTATTGTTCAATAATTCTAACATTTTTGTGTGATAATTCCACAATTCTTGATGAATGTTTCTTAACTCTTCCAATGTTAACGACATTTTGCACTTATAATACACCGATTTCACAGAGCTGATTTGACTTATCAGAAATACGGTGTCAGTTTTTCTTGGCACTGAATATTAAAACACGTGCTTAAACACCGATTCTGTAGAAATTTATTGGTAGGTAATTATGTAATAACACATTTATGAGAAGAATCTTCTAGAACAATTTATTTGTTTAACAGAATTTATAAAAATTCTATTAGTAATTATTGTTTGTTAAATATAAAGTCTTAACAAGTTGGATTCCGCAAGATGTAGTGGTCGGATTACTTAAGTTGCATAACCATTTAATTTTTTCTTTTTTAAATATTTTTCAACAGGAAAATAAGTAATGCTTTCTAAAAAGTCAAGTTCCTTGTAGTATATTTCATCTTCACTAATTTTACCAGATTTTAACAATAACAACATATCTCTATAAAATTTATAACACTTTTTAAACTCAATCATTTTTTCTTTAATGTTTAATATTTCATTAAGACCCATTAAAACCGGACTACCAATAGATAAAGCAGCTAAAGGCACAAACGCAAAAGCAGATAAACTACCTCCCGCAAAAATTACCTCACCAATATGAAGTGCAATATTAAAATTGCTATAAAATTTATAACTTTTACGGTAAACATATTTTATGTTCTCCAAATATTCTTCCATTTATAAATGAGAAAGAAAGGATCAGGTATTGTGAATAATTTAATAAATAATTTGCCATTTGAAGCGCATGTACCGGGTTACAATTATTGTGGGCCGGGAACTAAATTAAAGAAACGATTAGCTCGAGGAGATAGAGGTGTAAATCCTTTAGATGAAGCATGCAGGGAACACGATATTGCATATTCTCAGTATAAAGATGTACCCAATAGAAATAAAGCAGATCAAATATTAGAATACAAGGCTTGGGACAGAGTTAACAGTAAAGATTCTTCCCTGGGTGAAAAAACCGCGGCATGGTCAGTTACAAATATTATGAAAGCTAAACGTAAAATGGGTATGGGTTTAAATAATAATTTTTCTAGTAATAAATCAGTTAAAATGTCATATATACAATATGGTGTGAGTTTGTCTGAAAATCAACAAAAGAAAATTGCCAACGCAACAGACACTGTTTCAGTTCGTTTAAAGAATGAAGATTTGAAAGGTTCTGTTAAACTATCACTCACACAAGCTCAAATTAATAAAATTGAAAAAGCAAAAAAAGACGGTAAAGGAGTAACTTTAAAATTATCACAAAGTCAAATTAAAAGAGGTGGCATTATACCTTTATTACCAATTATAGCAGCATTAGGAGCCGCTGCTGGTGGAGCAGCAGGTATAACTCAAGCAGTACATAAAAAACAATATCAAAATAAAATGCTTGAAGAGGCTAAACGTCACAATAAAGCAATTGAAGGAAAAAAAGGTTCAGGTGTTAAGAAAACTGGTAAAGGAATTTTTTCAATAGGTGATGCTGAATGGAACAAGTCTAAAAAAAAATAAAAATTTCAAATAAAGCATTATCCGATATTGAACTAATAAATTACGCTGAACAGTTAAAAATTCCAAATTTTAGAGGTGTATTTATGGATGACACATTACCTAAGAAAATAAATAAAAACGAAACTGGTATTGTAAATCTAGACTCAAACTCAGGACCTAGTACTCATTGGATTGCTTATAAGAAGATAAATAATAATATATATTATTTTGATTCGTTCGGCAACGTTAACCCAGAAAAGAAATTAATAAAATACTTTAATAGTTCAGGTAAAGCAAATATATATTATAATTATGACAGTTACCAGAAATATGATCAAATAATATGTGGTAAATTATGCTTAAGATTTTTAGATAAATAAATGGAGAGCGGAATATTTAAACTGAATAATTCTGCAAACTTAGATTCATCTGTGTTAGAAGCAAAATTTTATCCACCGCTAGATATCAGTGATGGTGAATATGAAATATGTATTAGAAAATTTAAATCAAATTTTAAAATACCCAATGTTTCGAAAAAGTTAAAAAATAACACACTTACAATTATTAAAAACAGTAAATTTGTAACATTTATTATTGAAGATGGTACGTATTCTGTTTATCATATAAAAGATATTTTTGAAGAAAAAATTGGCGATGGTTTCGTTTTAACACCCAATACTAATACCTTTAAATGTGAAATAGAATCACCGTATTCAATTTTTATAGATGATACTTCTATATTAAATTTATTAGGATTTAACAAACAAACAACTGAAGCAAACAAGAAATATATTTCAGATAACGAAATTGATATTTTCAAAATTAAATCTATTAACATTCACTGTCCCCTAGCTATAGGTCAATACGTAAACTCAAAACAAACTGACATTATTAGTGATTTTTATATTACAGTTAATCCAGGTTATGATATTGTATTTATACCTAAAAATTTGGATCGTTACCTGTTAAAAGGTAGAAATTTTATAGATTACATTAAATTAGAATTAAAAGATCAGCATGGTGAATACATTGATTTTAGAGGCGAATATGTAGAAGTACAATTTGAGATTCGAAAAATTAAATAAGCACTATTTTTTACTAAATAAATGAGTACATCACTAGTGTTCACTGGTGCTCCGAAAAGTGAGAAACAAATAATAGAAAAATATGACTATTATAAATATTACCCACAACTGAAAGATTATATAAATGATACAAATAGACGTACAACTATTAATATTAATAGTCAAGATGCTCAGTTTGATACAGCTAACAGTAATATTATTTTGAATGGTCAAATTACTTGTACAGATGTTGACTTAAAAGATGATTACAAAAATATAAAATTTGTGAAAAATGGTTATATGCACATGTTTAGTGATATAGTGTACAAAATTAATAATAAAGTAGTACAAGAAGTAAACAGTCCAGGCTATAATATTTTATTGAAAGGATTATGTGTTGCACTAAATAATTATATTCTTGAAGGTTGGGATGGTTCCAATTTAATTACTGATGATGGCTATTTTTCAATAAGTGTACCAGTTAAACAAATATTTTCACTATTTGAAAAGTATGATAAACCTGTGTTGAGAGTATCACAATCAATAGAGTTTTTAAGAAATACCAGTGACGCAAATTGTTTAATTGTTACCACAGAGGCATCGAGAAATAAAGTAAAAGATAAAGATTTGAAAATTCATTTAACCGATATAATTTGGGAAATGCCTCATATTACACCAATCATAGATATGAAAATCAAAATCAATAAATTAATTGAATCAAATAAATATTTAACAATAACATACTTGGACTGGTCCTATACAAATCACCCAACATTCTTGGCACAATCCAAAAATTATTCTTGGTCCATTACCACTTTATCTAAAAGACCTCAATATGTTATTGTTGCTTTACAAACCAATAGACAATTTGACTTTACGAAAAATAATTCAGAATTTGATTTTTGTGATGTAGAAAACATAAGATTATTGTTTAGTGAAGTTGAATATTATCCTGCAGAAGATATGGATTTGAATATAAAATTAAACATATATAGCAGAATGTATTCAATGTATACCGATATTAAGAAAACGTACTATCCCAATAAAGATGCAGATCAACTGAATAACATTATTAAGAAACAAGATTTTATTAAAAAGTATCCCTTGTTTGTGTTTGATTTAACGTATAAGAGTGGAATTATTAAAGAAGGACCTACAAATCTTACAATTAAATTCACATTTGAAAAACAAGCACCAACAAACACGATGATTCACTGTATTATTGCGAATGACTCATTTGTAGCATATAGTCCTGGTGATAACATGGTAAGGAAAGAATAATTTTTATAAATAAATGGTCTGCAACAATTTTAAAATAAAAAAACTTGGTAACGGTTTGCAAAAATGTGTTATAGAACAAGAAAATATACAGTATTATAAATATTATCCTAATATAATTAGAGCTGGAATAGTAGGTTCATCAAATTGTGGTAAAACAAATATTTTAATTCGAATATTGACTGATAATAAAAACAGTTTAATCTATAGTAATATCTACATTTACTCAAAATCTTTAAATCAACCACTATACAAGTATCTTGAAAATTATGTAAGTGAAATAAATAAACATATTAAGAAACAGTATAAAATTGGTTTCTTCACATATAATAATTCAGATGATGTATTACGAGTTGAAGAAATCCCACCATTATCAGTAATTATATTTGACGACGTTGCTAGCGACAAACAGAAAGTAATAGAGGAATATTTCCATAGAGGTAGACATAAAAGAATAAGTTGATTTTACCTTTGTCAAACATATAGTCGTATACCTAAACAAATGATACGTGATAATTTAAATTTGCTTATTGTTTTTAAACATAACGACAATACTAATTTGAAACATATCTATGATGATCATGTTGGAACAGATATGTCTTTTGAAACGTTTAGACAGTTATGTACTTTTTGTTGGAAAATGAAGTATGATTTTCTTGTAATAAATTTAGAAAAAGATGTAAGCAACGGTAAATACAGTCGAAACTTCAATGAGGTGCTTTTAGTATAAACATGAAACATAGAACATGAAACATGAAACATAGAACATGAAACATCAACATGGAACATGAACATAAAACATCAACATGAAACATGAAACATAGAACATGAAACATCAACATGGAACATGAACATGAAACATCAACATGAAACATGAAACATGAGAAACATAAAACATCAACATGGAACATGAACGGTAATTTTAATGTAATAAATGGATGAGAAAAAAGTAAAGGAGTATAGAGAATCATTCAACAAAGCTAAAGCAGCTTACATTAAACGAACTGAAGGCCATTCTATTAAACACGAAAAATTACTAAAACAATACGAACCTATTACAAACGCTCTAGTACCATTACAAAATGCCATACTAAATCAAACAGAAAGTGGTAAAGAACAAACTAAAATATTGAAACAAATAAAAGATAATTTTCAACAGAAAAAACTATACAAAAGACCACATCTGAGTATTGATGAAATTCAACCGGGAACATCAAGAGATAGAACGTTAGGTGATGAAACATTAGGAGATAAGTATCTTACAAAAACAGTCAAATCAAACATAGATGAAACTTTTGGTATTAATAGAAGTAGCGGTAAAATTGGTAGTAAAAACGTGCTAGTAACGTATGATCGTGATAATATTAATATCCACAAGGTTGGTGAAGATGAGAAAATAGTTGAATTTAAAGTTCCATCTACACATGGTATATGGAGTTTATTAACTGAAAAAGAACCTAAAGATTACACACCAGAGGATCTAGAAAATTACAAGAAAATTTTAATACATAGCGGTTGTATACAAAGAGTTGATGATCCGTCTAAACCGAGAGCAAGTAGAAGCAACAAATATAACAAAATTATTAAACCTATTTGGGAGAAATATAAGGATCAATCTCCAAGCAAAAAACAATCTCCACGTAAAAAACAAAGACAACAATTGTATGACGAAGCTAGAGCAAAGTCACCAGAATTTCCTCAAACAGAAGATTTATCCGATATTTCAGATATACCAACTACGCCGACAACACCTGTATCGCAGTATCACTCATTGGAAGACCTAACTTCAACACCGAAAACAGGAAAAGGATTTAAAAAATATAACAACAAGGAAAAAGAATATGTTTATTGGAACACTATTAGCGAACTAGAAAAACGTTTAAATTTCCTTAAAGCTGAACAAACCGCTGGTAATGACAATGTTGGAAATGAAATCATGAATATAGAAGAAGAACTAGAAGAAGAAAAAACAAAAAAGAAGCGGGAACATTTTAGTGTAATAAATGGTATTAAACAAGTTTGGTGAGAGTGATGATTACTCTAATAATCAAATATTTTCAAGAGGTGTAAAAGGCGAGTCAGGAATTGGTTTCAAATTAACAAGTGATGGTAATTATGATATTCAAAACAAGAGATTATGCAACACACAAGATCCTGAAGAAGACACAGATGCTTGTACAAAAGGTTTTGTGTCAAGAATTATTGGTGAATATGAGAATAAAATTCAGCAAGTTCATTCAGAAACAAGTAAAATAAATGCTTTAATAACAACAAAATTTAATGAGAATAATTTAAAAATAAAGGAATTTTCAGATAGCACTGAGAGATTTATAAATTTAAAGTATAATACACTTAATAAAAAATTGGAAAACACTAAAAATGATTTAAACAAAGCACAAAATGAATCAATTAATAGAAAAATAACAACACTTTTTTTGCATTTACATAAAGCAGTAAATGATTTATTTCAGGTATTTGCTAATAACACTAATAAAATAGTAAACGTTAACTATAGCGCAATTAATAAAAAATCAGAATTAACCAAGGAAGATTTTCTTGATTTCGTTAAAACATATAACAATGTATTCCAAATATTTGCTGAAAGTGTGATCAACACAACAAATTTAAATCATGATACAATTAATAGACTCTTGGAGTAGTCACAGACCAATTTTTTAATTAATAAATGGCTGAATTAATATATTGTCTTAAATGTAAGTCTCAAACAAATTCAACTAGCGTTACTAAAACAGTAACTAAAAATGGTCGACCTATGTTACAGGCAAAGTGTTCCCAATGTGGTTCAAAGAAATCAAAGTTTATAAAAAAATTTTAAGTAATAACGCTAGAGAACAAATTGCAAGCGAGTTACATAAACCACTAAGACGAAATTTTCCAACACGTAAAGTAATAACATATGGTATTGATGATTTGTGGCAAGCTGATTTAGTTGAGATGATTCCATATTCAAGAGTGAATAAAGGTTATAAATATTTATTAGTTGTAATTGATGTGTTTTCTAAATATTTGTGGGCAAAACCTGTTGAGAATAAAACTGGTAACAGTATAACAAACGCATTTAAATCAATTTTAGCGTCAGATGAAGCAGACTTAAGTCTGCGACTAGTGAAACGAGTACCGAAAAATCTTCAAACTGATCAAGGCTTAAAGTTTTACAATAAAGAATTTCAAGCGTTAATGAAAGAAAATAATATTAACCATTATTCAACATATTCAGAAAGAAAAGCAAGTGTAGTAGAACGTGTTAATAGAACTTTGAAAGAAAAAATGTGGAAACAATTTACAATTAATGGTAATTACAAGTGGCTTGACATGTTACCTGTGCTAGTAAATACTTACAATCATACAAAACATAGTACGATAAAAATGACACCCATTGAAGCATCAAAGAAAAAGAATGAAGAAAAATTAAAACCTCTGTTTCAAGAAGAAATTCCTAATTATAAACCCCAGTATCAAATTGGCGATAAAGTTAGAGTATCTAAATATAAAACAGTTTTTGAGAAAGGTTATACGCCTAATTGGTCAAATGAGATATTCACTGTGTGTAAAATAATATATTCGAATCCAATAACTTATCATTTGAAAGATTATAAAGAGCAAGAATTAAAAGGTTGTTTCTATGAACAAGAATTAAATTTTGCTAGAGATGACGTATATTTGGTTGAGAAAGTAATTAAACGTAAAGGTAATAAAGCATATGTAAAATGGTTAGGGTTTGATAATACTCATAATTCATGGGTTGATGCAAAGAATATTGTATAGTCGCAGACCGGAGTCTATCGTAGACAAATCAGATCATGAGAATCTTGCTCCGCCGCGCGGCTGAGCAAAACGTCATCACAATCTTATCTACATAAAACTATTAACAAAATTATTTCGTAATAAATGGATTACTGGACATTACGCTGTATAGATGATTACTTGTATAATATGGATCATATTAACTTTGCTAAAGCCATGGATTTAAATATAAACCATAAAAAAGTTAACTGGAAAGAAATATCATATTATCAAAAATTATCAGAACCTTTTATTAGAGAGTTTCAAGATAAAGTTGATTGGGTATGTATATCAAGATCTCAAACATTATCAGAACCTTTTATTAGGGAGTTTCAAGATAAAGTTGATTGGGTACATATATCATGTAAAAAATTATCAGAAGATTTTATTAGGGAGTTTCAAGATAAAGTTGATTGGATACATATATCATGTAAAAAATTATCAGAAGATTTTATTAGGGAGTTGCAAGATAAAGTTGATTGGGTACATATATCATGTAAAAAATTATCAGAAGATTTTATTAGAGAGTTTCAAGATAAAGTTAACTGGAATGTAATATCACATCAAAAATTATCAGAACCTTTTATTAGAGAGTTTCAAGATAAAGTTAACTGGAAATATATATCAGGATCTCAAACATTATCAGAACCTTTTATTAGAGAGTTTCAAGATAAAGTTAACTGGAAAGCAATATCAGGATCTCAAAAATTATCAGAACCTTTTATAAGAGAGTTTCAAGATAAAGTTGATTGGGAATATATATCATGTGGGTATTACATATCATGTGTTCAAACATTATCAGAAGAATTTATTAGAGAGTTTCAAGATAAATTTAACTGGAATGTAATATCATATAATCAAAAATTATCAGAACCTTTTATAAGAGAGTTTCAAGATAAAGTTGATTGGGAATATATATAATGTGTTCAAACATTATCAGAAGAATTTATTAGAGAGTTTCAAGATAAAGTTAAATGGGTATGTATATCATATAATCAAAAATTATCAGAACCTTTTATAAGAGAGTTTCAAGATAAAGTTAACTGGAAAGCAATATCAGGATCTCAAAAATTATCAGAACCTTTTATAAGAGAGTTTCAAGATAAAGTTAACTGGCATAATATATCAAGATCTCAAAAATTATCAGAACCTTTTATAAGAGAGTTTCAAGATAAAGTTGATTGGAAAAATTATACCTTACAAAAAACTATATTTTCATAATAGAATTTTTAACTGAATTTAAAGACAAGATACCTAGTGATGAATATAACAGATTATTAAGTAAATACAATAAAATAATATCATTGCAAAGATTAATAAAAGAGTATTTATATAAACCAGGTGGCAAAATGTATATAAAAACTATGAATCATTTTAATAGTATAAAATATTAACAAATTTTATTTGTAATAAATGGAATCAGTTGTAGACCTTATAAACAACAACATAATATTCAATAATAATAAAATCAATTATCTAGCAGATAAAGATAACAATCCTTGGTTCAAAGCAAAAGATGTTGCTGAGATATTGGGATATACAAATTCAAGAGATGCAATTATTAAGCATATTGATAGAGAAGACCGTACAATATATGAATTTATAAGGGCGTCGCAAAACGCGACCCCCTTTAATAACCAACCAAATACTGTATATGTTAATGAATCAGGTTTATATTCACTAATACTATCTTCTAAACTTCCAAAAGCAAAAGAATTTAAGCGGTGGGTTACTTCTGAAGTCTTACCATCAATAAGAAAATATGGAGAATACAAGATAGAGTCCAAGTACAAGGCTATAGTAAACAATCTGAAAAGTAAAGTAGAATCTTTAGCAGAAAAGGTTGAAGAAATACAGCGTGATGTAGTTTCTAAACCAAACAATACAAACAAACATCATCAGTTTATACTTATTGAAAAAAATCACATGTGGGAATATCCTTATTATGTGCTTAGAGTTCAAAAGCATGCAGCTAATAATCGCATCAAGATGCTAAGAACTGTATATCCAGACATGGTAGTTATACTTAGACTTGAGTATAATCCAAACAGTATTAATTTATACAACAAAATTAAAGAAACTATTGATATTAGATATTATGGAAATCATTTTGAAACACATCTTTCTCAAAACGAACTATTGTTTGAGATAACAAAAATTATAAACGTATAATTTCTATCTAATAAATGATGAGTCAGTACTTGCAACTTCGATTGATTGATAGTTTTCTAACAGGTCTTTCACATATTTACTTTGTTGAGTTTGTGAATGATTATGGTTTTCCAATGGAAATTGATCATAGTAAAGTTAAGTGGGATGAAATATCAGGTCGTTATGATTTTGATGAGAATCATATTGTAAAATACGAAGAGTATGTGAATTTTACTATATTATCAAAGCGAAAAGATTTGAGTGAAGATATCTGTATGAGGTATTTACATAAAGTAGATTGGCCTGAAATATCAAGTCATGAAAATTTAAGTGATGACTTTTTAGAAGATATGATTGAGTATATTGACTTTAATGTTGTTGCTAAAAGAAAAAATTTAAGTGAATACTTTATGACTAAATATGCTGAAAAACTTCCATGGCACATAATTTCAACCAGAAAGAATTTAAGTTTAAATTTTATTAGAGTGTTTAAGGATAAACTTGACTTTATTGAAATATCGTATCAACCAAACTTAGATGAAGAGTTTATTAGAGAGTTTCAGGACAAATTAGATTGGACTGTATTATCATATTATTGGAAACGGTATAGTCAACAATTTTTGGAAGACTTTCATAATAAAATTCATTGGGATATTGTTTTCAAATCAAATTAATTTTTCTCTAATAAATGGCGAATAAAGAGAAACTGTCAGAATGTGCGTTTATCTTAAGACGTATAGTTAAACTAATTGAAAAGCTTAATAACGACGATTTAAACGTTTGTAGAAACTTAATAAATCAACTAGATATGACAAATGATAATTCAAATCCATTGAGAACACAGATTGAAGATATTAGTAACACTGTTAAAGATACAAATGTTCGAGTAATAGCAATAGAAAAGTATTTGTATACGAATTTTGAAAGTGAATCAGACGTAGAATCAGTCGCAGTTGCTAATAATGAAGAATCGGTTGAGGAATCAGTTACTGAGACACCTGTAGTTGAGGAATCAGTTACTGAGACACCAGTAGTTGAGGAATCAGTTACTGAGACACCAGTAGTTGAGGAATCTGTTACTGAGACACCTGTAGTTGAGGAATCTGTTACTGAGACACCTGTAGTTGAGGAATCAGTTACTGAAAAAAATACAATAACTCCAGAATTTTTTCTAGGAGCGCTAAGAGGTTTTTAAGTGTTAGATTTAGTGATAATGTTAAAATACATTATATGTTTACTTGGAATTATGCTTATAGAGCAAGTCGTAAAGGTATTTGGCATCTATATGCTGTAGATCGTGAAAGATTTCAACAACGTATTAATAAATGTTCAATTATTATTACTCCAGTGTTAAAAAATAAAATTAAATAAATGAAATTTTTAGTATTCCAGATGCTCGGGTTATAGATATTGATGAACAAGTCTATGAAAAATGTAGACAGTGTTTAGAATATTCATTCGATAATTCAGCTCATGTACCACATTGCGTTAATTGTAATTTTCATGTAATTAATAAACAAAATAAGAAATTATTTATTAAGCACGTAGATAAAATGAAATATGTTGAGAAATTAGTTCATAATTATCGAATTGTAATTAAACCTAATTTTTATA
This sequence comes from Stenolophus ochropezus, assembly GCA_035578165.1. Lineage (NCBI taxonomy): Eukaryota > Metazoa > Arthropoda > Insecta > Coleoptera > Carabidae > Stenolophus > Stenolophus ochropezus. Next base: position 13,624,720 of record JAQOWZ010000020.1, read on the forward strand.
CATCTCTTAATGCTACTACTAAAGATGAAATAATTCAAAAATACCCATATTTGCTTAGCTTTTTATATGCAAGTGGTTATAGAAATAATGTATCACATAAATATTTCATAAACAAATTCATAGCGTTAGCTGAATTAGACTCAAATCACAAGTCACAGAAAATTAACAATAAAAAGGATAAGTTGTGGAATGAATTTTTGATTAAATATATGTTTTCTTATGAAAAATATTAACAAAATTTTTCTCTTATAAATGACTACTGAAAATAATGTCAATAGTTACATGCAAGATTATCGCAAGAAAAATAAAGACAAAATAAATAAATATATGCGTAAATATTATAATGAAAACACCGAAGTGTGTACTTGTGGTGAAACAGTAAAAAAACAACATTTAAAACTTCATAAAGAAAGTAATAAACACTATGGTAAATTGTACTTAAAAGAAAAGGAGTCCGCACTTAAAGATATGCTTAATTTGGGTTAAAATTTTCTTAATTTTATCTTTATCGTCATCTTCTTTTATAATAGACTGTGATATCACATTTCTTTCTCTTATTAAAAAAGCAGAATCAGGAGTGAGTAATATAATACAAAAATACATTCTATAATTAGCACCTAAAATTTAAAGATTGAAAAAGTATTAACAAATTTATTTTGTAATAAATGGAGGTGAATAATATTCAATTGGAAGATCTCCGATTGCCTGAGTTATACAATTTAGCAAAATCATTGGGAATACGGTATATTAAAAAGTATAAGAAAGCAGAATTAATTAATAAGATTAAAGATCAACAAAGTCAAGATGGAGAAATCAATAACATTTTTCCATTCGATGATGAATTATATGAAAAACCGAAGAAAGAAAGAATGCAAAAAATCAAACCAAAGAAAGATGGAGAAATCTATAACATTTTTCCATTCGATGATGAGTTATATGAAAAACCAAAGAAAAAAAGAGTGCAAAAAGTAAAGTGTGATGAGTGTGGAAAATGTATTAAGAAAACCCGTATGCAATCGCATAAAGTACTTCATGATCCTGAACTAGACTTTATTTTAGTGGAAAGTGTTTATAAGAATCGATTATTAACCTATCAACATAATAATAAACAAATGGATTTAGACATACCGACATATATGAATTTATTAAAAAAGAAAGCAGTAAATATACTTCAAAACGCTATGAGTATACATAAGAATACTAAAACTAATTTAAATATGGAATGTAAATTCAAAAAATTATTAGATCCTAGTATAACAATGACCAATCCATTCCAGTTGGAGAATGAGATATTAAGAGAAGCGGATGATTTATTTCAATATAATCAGAAGGTTTTATTTATAGCAAGATGTGATGAAATGGAAGCAAAAGGTTCAGACTGGGTTCTAGAATCTATAATTTGTATAAGAATTAATATAAATAAATATAAACCGTTAAGTGGGAAGTCATATATTGAATTACCTAAATGGATTAAAAACAAAGAAGCCTGTGTTAATGTTAAAAACAATGACGACAAGTGTTTCATGTATAGCGTAATATCTTGCTTACATCCTGTAAGTTATAAAAACAATCCATACAGAGTGTCTAAATATAATAAAGCGGATTATATAAATGAATTAAATTTTGAAGGAATAAGTTTCCCTGTTAAAATTCAAGACATAGCAAAATTTGAGTCACTTAACAAAATAAATATTACTGTGTTTAGTTTTGAAGGTAAAACATTTTACCCGTTATATCATAATAATAAGGTTTTCTATGATAGGAATATCGACTTGTTATACTTTGGAAATAAAGAAAAGAACCATTATTGTTGGATTAAAAACCTGAGTCGCTTATTAAATAATCAACTGGAAATAAGTAGGAGTAAAAAACATTTCTGTAGAAGATGTTTGAATTATGCCACAAGAACTGAAGAATATTTGAAGAAACACCAAGAACTTTGTTTTAGCAATGAACCATGTATTCCAGTAATGCCTTCAATTAGATATGCTTGTAGTAAGTGTGGAGACTATAGTAATAATCAAAATGAAATAAAAGAGCATATGGAAAAATGCACTGAAACTAATATATTGAAAAAACTTAAAACTAAAGGTTTAGATGAGATTATAACAATTAAACCAGCAATACAATTTAAAAACATTCAAAGAATGCAAAGACATCCCTATGTAATTTATGCGGATTTTGAATCACTTTTAAAACCTGTTATTCAAACATGCATCCCTGATCCTGAAAAACCGTATACAATTAAAAAACAATCTCATACCCCCTGTGGATATGGATTATATGTTAAGAGTATTAATGATTATGATAATCCATTTGAAAGTTATAGAGGAGAAAATGCTGATAAACATTTTATAAATTCAATATCAAACCATGCTAAAACAATATATGAGTTATTAGAATCAAATAGACCTATAACAGATATAGATTTAAAGGAATATGAAAAAGCAAAAAAATGTTATCTTTGTGAAAATGAATTTACAGCTGAAAACCCAAAAGTTAGAGATCATGATCATATAACTGAAAAATATAGAGGGGCAGCATGTAACAACTGTAATTTAAAGTGTAAACAACCCATATTTATTCCAATTGTATTTCATAATTTGTCTGCATACGACTGTCACTTGTTTGTAAAGAATTTGGGTGAAGATAAGAGTAACTTGAATTTAATTCCTAGTAATGAAGAGAAGTATATATCTTTCAGCAAGATTTTGAAAGTGGGATATAAAGAGTATATTCATTTAAGGTTTATTGATTCATTTAGGTTTTTAGCAAGTAGTTTAGATACTTTATCATCTAATTTGGAACCGGAACAAATAAGGGAAGCAGCTAAATATTTTTCAAATAATGATTTAGATATTTTGTTTAGAAAAGATGAAGATAAAAATAAGTTAATTAGAAAAGGAATTTACCCCTATGAATATATGAATTCTTGGGAAAAATTTGAAGAATTAAAATTACCACCAATGGATAAATTTTATTCTTCGCTAACATTAGAAGAAATTTCGCAAGAAGAATATGAACATGCACAGAAAATCTGGGCATATTTTAAAATTAAAAATTTAGGAGAATGGCATGATTTATACTTAAAATTAGATGTTTTGTTATTAGCTGATGTATTTGAGAATTTTAGAGATTTGTGTTTGAATAAAAGTTATGGATTAGATCCTGCTTGGTATTATACAACACCAGGATTTGCGTGGGATTGTATGTTAAAATATACAAAAATTGAATTGGAGTTATTAACTGATTATGAAATGTACATGTTTTTTGAGAAGGGAATTAGAGGGGGAATATCACAATGTAGTAATAGGTATGCAAAAGCAGATGAAAACACACAACTTGCATATATTGATGCAAATAATTTATATGGTCATTCCTTATCCCAAAAATTGTCTCAAAAAGACTTTGAGTGGATGACTTTTGAAGAGCTTCAAGATATTAATAAAATATTAGTGTCAGATGATGATACAGGATATGTTTTAGAAGTTGACTTATCATTTCCACAAGATCTCCACGATAAATTTAACGATATTCCTCTAGCTCCAGAGAAAAGAAAACCTCCTGGTGGTAAAGTATCAAAACTACTTTGTCATTTCTATGATAAAACAAACTATATAGTACATTATAAAATATTACAGCTTTATGTAAGTTTAGGAATGAGAATTGATAAAATTCATAGAGGTTTAAAATTCACACAATCAAATTTCATGACACCATACATAAAATTTAATACGGAGCAAAGACAAAAATCAAAAAATGAGTTTGAAAAAGATTACTGGAAACTAGTATCCAATGCAGTGTTTGGAAAGTCTATGCAATCAGTTAGAAACCAGCAAAATATTAAATTATATTCAGATGAGCAAAAATTACAGAAAGCAATAAATAAACCTAATTTTAAACGTAGAACAATATTTAGTGAGAATCTGGTAGCAGTTCATAGATATAAAACCAAAGTACTGTTTAATAAACCTATTTATATTGGACAGGCCGTGTTGGATTTATCGAAATTATTAATGTATGATTTTCATTATAATGTAATTAAAAAAGAATTTAGCAATAAAGTAAAATTATTATATACAGATACAGATAGTTTTATATATGAGTTTAAAAATGCTGATTTCTATAAATTTATGGGGGAAAATTCCAATTACTTTGATACCTCTGATTATCCAAAAGATAACCCCCTATATTCTGACGTAAATAAAAAAGTAATAGGCAAATTTAAAGATGAGTTGAAATCTGTGAAAATGTTGGAATTTATAGGATTACGATCAAAAATGTACAGTTACAAAACGAATGATTCAGACCCAGAAAAAATATTTGAAAAAAAGTTAAAAGGAATTAAGAAATCCGTGTTAAAAAAAGAAATTAGTTTTGAAAATTATAAAACATGCTTATTTGAGCAAAAAGAATTTTATAATAAACAAACAGTAATTAGAAGTTACAAACATGATATCTTCACTGAAGAAGTAAATAAAAAATCTTTAAGTTGGAAGGATGATAAAAGATACTTACTAGCAAATTCTACAGATACATTGGCTCATGGACATTATTCGTTAGTTGCTAATTAGAGAATGTAACTTATTAAATATTTTTATAAAAATAGTATTATGTGATTTACACTTACATTTGCAAAAACCATATGATTTGCATTTTCTGCAAGCCATACCATCTACTTGATCGTCTGGGACAACAAAACATTTCAAATCACAACAATACATTTATTAAATAAAAAATTTGTAAGTTTTTATGTATTTTAAGCAAAGAAAGTGCTAAAAACAAGCTAAATTTGCATCTCCCGAATCTCACAAAATTAAATGTTTTACCCCCAATTGCGGATGGGAGATGGAAATAATCGATCTTTTTTGCTCAAATTTTGCACTTTTTTTGCTATTTTTATGCTAAAAACAAGCTAAATTGACAGTTTTTTTTACTTTTTTTGCGTCTCCCAATTTCGGGCAGCAGGGTGTCGTCGGAGTAACTGGGAGATCTCTACTGGTGTGTTAGTTCTTCACGCACTTGTTTTGAAATCCTCTCCAATCTGTACCTGTTATACTATCTATCTTTCATCCGGGGTGATAATCCTTGACGCACTTCTTATAAAACGTTCTCGAATCTGAACCTTCTATTAAACATATCTTCAGATAACTATCCTGTTTTTGCATCCGGTGTGTAAGTTCTTCACCCACTTCTTATAAAACCTTCTAATCTGTACCTCTTATACAATCTATTTTCAGATACCAATCCTGTCTTTGCATCCGGTGTGTTAGTTCTTTACACACTTCTTATGAAATGCTCTCTGATCCGTACCTCTTATACAATCTATCTTCAGATAACCATCCTGTATTTTCATCCGGTGTGTTTGTTTCTCACGCACTTCTTATAAAACCTTTTCGAATCGGTAAGTTTCATTAAACCTATATTTAGAAAACCATTCTGTTTTTGCACCTGGTGTGTAAGTTTTTCACGCACTTCTTATAAAACCCTTTAATCCGTACCTCTTATACAATCTATCTTCAGATAACAATCTTGTTTTTGCATCCGTTGTGTTAGTTCTTCACGCACTTCTTATGAAATTCTATCTAATTCGTGCCTCTTATACAATCTTTCTTCAGATAACCATCTGGTTTTTGTATCCGGTGTGTAAGTTCTTCACGCACTTTTTATAAAACCCTCTAATCCGTACCTCTTATACAATTTATTTTTAAATACCAATCCTATTTTTGCATCCGGTGTGTTAATTCTTCACGCACTTTTTATGGAATCCTCTCTAATCCGTACCTCTTATACAAAATATCTTCAGTCACCCATACTGTTTTTGCATCTGAGGTGATACGCTTTTCGTATAAAACCTTCTCAAATCTATACCTTTTATTAGACCTGTCTTGAGATAACCAACCTGTTTTTGCATCCGATATGTAAGTTCTTTACGCACTTCAAATAAAACCCTCTAATCCGTACCTCTTATGCAATCTATCTTCAGATAACCATCGTGTTTTTATCCTGTGTGATAGTACTTCACTCACTTCTTATAACACCTTCTCGATTCTAAAATTTCTATTAAACCTATTTTCAGTGAACCATTCTGTTTTTGCATCCGGTGTGTTAGTTCTTCACGCACTTTTTATAAAACCCTCTAATCCGTACCTCTTATACAATTTATCTTTAGATAACAATCCTGTTTTTGCATCCGGTGTGTTAAATCTTCACGCACTTTTTATGAAATTCTCTCTAATCCGTACCTCTTATACAATCTATCTTCAGTTAACCATCCTGTTTTTACATCCGGGGTGTTATTTCTTCACGCACTTCTTATGAAATCTTCTCTAGTCCTTACCTCTTATACAATCTATCTTCAGATAACCATACTGTTTTTGCATCCGAGGTGATAGGTCTTCACGCACTTCGTATAAAATCTTCTCGAATCTGTACCTTCTGTTAAACCTATCTTCAGATAACCATCCTGTTTTCGCATCCGGTGTGTAAGATCTTCGCGCACTTCTTATAAAACCCTATAATCCGTACCTCTTATGAAACCTATTTTCAGATAAGCATCCTGTTATTGCATCCGGTGACTTATTTCTTCACGCACTTCTTTTCAAATCCTATAATCCTGTCTAATTCGTACTTCTTATACAATCTATCTTTAGATACACATCCTGTTTTTTAAATTAAATTAAATCCTCTCTAATCCGTCCCTTTTATACATTCTATCTTCAGATAGCCATCCTGTTTTTTTATCCGGTGTGTTAGTTTTTCAAGCACTTCTTATAAAACCTGCTCGAATCTGCACCTTTTATTAAACCTATCTTCAGATAACCATCCTGGTTTTGCATCCGGTGTGTTAGTTCTTTACGCACTTCTTTTCAAGTCCTCTCTAATCAGTACCTCTTATACAATCTATCTTTAGGTAACCATCCTGTTTTTTCATCCGGTGTGTCAGTTCTTCACGCGTTTCTTATAAAACTTGTTTGAATCTGTACCTTCTCTTAAACCTATCTTCAGATTACCATCCTGTCTTTGCATACGGTGTGTTAGTTCTTCACGCACTTCTCATAAAACCCACTAATCCGTACCTCTTATAAAACCTATCTTCTGATATCCATCTTGTTTTTGCATCCGGTGTGTTAGTTCTTGATGCACTTCTTATAAAACCCACTAATCTGTACCTCTTATTAACCCTATTTGCAGATAAGCATATTTTTATTGCATCCGGTGACTAATTTCTTCACGCACTTCTTATCAAATCCTAAAATTCTCTCTAATCCGTACTTCTTATACAATCTATCTTTAGATACACATCCTGTTTTTTCATGCGGAGTGTTAGTTCTTCACGTACGTCTTATAAAACCTTATTGAATCTGTACCTTTTATTAAACCTATCTTCAAATAACCATCCTGTTTTAGCATCCGGTGTGTTAGTTCTTTACACATATCTTATTAAACCCTCTAATCCGTACCTCTCATTAAACCTATCTTCCGATATCCATCTTGTTTTTGCATCCGGTGTTAGTTGCACTTCTTATAAAACCCACTAATCTGTACCTCTTATTAAACTTATCTTCAGATAACCATCCTGTTTTTGCATTCGGTGTGTTAGTTTTTTACGCACTTCTTATGAAATCCTCTCTAATCCGTACCTCTTATACAATCTATCTTTAGATAACCATCTTGTTTTTTCATGCGGTGTGTTAGTTCTTCACGCACTCCTTATAAAACCTTCTCGAAACTGTACCTTCTATTAAACCTATCTTTAGATAACCATCCTGTCTTTGCACCCGGTGTGTTAGTTTTTCACGCACTTATTATAAAACTCTGTAATCCGAAGCTCTTATTAATCCTATCTTAAGATAACCATCCTGTTTTTGTATCCGGTGGGTTAGTTCTTCACGCACTTCTTATGAAATCCTCTCTAATCCGTACCTCATATACAATCTATCTTCAGATAACCATCCTGTTTTTTCATCCGGTGTGTCAGTTCTTCACGCACTTCTTATAGAACCTTCTCGAATCTGTACCTTTTATTAAACCTATCTTTTAATTACCATCCTGTTTTTGTATCCGGTGTGTAAGTTCTTCACGCACTTTTTATAAAACCGTCTAATCCGTACCTCTTATTAAACCTATCTTTACATAAATATCCTGTTATTGTATTTGGTGTGTTAGGTCTTCACGCACATCTTATAAAACCTTCTCGAATCTGAACCTTCTATGAAACCTATCTTCAGATATCCATCTTATTTTTGCATCTGGTGTGTAAGTTCTTTACGCACTTCTTATAAAACCCTCTAATCTGTATCTCTTATACAATCTATCTTGAGATAAAAATCCTGTTTTTACATCCGGCGTGTTATTTCTTCACACACTTATGAAATGCTTTTTAATCCGTACCTCTTATTAAACCTATCTTCAGATAACCATCTTGTTTTTGCATCTGGTGTGTTAGTTCTTCACGCACTTCTTATAAAATCCTCTTTAATCCGTACCTTTTATACAATCTAACTTCAGATACACATCCTGTTTTTTCATCCGGTGTGTTAGTTCTTCACGCACTTCTTATAAAACCCTCTAATCCGTACCTCTTATTAAACTTGTCTTCAAAAAACCATCCTGTTTTTGCATCCGGTGTGTTAGTTCTTCACGCACTTCTTATAAAACCCTCTAATACGTACCTTTTATTAAACCTATGTTTAGATAACCATCCTGTTTTTGCATCCAGTGTGTAAGTTTTTCACGAACTTCTCATAAAACCCTCTAATCCGTACCCTTTATACAATTTATATTTAGATAACAATCCTGTTTTTGCATCTGGTGTGTTAGTTCTTCACGCACTTTTTATAAAATCCTCTATATTCCGTACCTCTTAAACAATCTATTTTTAAATAACCATACTGTTTTTGCATCCGGTTTGATAGGTCTTTACGCACTTCTTATAAAACCTTCTCGAATCTGTACCTTTTATTGAAACTATCTTCAGATAACCATCCGGTGTTTAAGTTTTTCACGCTCTTCTTATAAAACTCTCTAATCCGTACCTCTTATACAATCTATTTTCAGATAACAATCCTGTTTTTGCATCCGGTGTGTAAGTTCTTCACGCACTTTTTATGAAATCCTCTCTAATCCGTACCTCTTATACAATCTATCTTTAGATAACCATCCTGTTTTTTCATCCGGTGTGTTAGTTCTTCACGCACTTCTTATAAAACCCTCTAATCCGTACCTCTTATATATTCTGTCTTCAGATACCAATCCTGTTTTTGCATCCAGTGTGTTAGTTCTTTACGCACTTTTTATTGAAATCTTTTCTAATCCGTACCTCTTATACAATCTATTTTCAGATAACCACACTGTTTTTGCATCCGGTGTGTAAGTTCTTTACGCACTTCTTATAAAACCCTCTAATCTGTATCTCTTATACAATCTATCTTGAGATAAAAATCCTGTTTTTACTTTCGGCGTGTTATTTCTTCACACACTTATGAAATGCTTTTTAATCCGTACCTCTTATTAAACCTATCTTCAGATAACCATCTTGTTTTTGCATCTGGTGTGTTAGTTCTTCACGCACTTCTTATAAAATCCTCTTTAATCCGTACCTTTTATACAATCTAACTTCAGATACACATCCTGTTTTTTCATCCGGTGTGTTAGTTCTTCACGCACTTCTTATAAAACCCTCTAATCCGTACCTCTTATTAAACTTGTCTTCAGAAAACCATCCTGTTTTTGCATCCGGTGTGTTAGTTCTTCACGCACTTCTTATAAAACCCTCTAATACGTACCTTTTATTAAACCTATGTTTAGATAACCATCCTGTTTTTGCATCCAGTGTGTAAGTTTTTCACGCACTTCTCATAAAACCCTCTAATCCGTACCCTTTATACAATTTATATTTAGATAACAATCCTGTTTTTGCATCTGGTGTGTTAGTTCTTCACGCACTTTTTATAAAATCCTCTATATTCCGTACCTCTTAAACAATCTATTTTTAAATAACCATACTGTTTTTGCATCCGGTTTGATAGGTCTTTACGCACTTCTTATAAAACCTTCTCGAATCTGTACCTTTTATTGAACCTATCTTCAGATAACCATCCGGTGTTTAAGTTTTTCACGCTCTTCTTATAAAACTCTCTAATCCGTACCTCTTATACAATCTATTTTCAGATAACAATCCTGTTTTTGCATCCGGTGTGTAAGTTCTTCACGCACTTTTTATGAAATCCTCTCTAATCCGTACCTCTTATACAATCTATCTTTAGATAACCATCCTGTTTTTTCATCCGGTGTGTTAGTTCTTCACGCACTTCTTATAAAACCCTCTAATCCGTACCTCTTATATGTCTTCAGATACCAATCCTGTTTTTGCATCCGGTGTGTTAGTTCTTTACGCACTTTTTATTGAAATCCTTTCTAATCCGTACCTCTTATACAATCTATTTTCAGATAACCACACTGTTTTTGCATCCGGTGTGTAAGTTCTTCACGCACTTCTTATAAAACCCTCTAATCCGTACATCTTGTACAATCTATTTTCAGATAACCACACTGTTTTTGCATCCGATGTGTAAGTTCTTCACGCACTTCTTATAAAACCCTCTAATTCGTACCTCTTATACAATTTATCTTTAGATAACAATCCTGTTTTTGCATCCGGTGTGTTAGTTCTTCACGCATTAGATTAGATTTTAAATTTGTTCTTCTGATCGGATGTGCGTGCATGTGCTCCTCATCTGGAAAATTTTTTACTTGACTTTGTGTATGAAATAAGTTCCCCGAGAGGTGTATTTCCGGAAGCACAGCTGTTTTCATCAAATTTTGAGTGTGTGTGGTTTATCACTTTCTTCTGTCAAAATTTGTAAGTTCCTCGTTCACTCTCTGGTTCTTTTAAGTAGTGTTTCCTGTGGATGCCCTTAGGGTCTACATTTGTACAAATTTTCTGGTTGAAATCAGAAGCGGTTCGCGAGTTTTGATTTTTTGGATGGAATTATTTAGATCATAAAATTTCTAACCAGCAGGCATGTTTTGAAACTTTGTCTTGCTTTCAAGTGGGTTCTACCGAGTTTATTTATAGTTTCTGTTTTATGAAAATCTACTTTGATATAGTTTCATGGGTTTTGTTATTTGGTCGCTCGTAAAACGATAAAAAATAAAAATTCTGGAATTCTACATCCAAGTTGGAAATACGCATCCTGGCTTGAGTGCAAATTAAACTTGTCTGAAACCTGTCGACCCTGTCGTGTCGGATGAAAGTAACCATATTGTGTTCCATCCACTAAAAGTAGCATATAGGTAATTCCCTCGGAATTGGCAGCTTCTAGTTTTTCTGCATTTCTACCGAATTTAAAAGTTTTTTGGATAACTTAAGGGTGTAGTCACAAGGTACAAGGTACTACTCTGTTCAAGATGGGAGGTCTTGGTAAATGTACGAAATGTCAAACTATGGTCTACGAGGATACGCGGTGTGCTTGTGGCAGATTATACCATAAGGAGTGCAAAGCAAAGAGGGAGGTAATTGTCGATGGTGTTTCTAGGTGTGTGACTTGCACACGTCATCTGGCGAAAACTGATGCGACTGCAAGTCCGCGTATAGACTCACCGTTAGGTCAAAAAAGTATGCGCACCGATGATGACGATCTTGCACGGGATTCCTTGCGGAACAAATCTGCTGAGCCGTCTGATCTGTGCCATGGTTCGGGCTATCATGACCAAAATTTATTGCCTCCCATCAGTGGTCCAGAACCTCGAGGAGCAGGGGGCCATGATTATCGAGCTTAAGGAGAGGACCGAAGGGTTGGGTCAACTCCGCGACGATATTCGTAGCTTAGACCCTTAAACTCGATACTTTTATTAACAAATGCACCTCCAACACCGCAACAATTGATGCCCTCGATCTTGTCACTGCACAACTCGACACTCGCCTTGTTGAGGTCGAATCTCGGCCCTCTCCAGCTGGCCCATTGACACCAGATCAACGTGATCAGATCAAGCGGGACCTCGAGTTTTCGCTCCTTCGCACGTATGAGGTCGTCATAGTAGGACTGTCTCCTGCCCTGATCAGTCGGCCGTTGGAGACTTTGGAGAAAATCGCGACCCTGCTTACGCTTCCCTTTGCTGCTGATCAGATCGTGTTTACGCGTCAAATCCGTACCGGCAATAATGTTCCTAACTTGTTGCTTGTTAGGTATTCTACACCCAATTTGCGTACTGATTGGGTCAAGGGCAAGCGGACTAAGGGTGTGATTAGATGTTGTGATGTCCTGGCCAGTGAGCTCCAGACCCCACTGTATGTCAACCAAAGGGAAACTACCGAAGAAAGGAGAAAACTCTTTCTGGCCAAAGAGTTCGCCAAGAAAAACAACTTTCTGCCTCCCTGGATGGTCGACGGCAAAATCTTTCTGCGTAGGACTCGGGATAGTGAGCGACTCCTCTACTCAACAATCTGCCGCAACACCGCATCCGACGGCACCCTACCCCACCGAGCTCTTAGTCATCCTAACTTGGCCAATGACGACCTCGTTCAGTCCGTGGACCCTGCCAATGGGAGCCCTAATCTGTGACGCGCACATCAGCCCCCTCTGCCCTGCTCGCCCACTACTTCCGCCAGTTCTGTCAATAGCCTCAAAATATGTCATTCTAACGCTCAATCTTTAGTTTCTTTTTCAGGTTTTTTTTAACTTTAAACAGTATTTTACAAATCACTTCTCCATATTATTGCAGTATCTGAATCTTGGTTACATTCGGGCATTTCCAGTTCAGCTGTCAGCTTACCTTCGTATACACTTTACCGACATGATCGCATAGGCAGGGTGGGTGGGGGCTGCTGTGTGTACGTTCACGATTCAATTCGCGCTAGAGTAATAGGAAAGTCCCAACCGCACGATCTGGATCCGACGGCATTCTTATTTCTGGAGATTACAGGTGGTGACTCTGCATCTCTCTTGACGGTGGCTAATAGACCGCCTAATGGCACCCGTTCGATGAACTTCTTCTCCGAACTGGAAAGTCAGATGGCCTTATACCATAGTGTGATCATACTCGGTGATCTCAACATCAATGTAGCGGTTGACACCTTCCTCTCGCAACATCTGAAACAGTTCTTGATCAACCATTCTCTTTCGTTGGTTGAATCACTGCATACGCATCACACTGCTCACTCCCACACGACCATAGATGTCTGCATTGTAGATGACCTTGAGAGTTTATGATCACACGGCCAGTCGGGTTACCCATTCATGTCAGGACATGAAATCATCTGGGTTGAACTCCATTGTTACCAACCGCCAGTTCCTCAGAATCGTTTGTCACGTCGTAACTTTCGCAATTTTAATTCCGCGTTGTTTCTCTCAACTCTGCGTGAATGCTTACAGACCGCGGACTTGGATTTGAATGTTTTGTCTGGTACACTTGCAAGCTTATCTGATTGCCTGACTACTAGCGTCGACATTGTAGCTCCGTTGAGAAACATAGCCTCCAGTAGCGTAAATAAATCTAGACCGCCGTGGATATCCAATGACATCTTGGCCGCGTTACGAGAGAGAAACAAATTAAGGAACTGTTATCGTCGTAGTCGGTCAGCCGCACTCTTTGGTCTTTTATCGGAGCAACGTAGAAAAGTTGACGCCATGATCCGCGACGCCCAGACACGATATAATTTAATGAGATTAGATGGTATTACCGATTTAAAACAACTATGGCGCGAACTTAAGTCCCTGGGCATTGTACCGAATAGGTCTGGCAGGCCAGGCATATCGTTTTCATTAGAAGATTTGAACAACTTCTTTGTAGATGTGTGTAACATCGCTGGTTCGTGACAATGATTGGCCTGTTCGTGACCTATCTGTGCCGCCAATTGACCCTGACCCGTTATGTCCCAGATTTGGAGTACCTTGCGTCAGCGGCGGTACAATGATCGTAACCTGTCTCGGCAACTGAGAGTCAAGCTTATCACTTCCCTCATTTTCCCGCACATAGACTATTGTTGTCTTGCCCTCACAAACATCTCGAGTGGCCTAGAGCAGCAGCTTCAGAAGGCACTGAACGCATGTGTGAGGTTTGTCTGCAGGTGCCGTAGCAGGGATCACATCACTCTGTATCTGAATTCATTTAGATGGTTGACGGTCAGGAACAGGAGACGCTACTTGTTGGGTGTCATGACCTACAAAATTGCCGTGGGGATCTGTCCGGGTTATTTGGCTGAGCGCTTCGTCCTGAGAGGAGTCATGACAAGTAGACATTCTCGTGCGACGTACTCGGCCCCGCACTAATTGTACATCCCAACTGTGCGCACAGAGTTCTGCAGGGGATCCTTTTTAGTTTCTGCCTGTGAACTTTGGAATGATCTGCCAATTGACATCGCGTTCTCTCCATCATTTGAGTGTTTTAAAAATCGACTACGCGTGCACCTGCTGTCATCTCAAGAACCATGACTTTGTCGGAAGATTGACCACCTTACGCTATATGTCCTATTTATGTATTATACTTTATTTATTTATTTATTTGTAATCATGTTCGCACTGACTGTATATATCCGCATTCTGTACCTCTTTGTATGTATGTCTATGTATGGTCTACTGATCTTGTGGCTTTTAGCCTAGATCATAATAAACATTCTATTCATTCTATTCACTGACATGCACTGACCGACACTAACTGACTTCAGTCCCAGACTAAGTATAAATATACTACGCCTAAATGTTGTTTAGTAACACCATTAAAGTCGTTTTAAAACTTGACTTTTTCAAAATAAATAAATCACTGTCAAATTGTTGAAATTTACTACTATATGTCTCTAATGATGGATTTTTAATTTTTTATCAGATTTTATTATCTTATTCGTTTATAGTTTGCATATATTATGTATACTGTACCAAATATTTAAAACAAAATTTCAAAAATACATTATTAGAATGGCATAGTCACACCATTTTTCTTCAAGATAATATCAAATATTTAACATTTATTGTAAAATTATCAATATGCACGTTCCCAAGTTACATTTTACTTTTTTACATAAGTTATAAAAAACTGTGGTTTTCTGTGAAATTTTTCTTGATATATTTCAAATACAGGTACTTAGTCAGATAGTAGTTATGTAGTGTATAAGAACTATCAAAAATATAAGCAAGGAAATATTTAAATATACTTACTTTTGCATTCTCTCACTAATTTACTCGACAAAAACACTAACACACTTAAACACACTAAATTATAATTTATAATATGATACAATGAAAGATATCACAGTTTTCTGCATCATGGTGGGCCATCTTCGCAATCAATCAGAAGTAATCCCACTACTGCCGCCACTGTCAGTAATTGTAGTAATAAAGCCTCTGGACGTCTAACTGCTATTTGCAATCACTTTATAGTATAGGAAACGCCGGCTCTACGACCGTTTAGCATGGTAACAGGATCGGAAAACTCAAATCGTGGATTTATTAATTAGTATGGGCCGTAGATATTAACAAGTATTCTCAGCCAAATAAGGTTACATTATCATTATTCCTGTAGAGCACCTCGGTGCTACGATCGTTTTGCATGGTAAGAACATCGGCAAATTTACCAGCAGTCCACTTTCTTTTGTAACAAAGGACACTATTAAATGTAAGTGCTGGTTTTTTGAGTTGACCGACTCTGTTGAACGACATCTAACTGCTATCTGTGGCCACTTTATAGTATAGGACTTAGGACTCGTCGGCTCCAGTGATGTCAACTTTTTTTCCCTAGCCACTAGCAGCGGTTTTTCAAACCACCAGAAAACCACTAGATAAATAACTAATTTCCTGTGTTTTTTTTTTACCTATAGCTAATTCTTTGAATCTATTTGCTCCCGATCTTTTTGGTTTTAGTTAAAAGTCTTAACTCAAACGAATCCAATATTGAACTCGATTGAATCACTCATTTAAATAATCTATATTTTCAGCATTGCAGCTAAAATATCGATGTATCGATTGACCGGAATATACAGCCGTTGGGATTGGGATTCTTGTACACTAACTTAAAACTACAATTATTAGATGCGTGGTTTCCAATGTACCTGGTTTCTAAAAAATAACTACAGTTACTCTGGTTCAATTTCGGAATATATCATCAATGACAAATAAATACAACCCAATATGATTTTATTTTTATTTAATTAAAAAACATTCAGATGCGTAACGCCGGAAGTGGACATACATAACACGTAATAAGTTAATAAGAATATTTACAATATTTATATGTAATACCTATGGCCGTATTTATTTGGGAAATTTAAATCCAACCCTCATCTGATCCTAAACGTACCCGGGTTGGTACCAAATAAACAGTCAAATTTTACAATTGATGAAAATATTAACCAATTAATTTAAGTTATTTGTTAAAGTTACTTATTTAAATTTTTCATTTTAAGCTATAAAAGATATAACTTCTGATAGAAATAAAAAGAGAAAACAATGTAAACAAAAATAGAAAACAAATTCAACTCACTAACCCAACAAAATAGCTGGGTGAGTAGGATCAGTCCGGGATCAGTTCTGGGTTACTTCAAACGTATGAAGTAAACAGAATTAACCTACTAGGTTACTTAAAAAGTCCCAAATAAATACGGTCTATATAAAACACGCTAGCGTTGCGATCGAATTAAAAAGAAAAGGTACCGGCAATTTAACACTGGTGGAGTAAATGGTGAGAAATTTAAAATTTTCTTCAAATAAACAAGAAAATTTTTAATATGAAAATGCGGAATAACACATCGACAATATTTCAGTGTTTAAATACTTATTTGATATAATGTGATATAATTATCCTTCTTTGGAATTATGAACTTGTATTTTTATTGCCAAAGTTTAAGAAGTGAGTTGAAATATAAATCCTTACAATTCTGATATATCTCCTTTGAGACAAGTAGAAGATACATACAACTGACGTAGTATAAAAAAATGCAAAAATCTTACATTTATCCCGAAAAAATACATAATTTACTATTACAAAAACGTATTTCAATAGAACGATCCCAGTAACGATATATCAATTTTAACTACCAATTTGAATAGACATGTTTTACAACTTCGCAGATATGATAACAGAAGGTGTATTTTAGGCTTATGCCATTTGCCATTTGAATAAGATTTAACTTTTGGATGCGAATCAGTTATTTTTCCTTCCATTTAACTGGATTAGTTTACCTCTTCTCCTAAGTATTCTAATCCTAAGTAATCCATTCGCCGACGTAGATCCGAAAGAACTGTTTAGTTTGTCACGTGTTTTTGCTGTACTTTTCAGAAAGAACTGTTCGCTTTGTCACGTGTCTTTGCTGTACTTTTGAATAGAGTAAAAGAAAATGGAAAAATTTATAATGCAAAAACCAACATTACTTGTGCTTTGGAACATTGGTATTAAATCAGAGGTGATATAAAGAAAAATAATAAAATCATAACCGCTATACGCAGGGGCGGATCCAGACTTTCATTGAACATTTAAAAACATCATACGAGTATATCTATATAGATGAAAAAATTCACCACGTCTTTCACAAGTTTTCAGCCGCGATTTTTTTTCTTCTCACTACAAATCTCTAACAGCGCTAACAATACTTTTCAAATATTGGAGTTTCTATATATAAAAGGTTATTCGGTAGTATAAAAAAATTAATGAATCTATTTACGAAGTTAATTTTATATATTTATAAAATGCAAATGTTGGTAGTCGATCTTAATCACATGGTCGGTCGCAATAATATACCAACAAAATATTTTTTCGTTTATTTAAAAATACATAGTTTTAATTCAAATCAGAAATTTGTAGAATACCGAATCAAACAGTAGTTCGTAATGGACAATATCACATTGAAACAAAATGCCAAATTGTTGAGCAACTGCATGGACATTAGAATATTAGATAATATTTTCCAATTAATTTCATAAAAATAAATTTTGTTTCTGAACTAAACCTGAAATATTAGTGCCGTAACAAGAAAGTTCATTAGACATTCGATTATACTGAATAAGTGAACTGATCCCACTGATCTGATCTAATCTGAGTAGAAAAAGAAATACCGTTTCCCTTTGCCACTTGGATTAGATCTAATTTACATTTTTGAATCCGAATCACTTATTTTTTATTTCATTACACTCTGGATCAGTTTATCCCTCCACACAATATATACTGATTCAAGTGATCCATTTGTCGAGGTAGACTAGACAGATCTGATCCAACTGATCCGAAGTGAATTAATTTTAATGATCTAATCTGGATCCGAATGACAAAAGAAACACCATTTGCCAATTTTCCATTTCTAAATAAATCAGTAATTTTAAAAATTTGCGTATATTCCTGACGTCTATTTAAAGTTTCCTATCATTTTTCACCTATGTTAAATTGCCGGTACCATTTTGTTTCAGCTGAATACAAACAAACCGTCGCCATATTTAAATAGTTGTCATTTCTATTGTCTTCGTTTTAAGTTAGTCATTTTTTTCTTTCAAAACTTTTTTGAGTTACGTGAAGTGCGTGTTTTCATCATATTTTTTATAATGTAATATAAAAGTATGAGGGAAATGAACCCCTAAAGTTAGAAATAATTAATGTGACGTCACGAATATGTTTGTTATATCAAACTGTTTTCTTAGTGGACCAAATATTTATAAAAAATAAATCAATATTACAATTACTGTGCAAGTATTAAAATTATTAAATTTTACAATAACATATTATTAATTAATATTTTGTTTACAGCAATCCTCATATCAACATTACGACTACTGCATTTAGAAGACTCTTTGTATTAACAGATTGTAAACTATGGCTTTGGAAAATTATTTTATTGTTTTTTTCATAAATATTGTGATATTTAGGCTATTACAAATTAGGCGAAGAATTTAAAATTAATATTATATTGAAAATTAAACAACCGTTAAACATTTGTTCAGTTTCGTATTAATTCCATGGCTACCGCTATTTTTGGGGTGATTTACTTCATTTTCATACCTAATTTCTGAGCTTACAATCAGGGGCGGACCGTGAACTTTGAGGGCTCTGCGCTAATACTGTTTGGAGGGCCTATCTTAAGAACCATCTAACCGCCAGTTTATCAAAAAACTGTTATAATTTTTTAATAAAAAATATATAAGGCAACTGGAATAGAAGGATTTTTTATTTTATATTCCAAACATTAAAAAAAAAAGACATATACGCAGATTTATAAAAAAAAAATGATTAAGGTAATCCTCATATTCCAATATTTAAAATTTATTGTTTTATGAAAAGTTAAATACTAGGATTAGATTAAATTACTTTTTTTTTATTTCTCATATTTAAGACGCAAGAGCGTACTTCATGCAGCTGTCTGATCAACTTATCCCTATTCCTATTCAATTAAAAATTGTCGCAAGCAACACCTACAAACAAATTTATTTAACCATCGCTGCAGGGGATGCTAATGTCAGTGTTATTCTGATTGTACGAAGCAGGGGGCCCTTTGTATCGCGGGGCCCTGGGCTGCAGCCCTTAAAGCCCATGCCTAAATCCGCCCCTGCTTACAACGCAGACAAAATTATATTTGTTCATTGATTCAGACGCATTCTTTTAAGCTCTACAATTGTTATTTGAAACTTTTTTATCTAAAATAATTAGGGAAGCAGGAAATTACGAAAATATGATTGTACATGTAATCCTTATGTTCGAAGGAATTCACTTCAGTACTTAAATTTTTTATTTATTTGTACCATTTTCGAGAAATTGGTACCAACTTTCAATTTTCATATGGACCTCAAAGCAAGCTGTGAGACCGTTAAATAGAGTTTTTACAAGAAAATAAAGGAAGAAATGACGTAATTCATTTTATTTTTTGAAGTATTTTATGAAAATAGTTGCTTTTGTTTAATTAATATAAATTTTAATAAATTTATCGATATTTGTAGTCTCCCGGTATAAAACACTTAAAAAAAGTGAAAAATATTGTAATTATGTCATTTCTCCCTTTATTTTCTTTTTAATATGCTTGTATTTTATATGGTTGGAAAGAGGAAAAACTCTATTTAACGATCTCACAACCTACTTTGAGGCCCATATGAAAATTGTAAGTTGGTATCAATTTCTTAAAAACTGTATGAGAAATAAAAAATTTGAGTTCTGCAATGTATTTGCTGTTAAAAGTGTCTCAATAATGTACAAGTTAAAATATTTTTTTTATTGAAATAAAAAAGTTACTTATTAATAGAAAACGAAAATTGAAAAATTTATATTCTTGTTTATATTTTGTCACTTATGCATTTTTTGGGAAAAAAACAAAACATGCATAAAATTACCTCCACATGAGGCAACTTTTGTCTAATTTAACCGACTTCGTATCTCTTATAGTACTCGATATCCCCATGCTTAAACAGTTTCATTGGTTATCCTGTATATGTGTGCAACGAAACTCGGAACATAGGACTTCACATAGGATTTCAAAAAATTGCAGATACTCTCTCTCCCGATAGATTTAGAACAAAACTTCAACAGTACACAGTTGTTCAAATTTAAATTCTACATCAGATAAAATCATATATGATGTAACAGCACGTTTCCAGTTCGAGATATATTAAATATAAAATGTAACACTTTCATTAAAAATCAGACAGCCATGGAAATAAAAGAAAATATTTATGTGACAGTTTAGTAAAGTACTAGCGAATTCTCGGCTACGCCGAGCATTCCCTAGAGCTCCGCTGTCAGTGCAAAAAACAAATGCCGATCGACATAAAACAATTATTTCATATTTCCACGTCAGGCCTCACCGAGACCTTTCATTAGATTGCAAACACGATATACTTCTAATAATTTTTTTGCAAAAAACAAAAGCCGGTCGACATGAAACATTTTTGTCATTTATGTACCCCAACTCTCACCGAGATCTTTCATGTGGTACCATACACGACATACTTTTGACAACTTTCCGCATAAAACAAAAGTCGATCGACATGAAACACTTTTATCATATGTACACCCTAGCCCTTTCCGAGACCTTTCATTTGATAGCAAACACGACATACTTCTGACAACTTTTTGCATAAAACAAAAGCCGATCGACATGGATCATTTTTGTCAATTCTGTACGCCAGCCCTCAACGAGACCATTCATTTGAGACCAAACTCGACATACCTTTGAGAAATTTTGCAAAAACAAAACTCGATCAACATTGACCTTTTTTGTTAATTCTACACGCCAGCCCTTATCGAGCCTTTTCAGTTGATACCAAACACCACATACTTCTCACAATTTTAGGCAAAAAACAAAAACCGATCGACATAGCACATTTTTGTAAATTCTGCACGCTAGCCCTCAACAAGACGTTTCATTTGAGACCAAACTCGACATACCTTTGAGAACTTTTTGTAGAACACAAAAGCCGATCGGAATGGAACATTTTTGTCAATTCTGCACGCCAGCCCTCAACGAGACTTTTCATTTGAGACCAAACACGATATACTTCTAATAATTTTTTGCAAGAAATAAAAGCCGGTCGACATGAAACATTTTTGTCATTTATATACCCCAGCCCTCAGCGAGACTTTTCATTTGATACCACACACGACATACTTTTGACAACTTTCTGCATTACACAAAAGTCGATCGACATGAAACATTTTTATCATATTTACACGCTAGCCCACACCGAGACTTTTCATTTAATACCAAACACTATATACTTGTGACAACATTTTGCAAAAAACAAAAGCCGATCGACATTGACCATTGTCGTTAATTCTGCACACCAGCATTCATTGAAACCTTTCATTTGATACAACACACCACACACTTCTGACAACTTTTTGCAAAAAAAAATACCGATCGACATAGCACATTTTTGTCAATTTTGCACGCTAGCCCTCTCGGAGACCTTTCATTTGATACCAAACACGACATACTTCTGACAAATTTTTGCAAAAAACAAAAGCCGATCAACATTGACCTTTTTTGATAATTCTACACGCCAGCCCTTATCGAGCCTTTTCATTTGATACCAAACACCACATACTTCTCACAACTTTTTCCAAAAAACAAAAGCCCTTCGATATAGAACATTTTTGTTAATTTTGCACGCTAGCCCTCATCGTGACCTAGCCTAATACACTGTCTTCAGTAACGTTCATTTGGGAATATTTGTTCTTTGTTTAGTTACTTTATTAAACATTTGGCAATATTGACTTATGTAATTCGACAACATTTTGAAATGTTAACATTTAATAGCTAATTTCATTTCTACAAGGCGGTTCTTGACGAATGCTTTGATTTAATACCAGACACGGTGTATTTCCGGCTAATTGTACAAAAACAAATGCAGATCGACTTATCAATTTTTTGTCACTTCTGCAAATTAGCCTTCAACCGATATTTAATTTGATACCAAACATGACATACTTCTGACAACTTTTTCCAAAAAACAAAAGCGGGGTAACATGAACCATTTCTGTCAATTTTGCATGTCAACTCTCATCGAGACCTTTCATTTTATACCAAACACGATATACTTCTGATAACTTATCATATCTGCTCGCCAGTCCTCATCGAGTCTTCTTATTTGATTCCAAGCACGATATACTTGTTACAACTTTTTGCAGAAAACAAAAGCCGATTAACATAGACCATTTTCGTCAGTTCTGCACGCGAGCCCTCAACAAGACCTTTCATTTGAGACCAAACATGATATACTTTATACGACTTTTTGCATAAAACAAAAGCCGATCGTTGTAGATCATTTTTGTCAATTTTCTACGCGAGCCCTCGCCGAGACCTTTCTTTCGATACTAAGCACGACATATTTCTGACAACTTTGTGGAAAAAACAAAAGCCGATCGTTATAGATCATTTTTGTCAATTCTCTACGCGAGCCCTCGCCGGGACCTTTCATTCGATACCAAGCATAACATATTTCTGACAACTTTTTGCAAAAAACAAAAGCCGATTGGCATAGATCATTTTTGTCAATTCTGCTCCCCAGTCCTCATCGAGACCTTTCATTAGATACCAAACACGACATACTTCTATTAACTTTTTGCATAAAACAAAAGCCGATCAACATAGAAAATTTTTATTTCTGCTCACCAGGCCTTTCCGAGACTTTTAATTCGATACCAAACACGACATATTTCTGACAACATATTGCAAAACACCAATTCTAATCGACGTAGAACATGTTTGTAATTCGTGCACACCAGTCTACATTGTGTCATTTTATTAAAACCCAAAGACGACCTACTTCTAACAATTTTTTGCGAAAAACAAATGCAGATCGACATGACACATATCTTTTGTCATTTCAAAACCGGCCCTTATTGTTTTCTTTCTTTTGATATCAAATACAGCGAAGTGTTTAATTTATTTTATTTAGGAATATTTGATTTTTATTAGTTACTTCATAATTTGGCAATACTGTTTGTAGTTAATTTTTAAATTTATAAATTACCATCGGCAATTCTAAAATAACAGCTTCTATCTTCAGTTTAGTTCCTTTAGGAATATTTGGTTTTTATGTAGTTACTTCATGACACATTTGGCAACACTGTCTGTACTGACATTTGAACGTCAAAAATTAGAAATTTTAAATTCGCCACGAAAGACACTAAAATTTTTAGTAAAATAATTGCTCATGTATACAATGTATAACAATGCTTTCATATTTTTGATATCTTCATTCATTAAGAAGTAATAAATGATTAAAGTTTGCTTCTGACTTGTCAAATATGACAGCTAGTAGTTGGCATTCACTTGAAATTTTCCAATGCTTGCTTGAGCTATTGTTTCAAAGTACCAATTTCACAAAGTTTAATTTTTTTTACACAAAAACCACACACAGTAAAAATATAAAAACTAAAAAGGAAATTAATTCGAATCAAGCTCTATAATATGGTGCAAAAATCATTAAAATCGGATAATCAGTTTATGCTGTAGCCCGTTGCTAAATTTTGGCGATCGTCTGATGAAAATATATATTGGAAAAATTGTCTAAGCCTTTTAGTATATAGGACTAGCGAATGCTCAGCTACGCTGAGCGTTCCCTAGGCCTCCGGCGTCAGTGAAATGTTAACATTTAATAGCTAATTTCATTTCTACAAGGCGGTTCTTGACGAATGCTTTGATTTAATACCAGACACGGTGTATTTCCGGCTAATTGTACAAAAACAAATGCAGATCGACTTGGCAATTTTTTGTCACTTCTGCAAATTAGCCTTCAATCGATATTTAATTTGATACCAAACATGACATACTTCTGACAACTTTTTCCAAAAAACAAAAGCGGGGTAACATGAACCATTTCTGTCAATTTTGCATGTCAACTCTCATCGAGACCTTTCATTTTATACCGAACACGATATACTTCTTATAACTTATCATATCTGCTCGCCAGTCCTCATCGAGTCTTCTTATTTGATTCCAAGCACGATATACTTGCTACAACTTTTTGCAGAAAACAAAAACCGATTAACATAGACCATTTTCGTCAGTTCTGCACGCGAGCCCTCAACAAGACCTTTCATTTGAGACCAAACATAATATACTTTATACGACTTTTTGCATAAAACAAAAGCCGATCGACATAGATCATTTTTGTCAATTCTCTACGCGAGCCCTCGCCGAGACATTTCTTTCGATACTAAGTACGACATATTTCTGACAACTTTGTGGAAAAAACAAAAGCCGATCGTTATAGATCATTTTTATCAATTCTCTACGCGAGCCCTCGCCGAGACCTTTCTTTCAATACTAAGCACGACATATTTCTGACAACTTTGTGGAAAAAACAAAAGCCGATCGTTATAGATCATTTTTGTCAATTATCTACGCGAGCCCTCGCCGAGACCTTTCATTCGATACCAAGCATAACATATGTCTGACAACTTTTTGCAAAAAACAAAAGCCGATTGGCATAGATCATTTTTGTCAATTCTGCTCCCCAGTCCTCATCGAGACCTTTCATTAGATACCAAACACGACATACTTCTATTAACTTTTTGCATAAAACAAAAGCCGATCAACATAGAAAATTTTCATTTCTGCATACCAGGCCTTTCCGAGACTTTTAATTCGATACCAAACACGACATATTTCTGACAACATATTGCAAAACACCAATTCTAATCGACGTAGAACATGTTTGTAATTCGTGCACACCAGTCTACATTGTGTCATTTCATTAAAACCCAAAGACGACCTACTTCTAACAATTTTTTGCGAAAAACAAATGCAGATCGACATGACACATATTTTTTGTCATTTCAAAACCGGCCCTTATTGTTTTCTTTCTTATGATATCAAATACAGCGAAGTGTTTTACTTCATAATTTGGCAACACTGTTTGTAGTTAATTTTTAAATTTATAAATTACCATCGGCAATTCTAAAGAACAGATTTTATCTTCAGTTTAGTTCCTTTAGGAATATTTGGTTTTTATGTAGTTACTTTATGACACATTTGACAACACTGTCTGTACTGACATTTAAACGTCAAAAATTAGAAATTTTAAATTCGCCACGAAAGACACTAAAATTTTTAGTGAAATAATTGCTCATGTGTACAATGTATAACAATGCTTGCATATTTTTGATATCTTCATTCATTAAGAAGTAATAAATGATTAAAGTTTGCTTCTGACTTGTCAAACATGACAGCTAGTAGTTGGCATTCACTTGAAATTTTCCAATGCTTGCTTGAGCTATTGTTTCAAAGTACCAATTTCACAAAGTTTAAATTTTTTTACACAAAAACCACACACAGTAAAAATATAAAAACTAAAAAGGAAATTAATTTGAATCAAGCTCTATAATATGGTGCAAAAATCATTAAAATCGGATAATCAGTTTATGCTGTAGCCCGTTGCAAAATTTTGGCGATCGTCTGATGAAAATATATATTGGAAAAATTGTCTAAGCCTTTTAGTATATAGGACTAGCGAATGCTCAGCTACGCTGAGCGTTCCCTAGGCCTCCGGCGTCAGTGAAATGTTAACATTTAATAGCTAATTTCATTTCTACAAGGCTGTTCTTGACGAATGCTTTGATTTAATACCAGACACGGTGAATTTCCGGCTAATTGTACAAAAACAAATGCAGATCGACTTGGCAATTTTTTGTCACTTCTGCAAATTAGCCTTCAACCGATATTTAATTTGATACCAAACATGACATACTTCTGACAATTTTTTTCAAAAAACAAAAGCGGGGTAACATGAACCATTTCTGTCAATTTTGCATGTCAACTCTCATCGAGACCTTTCATTTTATACCAAACACGATATACTTCTGATAAGTTATCATATCTGCTCGCCAGTCCTCATCGAGTCTTCTTATTTGATTCCAAGCACGATAAACTTGTTACAACTTTTTGCAGAAAACAAAAGCCGATTAACATAGACCATTTTCGTCAGTTCTGCACGCGAGCCCTCAACAAGACCTTTCATTTGAGACCAAACATGATATACTTTATACGACTTTTTGCATAAAACAAAAGCCGATCGACATAGATCATTTTTGTCAATTCTCTACGCGAGCCCTCGCCGAGACATTTATTTCGATACTAAGCACTACATATTTCTGACAACTTTGTGGAAAAAACAAAAGCCGATCGTTATAGATCATTTTTGTCAATTCTCTACGCGAGCCCTCGCCGAGACCTTTCTTTCGATACTAAGCACGACATATTTCTGACAACTTTGTGGAAAAAACAAAAGCCGATCGTTATAGATCATTTTTCTCAACTATCTACGTGAGCCCTCGCCGAGACCTTTCATTCGATACCAAGCATGACATATTTCTGACAACTTTTTGCAAAAAACAAAAGCCGATTGGCATAAATCATTTTTGTCAATTCTGCTCCCCAGTCCTCATCGAGACCTTTCATTAGATACCAAAGACGACATACTTATATTAACTTTTTGCATAAAACAAAAGCCGATCAACATACACCATTTTCGTCAGTTCTGCACGCGAGCCCTCAACAAGACCTTTCATTTGAGACCAAACATGATATACTTTATACGACTTTTTGCATAAAACAAAAGCCCATCGACATAGATCATTTTTGTCAATTCTCTACGCGAGCCCTCGCCGATACATTTCTTTCGATACTAAGCACGACATATTTCTGACAACTTTGTGGGAAAAACAAAAGCCGATCTTTATAGATCATTTTTGTCAATTCTATACGCGAGCCCTCGCCGAGACCTTTCTTTCGATACTAAGCACGACATATTTCTGACAACTTTGTGGAAAAAACAAAAGCCGATCTTTATAGATCATTTTTGTCAATTCTATACGCGAGCCCTCGCCGAGACCTTTCTTTCAATACTAAGCACGACATATTTCTGACAACTTTGTGGAAAAAACAAAAGCCGATCTTTATAGATCATTTTTGTCAATTATCTACGCGAGCCCTCGCCGAGACTTTTCATTCGATACCAAGCATAACATATTTCTGACAACTTTTTGCAAAAAACAAAAGCCGGTTGGCATAGATCATTTTTGTCAATTCTGCTCCCCAGTCCTCATCGAGACCTTTCAGTAGATACCAAACGCGACATACTTCTATTACTTCTAACGCTAAGCGTTCCCTGGGCCTCCGGCGTCAGTGAAATATTAATATTTGATAGCTAATTTCATTTCTGCAAAACGGGTATTGTCGAATGCTTTTATTTAATACCAAGCACGGTGTACTTCCGCCAACTAATTGTAAAAAACAAATGCAGATCAACTTAGCAATTTTTTGTTACTTCTGCACATCAGCCCTCAACAAGACATTTAATTTGATTCCAAACATGACATACTTCTGACAATTTTTTCCAAAAAACAAAAGCGGGTTAACATGAACCATTTCTGTCAATTTTACATGTCAGCTCTCATCGATACCTTTCATTTTATAGCAAACACGATATACTTCTGACAACTTTTTGTAGAAAACAAAAGCCGATCGTCATAGAACATTTTTGACATATCTGCTCGCCAGTCTTCATCGAGTCCTTTTATCTGATTCCAAGCACGATATACTTCTTTTAACTTTTTGCATAAAACAATAGCCGATCAAAATAGACCATTTTCGTCAATTCTGCACGCGAGCCCTCAACAAGACCTTCCATTTGAGACCAAACACGACATATTTCTGACAACTTTTTGCAAAAAACAAAAGCCGATTGGCATAGATCATTTTTGTCAATTCTGCTCGCCAGTCCTCATCGAGAAATTTCTTCTAATACTATACACGAGATACTTCTGATAACTTTCTGCAAAAAACAAAAGCCGATCGACATGGAACATTTTTGTCAATTTTGCATTTCAGCCCTCAACGAGACCCTTTCATTAGATACCAAAAACGACATACTTCTATTTACTTATTGCATAAAATGGAAAATTTTTATTTCTGCACACCAGTCCTTCCCGAGACTTTTCATTCGATACCAAACACGCCATATTTCTGACATTTTTCAAAAAATAATTTTTAATCGACGTAAAAAAATTTTGTCATTCGTGCACACCAGTCCACCTTGTGTCGATTTATTAAAACCCAAAGACGACCTACTTCTAACCATTTTTTGCGAAAAACAAATGCAGATCGACATGACTCATTTTTTTTTGTCATTTCAAAACCGGCCCTTATTGTTTTCTTTCTTTTGATATCAAATACAGCGAAGTGTTTAATTTATTTTATTTAGGAATATTTGATATTTATTTAGTTACTTCATAATTTGGCAACACTGTTTGTAGTTAATTTTTAAATTTATAAATTACCATCGGCAATTCTAAAATAACAGATTTTATCTTCAGTTTAGTTCCTGCAGGAATATTTGGTTTTTATGTAGTTACTTCATGACACATTTGGAAACACTGTCTGTACTGACATTTAAACGTCAAAAATTAGAAATTTTAAATTCGCCACGAAAGACACTAAAATTTTTAGTGAAATAATTGCTCATGTGTACAATGCATAACAATGCTTTCATATTTTTAATATCTTCATTCATTAAGAAGTAATAAATGATTAAAGTTTGCTTCTGACTTGTCAAACATGACAGCTAGTAGTTGGCATTCACTTGAAATTTTCCAATGCTTGCTTGAGCTATTGTTTCAAAGTACCAATTTCACAAAGTTTAACTTTTTTTACACAAAAACCACACACAGTAAAAATATAAAAACTAAAAAGGAAATTAATTTGAATCAAGCTCTATAATATGGTGCAAAAATCATTAAAATCGGATAATCAGTTTATGCTGTAGCCCGTTGCAAAATTTTGGCGATCGTCTGATGAAAATATATATAGGAAAAATTGTCTAAGCCTTTTAGTATATAGGACTAGCGAATTCTCGACTACGCCGAGCATTCCCTAGAGCTCCGCTGTCAGTGCAAAAAACAAATGCCGATCGACATGAAACAATTATTTCATATTTCCACGTCAGGCCTCACCGAGACCTTTCATTAGATTGCAAACACGATATACTTCTAATAATTTTTTTGCAAAAAACAAAAGCCGGTCGACATGAAACATTTTTGTCATTTATGTACCCCAACTCTCACCGAGATCTTTCATGTGGTACCATACACGACATACTTTTGACAACTTTCTGCATAAAACAAAAGTCGATCGACATGAAACACTTTTATCATATGTACACCCTAGCCCTCTCCGAGACCTTTCATTTGATACCAAACACGACATACTTCTGACAACTTTTTGCATAAAACAAAAGCCGATCGACATGGATCATTTTTGTCAATTCTGTACGCCAGCCCTCAACGAGACCATTCATTTGAGACCAAACTCGACATACCTTTGAGAAATTTTGCAAAAAACAAAACTCGATCAACATTGACCTTTTTTGTTAATTCTACACGTCAGCCCTTATCGAGCCTTTTCAGTTGATACCAAACACCACATACTTCTCACAATTTTAGGCAAAAAACAAAAACCGATCGACATAGCACATTTTTGTCAATTCTGCACGCTAGCCCTCAACAAGACGTTTCATTTGAGACCAAACTCGACATACCTTTGAGAACTTTTTGTAGAACACAAAAGCCGATCGGAATGGAACATTTTTGTCAATTCTGCACGCCAGCCCTCAACGAGACTTTTCATTTGAGACCAAACACGATATACTTCTAATAATTTTTTGCAAGAAATAAAAGCCGGTCGACATGAAACATTTTTGTCATTTATATACCCCAGCCCTCAGCGAGACTTTTCATTTGATACCACACACGACATACTTTTGACAACTTTCTGCATTACACAAAAGTCGATCGACATGAAACATTTTTATCATATTTACACGCTAGCCCACACCGAGACTTTTCATTTAATACCAAACACTATATACTTGTGACAACATTTTGCAAAAAACAAAAGCCGATCGACATTGACCATTGTCGTTAATTCTGCACACCAGCATTCATTGAAACCTTTCATTTGATACAACACACCACACACTTCTGACAACTTTTTGCAAAAAACAAATACCGATCGACATAGCACATTTTTGTCAATTTTGCACGCTAGCCCTCTCGGAGACCTTTCATTTGATACCAAACACGACATACTTCTGACAAATTTTTGCAAAAAACAAAAGCCGATCAACATTGACCTTTTTTGATAATTCTACACGCCAGCCCTTATCGAGCCTTTTCATTTGATACCAAACACCACATACTTCTCACAACTTTTTCCAAAAAACAAAAGCCCTTCGATATAGAACATTTTTGTTAATTTTGCACGCTAGCCCTCATCGTGACCTAGCCTAATATAACATTCACTGTCTTCAGTAACGTTCATTTAGGAATATTTGTTCTTTGTTTAGTTACTTTATTAAACATTTGGCAATATTGACTTATGTAATTCGACAACATTTTGAAATGTTAACATTTAATAGCTAATTTCATTTCTACAAGGCGGTTCTTGACGAATGCTTTGATTTAATACCAGACACGGTGTATTTCCGGCTAATTGTACAAAAACAAATGCAGATCGACTTGGCAATTTTTTGTCACTTCTGCAAATTAGCCTTCAACCGATATTTAATTTGATACCAAACATGACATACTTCTGACAACTTTTTCCAAAAAACAAAAGCGGGGTAACATGAACCATTTCTGTCAATTTTGCATGTCAACTCTCATCGAGACCTTTCATTTTATACCAAACACGATATACTTCTGATAACTTATCATATCTGCTCGCCAGTCCTCATCGAGTCTTCTTATTTGATTCCAAGCACGATATACTTGTTACAACTTTTTGCAGAAAACAAAAGCCGATTAACATAGACCATTTTTGTCAATTCTCTACGCGAGCCCTCGCCGAGACATTTCTTTCGATACTAAGCACGACATATTTCTGACAACTTTTTGCATAAAACAAAAGCCGATCGACATAGATCAATTTTGTCAATTCTCTACGCGAGCCCTCGCCGAGACATTTCTTTCGATACTAAGCACGACATATTTCTGACAACTTTGTGGAAAAAACAAAAGCCGATCGTTATAGATCATTTTTGTCAATTCTCTACGCGAGCCCTCGCCGAAACCTTTCTTTCGATACTAAGCACGACATATTTCTGACAACTTTGTGGAAAAAAAAAAAGCCGATCGTTATAGATCATTTTTTGTCAATTATCTACGCGAGCCCTCGCCGAGACCTTTCATTCGATACCAAGCATAACATATTTCTGACAACTTTTTGCAAAAAACAAAAGCCGATTGGCATAGATCATTTTTGTCAATTCTGCTCCCCAGTCCTCATCGAGACCTTTCATTAGATACCAAACACGACATACTTCTATTAATTTTTTGCATAAAACAAAAGCCGATCAACATAGAAAATTTTCATTTCTGCACACCAGGCCTTTCCGAGACTTTTAATTCGATACCAAACACGACATATTTCTGACAACATATTGCAAAACACCAATTCTAATCGACGTAGAACATGTTTGTAATTCGTGCACACCAGTCTACATTGTGTCATTTCATTAAAACCCAAAGACGACCTACTTCTAACCATTTTTTGCGATAAAACAAATGCAGATCGACATGACACATATTTTTTGTCATTTCAAAACCGGCCCTTATTGTTTTCTTTCTTTTGATATCAAATACAGCGAAGTGTTTAATTTATTTTATTTAGGAATATTTGATTTTTATTTAGTTACTTCATAATTTGGCAACACTGTTTGTAGTTAATTTTTAAATTTATAAATTACCATCGGCAATTCTAAAATAACAGATTTTATCTTCAGTTTAGTTCCTTTAGGAATATTTGGTTTTTATGTAGTTACTTTATGACACATTTGGCAACACTGTCTGTACTGACATTTAAACGTCAAAAATTAGAAATATAAAATTCGCCACGAAAGACACAAAAATTTTTAGTGAAATAATTGCTCATGTGTACAATGTATAACAATGCTTTCATATTTTTGATATCTTCATTCATTAAGAAGTAATAAATGATAAAAGTTTGCTTCTGACTTGTCAAACATGACAGCTAGTAGTTGGCATTCACTTGAAATTTTCCAATGCCTGCTTGAGCTATTGTTTCAAAGTACCAATTTTACAAAGTTTAAATTTTTTTACACAAAAACCACACACAGTAAAAACATAAAAACTAAAAAGGAAATTAATTTGAATCAAGCTCTATAATATGGTGCAAAAATCATTAAAATCGGATAATCAGTTTATGCTGTAGCCCGTTGCAAAATTTTGGCGATCGTCTGATGAAAATATATATTGGAAAAATTGTCTAAGCCTTTTAGTATATAGGACTAGCGAATTCTCGGCTACGCCGAGCATTCCCTAGAGCTCCGCTGTCAGTGCAAAAAACAAATGCCGATCGACATGAAACAATTATTTCATATTTGCACGTCAGGCCTCGCCGAGACCTTTCATTAGATTGCAAACACGACATACTTCTAATAATATTTTGCAAAAGACAAAAGCCGGTTGACATGAAACATTTTTGTCATTTATGTTCCCCAACTCTCACTGAGACCTTTCATTTGATACCATACACGACATACTTCTGACAACTTTCTGCATTAAACAAAAGTCGATCGACATGAAACATTTTTATCATATCTACACGCTAGCCCACACCCAGACTTTTCATTTGATACCAAACACTATGTACTTCTGACAACTTTTTGCATAAAACAAAAGCCGATCGACATGGAACATTTTTGTTAATTCTGCACGCTAGCCCTCAACGAGACTTTTCATTTAATACCAAACACCACACACTTCTGACAACTTTTTGCAAAAAACAAATACCGATCGACATAGCACATTTTTATCAATCCTGCACGCTAGCCCTCTCCGAGACCTTTCATTTGATATCAAACACGATATACTTCTGACAACTTTTTGCAAAAAACAAAATCCGATCGACATAGTACATTTTTGTCAATTCTGCAGGCTAGCCCTCTCCGAGACCTTTCATTTGATACCAAACACGACATACTTCTGACAACTTTTTGCATAAAACAAAAGTCGATCGACATGGAACATTTTTGTCAATTCTGCACGCCAGCCCTCAAAGAGACTTTTCATTTGATACCAAACACCACACACTACTGACAACTTTTTGCAAAAAACAAATACCGATCGACATAGCACATTTTTATCAATTCTGCACGCTAGTCCTCTCCGAGACCTTTCATTTGATATCAAACACGATATACTTCTGACAACTTTTTGCAAAAAACAAAAACCGATCGACATAGTACATTTTTGTCAATTCTGCAGGCTAGCCCTCTCCGAGACCTTTCATTTGATACCAAACACGACATACTTCTGACAACTTTTTGCATAAAACAAAAGTCGATCGACATGGAACATTTTTGTCAATTCTGCACGCTAGCCCTCAACGAGACTTTTCATTTGATACCAAACACCACACACTACTGACAACTTTTTGCAAAAAACAAAAACCGATAGACATAGTACATTTTTGTCAATTCTGCAGGCTAGCCCTCTCCGAGACCTTTCATTTGATACCAAACACGACATACTTCTGACAACTTTTTGCATAAAACAAAAGCCGATCGACATGGAACATTTTTGTCAATTCTGCACGCTAGCTCTCAACGAGACCTTCCATTTGAGACCAAACTCGACATATCTTTGAGAAATTTTTGCAAAAACAAAAGCCGATCAACATTGACCTTTTTTCTTAATTCTACACGCCAGTCCTTATCGAGCCTTTTCATTTGATACCAAACATCACATACTTCTCACAACATTTTCCAAAAAACAAAAGCCGTTCGATATAGAACATTTTTGTTCATTCTGCACGCTAGCCCTCATCGTGACCTAGCCTAATATAACATTCACTGTCTTTAGTAACCTCTTATTTGGGAATATTTGTTCTTTGTTTAGTTACTTTATTAAACATTTGGCAACATTGACTTTTGTAATTTGAAAATACCCAAACACGACATTTTTCTGACAACATAATGCAAAAAACAAATTCTAATCTACATGGAACATTTTTGTCATTCGTGCACACCAGTCCGTATTGTGTCGTTTCCTTAAAACCCAAGGACGACCTACTTTTAACAACTTTTTCCGGAAAACAAATGCATGACACATTTTTTTTTGTCATTTTAAAACTGGCCCTTATGGTTTCCTTTCTATTGATAACAAACACAGCAAAGTATTTAATTTATTTTATTTAGGAATATTTGATTTTTATTTAGTTACTTTATAATTTGGAAACACTGTTTAATAATAAATTAAAAAATAGTAGTTAATTTTTAAATTTATAAATTAATATTGTCAACCCTAATACAACTGCCACCGTCTTCAGTGAAGTTAGTTTAGGAATATTTGGTTTTAATTTAGTTACTTCATCACACATTTGGCAACATTGACTTTTGACATTGGAAACGTCAAAATTTATATTAATTAAATACGTTATGTTTTAAACTTAAATTAGTTGTAACACATTTGCTCAAGTCTATTATTCATGTTACTGTTTTTAAATCTTTGATATCAATGTTCTATTAAAAGATATACTCATTTAAAGTTCATAGGCAGATTGTCAAAAGTGACGGATGACGGCGTGATTCTTCTTAAATTTAGACATGGCCTCTGGGATCCATTGTTTCAAGGCAGCATTTGTGCACAGTTTTAATATTTTACACGAAAACTACTAACAGTAAAAATATGAGACACCCAAAAGGCACCAGATCTCATTAGCCCCCACATATTAAAAAAAAAATTATAACAATCACTTGCATGGTTCAGGCTGTAGGCCTTTACAAATGTTACTCGATGCTCGTGATGAATCTATAGAGAGTGATATGAAAGAAAGTGAATCAAGCCTTTTAGTATATAGGACTAGCGAATTCTCGGCTACGCCGAGCATTCCCTAGAGCTCCGCTGTCAGTGCTAAAAACAAATGCCGATCAAAATGAAACAATTATTTCATATTTCCACGTCAGGCCTCACCGAGACCTTTCATTAGATTGCAAACACGATATACTTTTAATAATTTTTTGCAAAAAACAAAAGCCGGTCGACATGAAACATTTTTGTCATTTATGTTCCCCAACTCTCACCGAGACCTTTCATTTGATACCATACACGACATACTCCTGACAACTTTCTGCATAAAACAAAACTCGATTGACATGAAACATTTTTATCATATCTACACGCTAGCCCTCACCGAGACTTTTCATTTGATACCAAACACTATATACTTGTGACAACCTTTTGCAAAAAAACAAAAGCAGATCGACATTGACCATTTTCGTTAATTCTGCACACCAGGCTTCATTTAAACCTTTCATTTGATACCAAACACGACACACTTCTGGCAACTTTTTGCAAAAAACAAATACCGATCGACATAGCACATTTTTGTCAATTCTGCACGCTAGCCCTCTCCGAGACCTTTCATTTGATACCAAACACGACATACTTCTGACAACTTTTTGCATAAAACAAAAGCCGATCGACATGGAGCATTTTTGTCAATTCTGCACGCTAGCCCTCAACGAGACCTTTCATTTGATACCAAACATTACACACTTCTGACAACTTTTTGCAAAAAACAAATACCGATCGACATAGCACATTTTCATCAATTCTGCACGCAAGCCCTTTCCGAGACCTTTCATTTGATACCAAACACGACGTACTTCTGACAACTTTTGCATAAAACAAAAGCCGATCGACATGGAATATTTTTGTCAATTCTGCACGCTAGCCCTTAACGAGACTTTTTATTTGATACTAAACACCACATACTTCTGACAACTTTTTGCAAAAAACAAATACCGATTGACATAGCACATTTTTATCAATTCTGCACGCTAGCCCTCTCCGAGACCTTTCATTTGATATCAAACACGACATACTTCTGACAACTTTTTGCAAAAAACAAAAACCGATCGACATAGTACATTTTTGTCAATTCTGCAGGCTAACCCTCTCCGAGACCTTTCATTTGATACCCAACACGACATACTTATGACAACTTTTTGCATAAAACAAAAGCCGATCGACATGGAACATTTTTGTCAATTCTGCACGTCAGCCCTCAACGAGACCTTTCATTTGAGACCAAACTCGACATACCTTTGAGAAATTTTTGCAAAAAACAAAAGCTGATCAACATAGACCTTTTTAGTTAATTCTACACGCCAGCCCTTATCGAGCCTTTTCATTTGATACCAAACACCACATACTTCTCACAACTTTTTACAAAAAACAAAAGCCGTTCGAAATAGAACTTTTTTGTTCATTTTGCACGCTAGCCCTCATCGTGACCTAGCCTAATATAACATTCACTGTCTTCAGTAACCTTTCATTTGGGAATATTTGTTCTTTGTTTAGTTACTTTATTAAACATTTGGCAACATTGACTTTTGTAATTCGAAAATACCCAAACACGACTTTTTTCTGACAACATTATGCAAAAAACAAATTCTAATCTACATAGAACATTTTTGTCATTCGTGCACACCAGTCCGTATTGTGTCGTTTCCTTAAAACCCAAGGACGACCTTCTTTAACAACTTTTTACGGAAAACAAATGTAGATCGACATGACACATTTTTTTTGTCATTTAAAACTGGCCCTTATGGTTTCCTTTCTTTTGATAACAAACACAGCAAAGTATTCAATTTATTTTATTTAGGAATATTTGATTTTTTTTTTAGTTACTTTATAATTTAGCAACACTGTTTGCATTAAAAAACAGTAGTTAATTTTTAAATTTATAAATTAATATTGTCAACCCTAATACAACTGCCACCGTCTTCAGTGAAGTTAGTTTAGGAATATTTGGTTTTAATTTATTTACTTCATCACACATTTGGCAACATTGACTTTTGACATTGGAAACGTCAAAATTTATATTAATTAAATACGTTATGTTTTAAACTTAAATTAGTTGTAACACATTTGCTCAAGTCTATTATTCATGATACTGTTTTTAAATCTTTGATATCAATGTTCTATTAAAAGATATAATCATTTAAAGTTCATAGGCAGATTGTCAATAGTGACGGATGACGGCGTGATTCTTCTTAAAGTTAGACATGGCCTCTAGGATCCATTGTTTCAAGGCAGCATTTGTGCAAAGTTTTAAGTTTTTACACGAAAACTACTAATAGTAAAAATATGAGACACCCAAAAGGCACCAGATCTCATTAGCCCCCACATTTAAAAAAAAAATTATAACAATCACTTGCATGGTTCAGGCTGTAGGCGATTACAAAAGTTACTCGATGCTCGTGATGAATCTATAGATATATATATAGTGAATCTAATCGTTTAGTATAGTGACTAGCGAATGCTCAGCTACGCTGAGCGTTCCCTAGGCCTCCGGCGTCAGTGAAATATAAACATTTGAAAGCTAATTTTATTTCCGCAAGGCAGGTCTTGCCGAATGCTTTCATTTAATATCAAATACGGTGTACTTCCGGCAAGTAATTGTAAAAAAACAAATGCAGAACAACTTGGCAATTTTTTTGTCACTTCTGCACATCAGCCCTCATCAAGACATTTAATTTGATACCAAACACGACATATTTCTAACATCTTTTTCCAAAAAACAAAAACGGGTCAACATGAACCATTTCTGTCAATTTTACATGTCAGCTCTCATCAAGACCTTTCATTTTATACAAAACACGATATACTTCTGACAACTTTCTGCAAAAAAGAAAAGCCGATCGACATGAAACATTTTTGTTAATTCTCGACATCAGCACTCAATGAGACCTATCATTAGATACCAAACACGACATACTTCGATTAACTTTTTGCATAAAACTAAAGCCGATCCTAGTCCGTTTTTATCAGTTCTGCACGTGAGCCCTCAACAATACCTTCTATTTGAGACCAAACATGATATACTTTATACAACTTTTTGCAAAAAACAAAAGCCGATCATCACCGAGACTTTTCATTCGATACAAAACACAACATATTTTTGATAACATTTTGCAAAAAACAAATTCTAATCGACGTAGAATATTTTTGTCATTCGTGCACACCAATCCACATTGTGTCGTTTCATTAAAATCCAAGGACGACCTACTTGTAACAACTTTTTGCGCAAAACAAATGCAGATCGACGTGACATTTTTTTGTCATTTCAAAACCGGCCCTTATGGTTTTTTTTCTTTTGATATCAAACACAGCATAGTGTACAACTTATTTTTTTTTGCGAATATTTTATTTTTATTTAGTTACCTACTTCATAATTTGGCAACACTGTTTGTGTTAAAAAGTAGTAGTTAATTCTTAAATTTATAAATTAATATTGTCAATCCTAATACAACTGCCACCGTCTTCAGTGAAGTTAGTTTAGGAATATTCGGTTTTAATTTAGTTACTTCATCACACATTTGGCAACATTGACTTTTGACATTGGAAACGTCAAAATTTATATTAATTAAATACGTTATGTTTTAAACTTAAATTAATTGTAACACCTTTGCTCAAGACTATTATACATGACACTGTATTTACTTCTTTAATATCAATGTTCTATAAAAAGTTATAATCGTTTAAAGTTCATAGACAGATTGTCAAAAGTGACGGATGACCTCGTGACTTTTTTTAAATTTAGACATGGCTACTAGGATCCATTGATTCAAGATATTAATTTTGAACAGTTTTTATTTTTTTACACAAGAACCACTTACATTAAAAATATGAGACCCCCAAAAGGCACAACTACACATTATTCCCTGCAATCTAAAAAAAAATTACAACAATCCCTTTCATGATTCAGGCAGTTCGGCTTGTGACAAAATTTGGCGATCGTCTTGATGAAAATAAATAAACATCAATACACATGCCTTTTCGTATATAGGATAGCAAATTCTCGGCTACGCCGAGCATTCCCTAGAGCTCCGCTGTCAGTGCAAAAAACAAATGCCGATCGACATGAAACAATTATTTCATATTTGTACATCAGGCCTCACCAAGATCTTTCATTAGATTGCAAACATGAAATACTTCCAATAATTTTTTGCAAAAAACAAAAGCCGGTCGACATGAAACATATTTGTCATTTATGTACCCCAACCCTAGCCGAGACCTTTCATTTGATACCAAACACGACATACTTTGACAACTTTCCACATAAAACAAAGGCGATCAACATGAAACATTTTTATCATATCTGCACGCTAGCCCACACCGAGACTTTTTATTTGATACCAAACACTCTATACTTCTGACAGCCTTTTGCAAAAAAAAATAGATGATCGACATTGACAATTTTTGTTAATTCTGCACACCAGCCATCATTGAAACCTTTTATTTGATACCAAACACCATACACTTCTGACAACTTTTTCCAAAAAACAAAAACCGATCGACATAGCACATTTTTGTCAACTCTGCACGCTAGCCCTCAACAAGACGTCTCATTTGAGACCAAACTCGGCATACGTTTGAGAAATTTTTGCATAAAACAAAAGCCGATCGACATAGTAATTTTTGTCAATTCTCTACGCGAGCCCTCGCCAAGACCTTTCATTTGATACCAAACACGACATATTTCTGACAACTTTTTGCAAAAAACAAAAGCCGATCGACATGAAACTTTTTTGTCAATTCTGCACGCTATCCCTCTACAAGACGTTTCATTTGAGACCAAACTCGACATACTTATAAGAACTTTTTGCAGAAAACAAAAGCCGATCGAAATGGAACATTTCTGTCAATTCTGCACGCTAGCCCTCAACGAGACCTTTCATTTGAGACCAAACTCGACATACTTTTGAGAATTTTTTGCATAAAACAAAAGCAGATCAACATACACCATTTTCGTCAGTTCTGCACGCGAGCCCTCAACAAGACCTTTCATTCGATACCAAACACGACATATTTCTGACAACTTTTTGCAAAAAACAAAAGCCGATCGACATGGAACCTTTTGTCAATTTTGCATTTCAGCCCTCAACGAGACCTTTCATTAGATACCAAACACGACATACTTCGATTAACTTTTTGCATAAAACAAAAGCCGATCAACATAGACCGTTTTTGTCAGTTCTGCACGTGAGCCCTCAACAAGACCTTTCATTTGAGTCCAAACATGATATACTTTATACAACTTTTTGCAAAAAACAAAAGCCGATCGACATAGATTATTTTTGTCAAATTTCTACGCGAGCCCTCGCCGAGACCTTTCATTAGATACCAAACACGACATATGTCTATTAACTTTTTGCATAAAACAAAAGCCGATCAACATGGATAATTTTCTTTTTTGTACACCAGCCCTCACCGAGACTTTTCATTCGATACAAAACACAACATATTTCTGATAACATTTTGCAAAAAACAAATTCTAATCGACGTAGAATATTTTTGTCATTCGTGCACACCAATCCACATTGTGTCGTTTCATTAAAATTCAAGGACTACCTACTTGTAACAACTTTTTGCGCAAAACAAATGCAGATCGACGTGACATTTTTTTTGTCATTTCAAAACCGGCCCTTATGGTTTTTTTTCTTTTGATATCAAACACAGCAAAGTGTACAATTTATTTTATTTACGAATATTTTATTTTTATTTAGTTACCTACTTCATAATTTGGCAACACTGTTTGTATTAAAAAATAGTAGTTAATTTTTAAATTTATAAATTAATGTTGTC
The DNA here is from genome assembly GCA_035578165.1 of Stenolophus ochropezus. NCBI lineage: Eukaryota > Metazoa > Arthropoda > Insecta > Coleoptera > Carabidae > Stenolophus > Stenolophus ochropezus. The sequence goes on from JAQOWZ010000020.1 coordinate 13,665,859, forward strand.
AATCCTAATAAAACTGTCACCGTCTTCAGAGAAGTTAATTTAGGAATATTTGGTTTTAATTTAGTTACTTCATCACACATTTGGCAACATTGACTTTTGACAATGGAAACGTCAAAATTTATATTAATTAAATACGTTATGTTTTAAACTTAAATTAATTGTAACACCTTTGCTCGAGACTATTATACATGATACTGTATTTACTTCTTTAATATCAATGTTCTATAAAAAGTTATAATCGTTTAAAGTTCATAGACAGATTGTCAAAAGTGACAGATGACCTCGTGACTCTTTTTAAATTTAGACATGGCTACTAGGATCCATTGTTTCAAGTTATTAATTTTGCACAGTTTTTATTTTTTTACACAAGAACCACTCACAGTAAAAATATGAGACCCCCAAAAGGCACAACTACACATTATTCCCTGCAACTTAAAAAAAAAATTACAACAATCTCTTTAATGGTTAAGGTAGTTAGGCTGTCCACAAAATTTGGCGATCGTCATGATGAAAATAAATAAACATCACGACACATACCTTTTTAGTATATAGGATCATTGATTTATAATTCTTCTTGTATGTTCTTTAATATTATTTAAGTAGAATTTAGATTATTTTTCTTAAAAAGTATTAAATAAAAAGGAAGATAAAAAATCAACTAAAATAAATATTTATTATATTTCTAGGCGAAATATCCACTTTTAAACTAACTTTAGAGTATAACAAAAATTAATAATTAATATCAAATTTTATTAACTATAATGACATTTTTTTTATTTCCATGACACGAAAGTGTTACAATTTATATTTCATAAATATTATACTGCAGGTGAACTGGAACTAATGATCGGATTTGAAAAATAAAAAAAACTGTTGAAAAGAGAATTGAAAGGCCTTTCGAACTGTGTCATGTTTGACACCCTTTTCCATTTAAAATTTTTGAGGTGCAGTCCACCCCCATGTTAGGGTTGAAGTTATGCCATTGGTACTAATCCATTCAGGTGTCCCCCTTTATACTAAAATTGACGTGTTTGAGCGTTTTTTGCAAAATTGATGTAAAGTGGCCAAAAATTGCGCTGATAATTTTCGTTGGGCCACCCTGTATTTGTTATAACCAAATATGTCATCAGACTGTGATAGATAAGTAACAATAGCTTAGTTCACCATTTCAGTGATGTTTTTGTTTTCCCGATAAAATGCGTAACCTTACTATACTCTGTTTTTAAACTATAGACAGTAACTAGGAATCCTAGTGAGAAAATCAAAGCCTGTGATTGGCTGCTGCGCCATTTCTTAAAGCCGCATTTAACCAGACGAAATTTCAGGTTAACCTTCTCAAACGTAATTGAAACGTCAAACTCTCGGAAGTTGTCAAATCAATTGTTGAATTTGCACGTGTTTTTCGTTTCATTGCTCTTTTTGTGACATTTCACGAATAAAACCAGTTCTTTTCAGAACTATTAGTATTTCACTAACGCTGTGTAAGTAGTTTATCTATCATAGTTTTGGATGATGAAAATATAGCCTGGAAAATATAAATTCTGACGTGACCTTCATTTTGACACTTCATTCCTCCCGCCAAATAAATCTAGTGATTTTTTTTGGTAAGTTCTAGTGGTGTAAATGTGACTTCGTCTAGTGCTGTCTATAGTTTAAAAACGAAGTATAGATATGAACAAAAAAAAATATTTTGATCAATTTATATTTTGATAAAGTAAGAAATTAGAAAACAATTGATTTTATTCACTTCGGTCAAGTGTGCTTCGGAAATAAAATTGAAAATCTATTGTTTCTAACAAATATGTAACATTTTAATTCAATATTCGCCTACATTTCTAAAAAACAAGAAAATACGTCGGGTGCGGTTGTAGCTTTTCTGGATAAAGCTGAAGATATGTTTCTAAAGTAATCTTTTTATTTCGGTGAGCAGCATAAACTCCTAACTAAATGATTAGTAAAAATTTTTTTCGAAACAAAAGAGGTTCGATTTTATTTCTAAAGCACATTTGATCAAAATCAATAAAATCAATAATTTTCTAATTTCTTAGTTTATTTTAATTTTAATATGCATGTGTTTTATATCAATGAAAAGAGAAATAAAAACTATTTAACAGTACTAAAATCAACTTTGAACCCATAAGATAATTGAAAATTAGTACGAATTTCTTGCAAAGTGTTTGAGCTATAAAAATTTTGAGGACCGCTGTGAATTCCTTGTAAAAAAGTGTTTTTCTTCAAACGTCATAAAAGTGACATCTTCTGTGACGTGATTGACAAGGTTAAAGTTGAATTTCTATGCCTCCGTAATATAATTTTTTATTCTAGCCGCCGTATAATATTGTCGCCGCCGTATAGCCAATAAGATGTAACTTGTACAATAGAAATCTGTAATATCGCCCTAAATGTCACTATAAAAACTAGATAACCTAAGAATAAAGTTACTAAAAATTATGAATAACTGACAGGTAACCTACATATTAAACGTCAAATAGTAATTTATTTTTTAAAATTTCTGAGTTTGAAGAAAAAATAGCATGTGTTATTCAGAGTAAAAGTGTCTTTGTGTGCCTCGCATGCAATTGTCCGACTCGCTTCGCTCGTCGTGCAAACTTCCATGCTCGCCACACAAAGTATCACTTTTACTCTTAATAACACAATACGAGTATACTATTTTCTTCAAACGTCATAAAAGTGACATCTTCTGTGACGTGATTGACAAGGTTGAAGTATAATTTCTATGCCAACGTAATATAATTTTTTATTCTCGCCGCCGTATAATATTGTCGCCGCCGTATAGCCAATAAGAAGTAACTTGTACAATAGAAATCTGTAATATCGCCCTAAATGTCACTATAAAAACTAGATAACCTAAGAATAAAGTTACTAAAAATTATGAATAACTGACAGGTAACCTACATATTAAACGTCAAATAGTAATTTATTTTTTAAAATTTCTAAGTTTGAAGAAAAAATAGCATGTGTTATTCAGAGTAAAAGTGTCTTTGTGTGCCTCGCATGCAATTGTCCGACTCGCTTCGCTCGTCGTGCAAACTTCCATGCTCGCCACACAAAGTATCACTTTTACTCTTAATAACACAATATACTATTGTAGAATGTGCAAACCAAAATCATATTTTTTGCTCATATTTAATGACCTATGCATTTTTTAGAGAAAACAAACATATCATTAAAATGGCCAACTAATGTGGTAACTTTGCGCTAATTTAACCGAATTCGTGTCTCTTATGGTTCTCGAGATTCCAATCGTTAGCCTCTTATCTAAACAACGCCTATTTAGGTAGTTGTGTAAATTCTGCGGCACTTGCCAGTAAGATTTGAATCTGATTGGTTCAATTCATCAAAACTACTGTGATTTGATTGGTTGAAAAATTATAAGTGGAATTGGGAATTGTCAGTTTGTGTTTTTATTGGCTACTTTCGCACTAGTGATCAAAAACATAACGAATCGATTGGGTATTTTTGTAAGCTAAAAATTTTCAGTGTAAGTTTCTTTGCAGCAGAAATTGATAACCATTGGGATCGCGAAAACCGTGATGCGAAGTCGGTTAAAATAGAACAAAGTAATTGCATTACTAGGCCACTTCAATGAAGTTTTTTTCCCGAAGAAATTCATAGGTTACTAGATATAAGCAAAATACTGATTTTGGCGAATTTACTTTTTAACTTATAACTTTCTTGTTTCAATTCATACAAGTTACTAGTTTGCACATTTTCAAATAGTTTTTTTTACAATGAATTGACAGCGGTCCTCAAAATTTTTGTAGGTCGAACACTGTTCGAGATATTCATTAAAAATTTCAATTTTCTTATGAGCTTTTTTTCTCAAAGTTGTTTTTAATACAATTAAATAGAGATTTTTCTCTTTCCAATGATATTAAACATATGTATGTATATTATAATGAACATAAACGAAGAAATTAGAAAATTATTGATGTTATTCATTTAGGTCAAGTGTGCTTCGGAAACAAAATAAAAAATCTGTTGTTTCAAGTAAAATTATGCACAATCAATGCAATTAGTGATTAACTGTAAATTTTACTGACAAAATTTTTAAATGAAGTTAAATGGTATAAATTTATTATGCTGTGCATCGAATCTAACTAATTACTTTTGAAATGTATCTTCAGCGTTATGTACACACATCAATGGGCCAGAAAATATTTGTAAACTGACAAGGCATTTAAAAATGTGTATTAAACAACGAATGATACGTGTTTGTACTATTTAATAACACATTTTTAAATTATAATTGAAAATAATATTAATCACTAAAAATAATGTTAAACTTAAAAAAATTAGTGCGGAAAAAGTAGCCGTCACTAAGCTATATAAATATTTTTCACAGACTGGTGACGCATTTATCAATGGTTTAATTTACATTTGAAATGAATTTTTATTAATAATAAACAGCGTATTTTATCTCGTGCTAAAATTTCCGCAATCAGATTAAAAAATACTTACTTTACGCACTAGTTACATAAATAGCTATTTTAAGAAAAAAAAATAACTCAGGAAGAAGATCACATTAAAAATCCCACAAAAAAAACTCATACAAAAAAAATGCAGACAAAACATGAGGGAAAGGAAGAAAACTACAATGCCTATTGCACACAGAGAAATTTTCCAAAAACTTCTTTCTAATGAAGAAGTTCTGAAAAAGTTTCCTTAAAATTAACAGTTCCTTTCAACTGAGAGATATTTCGGAAAGCTTTTAACTTGCAATTAACTTCTCATTTATTAAAATAACGCTTAGATATAAATTCATATTTGTTTTATTGTTGTTTAAAGTTATAGTACTTCTCATGTGGAAATAAATTTGTAGAAAGTTTCTCCGTGTGCATTAGTTAGAGGATGTGTGATGTCAGATTTTTTTAATTTACTATAAGGGTGTCCATTTTAAATGAGCCACAATTGCTATCTCGAGAACTATAAGATCTACAAAATGGGTAGCGGAATAATAATAGAGTTGCGACCCTAGCGCGATTTTGCTTTCGGACTGTGATAATCCGTTCAGAAATGTAAAAGAAATGAAGTGTAAGTGGTCATTATATCAGATTTACCATATGATCAAAATTATTTTTAGTTTTCGAAAACGTCAATTTTTCATTATTTCGCTTATTTAAGATCGGTTATATTATCCTTTTGAAAAATACGATTTTTTTCGCCTTTTTCAGTGGTTTGCATCGAGTTTTCAAGGTCTAATGACTTAAAAAAAATCTGCAAAAAATCATAAAGACTCGCTTTAGGTTCTATAATAAGGCATGACTTCAAAGGGTTAATATAACCGATCTTAAATAAGCGAAATCACCATTTTTACTCCGCTACCCCCTTTACGGAACAAAAATAAAAATGTTTTCGACCAGTGGTTCTTAAAATATGGGACCCGATTTTTTTTAATTTTAAATGTGAACATGTATGTTTTATTTGCTTATTCCATAGAAAATTTAGTTCTGAATTCTATGATGTAATAAAAATAAATAATATTTGCTCTCATTTAAAATTAAAAAGTTGGGTTCCATATTTTGACAACCACTAGCTCAATAAAGATTTTTTTGTTCTTTAAATTTGTTTTGTAAAATAGAAATTGTTTGCCCATATTACCTTCTTTGTAGCTCTTACTGTTCTCAAAATAAATCCCAATTAAAATGAACATCCAGTATACTGGAAATTTTGTAATTTACTTATTATAAACATTATATTGAAAATAATTTATTATTGCATTGAATCAAATTGACAGAAATTAAATTGCATTAAATATTTATATTTATATATAACATAATAATACGTATTGTAATTAATTTAATTATGAAACAGAATCTTCATTGTCATGTAATCTTTTTACATGGCGCTTTAAGGAATCTAACCTTGCAAACGCTTCCTGACAATATTTGCAGGTGTAAGGTTTCTCCCCCGTATGCGTCCTCATATGACACGTTAAATGACCACTCTGTGCTGTTTGATACGAGCACAGGGTACAATGGTAAGGCCTCTCCCCAGTATGCACGCGCATGTGCACAATGAGATGACTCTTTCGTGTAAATGTGTGACTGCATTTGGTACATTCATACGGGCGTATGTTATCATGTATGCGTCTGTGACTTATTAAATGACCCCTTTGAGTGAAAGTCTTGTGACAAATATCACATGTGTGTGGCCTGGCCCCGCTGTGTATGAGTTGGTGCCTGTTTAGATCGCCTTGTTGTGTGAATGCCTTCGGGCAAGATTCGCATTTAAACGTCTTCTCTCCCGTGTGAATGCGATCGTGAACTTCTAACTTCCATCTATTTGTAAAGGCTTTAGGACACTTATCACACTTAAATTTTCGCTCTCTGCATTTAGTTTTCAGTTCTTCAATTACGCTGTTTTGACTGGAAGTTATATTAACATCTGTAAAATAAACATTCTTTTAATTTAATACTGCTCATATTACCTACGTTTTTAAAATTCCATATTAACAAATTTCTTAAATCCGCATGAAATGAAAAAATAAATCTTCGTATTTTAATTTTACAATAGGGCTTCTGGAGTACTTATTTAACCATTTTTATACATATGTGTAATCCATTAGGATGTCGACAATAGTAAGAGATACGAAATCGGTTAAATTAGACAAAAATTGCTCCATTAGTGGGCTCTTTTAGAAATTAGATATACAAAAAAAAATACTTAGGTCACTGAGTATTATAAAAAATAAAAATTTTGCTATTTATAATTTTTACAGACAATTTCCAAATCAACACATAATTTATTCTTGCACATTCATAGGGCACATTTTTATTATCTTTTAAATAACGATTTCTTTTTTTATCACTGAGAGATTTTAAATAATGATAATGATGGTATATTAGATATTAAAATATCTAAACTCTATATCTAAATCTTCATGATTATGTATAATTAATGTTTATATTATTTTGTTTTTTCGAGGTGCTGACTTCTCTCCGGAAATTTGATAAATTCATGTTTTCAACTTCTGCCGAAATAACGCACAATAAATGTAGACCTATTGTACATCTTTGGAATTTGGAAAGCAAAAATATGTTATGTTATTATCTATTACTCGTATAATGTCCATAAGAACATTTGAACTTTGTCGTCATAATTCAAATTCTCTCAGTGATAAAAATGAAAATCGTTTTCAAAAGATAATAAAAAAGTGAACTAAGAATGTGCAAGTTTAAATCATGTTGTTTCGTATTTAGAAGTTATCTGTAAAAATTAAAAATAGCAAAATTTACATTTTCCTGATATGACACATGCAGTTTTTGGAAAAATTAAACCATATATGAAATTGGCCTACTAATGGGGCAACTTTTGTCTTATTTAATCAAATTTGTATCTCTTCCTGTTCTCTAGGTTCTAATGTATTATGTGCTTAAAAGGGTCACCCTATGTAGACAAGAAAATAAATACTGTGAGATATCTTCTCTCTTTATTTTTACCTGAATTTTCGGAACTTGATTTTTCTTTATTGTCTGTATTTGATAAGTTTTGGTAATAGTAATGTTTGGTAAGCAAATGATACCGATAAAGTGCTTTAATCCTGTAAATATCTCCACATAAGTGGCATTTGTACGATTCACCTGAAATAATATTTAGAAAATAATAAATAACAAACAAATAAGGAAACTCACCATTATTATTTTCAGATTCAGTAACTTGAATCTTTCTTTGTCGACCTTTAATTTCAATCATTTTATTTTTTCTACAACGCATAGTATGATTTTCAAGAGTAATCGGGCTGCTGAAAGCCAACTGGCATTTTTGGCATTCGAAAATATTATCTGAAATCGAGAATAATACATTTTCAAATGAATTTCATTCATATGTAAATTACCTTGTGGCGGTGTTTGTGGAGGCGAGTTGTAAATTTTTGTATCTATTCCGAGTTCTCTCGCAAACTCAAAGCCATAGAACACTAAGAGCTCCGTCCCAGGGCTGATGTCTACCAGAGCACGGTAGTAGATTTTCCCGTGGAACTGATACGCTGCTAGATTCTGCTCTGCTTTATAACGCGCGCAGTTTACATACCGCATCCAGTTGGCTCTACTGGTGTCTTGCCCGTCAATATAACAAACCACCTTACCATCTCGTTTAATCTAACAATACAGTAATTGTTATTAAAATCTAAATTAAATACATTGTGCCATACCTGCCAACTGTACTCGCCATCAGCTGAATCCTCGACGTACAAACCCTCGTACGGTCCGAACCGAACCCCTTTACTGATACTCTTAAGGGCCCAAACGCCTTCGCCTCCGTTCTGAATCTTCGAGCTAGAAATAGTGAGCCAACCTTCAGGGACGGTCTGCCGGGCTCGGTCTGGATTCTCAGGAGTCAAGGGGATGGGAGAATCGGGGAGGTACACAGGAGAGTGCAAATCACACTCACCCACCAATTCATTCAAACAAATCTCGCAGTCTGGACCAACAGGAATGAAAAAATAGTTATAAATTAAGACAGTACTTACAGTAGTAATGATCATCAGGGATTATGTCGTCTTCGATGTAATTTTTTGGCGGTTGATTTCTCTTTGGATACCGTGACTTACGGTCATTAGTCGATGTAATTCGCTGTCTTGTTCGTTTTTCAGAAATCTGAAAAATAATATTTAAAACACTGATCTTACATTGCATTTTTTTGCAACAATACTTCTGAATTTGTCCGCTTTATTTGATTTTGTTTTACTAGTAAACATTTTTTATCAAATTGATTGACTTCAGATTTTCTTGTCATAAAATCTGGTTTACTCATATGAAAACCTGTGGTAACAAACACTCATACAAATTTATTTTACGTTACAGTAAAATATTATTACCAGATTTAACCATTTCAACATAAATTTCGTACGTATTCCGTATTCTAACTTTTTCATAATAACTTATATTCTGCCACTCTTTTTTACTGAAATATTCACTTGGATCGTCAAGAACATCCAGCTCCATATTGTTTGAATTAGAATTATACATGATGTAGGTATCTGCAATTGAAAAACACATGTTGTACCCAAACATTTTAATAGTACTTTTAAACTTAAAATTAAATAAAATACATTTTTATTATAAACAAGATGATATTTAAATTATATTTCAATACTTATTAATAACTTACTAACGTTTTACTGCTAAGAGAAGAAAAATTTGGTCAAACTCAATACACAAATTCAATTATTTTTTAAAACAATTCTGGTTACCAAGGGCCTTGTTGCTAGTTTGTGACAGTTGAGTATTATTGAACACTTTGTTATCTTCGTATTGCAATTTTTAAAGTTGGTTTATCTAGAGATGCTAGGGACTTTTTTAATTATAAAAGTTTAATAGCTCATTCAAAACAAAGTACAAATCAAAGTACTGTTTATTGGCGAAAAAACAGAACTGTAGATGGCAGTCCGGATGGTAGCAAGATGGCGGAGCCATTTGTATTGCCAACTTAGTTAAATTTCCACTAAAACTAGTGGTACAGACCTCCTAGCGGAGAAATATTATTTTTAGTGGCTGGTGGTGTTTTATCTAGTGATTTAATTTACTTCAGTTAGTAGAAAAACAAGATACTCGACCGCTAGAAATTTCGTTGCTAATTTTGACATTTTGATACTATACTCTGTTTTTAAACTATCTAGGAATCCTAGTGAGAAAATCAAAGCCTGTGATTGGCTGCTGCGCCATTTCTTGAAGCCGCATTTAACCAGACGAAATTTCAGGTTAACCTTCTCAAACGTAATTGAAATGTCAAACTCTCGAAAGTTGTCAAATCAATTGTTGAATTTGCACGTGTTTTTCGTTTCATTGCTCTTTTTGTGACATTTCACGAATAAAACCAGTTCATTTCAAAACTTAGTATTTCACTAACGCTGTGTAAGTAGTTCATCTATCATAGTTTTGGATGATGAAAATATAGCCTGGAAAATATAAATTCTGACGTGACCTTCATTTTGACACTTCATTTCTCCCGCCAAATAAATTTAGTATTTTTTTTGGTAACTTCTAGTGGTGTAAATGTGACTTCGTCTAGTGCTGTCTATAGTTTAAAAACGGAGTATAGTAGCGCTATCTGTTAGCAACACAAACAAACAATAACAACAATGAACAATGGCATACAGTCCATAGCAAGTTTTACATTTTTATTAATTACGTTTTATAATTAATTCGTTCGTTACAAAAAATTTTGCACAATATTTATGCGGAAATACTTTCCGTGATCCGTGCATTCGCCTAAATGAAATAATCGCTTGCGTAGCTCGCCCGTACTTCAAACAAAAGCTCATGCACGGAAGTTCATGTTTCCGCATTGGTATTGTAAATAACTATTTTAACTGTTTCAAAAATATTTTTTTAATGTTTTAAAATAATAAAATTATACGAAAAAAATGTATTTAAACAACAATTAAATATTTTTACAATAATTTTTGTAATTTCGTACGAAAATAAAAATTTTAACAGAAAATAAATTTATTTTCATGGGATTAATATTAACGGAAATGGTGCGCCATAGTTATGTGCCTTGTATAATTAAAAAAAAGTAATGAGGAGAGTGAGTTAGTTGGATTGCGTTATTGAAAATTAAGATCTATAAAATTCTAATTTATTTAATTTTTCATTGAAAACTATTTGTATACATATACTACTAAAAAAATAAAACAGAATGAAAACGTTTATTTTATTGTGAAAATGAAGATAAATCTCATTTATAGGGATTTATATTTTTAACTATACTTTACATTACCGATCATCTTTCCCTTTTTAAAATTTAACACTATTCTCAACCTAACCTTTTCGCAACTCCCTGATATCTATTTTTCCTCACTGAAAATGGAATGTGCATTGTCATATAATACCTGTAGGAACAAAAATAGTGAACATTGGGGAATTCCGTCATTATCTAACACTTATGCGCATGCGTATTTGAACGCAAGTCAATTTATATTTGTTGCAATGTTGACTAGATGGTACCCAGGGTGCGTCTATAGTCCACGTCGTGTCCTGAGCAGGGCCGGCTGCTAGTGTGTGTCCAAAAAACCTCTGGCTGGGTAGGCCTGGAGTATCCAGGATTCAGTACTACGACATTAGAAACTTTTTGAACGGACTGTACGACAAGGACTCAAGCACCCGTTAGTTACTGTCTCTCTCGGAATTAATTGGCACCGCCAGAACAGTTTCCAGTTTCCACCTCAGTGGCCATGGTCCAGAAAAGAGCGGGAATTTGAAATAGACGTCATGGAAAGAGATGGCGACAAATTTAACAAAGGAAAAGATGTATTGGCAGAAGTATGGTGTTTTAAAATAGTTATATAATAAAAAACTAATATACTATCTACAGAATGCATTCTCTTTTTTACTGATATTCCTCTCCATTACTTTTACTTAAAGTTCCCGCTCTTTTCGCGACTACGACCAGTGTGAAGTTGGTGTGAAATCGTACTTCGGACCAATCGACTGCAGCGCACTCGTTCCTTAGTAGAGAGCGCATTCTGTAGTTATTATATTAGTTTTCTATGATATAACTATTTTAAAACGCCACGCCCATATTAAATTTATCATTATCCCTGTTCTTGACGTCTTATTAAAGTTCCCGCTCTTTTCTAGACCACGGCCATTGGGGTGATTGATATGAAAGTCTATTCATGCGTATACGTGTTATGATTGAATTTTCCAACTTCTGTTGCTGATTAATACCTTTCAACACTACAGTGTCTCCAGATTTCATGCCACTGAGTGGACAATAAAAGAATTTAACTTCATTCAAATGGTTTAGGAATTATTTCTGGAAGAAGAAATGGACAAAAATTAGTTTTTCGGCATTTTCTGATGACCTATGGGGATAACAAAAACACCATAAAAATCGCCCCCCAGATACGCACAATAATTCCCATTTAACCGAAGTCACAATTGTTATAGTTTCCGAGATCCCAGTGGTGGCCAATGAAATATGAACACAGTGTATAGGTTTGTTCGAACCTACAGTTCTACAGTTTTACTAAAAAGCGTTCGAACCCAGTAGTTCTGAATTTGAAATCCTGAGAATTACCAGTTCGACGTTCGTACAGGGCAGAATTATAAATTTAAATTTCAACAGAACGATTCTAGCAGTTCTTGCTACATAGCAAGTATTTCAAATTCTAACATGCACAGTAAAGAAGTTTAAAAATTTGCTATCTGCAACATATGACATATATACTATGTCCACAAATCGAGTTGATAAAAGTTTTTGCATGTTCCAAAATGGCCAATTCAGTTTTAACCTTTTTAAATTTTCTTTTAGTTCCAGTCTCAAAAAACCAATTCGCGTTTTCATAGCAATATTTATTAACATGACTGTTATTTAATTTTAATTTCATAAATTTTAACAACAAAAATAATATAAATAATAACTATTTTACTCAATTTATTCACCGCCTTCTAGTTCAATTCTAGTCTTCGACGCAATTCTTTATAACTTCTTCGAATTACTTCCAGAGTTTAAGACGTCACAGCGTTTCTAATCCTGTCCTTTAAATTCTCTACGATCACAACAGATTTTTCTAAGCGACAGTCAACGAAATTATATAAATTATGCTAGTTACTATGACAACGCGAACTTCTTTTTTGGGAATATTCAACTAAATCTAATTTTAATTATTCTCTAAACCTAAAAGAAAATTTGAAAAGGTTAAAACTGAATTGATCGGGTTGGAATATGCAAAAACTTTTATCAACAATATATTATTCTCGTAAAATAAAAAATAAAAATGTTTTCCCTCTTTGCAACTCGATCCGGGAACATACTATATACCAATTTGATGCATAATTTAATAATAATCTATTTTTAGATTAAATCAGAAAAAGGCCTATAATTTAAATTAATCTGTGAACCACCCGATTAAATAAAAAATAATATTATACGCCAACCCTGTAACGCCGAGAACGCCGCCATACGGCGCCAAACGAAACATGTTAGCGTGCAATTATATGAACAGCAATTGGTATTTCATTGTTGACATTTAAAAGTAAAATATTAAAATGAAGGAATTTGTTGGAAAAAAGAGAGGTGTGAGAGTATGTTGTGTGCTTGGATTTTTCCATACTGACAAAATTAACCGTGATTTGATTTTGAAAAGTAAAAAAAAAAACTACGAAGAGATTCATAAATATCAATTATATTAAACAAAGGGCTTTCATAATATTTAGCATTGAAAATAATGTTATGAAATATAAGATCAAAATGCATAAAAATTGATTACTATGCACTAAAATTATTGATTACTATAATACCCATTATTTCATACGTTGATAACATAAATATACAATTAAAACTTATGCAGAACAAACTGGATGAATTATTTAAAATAAAAGTCGTGTATCTTTGAAATTAATGTAGACAGAAACTTCTCATTTCTTTTTACGAATAATGAAATGGCAAACGGTGATATAAAGTATGTGCAATGAAAAGTGGACTTGTGTGTAATATTTATCGGACTTCTTGAGTTTAACGTAACTATTTTCATCGAACTCTAAATCATTTAAGAATAAGGACATTTTATTTCCAGAAGTTCAAATCAAATACATGCTAAGTATGGTTGGTTAGATAATATTACAATAGTACAAGTCTAATTTCATGTTTAATATAATTAGTTGAAGCTTAAAATACTGATCTCGCTTCTATTTCAGTTTCCAAGCCATAATGCATAGCTTGATTACAATAAAAATTGTAGCCATTGATTCTTATCAACAACATTTTCATTATAATAATCACTGTCATATTTTCTCTGTACCAATCTAATTCTATTGGTACATATGTACATCTACAATGAAAGAGTTCATTGCAGAATATGTAGTATTATTGCGAATTTGTGTATCGTATGAAGTTTTTATTACGGTTTTTATTTTTTTGACTTCTACTTTCTACTTATTCTTTCTTTACTCTTTCAGCCCTATTTAATGCGCTTTCTATTTCGCTATTAAGTATAATACATTATGCACTCGTTTCAGGCTAAATTTCTTTGCTTATGTTCTGAAAATGTAAAAGGAGTATGAAGGCAATTTCCAGACGTGTTTATGTAGAATTATTTTATTGAAACTTTATGATATTTTTCTAATTGCGCTTGTGAAGGCTTGTTTCAAATCATAGACTGATCAGTTTTGGACTGTATTTTCTGCTTTCACTTATATGCTCTATGCAGTTGCATGATTACAATATTCTTTTCCACCTTTGCAGTTATACATTCTGAATCTAATATTACTCTTGCTACATTTAACTACCTAAAGCAATATATTTATTTTAAATTAATATTAATATTATGAATTCAAATTGTACTTAAATAAATTAATTTATTTAAAAAAATATAATTACAATTTTTTTCTTCAAACGTCATAAAAGTGACATCTTCTGTGACGTGATTGACAAGGTTGAAGTTTAATTTCAACGCCGGCGTAATATAATTTTTTATTCTAGCCGCCGTTTAATTTCTTCGCCGCCGTATGTAGAATCAGCCAATAAGAAGTAATTTATACAATAGAAATCTGTAATATGGACCTAAATGTCACTATAAAAACTAGATAACCTAAGAATAAAGTTACTAAAAATTAGGAATAACTGACAGGTAACCTACATATTAAACGTCAAATAGCAATTAGTTTTTAAAATTTCTACATTTGGAAGAAAAAATAGCATGTGTTATTCAGAGTAAAAGTGCCTTTTGCATGCTCGCCACACAAAGTATCACTTTTACTTTTAATAACACAATATACTATTTTTTTAATTATTTCATGTACGTCGCTGACATGACAACTTTTACACAATTTTCGAATTTTGTTTATACTTTTATCGTGAAAATATATTTAAATCGATTATTTAGAACCTACATCGAATAATAACTTCCAAATTTTATCACAAGAAATAGTTTGTTTCATTAGTTTTCTGGAAATTTTCACATAACTGTCATAAGAAGCATAAACAAAAATTTGAAACTGCACGCCAACTATTTCGGCACTTTGCCACTAGTGCGGCGTTACCGTCGCATTAGTTTCAAATTTTTGTTTATGCTTCTTATGACAGTTATGTGAAAATTTCCAGAAAACTAATGAAACAAACTATTTCTTGTGATAAAATTTGGAAGTTATTATTCGATGTAGGTTCTAAATAATCGATTTATGTATATTTTCACGACAAAAGTATAAACAAAGTTCGAAAATTGTGTAAAACTTGTCATGTCAGCGACCTACATGAAATAATTAAAAAAAATAATTGCAGTTACATTTTTTTTAAAATAAAGTAATTTATGTACAATTTGTATTCATAATATTAATATTACATTAAAATAAATATATTGCTTTTGGTAGTTAAATGTAGCAAGAGTAATATTAGATTCAGATTGTAACTGCAAAGGTGGAAAAGAATATTGTAATCATGCGACTGCAGATTGCATATACGTGAAAGCAAAAAATACAGTCCAAAACTGATCAGCCTATGATATGGACCAAGCCATCACAAGTGCAGCAACATTACAAAGTTTGAATAAAATCATTCTATATAAACACATCTGAAAATTGCCTTGATACTCCTTTTACAATAAGAACAACAGAACATAAGTAAAGAAATTTTGTCTGAAATTCGCAACAATACTACATATTCTGCAATGAACTCTTTCATTGTAGATGTACACATGTACCAATAGAATTAGATTGATACAGAGAAAATATGACAATGATTATTATAATGAAAATGTTGTTGCTAAGAATCAATGGCTATAAATTTGTATTGTAATCAAGCTATGCGTTATGGCTTGGAAACCGAAAGTAAAGCGAGATCAGTATTTTAAGCTTCAACTAATTTTATTATACATGAAATTGGACTTGTAGTGTTGTAATATTACCTAACCAACCATACTTAGCATGTAGTGCTGATGGTGTTATCAAAACAGAAAACGAATTTAAACTTCTAGAAATAAAATGTTCTTATTCCTGTCAAAACAAATTCATTGTAGATTTACAAAATAACAAGTCAGCTGTAAATGATATAGAATTCGATGAAAATAGTTACGTTAAACTCTAAAAGTCCGACAAATATTACACACAAGTCCACTTTCCAATGCACATTCTTTATATCACCGTTTCCCATTTCAATATTCGTAGAAAGAGATAAGAAGTTTCTATCTACATTAATTCGAAAGATTCACGACTTTTATTTTAAATATTTCATCCAGTTTGTTCTGAATAAGTTTTAATTGTATATTTATGTTATCAACGCATGAAATAATGGGTATTATAGTAATCAATTTTTTGCATAGTAATCAATTTTTATGCACTTTGATCAAATATTTCATAACATTATTTTCAGTAATAAATATTATAAAAGCCCTTCTGCAGATTCAAGTTTTTTTTCTTTTCACTTCATACTGGTGATTTGGAAATAAATAAAAAATCAAATCACGGTTAATTTTGTCAGTATGGAAACATCCAAGCACACAAAATACTCTTACACCTCTCTTTTTTCCAACAAATTCATTCATTTTAATATTTTACTTTTAAATGTCAACAAATACCAATTGCTGCTCATATGACTGCACGCTAACAAGTTTCGTTTGTCGCCGTATGGTGGCGTTCTCGGCGTTACAGGGTTGGCGTATAGGGCTCGAGCGCTGCTATCATTTGGGCCCAATCACTTCAGTGGCCGTGGTCCAGAAAAGAGCGGGAACTTTAAATAGACGTCATGGACAGGATGGCGACAAATTTAATAAAGGGAAATATGTATTTGCAATAGTATGGTGTTTTAGAATAGGTGTGATTTAAATTTCACGATCCACATTATTCCCTCTGCACGCCGAGCACTTTGGAAGAAAAATCCGCCGATTGTCGCTACTTCATATTCTTTATACTGTCACCAAACCAAAGCATTCGTTTATTCAGGTGAGATTATTAATTTATGATTGTGAATAAAATAGTATACTAACCTCAATGAAAAGTTTTAATTATGTCACGTCCTCGACAGTAATGAGACACTGTCCACCTAGGTTAGTAATATATTATTTCTCGTTTCAACGATGTATTGTAACCTATATTTGAATTAAAATTTATTAAATGTATTAATTTTAAATCAAATCAAGAAGGTTTATAAATAAATTCAGGTGATTAACAAATATAAATACAACAATATTTATTATAACAGCGAATTTTCATAATTAAAATAATATTATTTATATGTTGTATATAAACGGTAATGTTATTTATTAAATATTTGATCATTTAAAATTAAGGCCGAGTTTTCCAACATCAGTACAATATGAAATGTTTTGAGTTTTGTACATATATTTTTTTTATATGAAAAAGATAGGTACGGCTTTACACAAGAGAGAGATACATGATACTACCCAACGCATGCGCTGTATGTCACTTCCGTACTGTCAAAGGATAGAGATATATTTCGACACCGTGATGTTGGAACATTATTGTAGCATAGGTAAAATCAAAATAGGATGCGTTATATCTATATAGCATAAGGTCGATGAATGACCCAATCAGTTTATGACATCTGTATTTCTGTGTTTGTTGCCGGGTTATTACAGTGCAAAATGTTAAATTGCTTCGATACGGAAGTTAAATTACTGAACTAGGGTTTTAAATATATGTGTTATGATATGATACTTGTCTTTTTACCTCCCATTTATCAATGTATAGATAAGGGAGTTATTGTTTCTGGTCAAATTTCTCGAGTGTGAGTTTTCAACATATGAGCATGAATTTGGGTCCCTAGAATACGATTTTACAATTTTTGCGTGATGTGTGTATGTTTGTGGCGATTTTGCGTCCATGATAACTCCAATACTATAAATGTAAAAAATACAATATTTGGTATTTAAGACTCATATTCAATTATAAGGAACTGATTAGATTTTGACTACATTTTGTTAACCGAAAATAATATTTTACTTGAAGGTTTAGACCTAAAAAATACCTCTAAATATAATTTTTTCGCAAATTACGTATTATTAAATATAAAGATTTGTTAATTTCTACTGATCTGCATAATTACGTTTATACATAACTTCTAGCTAACCAGAAAAAATACATAAATTATAATAATTTTACATATCGTTTAGGCCACGGAATTTCTATAAAACAGATGAGTTATTCATATGTGGAAGAAATATATAAAGAATATACAGGTTGGCCCAATAAAAATTATCAGCGCAATTTTTGGCCACTTAACATCAATTTTGCAAAAAACGCTCGAACACGTCAATTTTAGTATAAACAAACAATATTTGGTATTTAAGAGTCATATTCATATACCTGAATGGATTAGTACCAATGGCATAACTTCAACCCTAAAATGGGGGTGGACTGCACCACTAAAATTTTAAATGGAAAAGGGTGTCAAACATGACTCTGTTCGAAAGGCCTTTCTCTTTTCAACAGTTTTTTTATTTTTCAAATCCGATCATTAGTTCCAGAGAAATTTAATTTTATCAGGTGTTCAAAATTCCAATTAATTATCTTTCAGTAAGAAGTTCTACATTATTTAACTACTGAAAATTGATGGATACATAAAAACTAGAATATTGCATTAAAAGACCTACAAAAAGCATTTTGTTATTTTAGAAAACATATTTTATATCAATTACTTATTTTTATTTTAATATATGCATTTTACATAAAATATTTTTTTATATGAAATATGTTATCATGCATGCTATTTTTTATGCATCTATGAATTATGAATTATGAATTCTTAAAAAATATGAAAAAATGTAGTGCAATTATTATTTTACCAACTTCAATCTAAAAGTTGATACATCTCTTAGGTACATATTTGCTGCTTGTGTAAATACTTGTAAGATAGATATTTACTAGAATATTTAAATAATATAATTAGAGTAGAAAACAAGATAACAAATATTTATATTATATAATGCCTACATTTACAAGTTGTAACAATGTTACATACTTAGAAAATATACAAACATTTAATTATTTATAACATTAGTTCCATTATTTTCAAATATGTTCACTATATTGTGGACGTAATAAAGTGTAAGAATAAAATTGGGAAATAAAAAATCTAAACTATTTTTTCGCGATACTGAAAATCGTGTTTCGGTCGGACACTAGTGAGAAAGGTTCTTCGCCAAAAAAGCTCTCTAAACTATATAATTATAAAATAATTATTTTTAAAAAATTCTGTTCTACTAAATTTCTCCAGAACTGGCAGACCTAGGCAAGTACAAATGGGGTCGAGATACTGCGCTCTGTTCACGTTAAGAAGATAGGAAAAGTTGGCATCTGAAAAAAGACCAACATGTTCTTTTAATTTTAGTTTGTTTCCTTTTTGAAATAAAAAATTGAGAAGATTAAATGTGGACGTGCGTAGCAGTACGTGAGACTGTCTGGCTGGGTAAATGCACTGGGGTGCTGCCTATTTTAGCGTGCAGGCGCACACATCACAGATTCACACGAATGTGCGCTTTCCGTCGTTCTCGCTTCTGGACTGCCATTTCTGTAGCAATTAATATCATTGTCACAGTTCACTTAATCCTCTTATTATATGCGTATTTTCAATTACCTAGTGCGAAACAAAATTTTGTCAGGTATGTATTGTTAGATGTTATTATAAACAAAAAAATATGTTATATACCAGGTTGAATTATAACGAGTGAGACAATAAATGTCACTATTAGTCAACATCGTTTATTAAATGAAGATGTATATTATATGAACAATTGGTGCATTCAATTCAGGAAAAATTGCCATTGCCGCAAGTACTAGTTGTAGCAAAATCCTAATCACAATTGAATGACTTCAGTTGACAGTTGCGTTACATATGTAATATTGTAGGTTAGATATAAATAATTTAAACAAAACAATATTTTTTATGGAACCCTTTATTTGAAATTACTGCAATTTAATACTTTTTCATTTTCATGGGTTATATTCATATTCTCTCGATATTATTTTTTGTATCTACTTACATTTGCTATGAAACCCTACAGGCATTACATATTCTTACTTACATACTTACTTACTTAATCCATGAACCTTTCAACCTTGCGGTGTATGGTTATCAGAGTAGAGCGGATATAGGGTTGATTCTTCCAAATGTCTCTCCATTGTTTTCTGTCCTTTGCCAGCCTTGGTATTTCTTCCCACTTGATTCCTCTACTCTCCGCTATCTTTCTTATTTCATCCCTCTATGCTTTTTTGGGTCTACCTGTTTTTCTTTTTCCGGATTCCCTCGCTTTGAATATTCTTTTTGTTAGCCTATGTTGGTCCATTCTTTATACATGGTCCATTTACCTTAGTTGTATTATCACCTGGATTAGTATTACATTTAGCTGATCTCTGTATATTTCATTCCTTATCATATTTCTTCTTTATCTTTCTGTTGTTGTCCAGCTTTGACACGTAAAGGAAAGAGTTGGTTTTACTACTCTTCTGAGGACTTCCGCCTCTATTTCTGCAGGTATCTCCTATCGATTAAAATATTTTGCTTTTTTGATGTTGAAAATTCTTCTAGTTTTGGCAATTCTTTCGTTAATTTCATTGCCCAGAGTCCCTTTACTGTTTATAATTGCTCCAAGATACGTGAATTTATCTACTTGTTCTATTTCTTGTCCTTCTATCTTTATATTGTGTTTCATGTCTGTATTTCCTATTACCCCATTGTCTCCGTTATTCCTATATTAACTTTCATGTTTTATTTTTTCAGTTCGTCGTTATGTATATTTACGTTATGTTGTAGTTCTTTATCGTTTTGATATTTTTATTGTCTCCATCTTCTAAAAGCCCACCGTGTACGTTTTTATTTTAGGTTTGCATCTTTTAATGGCTTCATGAAGCACTATGCTGAACAGTAAAGGGCTTAGAATGCATCCCTGTTTAAGTCTAGTTTTGCTTGTGAACATTTCGGAGTTTTCGTTTCTTAGTCGAATATAATTTTTCGTATTTTCATACATGTTTTTAACATTCTCCATCTATGAAGTATATATGTATCTGCCTGTTTGTGCGAATAGCATTCCATATTCATTTATTTATAAACATCCAATCACATTTGTTAAATAAAAATATTTTTCTTGGGGTTTTCCATTATACAAAAGATTATTAACAATGATATAGATTGTGCCTATATTATGAATAAAATTCATTTTCAAGTCCCTAGCCTATCTGCCAGACATACAAATACTTTTTACATTAAAACTGCACGATCAAATACATTATTGAAATCACCGTAAAATCAAATGCTTCAGAATTATCATCAAATCAAATCATACGTAGACATATTTTACGATAGTATTAAGTGTACGAAAAAATGCATTATTTATTTATCTTAAATCATTTATATATCTATTTTTTTCCCTTCCCCTAGAATTGGACAGTAGTCTGTTGGGTATTGAATTGAAATAATAATAATAATAGTTACCTTTAAATATTTCACCACAAAAACTCAAACATGAGATTCACCAATACAAAATAAAACGAAGAATTAATACTATAGAGAAAAATTCAAAAAGAAATAATGTAATTATAAAAGGGATAAAAGAAAATAGTAAAGAAAATCTAAATGCTCTAATTATTGAACTATTTCAAAATAAACTTCAGGTAAACGTAAAAGATAACGATATTGAATATGCATACAGAATTGGAAAAGCTAATATAAATAGATCACGATTAATATCTTTAAAATTTTGTAATCAAAAAACAAAGCGGGAAGTCATGGTAAATGCTAAAAAATTGAAGAATACTAAAATTTATATAAATGATGATTTGACAAAAGAAGAACTTCAGATGAAAGATAACTTAAATAGATATAGAAAAGAAGCTATAAGTAAAGGACACAGTGTTCAGCAATTAAAATATGGATTAAAAATAGATAATGAATACATTTCAATAAATGAACTTAAAAGCTGCAGTGATGACCCTTTTCCCAGCACAAGCGCTTCTCTCAATTCTACAACTATTCAGAATTTAATCTCTAATAATGATGTCACAATACCAGACAATATTCATGAGGCAATAAAACAAATAAAAGATTTAGGAGAGGAAGTTAGTCAACTCACTCCGGTTCGGAGCAACGCAAAATCTACCCCTAACAAGAAACAGCCTGGCGATCAATCTCGTTATCACTTTCGGAAAAATTCTGCCTCCAAAATCGAAAACAAATAATATCATAATGTACTACCACAACATTCAAGGCATGCGCAATAAATTATTAGAACTTGAAATATTTTTAGATCAACTTGATGAAACTCCGCATGTCTTATGCATTAATGAACATTGGATGAAAACTGATGAAATTGTCTTATATTCTATTCCAAACTATAAACTTATATCCTCCTTTTGTAGAACTACTTATAATCATGGTGGCACATGCATATTCGTTCACAATTCAATAGCGGCAACAAATATACCTGACTATAATGATCTAATTTTGGAAAAACATTTTGAATTCACTTTGATTAATTTGAAATGTGGAAAAAATAATATACATATACTAGTACTCTACCGAACACCAGACTCTGATTTTACTATTTTCCTACAAAAACTAGAAATGCTACTGGAACATATCTGCCGTAAAGGACATAAAATCATCATCTCCGCTGATTTAAATATTGATACCCTATTGCATAGTACAAAAAAGACGAAGTTAATAGCACTACTTAATTCCTTTGATTTATTACTGAATATAAATGAACCAACAAGAACAACCCAAACATCAGCCACAGGAATAGATAATATTGTTACATCATATAATATAGAAAGTGTTCATCAAGTAATAGACCCGGGATATTCAGATCATGATGCAATAATTTCACACTTTTTAAACTTGCACACAGGAAAAAAGAACTATACTTATCAACAAAAGCGACACTTCACTGAAAATAATACCCTTTTATTCAACAACGTTCTAAATAATGAATCATGGACTTCAATGCAGCAAAATATGGAAGTAGATGAACTTGTTAAAGAATTCTACAAAATATTTAATAATCATTATGAAAATGTCTTCCCGCTACAAAAATGTAAACTAAAAATCAATAACAACTATAATTGGATCACTAAAGGAATATTAAAATCCTGTAAAACAAAAAGAAAACTTCGAACACGTTTGAAATCAGACTTCTCTAATGAGTTATTAACACACTATAAAAAATACTGCAATTTATTATCTACAGTCATTCGTGAAGCTAAGAAAATAAAAATTGCTGATATCATTTTCAAATCTGATAATAAAATAAAAACAATATGGGACATTGTAAAAAAAGAAACAAACAACAACCCTAAGAAATCCATACCTGTTGGAGGAGATATTGAAGATAGGACCAACGATTTTAATAAGCATCTTCTGTCAATGGGCAACAAAAGTCCCAATCATCAATATAATTTCATTAATGCACCATGTAAAAATTCTATATATTACTATCCGACGACTAAATTTGAGGTTGAAGATGTTATTAAAAGCTTAAAAAATACCTACTCTGCTGGATTTGATAACGTGCCTGCTGTGATTGTTAAAAAATGTGCACATAATATCTCAGAACCATTATGTCAAATAATAAATAAATGTCTTGAAACCGGCAATTTTCCGTCTGAATTTAAAAAAACAATTATAACGCCTGTCTTTAAAAATGGTGACCGCGATCTAATACAAAATTACAGACCTATATCCCTACTGTGTACGTTTTCTAAAATCCTCGAGAAAATAATTTATACAAGACTTAATAATTTCTTTAACCAGAACAACATAATATCTAAGTGCCAACATGGTTTTTTAAAAAATAAATCTACAGCCAGTGCAGTTAATACCCTAGTGGAACAAATTCTCTGTGACCTAGACAACAATAACTGTGCGTACGTGGTATCTAGTGACTTATCCAAGGCATTTGACAATGTAAACCACAATATTCTAGTAAAGAAACTTGAACATTATGGTATTCGAGGTATCCCACTTCAGCTGCTTCAGTCCTATCTCATCGGGCGACTACAAACTGTAAAAGTGTCATCATCTGATAGTGAAGTGCATCGTTATTCAGACTGGGGTAACATCACGTCTGGAGTTCCACAAGGTTCTGTCCTGGGCCCTCTATTGTTCTTAGTCTATATAAACGACCTCCCTGAGAATATTGACTGTACAGACACTATAATTTATGCTGATGATGCCTACTTTGTAATTAGTTGTCCTAAAGCGGAATCAACTACTTTAACCGACAAAATCAATACTGCTCTTATTAATCTAGATCTTTGGTGCAATATAAATAATTTAGAAATTAATTTAAGTAAAACTAGTATTATTCAATTTTATTTAAATGCAGTCAGTGAACTGAATATTAATTTAGAAAATAATAAAATTAATACTTGTAAGACAATAAAATGCCTTGGAATCTATGTAGATCATAATTTAAAAGGCAACAGCCAAATTGATAATTTATTACCTAAATTAAATAAAGCATGTTATTGTTTAAGAATATTATATGACAAGTTAAATAGATCAGCTCTATTAACAGTATATTACTGTTATTTCTATTCTTTAATGAACTATGGTATTATTATATGGGGCTCATCATCAAGAGCTAGTGAAATTTTTATTGTACAAAAGCGTGCCATTAGAATTATATGCAAAATTGGACCTAGAGAGTCATGTCGAGGTAAATTCAAAAAATTAAACGTTCTAACCTTTCCATCTTTATATATTTTAGAATTGTTAAAATTTGTATACAATAATTTAGATAATTTCAGTTGGGTTTGTTCTAATTATGTTACCAGACAGACTAATAATTTATTACAAATACCAAAACATAAAACTACCTCCTATGAGCATAGTGCATACTACATGGGAGTTAGAATATATAATTGTTTGCCACAGTCCATAAAGACCCTACCGAAAAAGCGTGCGCTTACTATAATTAAGCAAATGCTAATTGAAAAAGAATATTATTGTATTGAGGATTTCTTTGATGATTATGTTTGATTATTTGAATTGAATTATAATACTTATTGTATTGTACCAGGAGATGTATGAAAAAAAAAAAAAACCTTTAATATTATATTTTTGGTAAAAATGTAATTTTTTATCTGTCATTGTTAATTTATTTATTAATTACTTGCAAACTTTTGTATATTTATGTATAAGCAGAGTGGAAGAACAGCGAAGCTGAACTCTTGCTTTTTGGTCTCTATTTTTCAGATCAATAAATATATTATTATTATTAATGTAATGTTAGAAACATGAATCACTAGATTTTTAGGGGAAAACGAATAACTCCCTAGAAATGGCTGTATTCGAATGTTAATTGACAAAAAATGTGTAGTTTTACTACGCTGCACTTACATGTTACATGTTATCTGTGCAAACAACTAGAAACTTAAACCATAGCTCAGCGTAAACTCAGCTTAGTTAAACGGAGAATTTAAACCGTAATGGTGCAATAGGCCATAAGTCTTACAGATATGTAAATCAGTAAATAATAAACAAAATCGCAAAGAAGGCAGCAACTATTACGTATAATTTTAAATTTATCAACAAAAATAGATGCGCTTTTGTCAGTATACTTTGGACAATTCCAGCTATACACATCGAAATATACTGCTCGACAAAATAGGAGGGATACTTACATTATTTAAAAAAACTCGTTTCCATTGTATTTATCGAATTAGTGTTTTTTCTTTAAATTTCAATATTTATTGTTTACGTAGATTTTTTACTTATAAATAAGAATGTGTTATTATCGATATAAGAAATTAAGGCCGTCCGCACACGCGGCGATCTCTACGCGATGCGACAGCGACGCGATATCCCCTCTACTTCATTTCTCAGCTAAATGAATGCAGACCCCCTAACGGAGCGACTACCGAGCGATCAGCATTCGACGCGATTTCGACACGAGCGATTCCCGCGACAAGCGACCTGCAAGGAAGTTGATTTTAGTCGCGTCGCCCAAATCTCTGTCTAACATGAAAGCGTTTAACCTCCAATTTGTAGGAGAAGTAGAAAAATACCCTGTTGGAATTCTGTAGAAAGATAAATTTTGCATCAGTTTCTTGTAATTCTTTAGCTGCAGTTTAAATTCCCTTCAATATAAGAATATAAGGATGAGTCCAGTATCGACTCTTCTTCTTACTTTGTAATCTTTTATGGCAATAATACATTACAATATCTTCCTCATCACTTGTATCTGACATAATGAAAAATATAGAAAAAAACACAATTCGGCACACAAATAAACTGGCGATTAGAGAATGTCTGGTCGTGCAGCAATCGCCGCGTATGCGGAGAACCAGTCGCTCATCGTTTATATCGATCGCATCGCATCGCGATCGCGTCGCTGTCGCATGGTGCAGACATCGCCCCGTGTGCGGAGGGCCTAAGAAATTGCAATGGACAACAAATATCAACAACAATATCGTGAATTGCTAGATTGCTACCTTTAGCTCTAATATCATGTCTTCGTTTGTTGTTGCACATTGTTAATTAGCTGCGCAATGTCTTCTTGGTCCAATCTATCGCATTATTCTTCTAGACTTTAATTGTTCTTTGTGCTGCTCTAGATTCTAGAGCAACAGGAAAAAAAATGGTTTCTATAGGATTTTCTCAACTTCGAATGCGACGTTCTAACATGTTCCATACATGCCCTGTTGAAATCAACTTTAAACAGATTGGTCAAAATTTGATCTTAACAATAAATAATTAATAATATCAAAATAATGGAATATTCCAATCAAATTCAAACCTTTTGCCTAATGATGGGTAAATTCCCGGGAACGAATATTTCGGAAAATTTCCCAGGATATTTCCCGGGAAGTTTTTGGGTAATTTTCTGAGGAATTTTTGGTGATATTTTCCAGGGAATTCCTGGGGAAAAATTAACGATAAATTTCCTCATAAAAATCAAAGGCACACCAAAATTTTTATCTTATAAAAATTAAAGAAAATTAAATGAAAATTATGTCATAATCTTTACTAACACTAAAAATATTATAAATGATGGTGTTGCTGGAGGTAAAATTGTTAAAATTCATTTCAAATTTTTCCGTTTTCCACTCATAGTTATAATGTTATAAAGTTATTAGAATATTAACAATGTTTGAAATTAGTGGAGACTGGTTAGAACATGTCGGTAAAGCTGCACCTGCGTTAAATTTATTGTAGGGGATTTTCCGAGGGATTTTCCTTGTTATTCCCGGGAATTTCCTTTAGTCTCGGGAATTTTCCTACCTGTTTCCGGGAATTATTCTATATATTCCAGGAAATTTCCAAAATGGAATTACCGATTTTTTTTTTCAGGAAACAGGTTTAGGGAATTTCCCGGGAATTTTTCCAGGAAATAAAAATATTGCTGACGAGAAATTTCTTGTGATCCATTACTACTTTTATCACGCTAATTTTTAAATTTATATTGCAATTCAAATATTGGTATATCATAATTTAGTGGATAGAAACGACGAAAACATATTTTTTTAAATATAAATGTCTGCTTTTTGTCGAGCAGTGTAGTTTACATTCGGCTTTACAAAATAATGTCTATAGTAAAAATAAAAGTGATAATAAAATGATAGATGGAAAAAATATAAATTACTCCAGACACCGGATAACGTATAATTAAAGAAAATGAAATAAAAACAAAAAATACTATGAAAACCATATTTTGCCGCCTTTGTCAATTTGGCGCTACAGGCAGAAATCTGCTCGGCCTGTACGTTACAGCGTCCCTGCAAGAGTCGTAATCATGACAGCAAAAGTTGCCGGTAAAATTCTAGTTACTATAGTGATATATGTATATGATAAATTCATGATTCTCATTTTATTATTTATTAGAATGTATTCTGAAAATGTTAATTTTAATTAAATATATTTTGAATCTAGGTTGTTACTATTCGTAGTAATTTTTAACAAACTACAAATTTTATAGCGTTTTCCACTTATTGCCAGTCAGTACGAACTCAGTTCACACTGAGGTTTGAGCGTGACGCCATGTTCTATACCGGTGTGATCCAAGTGGACTTGTTCAGTCCAGTGGTTTGGTTGATCTATGAGTCAGCTGGTCCCGACTTTTGTCATTATTAATAAAATTGAGGAGCAATGATTAAAAGAGCACTTCAAAGATGATAGTAACTAATCAGTTCGTTAAATTCATTGTTACTGTCAGAAGACGATGATTCTAGAAACTCGTCAACAACAGCAAATATTGCTGCATCCATTTTGTACACATTTGTAATTAGAAATGATAATTTTTCACATAATATCTCTTGTCCCTTCTGCTTATGTTTTTGATGCCGTATTTGCACTCAAAATGTAGCACTTGCTGCTAGGGTCAGTGAAGTTCGCTTTGAACGTGAACTGAGTGCAGTTTACAAGTTAAGTGAAACTCACAGCCCCGGAATAGTGCGCACTGCAAACACTAGTGGAAAACGCTAAATGAACTGAATATGTTGAGAGTTGATAGAAATAAACTAAACAGAGAACTTAATCTTAATCTGGAATTCGAAACATTTACATAAATCATGTTTATAATTTTTACAAATACATTTGTTTCAGCAGTACATCTCAAATGATATTTTCACTATTTCAAGAAATAAATATTTATATAGCTTTGTGGTGTGGTATATTTAACGCCAAAAATATTTGTTTGATATTAAATAATATTTCTAAATTACCAAGTACTATAAAAGGTAATTTGTAGTACCTAATTCTGGTAACTCTTTTTGTTATTCTGTCTAGTATTAGTAATATTAAGACTATCATGATTTTAATGTTTTATGTGCAATATGTATATAATGTCCTATGTATTTTATAATTGATAATTTTTTTCAATTTTAGGTACAGCGAAAGCGAAACGTAAATTGAGAATATTTATATTCTCACAAATTGGTTTAGTATCATGTGGAATAACATATGCAATAAGTTTTATAATTTCACATAGAAAACAGGTAAATTTTTTTTCTTTATGACATTATGAAAGTAAGTAGATATAGTATACTACCACATTGGAAATTAATTAATACAAGATATAATGAATCATGCAATACTTTTTAAATAATTTTCTTAAAATTTGAAAAAACGCATACGGGGCCTCAAGTTTCTTGCCTGAAGAAGTAGTTTTAACTCGCAATTAACTTTTCAACTATTAAAATAACGTTTGTTTTCAAATCTTTAAAATTTCAATACTACTTCTCCAGACAAGAAATTTGTGGTAACTTGATCCGTGTGAATTAGACATTAAAGATTTACATCCCAGGGTTGCTAGATTTTCAAAATTCGAAGTTATATATATAAATATATATATATATATATATATATATATATATATATATATAAATAAATAATTACACGAAATAAATTTTATATTATAACTTATTATATTAACAATTATAATATATATTGATTTTCTAAATTTTTCGTAATGAAATCGAGAAAAAAAATTATAACAACTAAGTACGCCAATTTAGTCGCCGCAAACCTGTAAATTATATAGTATCAATGATCTTTTGAGTCGCAATTTATTAGAATTATTTCCCTTAAACGGATTGTCATACTTTTCACTAATTTTCTTGGAGTTTGAGAGTCAATTTTACCCCATTACCATAAATGTAGTGATATCTTGCTTTACATAATATTTTTACAATTCTTCACCGACTTGTTTTGTACTTCGGCAATCATCGAAATTGACTAGAATTCACATATTTAAATGTCTAGAATTCACGGTTATTTGTAATTTTAATTTATACATAAGTTTTTGTGGTTTTTTCGGGGACAATGTGAGATCCAAAATCGGGACATTGTCGCCGAGATCGGGACGTCTGGTAACCTTGCCTCATACACTTGTATCATAAATAAATATTTTGCATCATTGTTCTGTTGTTATGTTGACACTATAATTCATTGGTCACGTGACATTTCTTTCGCTAATTAACATCCAGAATTTCCGTGGTTATTGATTTATCACAGCGATGGTATAAACCACCTTAGTTACATTCGTTACTAAAGGACTATAGAATTTTATTTATACTTAATTGTTGCCTAGCTTATTCCTGTTTGTTGCTTTAGAAAATTCTAGTCACTAGTAGTAGTATATATGATGAGTTTAATGAATTTAAGCACTCAAATTCCAATTATTATACTGACAATTTTCACTAGTGCAAATTGCCACAGTAATTTTACAACTAAATAGGCTTTGCTTAAGTACAACGTTGGCTAAAATTTTAAAGTAATTGATTAAAAAAATATATTTTTTATCGAGGTATTATCATGATCGAATACTACTCGTTACTAGAATTTTACTTATAATATTTGAAATAGCTCACTCCTGCTAGTTGCTTTTAAAAAAAATCTTCACTCATGCTATCGCACTCGTTTTAATTTTGATCGAAGTTGTAATTATGATAACAAAAATTGCCGATAATATTCTAGTCACTAGGTATTAGTTTTGTGTACGAAAGTTCAATGGTGAAGGGTAAATGGTACTGTTTTTATAATTCTATATACACCGTACCCTCAGAATAGAGTAATGTTTGTAAATTTTTTTTTTAATAAAAAAAATCCGGGCCCTCGTATTTGTAGGTATAATATAACGAAACAAAACAGAACAAGAAATATACGATTAAAGGCTCACCCACTGTGCGGAACCGACCGGCACAGACCGACACCGCGATCGCAGAATCTGATGTTATCGCACACCAGTCGGCAGTCGGTAGTGATCGGCAGAAAAGTGTAGCACACGGTTGACGAACAATGAAAAAAAAATACAGAAACATGAACTCTTCTGATGAAGAAACAGTATTTATGTTAACTTCGCGAATTTAGGAAATCAGTTCATTCCCATTGTCCATAATGTTTACAATTTAAAACTATGTTGGATTTCAGTCATACATAACCTGAAGAAAAAATAATTTTGCAGATTGTATCGTGGGTGTAGTATTTCGAACAAGTTTAAGACTAATTACATATATCCAAACGTGTATTATTGGCATGTTATGTATACTTGTTGGAACAAAATGTGACGAGCTGGAAAAAAGAATGAAAGATGTATTTGCAAAACTTATTTTTGACAATAACAAACTTGTGAGTATGAACCTAACACAAATTAGTGTAACGTTTTATTTATTTAGGTGAATTGTAAAATTGATTAAAACACTAATATTTATATAACTAATTTTAATAAACGAAATATGAATTGTAAAAGATAATGAAAATAAGTAACACTATGCATAAACAAATATAAACACTAATTTAGAACTAATTATTATTAATAAAGACTTAAGTACTACGAACATTTATTTAAACACTTAAAACTACTTAATATTTATTTCCAAAATATTTATATCACCAACTATTTATTTATATTACCAACGATCTCCACACGTATCAATATTAGACTGTCCTCGCGATCTCCTGCTCGGGGTATTTATAGTAAAACATTTAATTGATAAAATGTTCTCAAACCCTCTCGTAAATAGAACAATGGGAAGCGAGCGGAGCTGTTGTGACCTGTCCGCTAGCGGCCGTCGCCCGCGGCGTAACCTTGCCTACATTGCCCCCTTCTTAAGACTGTTTCGTCCCGGAACAGTTCGTTATGACGAAATCTGCATGCCTCACCCTTGGTGCATCTAGAGGTCTTGAAGAAATAAAAGTCGACGATCCGTTTGAGCTCTTCTTGCCCGGTAGGGTTGAAGCTGCAGACTAGAATTTCCACTCCGGTAAAGCGGAAAACTGTCTCTAACATGCTTCTAACAATCCTCCAATCTAAACTATCTAGCCCACTGCCTATCTTCGGTACTGCCAGCTTCATGATGTCGTTCTCCAACAGATGGTCCTTCATATCGCACAGCGAATCCCATAAACTGCAGTAACCAGATAGTAAATGTACCGCTTGTGTTCTACGTTATCGTCCTTCAGTTGTAGCGTTTTTCCGACGGATGGAATTGGTTGGCCAGTTCTTGTACTCATCCAAATTTCCAGGTTGATAACCATCTTTTTCAGCCTTGACATCGTATTGGTTTTTCATCCGATCGCTGCCACCTTGAATGTTTGTACGGACTTGTTCATGAATGTTGTTCATTCTTCTCTGTAAGTCCGTTACGTAGTCCTCCTCGACTAGATATTCATCGGGTTTACTGCCAAATACCGAGTCTCATGGTAAGCGCAACTCCCGCCCGAATAGGATGTTAGCTGGTGTCTGCCCTGTTGTCTCATGCACGGATGAACGGTAAGCTAACAACAACAGATGAAGATGTCTGTCCCAGTCTCGTTGATGATTAGAGACTACGTAAGACAAATACTGGTTTATTGTTCTATTCATTCGTTCAACCATGCCATCAGACTGCGGATGTAACGCAGTTGTTCTAGTTCTTATCTTACAGATATTTTGGAACAGAGCAGACTCAAAATTCCTTCCTTAGTCGGAATGTATCTCTCGCGGTACTCCAAATCGGCAGATGCATTCTTTTACCAAAACTTCAGCGACCGTTACGGCTTCCTGATTGGGTAATAGATAGGTCTCAACCCACTTAATGAAGTAATCCATTACTACCACTAAGGGTAAGTGTTCTTGTGACGAGCACTTCGTCACAGTACTTATTTCCCTCGTCAGTTTCTGGGAATGGTCCGGCCACGTCAATCGCAATGCGTTCAAAGGGACTTCCAACGTTATACTGGCGCATTAAAGCTCTTCTTTTCCTATGTGGCCTGTTACTTCCCGCGCAGACCACACATTTCTTGCACCACTCTTTAACATCTCGAGGGTTTTATTCACTCCAAAATGTTCTCCACCAGATCAGTCATGGATCTCTTCCAATACTTCCGGTACTCTGTTCCTAGAGATTATTAGCTGGGTCGTACTTTCAGTACCATCCGTATTTTTTACGAGACGTTTCAGGAGGCCCTCTTCTACAAGAGAGTCCCACTGCGCCCAGTACGATTTTACACTTTGTGAGTGTCGTGCAACATCTTCCCAAACTGGTCTACTATCGCCACATTTCCACTCCAGTATAATCTTCAAGTGCAAGTCATTCTCTTGGTCCTTGCGAAAGTCTTCCGTTTGCCAATTATCATTGACTACTGCTTTTCTGGCGACGGTATGTATGTATGTATGTATGTATGTATGTATGTATGTATGTATGTATATAAGGGTTTTAAGCGTTTTGTCGCTTTTTGTCAACGCGACCTAGAAGATCTATTGTGACACAGCCCTTACTTAGTTTTCCGGAAGTAGATCCAGATTTTTGATGAAGCCGATTAGGCCTCAAGTACCTGAAGTACTTGTGTCGTGACATGTTTTACTTGCATTTTAGTGATGCAAGTTGTCAGCCTACAGTCTCTGCAAGGCCAGCACACACTGAGCCGTTGTGCGGCAACCCATCCAATTGGACAGGGCGGGCTATGTTGCTTATCTACACGATCAGACAAGACACGCCACGACCACACAACTGTACTGGCTTCTGGCGACGGTGGAGAGTTTTTCTTCTAGACGACTGTAATGCTTGCATTCGACTTGGCACGGTCTTCTTGATAATGCATCAGCATTAAGATGGCTTGTACCTGCCCGATGCTCGATAGCAAAATTATATTCTTGCAATCTTTCAATCCATCTAGCTGCTTGACCTTCAGGATTTTTAAATTGTAGCAGCCATTTGAGAGCAGCATGGTCAGTTCTTATGAGAAATATTCTAAAAATATTTGTAGAAGTGCTCCACGGATTTCACGACTGCCAAAAGTTCTTTTCTGGTAACGAAATAATTCCTCTCTGGTTTTGACAAGATCTTACTGAAGTAGGCAATAACCTTCTCTTGCTCGTCTTGTGCCTGGGAAAGAACGCCACCAATTCCAACGTTGCTGGCATCCGTGTCTAGTATAAACTCTCCTTCGGGAAAAGGATAACTTAGTATGGGTGTGCTTGTCAAGGAATGTTTCAGTTCTTTAAATTCGGCTTGACAGTCCACCTCCCAAATAAATGGTCTGCCCTCTTCAATGAGCCTTGTCAATAGCTTCGCTATGTTGGAAAATCTAGGTACATAACGTCAGTAGTATGTGTAGAAACCAAGGAAACTTCTGATTCATGTTTATCTCTCGGTACTGGCCAGTCACTCACAGCTCTTATTTTCTCCGAGTCAACTACAATATCCTTACCAGAAACTACGTGTCCAAGATATTGAACTTCTCTTTGAAATAAGTGACACTTCTTTGGACTGAGATTCAGATTAGCCATCCTCAATCTTTGGAAAACCTCTTCCAAGTTCTTCATGTGGTCCTCGAAAATTTTTCCTACCAGAATAATATCGTTGAGATAAACCAATCATGTTTTCCACGACAGTCCAGCCAACACTGTTTCCATGAGTCGTTCAAACGTTGTAGGGGCATTGCAGAGCCCAAATGGCATAACAGTAAATTACCAAAGACCGGTACCGATGGTAAAGGCTGTCTTTTCTTTGTCTTTTGGGTCTAAATCCACTTGCCAGTATCCGCTCTTTAGATCAACAGTAGAGAAAATCTTTGATCCTGCCAATGTGTCCAGTGTATCGTCTATTCAGGGTAGCGGGTAGCTATCCTTCTTCGTTACGTTGTTAAGTTGATGATAATCGACGCAAAATCTTGTAGAGCTATCCTTCTTCTTCACTAGCATCACTGGTGAAGCCCATGGACTTCTTGAAGGTTCAATCACACCTTCCGTCCTCATTTCCTCAATAATTTTTTCTGATTCTTCCCGCTTCGCCAGTGGTAATCTTCTTGCTGTTTGGCGGATGAGTCTTGCGTTTCCGGTGTGTATTTTATAATGGACTACATTGGTTCTTCCTTTGTCCTTCTTATCAAATTGGAACACATCTTGAATGTTCCCAATTAAGTTTTTAGCCTTGGTTTTCTGGTCTGCGTTCAAGTCCTGGAACGATGTTGACAGGTCCTTGATAAAAATATAACTTCACAGGATGTGCTCTCTTTAGCCTTCACAGTTAGTACAACGGGATAAAAATTAACATTTATTACTCGAATTGGGATTGTCTTGTCGGTTTTGAGCAAGGATTTTCCAATTACAATTCCCGTGCCAATTTTGGCATCATCATTTTTCGGTTGGAGCATGAAAATGTTTCCCTCACAAAAGCTATATACCCTCTAGTTGTGCTTCCACGATTGATTCACTCCGTTCTGGGAGGGTTACATCTTCCATTATCAATACTCGGATGGAATTGTTGTTTCGTGGATTTAATAACAGTTCTTCATCATTGACCATCATCACTCCATTCTTCAGGTCAACTTTAAATTCATGCTTCTTTATAATGTCCTTTTCGAGAATGAATTCATCTTCTACGTCAGTTACCAGCACACGATGTTTAATACAAGTTTTTCCAACAGTGATGCTCAAATCTATTTCTCTAGATGCGGTAGCTTGTTCTCCTATGTCTGTGCGTATCTGCCACTTTGTTGGAAGTAGATGTTTTCTGCATATTGCTCTTTTCTGATTATTGTGTTTGTTGCACCCGTATCCAACAACATTTTCAGCGGCCTTCTGTCGATAGAGCCGTCTACATAGATGCTGTTAGCTTGATGATGAAGGGATGCGACATAACTAATGGATTCTGGGGCTACTGGATTACGGGTGGACGATTGCCCCTTCGCATCAACCCGACTTAAGTTTCCCGACTCCTTTTCTTCCTTTCTTGCTTCTGCTTTCCTCCGTTGTTTTCTGCAGAGCCTTTGCGGGTGACTTAATTCACTGCAATTCCAACAGCGGAGTTTCTTTTTCCAGCAGCATTAATTTCAGACTTAATTTGTCTTATCTTGTCTTCTAGATTTTCGGTGTCTTCAGGCCTCTCAGCATCGATATTTCGCACTCGCGATTGGTTACGGGAAGCTTGTTTAGCTGCTTCATGATCTAAGGCATATGAATGTGCGTCAACCAGAGTTTTCGGTCGAGCCAGTCGTAGTGCTTGCTGGGTTTCATTGTCTCGGACCCCATAGATAAATTCTTGAGTGGTTAGGCATTCCAAAACGCTGTCAGGGGCTGTAGGATACTATTTTAAAACTAACAATTATTAATAAAAACTTGAAAACTAAGATTATTTATTTAAACACTTAAAACTACGCAATATTTATTTCCACTATTATATCACCAACGATCACTACATATATTAATATTAGACTACCCTCGCGATCATCTGCTCGGGGTTTTTATAGTAAAACAATTAATTGCTGCAATTTTCTCCAACCCTCTCGAAAACAGAACAATGGGAAGTGAGCGGACCTGTTGTGACATTTATTATTTTCAATGGGGAAGTTTAACGTATTTTTTAAATTTTTTTATTTTATCAAGATTGCCCTCAAAAGTGAAATTCTTCATTATATTTCTCCCAAAGATGCCTAGATTTTTCAAAAAATGAAATTTTATACAAAAATGACGTCAGTGTGGCTCGCAGAGAACGTATCGTCTATTTTAACCAGCGCGCGCTGGGTTCCCATGGCAACAGAGAGGCGGGTGGTGTAATGCCTCCAAATACAACCTACGATCAGAAAGTCAGGTCTCACCATACTTTCTGCGCAAGCACATAAATCACTTGTGACGTCAGTGTAGCTCAATGATAAATCATTAATTATGAATAATTGGCAACATAATTTTAATTTTCAATTACATTTTAAGTTATAATTATTCATATACTTACGACTAAAAGATATTTCACATGTAATTTCAACCACGCTAAACTTCCCCATTATTTAATTTTTTTCACATATATTTTTAAATAAATAAACAAGTTTTATTTCCTTAAATAAAAGATAAAAAAAAGAATAAATTAAACTATTTCTTTTTAACAATTTCTCTTAATAGGCTCCAATTCACCCGCGTACCTTTACAGCCTACTAACCAGTAAAACTAACAGCTAACTTATAAAAATTTTACAAGTTAGAAGTGGCATTGGGTAAATTATTGAAAATTTTGTGTTTTAACACAACTTTAGTAACTGACAGGATTTGGTATTATTAATTTTATTTACAAGTTAATAACAAATAATCTTTTGTACATATTGTCGTTATATTAATAACAACATTTAATAACCAGTACTCTTTACTTTTAGGTTACATATACATTTAATCAAATAAATGAAGAATATTACGCAATAATTAATAGCTTAAACTTAATCAATAAATGCTTTGGTTTCCAATTATTAGTAACGTTGTCATCAACACTGTTTTTTGTAATCTACGGCATATTCCGACAAATTACTAGCGACAAATATTTATTACATTTATCTCTTAAGTTGTATAATATTTTTCGTGTATGTGTTTTCACAATGGAATTATTGCTGTATTTATATTTTGGTTATATTATTAAGGATAAGGTAAATACTACTCTTTATTTTATTAAATTTCGTCTATATCACAAGTTATGTTTTACATATAATTCCATTTGCTTATAGGTGAATAAAAGTTAGATCGCTGCGAACTTTCAGTAAACTACTCGTTCCAGGAAAATTTATACTGGAGTTGTATTGAGCAAGCATTTTTTCTGTGTTATGCATATTTCTATTATTAATTACAAAAAGAAACAAACGGTTTTTCAACATAAAAGTTCTGTAAATTATATAGCAGAACCACCCTGATTTCGTAATAAGTAAGAACATTACATCATCTTATAATTCATAAGATGCTTAGTTGCAAGGGTGTCATGTTTACTTAGTATAAAATGTACGTGAGAATGTTTTTGTAGTCAGTTATAGTTCATATGTTAACTTTGTAACTTGTAATCGCTTTTCGTAAAATAAAATAATTTTTTAAAAACGCATTTCTTCGTTTTTAAAATAAAATTGGCGCAGTCGGTAGGATTGCAAACGGCTTCACTGAGTAAATTTACAAAAAAAAACCTGTGTTAAGCCGTCGATTTCAATCGTTTATTTGCAAATCCGAATCTCGCGAAAAGTGCATTGTTGCCGAGACGATCCGTGCCGTCGCCAAGTCAGAGCCAGCATCCATCTCCAACAATCCGAGTACAACTACAAGGGAACTATCAACTCCTGGTGCCCAGAGTCCGAGCCGTCGCCGAGCCAGAGCCAGAACTAGCCACCAGCTACGAGGACGAGGAACAACGAGCAGCCTGAGGGAACATCAGAGCATCGCAGTCCGTTCCATCCCCGAAACCACAACAGGGCAAATGAAGATTGCCATCAGCACCATAGTCCTTCTACTGTGAGTCGCAAACCCATTATTCAAACTATTATACCTATTTAATATTTAATAAGCTCATAAGCTGAACTTATAATTGTTATTTAAATATTGTTATCATTATATTAATTTAAAATGACTCCACCGCCAACTCCAGACACAGCAAACATTTTCATACATCTCAATAAGGACATACTTATGTTCCTAGACATAATCCCAAATTTTGACGGTAACAGCAAAACTCTAAGTGATTTCATTACATCCACTGAAGAGGTTATTAATATTATTAATCAATCGAGCCCTTCAGAAATTACTCAAAAATTAATATTGCTATCAATAAGGAAAAAAGTTACCGGCCAAGCAAGAGAACTATTATCAGGCACAGCAACAAATTCTTGGGGTGAACTAAAATCATTTTTAATACAAAATTACGGCGATAAAAGAAATGAAGAAACTATTTTGATAGAAATTTGTGACTTAAAACAATTAAATGAATCCATTTTTGACTATCATAAAAAAATATTCGAATTATATTTGATTTATAAGAGCAAATTAGAAATTAAACTTGTAGGAAAGGAATTAAAAAACATGATCGCCTTTGGTCAAATTTATGCAACCCAATGCTTTATAAAAAATTGTCGAGAACCTTACAAATCTCAACTGAGTGCCAGACACCCAACATCATTGACTGAAATAGCAAATTTAATAACAAATGATTTGCAGTACGTTAAAAACCAGCCTAAACCCTCTGTACAGACAGTACACAAACCAATACCATACCAAGTCCCATCTAATGCCTTCCGAACAACACAACAATTCGTTAATAAACCATCAGTCTCAAATCAACAACCTCAATTCCCAAGACAACCCCCACAACAGAAACCCATGTATAAACCAACTCCAATGTCTATCAGTACCCGCTCGTTCCGACCAAACCAAAATAATAAATTTACACCACAATCCAGACCTACATTTGTCGCCGAAGAACTATATAATATCGAACAAAACCCAGAAATCGAACCTGACTCAGAACAAGATCTGCAAAATTACGAAGACCTCGAATATCTTGATAGTTGACGAACAGAACGATAACGAAAACATAAATTTTCCGAAAATAGCCGATCTCAATTTGAATCAATGACCATCAATATGATTAGCAATTTACCATATCTAAAACTGCAAGACCTATACATTTTAATTGACACCGGATCCTCACAAAATTTCATCAGTAAAGATTACGTCTATAAAAATAAATCCAAGTTTAAAATTTTCAAAGAATCCTTCACCATTAATACAATGAACGGTAAATCTAAAGGAGACGAGTATACGTTTATAAAATATAAAGATAAAGAATTAAAATGTTACCTATATAATTTTCATTCCAGTTTTCATATTCTACTCGGTTTTAATGGTTTAAAAATATTAAACGCTCACATAAATTTACAAAAAGAGGTAATAACATTTTTAAATAAATACAAACATAAATTCGAATATTTCGATCAAAATTCAAAACACACGGTTTTTAATATGGAAACAAAAAACGGAACAAACATTAATATCGAGCATTTAAACGACGAAGAAAAGAAAGAAGTAATAAAATTATTAAATAAATTTAATGACATAATACCTAAAGATAATGAAAAATTAACATTCACAAGTAAAATTAAACATCGCATTAGAACAAGTGATGAAACACCTGTCTATTCTCGTAATTACAAATATCCAGAGATTTATAAAGAGGAAGTAGAAAATCAAATTTCTAAATTACTGTCAGATAATATAATCCAACCATCGTATTCCCCATGGTCATCCCCGATCTGGGTGGTGCCCAAAAAAAGTGATTCCTCGGGACAACAAAAATATAGAATGGTAATAGACTATCGCCGTTTAAATGAGAAAACTATAGACGACAAATTCCCCATCCCGGACACAACCGATATTCTAGACAAACTAGGCAAAAGTTGCTACTTCACAACAATCGATCTCATGAGCGGGTTCCATCAAATCGAAATGGACCCAAGGGATATTGAGAAAACGGCCTTTAACACCAACAGTGGCCATTACGAATTCACCCGCATGCCTTTTGGGCTCAAAAACGCCCCTTCTACGTTCCAAAGGCTCATGAACTATGTTCTCCGTGATTACATTAATAAGATTTGTTTTGTCTACCTAGACGACATCATCGTACTAGGCACTAGCATTCAAGAACATTCTGAAAATATTGCCAAAATTTTCCAAAAACTTAGAGAAGCGAATTTAAAAATACAGCCAGACAAGTGCGACTTCTTCCGGAAAGAAGTATGCTACTTAGGACATATAATCACTACTCAAGGCATCAAACCAAATCCTGAAAAAATTAAAACAATTCAAAATTTCCCGCTTCCAAAAACCCCAAAAGAAATAAAATCTTTTCTTGGCCTTCTCGGATATTATCGTAGATTCATAAACAACTTTTCTAAAATCACGAAACCATTCACACTCTGTCTGAAAAAGGGAAGCAAAATTGATATTCATAACAAAGACTATTTGGAAAGTTTCAAAATTTGTAAAAACTTATTAAGCTCTAATCCGATACTGCAGTATCCAGATTTTGAAAAAGAGTTTATATTGACCACCGATGCCAGCAATTATGCTCTTGGAGCAGTTTTGTCACAAAAACATAACAACAAAGATTTACCCGTCGCTTATGCATCGCGAACTCTTAACAACCATGAACAAAATTATAGTACCGTTGAGAAAGAGCTATTGGCAATCGTTTGGGCCGCGAAACATTTCAGGCAATACCTTTTAGGAAGAAAATTTAAAATTATTACCGATCATAAACCGCTTATTTGGTTAAATTCCCTTAAGGAACCAAATCAAAAATTAATTAGGTGGAAATTAAAATTGGAAGAATTTAACTATTATATCGAATATCAGAAAGGTAATCAAAATTATGTAGCTGATTGTTTGTCACGAATTAAACCTGGTTTCGAAATTAAATACAAAAACGACGATATTTTTGAAAGTAAAAATCCACTCGTTCATTGCATATCAAGAGACTTTGCAATGTCTCAAGGTTTTGCTGACCAAGTGAACCACCGGTACAAGACAAAAGACAAGATAGATAAAATTACATGTGTAGACGATAAGATTGTAATACAACCTGATAACAACAGGACGATAATTCATCTGCTAACGAAGAATAAATACTATGAAAAACCCACCATGCAAAATATCCGGCATTGTTTAAACACGTTATTGGACTATTTAATACAAAATGACATAAACGAAATAGACTTACCAAAAATCTGTACGGGATTAGATAAGAAAAAATGGCCCCAAATAAAATCCTTAATAGAAGATATTTTCCAAAACAGTTCAATAATTTTTAATGTTTTTGAAGAACCAAAAGACATCAAAATTAAAAATTACGCTAGTTCAATCGTTGTTGAAATAGACGATCAAAATTCCTCAAGTACAGAAACAGCACATACAGACGACGAGAAACCTTTGAATGGACTGACTTATATCGAATCACCCGTGAATGTAGGAAGAAATCAAATTGTAGTAAAAGAAGTTAATACCAAAAATCACGTAAAAATCGAAAAATTATTCAACAACAAAATTCAAAGATTTTACCTATACCTCAATAAAGTTAATTGCAATAAAACTATTATGGAATTCATAAAACAATACCTACAGCCCGGAATAAACTACTACTGCCTAATACCTGAACAGTTCATCAAAACCTTTAATGCCGTACTCCAAATTATGTTCAGATCAAATTCATATAAACTAATCTCTTGTAAAAACTTAATAACTGACGTACAAGACAGAGACGAACAAGTACTAAAAATTAGCCAATATCATGAAGGAAAAACAAACCATCATGGTATTACAGAAACTTATCAAAAGCTAAAACAAACAATGTATTGGCCAAACATGCAAAAAGACATACAAAATTATATAAATCAATGCGAAACGTGCTTATTAAATAAATACGAAAGAAATCCGATACAGATACCTAACATTTTAACCCCCACGGCAAATAAACCCCTCGAAAAAATCCACATAGATCTACTATCTCTAGAAAAAACAAAGTTCCTGACCTTCGTAGACAGTTTCTCTAAATTCGCTCAAGCCTACGAATTAAAATACCAAAATGCAATAACTATTATCAACAAATTAATGAAATATTTCTCGCACTATGGTATCCCTTTAGAAATAATCGCTGATAACGGCAAAGAATTTAACAATCAAATATTAACTAATTATTTGAATATCAGAAAAATTAAAATCAACTTTACGAGTATTGACAACCCTAAATCAAATGGAATCGTCGAAAGATTTCATAGTACCTTAATCGAACATCTTCGAATTCTTAACCAAAATAAAATATTTAAAGAACAAAAATTAAAAGAAAGAGTAAATTACGCATTAATCGCATACAATAATTCTATACATTCGGTCACTAAACAAACACCCCTTAATGTTTTATTCGGACATTTAAATTTAAATAATATTAATCAAACCGACGAAATAGTCGTAGACTCCTACATTCGAAACCATAAAGAAATGATGCAGGAAGTTTATAATCAAATTAAAAGAAATATTGAAATAAGTAAAGAGAAATATTCTAAAGAACCTGGGAACACAATCGACCTACCCGAGCAAGTATATTTAAAACAACATAAAAGAAATGTCGGTAAATGCGAAAAACCTAAATTTAAAATAATAAACGTAGAAAAAATAATTCCCGAAAGATGTCAAATCATTGATAATAAAAATAAAAAACATAAACTAAACCAAATTAAAAAACCACGTGCTGTTGCATATACACAACCATCGGACATCCCGAGTTGCTCAAAAATGAAACCGGAAACCCCGGCATAAACATAGTAATGTTAGGCGATGCGTACGTTCAAACGCATGAAAAGTACATTTTTGTTAATCTAAATCTCGATAACGTATTAAACCAAATAAATAATCTACTAAAGAATAAACATAAACTTTATATTGAACTTCAACCCTTAACCCTATCATCCTCTAACGGCACTTTCAATAACAGCATGAACATCTTAGAAAATATAATCAGTAAAATAGACTCCAAAAAATACATATTCACAAAACGACATAGACGCGGTCTTATTAATGGTCTTGGTTCTATCATAAAAAGTATTAGCGGTAATTTGGACGCTTCAGACGCGGAAAAATACGATAACTTAATAAATAAATTATCCACCAATCAAGAAATTCTAAAAAATAGCCTAAACTCTCTAATTTGGCACAATAAAAATTTAACAAACCAATTTAATAAACAATTAGATTTAATCAATCAGAATAATATTAATATTATGCAAAATCTAGCGTCATTAAAAAAACAATTGGGATTTATATTAGAAGCCCACGAAATTCAACATGTTAAAAATCTGTTTAACGAATTGATTCATATAGCGAATCAACTATACATCATACTAATTCAGATCGAAGAGACATTCACCTTTTGTAGCTTAAACACCCTCCATTTTGGGCTCTTATCGCGAGAAGAAATAATTAATATGATTCAGAATAA
Organism: Stenolophus ochropezus; assembly: GCA_035578165.1. Lineage (NCBI taxonomy): Eukaryota > Metazoa > Arthropoda > Insecta > Coleoptera > Carabidae > Stenolophus > Stenolophus ochropezus. Next base: position 13,709,534 of record JAQOWZ010000020.1, read on the forward strand.
AATTAAAGAACCAATAAACAAAATCATTATAAATAACTGGGAAAGTAGCCATTTAATTAAAACATATTGCCAATATGACAACTTGAGCCTAAGAATGATAATAATTATTCCAATTCCTGAATATAAAAGTCACCTAATCCAATTTACTCCAATACCCACTTCTTTGTCCGATAATTACCATACTCTAAACATTATACCTGGATACTACGAAGAACAGAATTGTCAAATTAGAAAATTAAAGGAATGTATTAAAATCGATATGTCAACCCACTTCTGTCAAAAAGAAAATAATGTTATCGATACTTGTTTAACAAACCTGTATTGTCATCACGATAATAAACATTGTAATTATATTAAAGTCCACAATAAGAACGAAATATTTCAGATTCCCAATACGAATGTAAAATATTTATACTTACCAAATGAAGAAGACATAAAACTTGAATGCGAACAAGATGTATTACAGAAGAAATTAAAAGGAATATATTCCGTAAAGAATTGTAAAGTCAATAATGATAACTACGAATTTCACAAGTCAGTGGGCAAAATACTTAAATTTAACTTCGATAATAAGTCACCCACAAAAATCATTAATAAAACCATAAGCATAAAATCTTTGGAAAAAATTACTTTAAATGATCAAGCCACAGTGAAATTAGATAACTCTTATTCGCATTCGAACATTAACAATATTTGTACACTAATAGTTGTAATAATTATATTAATCGTTATATTAATTAAGCTTTTTAAATTATGTAAAAGTAAATACGACATCTATAAGAATAAAACAAAATTTAGACCAAAAAATGAAGTCATCTCTTTGGAAGAGATACCTTCATCTAACAGGGGAGGGATTATATAGCAGAACCACCCTGATTTCGTAATAAGTAAGAACATTACATCATCTTATAATTCATAAGATGCTTAGTTGCATGGGTGTCATGTTTACTTAGTATAAAATGTACGTGAGAATGTTTTTGTAGTCAGTTATAGTTCATATGTTAACTTTGTAACTTGTAATCGCTTTTCGTAAAATAAAATAATTTTTTAAAAACGCATTTCTTCGTTTTTAAAATAAAATTTGTATAACATTTTGTTTGTACACATAATTGAAATATTGAATAAAGTGTAAATATATGAGTACAGAAACATTTAATTATTGGTTATGGTGGATATTTATACACTGATTTTCTAGAATATTTCGACGGAAGTTAATGATCGCGATAAATGAAAAAACTCAAAAGCTCGTGTAAATAATAGTATATTACTAACCGAGGTGGAATGTGTTTCATTACTATCGAGTAGAGCCGGATTAAGCCTTCAGGGGGCCTTATTTAAAAAAAATTTTTTTTTAGTTTTGGTAACTTAGCTTATTAACTAGGTGGGTGTTTGTTATCAATTAATTAGATTTTTGTATATATTTTTGGATAAGAATGAAATATAAACAACGGTGTTTAATTTATTTTGTTTCGGCGCGTTGTTTATAACGGCACCTAATATATTTTTCGTTAAAAAACAAATTGAGAGTATAAAATCAATGTAAAATTAAATACATAATGGCTCATATTATGAACGCACTTTTTTAAAAAAAACCACTTTTAGGCAGCGTGCTTTTGCATTATAATCTTATATGGCAAGACGTCACTTTTAACAAAAGCGCCCTAAAAAGTGAGCTTGCTATTTTCTATTTTAAAAAATAGCCATAACATGTCACAATTTTCAAATTTTATACCTACTATTTCTTTTGAAATCCCACTTGTGTAATTGTAATCTTTGTACTACTACAGTCATTATCGTTAACTCATATTTTTTATCGCGTACCACAAAAGTTTTTATAATTTACGAATTTTCCAACATTTTTAGAAAATTAGGAAATAAGGTTACCAACTTATATAAAAGAATACCGATAGATGGAGCCTAATCGCGTAGCTGTGAAGCCAAGCGAGGTATTCGAGTCCGCCATCTTTGTATGTTCCTCTCTGTATTTGCCGTTTAGATTTCGTTGCTCATTTTGAGAATTTGTTACATGTTTTTGAGTGCATTTATTATTTTTATTGTTATTTTGAGTTTTATATTCGGTTTTGTGTTGTTTATTTTTAAAAATTTGAATTTATTTTTGAAACTTCACATTAACTTCATTAGGCGTTTTCGTTTATTGTCTCGGAGAACTCCGAACGATCGTAAGCGTTCGTTTATTGTCTCGGAGCGTACCTATCTGCGTTCGTATTTTGTCTCGTATGTCTCCGAGAGGAACGCTCCGAGAGTCTTCAAGCGCTCTGACAAATCTGTAGTGTTAGTGCATGAAATGTGCGGGAATGTGCGAAATTCATCTTAACCCTAAACATTCATAGCGTTGATAAGAGCATCACCAGCTCTACTAGTTATTATTCAAAAAATACAAACGAAAATAATCACATAAAAATATACGTTATATTATTGGGAACAAATAATTCATAAATATGTAAAAAAATAATATCATAAAATTTTATAATTAGTGTTTTAATGTTAAGTTTTCGATTCCAATTCGTACGACCCAATTTTGTATTTGGGTCATGATTAATAAACCAAAATCTATCGGAAAATTTTATTACGACTATATTTTAAAATAAGTATTTATATTATTATAGCTTCATTTCCTTAAAGCTGATACATACAGGGTGGTGACCGCGACCCTGGAACATAGGACTTTCACATGTAAAATCATACTTTCTTAATTTCCTGCGTCCCTAATTATTTTAGGTAAAAAGCTTCAAATAAAAGTTGTAGAGCATAAAATTCTACATCAGAATAAATAAACAGAATTAATTTTACATGTCCTATAACGGTAGAAATTAAATATGAAAATACTAAAAATTTGCTCAAAAATAGGGATAGCCGTGGAAATGAAACAAAAATGTAAAGAAAAGATTAACGTTTTATCTGTCAGAAGAATATAATTTAAAATCGAATGTTAGTGATTTCTTTACAATTTTGTTTCATTTCCACGGCTATCCCTATTTTTGAGCTAATTTTTAGTATTTTCATATTTAATTTCTGCCGTTATAGGACATGTAAAATTAATTCTGTTTATTCATTCTGATGTAGAATTTTATGCTCTACAACTTTTATTTGAAGCTTTTTTACCTAAAATAATTAGGGAAGCAGGAAATTAAGAAAGTATGATTTTACATGTTAAAGTCCTATGTTCCGGGGTCGCGGTCACCATCCTGTATAAGTAATCACACATTGGAAAATCTAATATTTCGTTTGAAATGGGATTTAAAATCTGAAATATTTTAATTGTAACTGTAATTACATTGTAAACCGAAATTTTATATTTATAACATTTCCGTCCACATTATAATTTGAAACATTTTTTTCCATGTAATCATTTATTTTAATACGTTTGACTCTATTTATTTTAATAGAATCATTTACAATTTGTTTTAAAATCATTTCTTCCATTTCATCATCTTCAAAAATAATTTATTTGCAATGAAAGGTAACAAGTCGTTGGTTTTATTTGAAAAAGACATGATTCCCACTTTTGACACGCTCTTAACCGTTCTTATACTACACAAACACTCTGGACAATCTGAACCATCTGATGACGTCACCAGAGAACTCTGACTAACCTCTCAGAGAGAATAAACGAAAACGCCTAATGTGATTGTTTACGCATATAGAAAAATTGTGATTCATATGGAATTATAAACCATAAATTTAGGAAATTCCATCCCACTTGAAAATATTAATATATAACACGTATCCAGTTCAATAAATAAAACAAATGCTGTAGGTGTAATAAATAAACCCACAAATTTACCTTTTACGGAAGAAAAATATTTGGCAAATATTCAAGAAAATTGTGAATATATGAAAAATATCAAGTTATTTTAGTGGTTTTATAGTTTGATTTCTTAAAAAAGTATTTCACTACGAACAATGTATAATTTTTTTCAAAGATTTCACTGTAATAATTATTTACATTTCATTAGAATTAAAAATAAATATGGTCTTATATATCCTTCTTCTTCCGTTGTTATAAATGTTTGTAAGACTAGAGAGACAATAATAAAATAAATTGTTGCAGAAAAGGGTGGCGCCATACAACGAAAAATTGATTACAATCCCATAATCACATAATTCAATTACTACGATTTATATCTGAAAAAAAAAAACTATAATATAAAGTTTCATTATTATTGCTAACTATAATGCAAATGATACTAAAAGTGAACGATAAATGTATAACAAATTAAAATTTCAATGATATTAAATTACTAATTATTATTATATGCTCAAATGTTGCAAAATTATATGTTATTTGTATTTGTAATATAAATTAATTTTGTTCCATTTTCGTTTTGTGTACAAAATATACTTACTATAATTAGGTATTTTTATTAATATAATATATCCAAGTTTTTGTATTTATATTATCCGTTTCGAAATTACATTTATTATAAAAATGTTTAAATATCTTCTATATAGATTTTATATGTTACTTATTTGAAATGTGGAACATCTTAAGATGGTTACCCTACTCTCCACTTTCGTTTCATGGCTACAAGTTCATTGTCTACAAATTGGCGTTACGCTCTTTTTATACATTTCTTTACTCTGAGGTTAACAATAACTAACTTCCCAAATTTGTAAGTCAGAAATCGTCCTATTACTGGCAGATTGTTTATAAAATTATTTTCTAATGCAAAGCAAGTAACATACCATTTGCTCTCTTAATTAATGGTATCAAGTGTAGATATAAGATATTTTATAAAATCATGATCAATTTATTTCTATTTATTGTTATTATTTTATGTCGATTATCTAAAATAAGATGGTGTTTCTGCTTTTGAGTTTTGATAATCTACTATTTGTACCCCCACTGCTCCACATAGTTTTATACTTCACTATTTTCCTTCCAACTTTATAAAATAAGTGAAAAGATATTTCGGGGTGGTTTTTTTTCTTTAATGGTTTACTTCCCAGTATACAACAGTAATATTTGGACATTTTTAGTAAACAAAGCTACAACTTTTTAAGAACACATACAACTCGTTTACGTTTGACGAGTAGTATCCTGGAACGAGTAGTTCTTATAATGTCCGCTAGGTAGAGTAACGCTTATCTGAAATCGCTTACACATTTGCAAAAAAATTACATTTTTCGTATTTTTTAACTTCCATATTTTCGATATTTTTTAATATTTTCAACTATGGTTGACAAGTTTTCAGAAAAGGTGAATCGTATATTAATATTAATTTCAGATCTATAAACCAGTAAAAGTGTTACAAGGAATACCAATATTAAATTATCCTCACGAATGTCAGCGTCAGGTGAGTGCATGCAAAATTCATAAGACGTTTTAATTAATAAAAACGCGTAACTTATGTTATTCACAAATACAGAATGACCATTTTAAATGGTACACTACTGGACTGTTGCTATCCCGAGTGACGAAATTGATTAAAGTAGCAAACAATTTCTATTTCACAACACTATTCAACGAGCATATTTTTTTCAACCAATGGTTGCCAAACTATGGTTACCAATTGTGTTATTTTAATAGCACAATATACAGTGCTGGTTCTAGGCCCCCTTTCGCCTCAATTCAAATTTAAATTGAGCACCCTTTTTACCTCCCGCCTATCAATATATAGATAAGGGAGGTATTGTTTTTGGTCAGATTTCTCGAGTGTGTGTTTTCAACATATGAGCACGAATTAGGGTCCTTAGAATACGATTTTACTCTTTTTACCGTGATGTCTGTATGTGTGTGTGTGTGTCTGTGTGTGTGTGTGTCTGTGACGATTTTTCGTCCACGATAACTCCAATACGATACATGTAAAAAATATAATATTTGGTATTTAAGAGTTCTATTCTAATATGATGAACTGATTAGATTTTGACTACAATTGGTTAACCGGAAGTAGTACTTTACTTGAAGCTTTAAACCGTTTTTCTTAAAAAATACCTCTAAATACCATATTTTCGCAAATTTCGTTATTATAAATACTGTAACAAGATGAAAAATGACAAGGTTTTTCATCTTGTTACGGCTTGTCATATTTTCTGAGGTCTATGACTCGGGTGTTGGTAGGTCAGCAAAATGCTGACTTCAGCAAATAGCAACGGCCGTCTTTGCTGATTAAGCAAACTATGATAATACCGGCCAGAACACGAGTCATAGATTCAGAACAATGGATTTAATTATATCTTTTACGAAGATATAATTAAATCTTTAAGGGGTGGTAATGTAACAGTAATTGACGAATTATTCCAAATCATTATTGTTTCATAGATTTCATAATATGAATTGCGCGTTAACAAAAATGCACCGTGGACAAGTTATATTTCGTTAAGTTTAATAACCTATTAACGTTTTGTAACTTATCCACGTGCAATGTGCGTAATAGTTACATTGCCAACCCTAGCACTTTTTAGGATATAAATAGGATTTAATTTAGTAGAGGAAGAAGCAGTCAGAGTCTGCAGTCAGTATAGTAGGGTCAGTAGAGTCGGTAAAGCAGAGTAGAGTCTTAAGTGGTAAGTTGATGTCGCAATGTAGTCAACGATTCAGTAGCAGTCATCTGACATGGTTCAGACTGACTTTAGTCCAGAGCTGCTAGCTCTGGAAGTTTCATTGCTTTGTAGTTTGTTATAGTTTTGTATTGTAAATAATGTAAATAAATTTAAAGTTATTTAAAGCAAATATGTGTGTGCCATGTTGTCGTTATCATTGGTTCATCTGGGTCATCAAGCATCATCATGTCCTCCTCGAAGTAAAAATGACCACATTCATCGCCTTCATCGTCGTCAACCCCCACTGTTACAATACAAAGATTTTTTAATTTTCTACCGACCTGCATAATTACGTTTGTATATAACTTCTAGCTAGATAGAAAAAAAATATATAAATTATAATTATTTTACATATCGTTTAGGCTTAGGAATTTCGATAAAACAGATGAGTTATTCATATGTTCACAAAATATGACAAATTTGATGTAAGTAAGTGTAAAAGATAAAATATGTAAAAATGAAGTAATTTTATTGTAAAATTTAAAAAGATGGAAGAAATATATTAGGAATGTATTTCATGCGTGAATCAAATAAGTAAGTCTTTGAAAAAATTTGTCGGGTGCACCGAACAAATATTTGAGATTTAATATAGGTATATATATATATATATATATATATATATATATATATATATATATATATATATATATATATATATATATTTAAGAAAAATATCTCAGATCATCATGAAAACACCACTTCCGTTTGCACGATTAATACCAAAATCAAATCTAATGTAGGGAGATTATATATATTATTATATAATTATATACACGTATATATTTTTTATGTACAACGACAGAAGAACGATATACGCTGAACGCAGATTATTGCGTTCGAGCAAACACGTGTCCTACTCATCTATTCTCGTAGAAAAACATAAATGTAATACGGCGTTACTTTCTTGTTAAGCGCGAAAATTTGAATAACATTTAAAACGATTAATTAAAAAAACACGTAGTAACTATATTAATCAATTAGTTAACAATGGAAACTAAGATGAATAAATGTTTTATTGGATACAAATTTTGTCGGGTGCAAATCTGTACTTTTGCACCCGACAAAATAATTTGTCGGGTGCACTTGACCCCATGCACCCTACAAGTCGGCGCCTATGGCTGTCATATTGGTCATACAAAATTTATGAAGGAAATTTTAGGTATGAAATGAATTAAAAATATTCTGAACTGCAATAAGAAACTAATTTTAAAACTACAAATTAAATGTATTAAAAAACTTATAAAGAATATATTACTACAGTGGCGGGAGGTATTGTGTTGGACACACCAGATTTTTTAGTAAATGTAATAAAAAAATAAAGTGAAAATTCAGAACATATTTTAATTCTGAATTGTGTACATTATGTACGTATTAGCGAAGAAGATTAGACTATAAAAATTACAATAGAGGGAGTACTAACTAACTTCTTGGGGTCTTGGGTAGTGGGAATGAAAGTGGTTTCCAAGTGGCTCCTACAGAAATGGTAGGCAATTTGCAATTTCGCAACAGATATAACTCGATGTTCGGTTTTCCACCCCATAGCCGCACAAAATGGTATTATATTTGTAGTTTTAAAAGTAAATTATTTGTATAATATAAAGGAAAAAAAATGATTTGTAGCGGTTTGACAGTTATCAGCTCATGAAATTTGGCGTCACTAATATCTGCTAACACTCTCTGTATACTAGATTCTATACTGTCGCGAAATTGTCTGCCATTTTTGTAGAGCCGCTTGAAAACCAATGGCTTCATTCCCTTTACCCAAGTAGTTGGTTAGTACTCCTTCTCTAGTAGTTTTTATACTCTAATAGTCGTTTGCAGTACTACAGTTTAAATTTTAAGCTTCACTTATCATTTTAAGTGGTTTTCACTGTCTCGTAAGCTTAGGTTTAATCAGTTAATTTAAGGTTTAAGTTAAACCAAAGTCTGTCTTCGGCTCAAGCGGTTTGAGTAGTAACTAACCTCAAAGATGAGAAACTTCAAATATATATATATGATGAGTGGAACACCTGTATATATATATATATATATATATATATATATATATATATATATATATATATATTTAATTTATGAGATATTTAAAAATATTTGAAATAATTATTAAATAAATATTATAGGTGGCTATATGAAAATAAACAAAACGTAACAATGTAAAACAATTAAATTAATGTCAAAAATGTATACATTTGTTTGTTACTTACTGAGAAGGATGTTTACCCGATTTCGAGAAACATAGCCACCTATGATATTTATTTAAAAATTATTTCTGACATTTCTAAATGATCTCATTTTTCTCGAAATTTTTCAAATACATTAATAAAAGTTAATACATCGTTGAAAAGAGAAAAAAATGACGGTTTCTATTTTATTAAAATAATTATAGGTTGTCATTTGAAAAATAAAAGTTGATAGTTGTATCTTGTAAACCTGACTTTATAAAAAATATCTACATCTGCCATCAAATAGTATATGTAAAATTATAAAACTTTTATATGAGCCATTTTTTTCTATTACTTATAATAAAAAAGTTAAGGGGGGGTGCGTCTTCCCAGACTCAACCTGTATATGCGCATGCGAACTGTATTTTTTTCTTCCCTAGAGAATAGTGACATTTTGTAGGAAGAAAATAACTTAATTTATTGTAAAGTTTTCGCAAATTATTTTTGTATTTTTAACTTTAATTAAATAAACTTGTTGCAATATACATATGTTATGATATAGTTATTTTCTTCCACAGCAGCCTTCGATTTACTTTTTTCAATGCAATGTTAGTATAAATAACAATTTTTGTTAATTTTTCTGTTAATTATAAAAATAAATTATTACTGTTTTATATCATTGTAAAGCTAAAAAAAATATCTATTTAAAAATATCATAGCTTAATATGACCTCCATATGAAAAATAAAAGTTGCTATCAGTAACTCGTAAATGGTTAGGTATAAAAAAAAATTGTGTACTTCTGCAAATTCACCAAATAAAAGTGCCTTAAGAAAGTGCAAACCAGAATCTCGTATTATTTCATATAACAAAGTTATAAGCAAAAAAAGAAAATCGCTAAATTTACATTTTCCCCTGTATCTAGTGATCTATGCATTTTTTCGCAAATAACAAAACACCATTAAAATAGCCTCCTAACGGGGAATCTTTTGTCTAATTTAACCAACCTCGTAGCTCTTACGGTTCTCGAGATACCAATGCATTCGTACCTTAAATGGGACACCCTGTATACATATATATATATATATATATATATATATATATATATATATACCGGGTGTCCCAGCTCGACCGACACATGGGAGTTTTACATGGGAAATCAGTTAATTATGAATAGTATCTCCCCAGTGTAAGATATTAACTTGAAATTTTATATACTTATCGGAGAATATTAATTCTATGGATCACACTCATTTTAAATATGCAATTTCGTCTGCAGGGCGAGATTAAATTTAAAATCTAATATTTTCGTTCAAAATCAGACAGCCATGGAAATAAAAGAAAATATCTATGTAACAGTTCTGACAGTTAATGACATGTCATTGTAGATATTATTATTTTTGTAATATTGGTAGGTATATTATTTAACAAAAAGAAACTAAATTCAACTTAAATAATATTAAAATGCAGGGAATAAGAATTAAAATCAGTGGTAATTCACTAAACTGTCAGATAAATATTTGTTTTATTTTCATATGGCTGTCTGATTTTGAACGAAAATATTTGATTTTAAATTTAATAAATCTCGCCCTGCAGACGAAATTGTATATTTCAAATAAATGTGATCCATAGAATTAATATTCTCCGATAAGTATACAAAATTTCAAGTTAATATCTTGCACTGGGGAGATACTATTTATAATTAACTGATTTTCCATGTAAAACTCCCATGTGTCGGTCGAGGTGGGACACCCGGTATATATATATATATATATATATATATATATATATATATATATATATATATACAGGGTGGCCCAGTGAAAATTATCAGCGCAATTTTTGGCCACTTAACATTAATTTTGCAAAAAACGCTCGAACACGTCAACTTTAATATAAAGGGGGACACCCAAATGGATTAGTACCAATGGCATAACTTCAACCCTAAAATGGGTGTGGACTGCACCTCAAAAATTTTAAATGGAAAAGGGTGTCAAACATGACACAATTCGAAAGGCCTTTCAATTCTCTTTTCAACAGTTTTTTTATTTTTCAAATCCGATCATTAGTTCCACAGAAATATCGTTTAAAACAAATTTTATCAGGTATTCAAAATTGCCATCAAGTAGGCAAAAACAAATGACAGAAACTAAATAAACAATTCTTTCGACAAGTTGTTTGTAATAAACAAGTAATTTGTAAGTTGGATTTTTTTTGTAGGGTTATTTGAAGTCTAAAGTTTATGCCACGTTACCCGACTTTTTAGAAGATTTACGGCAAAGTACCGATCTCCAAAATTTTGAGAAAAATCTTTATTATTGTATGGAAGTTGGAAATAGTCATTTTGAACACCTAATAAACTGATATTTGAGTTTCTGTCATTTGTTTAAGCCTACTTGATTGCAGTTTTTCACACCTGATAAAATTTGTTTTAAACGATATTTCTCTGGAACTAATGATCGGATTGGAAAAATAAAAAAACTGTTGAAAAGAGAATTGAAAGGCCTTTCGAACTGTGTCATATTTGATACCCTTTTCCATTTAAAATTTTTGAGGTGCAGTCCACACCCATTTTAGGGTTGAAGTTACGCCATTGGTACTAATCCATTTAGGTGTCCCCCTTTATATTAAAATTGACGTGTTCGAGCGTTTTTTGCAAAATTAATGTTAAGTGGCCAAAAATTGAGCTGATAATTTTCACTGGGCCACTCTGTATATATATATATATATATATATATATATATATATATATATATATATATATATATATATATATATATATATACAGACTGTCTACTGAACTCGGGCCACTTAAGGGAATTCCTAAACTAGAAGAGTTACGACTTCGGTTAAATTAGACAAAAGTTGCCTTATCAAGGGGCTATCCCTGTGATGTATTTGTTTTTCCAAAAATATGCATAGGTCACTAGACAGAAGAAAAAATATGAAATTAGTGCAAATTAATAAATCAGTTTTATTCTTAAACGATGACAGATAGACAAAAATGTTCCAGATAAAACTTTTAGAAGACAATGTGCGCCATAAAGAGAAATAATAATAAAAAAAATTTGGCCAACTGTTTGCGAGATATGGCAAAAAATTTTTTTTTCAAATGGTAATCATAGGTGGCTATGGCATCATTAAAAGTAGTATTTTTATCTCTTTTTAACTGTAGTTATTTTTATATCATTTATTTTAAAAATTATTGTTTTATGTACATAAATCATAAAACACTTCTTTCTAATGGCATTTTTAAAGTAAGCTTTGGTACAAACAATTTAAAACAACTGATTTTATCATATTTTTGTCATATTGGTAAAGTTTTTTTGTGTCAAACTGTTAAATTAAAAATAATTATGGACAAATTCACTTTTGAAGAAAAGACAGATATGCTTTCTGTTTATGCACAGTGTCACAAAAATTTATTTAGTGTTTCTTGTGTTTCATTTTTTGTTATTAATTTTATCTTAGGAATAAGTAAATTTGTTTACAATTAATTATAATAGATTATTGATAAGTTTTATATATGAATGAAATGAATACAAAAAAATCAGTTGTTTTAAATTGTTTGTACCAAAGCTTACTTTAAAAATGCCATTAGAAAGAAGTGTTTTATGTTTTATGTAAATAAAACAATAATTTATAAAATGAATGCTATAAAAATACATACTGTTGAAAAGAGATAAAAATACAACTTTTAAAGATGCCATAGCCAACTATGATTACCATTTAAAAAAAAAAAACTCTTGCCATATCTCGCAAACAGTTGGCAAAATTTTTTTATTATTATTTTTCTTTATGGCGCACTTTATCTTCTAAAAATTTTATCTGGAAAATTTTTGTCTATTTGTCATCGTTTAAGTTTAAAAACGATTTATTAATTTTCACTAATTTCATATTTTTTCTTCTCTCTAGTGACCTATGCATATTTTTGGAAAAACAAATACATCACAGGAATAGCCCCCTGATAAGGCAACTTTTGTCTAATTTTGCCGAAGTCGTACCTCTTCTAGTTTAGAAATTCCCTTAAGTGGCCCGAGTTCAGTAGACAGTCTGTATATATATATATATATATATATATATATATATATATATATATATATATATATATTATATATATATATATATATATATATATATATATATATATAGCCCTAATTAAATAAATAATATGATTTTCCATTTGATTCTGATCATTGTTGTGTTCAGTTAAATTTTCATAAATATTTTTATTTAGATAATAATGTAACACTAATATAACTAAGTGCACATATATATTTTCTAATGAATGTAACTACTATTTATTTGATGTTTTTAGATGAACATTTTATTGTTGCAATGGGCCTCGAGAGACGGGCTTTGTTTATCTGCATTTAACATCATTCAAGTTGGACCTTGGCTTATTGCTCCAGTAAGAATAATGTTTCACATTTAAATAAGATTTTTTTTTTTATTTGCAATATTCAAATCTTTAAATTTGCACAAGTATTTAAAATCGGACTTGGTGGGTTATGCAAAATCTAAAATAAAAGTATTCGTATATGCATTTCCAATATTTTCAATACCAAAAAAATTTCGTTACATGCTTTTTTTAACAGCAACTGATACAAAATATTTAAATAATCTAAAAATAACAAAAGTAATCCGCCACTTTCGGTGGCGGATTTTTAACGGAAACTTGTTCAATTTTTCAACATGCTGCCTGATTTTTAACGAAAATGTTACATTTTATATTTAATAAATTTTGTACTGCAAACGTCCTGTTGCAATCAATTGTAATCTTATCTGATTTAGAATTAAATTTGGAACAACTTTGTACTCTTTTAGTTTTGCTATAAATCTATCAGGTGAGAGAGTATCAGCAATTTTTTGAAATTATTAAAGTCCTATGTTCCAAGTTTCGTTGTACACACTTTATAGACTTTCTAGGAGATGGTATTCACGTCATCAATTTCTGCTGCAAGAAATTTCAAACTCTTATTCTACGTCTAACCTACAACAAAAATTAAATAGAAATGTTAGTATAATTGCGGTAACGTATATTTTCAAACATTTAAAAAAAAACTATATATGTAATCAGCTAGAAAATGTCTCATTTTTGTAACGGTGCTTGGGATATTTGCGGAGCGAGCAAAGCAAGACCCAGCAAAATCACACAAGTTACACAAAATTGCATTTTCTGACGTGTTTCATGCATGATTTTTCCTAATTTTGATAAAATTTATTTCATTTTAATTTTTTCTTCTAATTTTGAATTTTGACATATAAACTGTTACTTTTTAAAATTGACTAACGTTTGGAAACAGCACACTTTTCAAGTTAAGAAATTCACTTTTCATTACTCTGTAATAAAAATCTTTATTTCCTAACTAGTTACAAAAATTTCGCATTTCAAAAAACAAAACGTCAGTCAATTTTGAAAAGTGACACTTTTTTGTCAAAATCAAAAAATAGTATATTGTGTTATTAAGAGTAAAAGTGATACTTTGTGTGGCGAGCATGGAAGTTTGCACGACGAGCGAAGCGAATCGGACAATTGCATGCGAGGCACACAAAAACACTTTTACTCTGAATAACACATGCTATTTTTTTTTTCAAACTTAGAAATTTAAGAAAATAAACTACTATTTGACGTTTAATATGTAGGTTACCTGTCAGTTATTCATAATTTTTAGTAACTTTATTCTTAGATTATCTAGTTTCTATAGTGACATTTAGGGCGATATTACAGATTTCTATTGTACAAGTTACTTCTTATTGGCTGATTCTGCATACGGCAGCGATGAAATTATACGGCGGCTAGAATAAAAAATTATTTTACGGAGGCATAGAAATTAAACTTCAACTTTGTCAATCACGTCACAGAAGATGTCACTTTTATGACGTTTGAAGAAAAAATATATTATTCATGTTATTTACTAAGGTGATTTTGTCCTCGACAATTTATGCTTCATTTGTGTTGGTAGTTTCGTTAGTTTAATCTGCAACTCTTTTTGAATGTTTCGTCGTTACATACATCCATTATTATATTTGCATATAATACTGTCCGCTTTGCTAAGAAAATCACACGCTTTCATCCGACAAGATTATGTCATCAATCCACCTTAAATCGTTGTTATTATCAATTTATATATATATATATATATATATATATATATATATATATATATATATATATATATATATACAGGGTGTTTGGCGAAAGGCCGGCACCCAGAATATTTCGTTTATTACAAGAGATACAGAAAAATGTTACGGAACAAAATTAAACTAGTCAAATGGACTCATAAAATGATCTTAGTAAGAATTTTGTGTCACTTCCGGTTTCAGCGGAAGTGTGTACAACTTTGATTCTAGCATAGGGAATCGGTATTACCTATTATATTTTTTTTCGGAATGTACATAAAATTAGCTTTACAATGATACCAAAATATCATTATTTTACTTCAACCATTTCAAAATGGCGACACTTTATTTTTAAAATATTTACTAATAAAAATTCATAAAAAATTCACCATAGCCAGCTATTTGAGATTTTGTTACCTGAAACCAAACAAATAATGTTAAAAAATATTAGATCTACCTTTCCTGACGATGTAATGGCAGAATTTGTTATATTTGACAAATTGTGCAGAAAATGACAGCGGCCATTTTGAGTACTTTTAATTTTAATTTTGTTTATTATATTTAGTAAGAGTTATTGTATTGTGTTGATTATTATAAGCTTTTTTAAACATAATTTTTTTCGTTAATTACCTGTAGTTGTAAGTACATAAATTTGAAAATAAACAGTCGCCATTTTGAAATGGTTGACGTAAAACTATAATATTTTGATATCATTGTAGAGCTAATTTTATGTACATTCCGAAAAAAAAATATAATAATACCGATTCCCTATGCTAGAATCAATGTTGTACACACTTCCGCTAAAACCGGAAGTGACACAAAATTCTTACTAACATCGTTTTATGAGTCCCTTTGACTAGTTTAATTTTGTACCGTAACATTTTTCTGTATCTCTCATAATAAACGAAATATTCTGGGTGCCGGCCTTTCGCCAAACACCCTGTATATATATATATATATATATATATATATATATATATATATATATATATATATATAAATATATATACTACGGTAGAGGAGGCCATTTTATTTACCAGCGCGTTATACCCCTCGATTGCTCCGTAACTCGGGACCCAATATCTTCTCAATGTTGATGTATAGAAATTTAAGCTACAAAAAATGTAAGTGCATTATAACATTCAAAAAGATATAAACTGAGGTGGAGTTTGCGGAGCCGACGTTTATGTCATCATAAGAGAATAGCTATAGTAAATAGTACAGTCGCTTATTATTATTAGTGTTAAAAGTTAAAGTATTTGTAAAGTATGGGTCACTTAACAGTTCAGATTTGCTTATTTGTAACATTTTTTATAATTATCTTTGTCTTTTACTAGGCGAGTAGACTACCAGATGTAGGTATAAATATTAATATGATGTTCATAATGGGGTCCTCTACTATTTTTTAAATTTTTTATATTAAACTTTATTTAATTTGAAATAGAGGTGTAGTTTCAGAAAGTTTTAATTTTTATTAGTTAAGCCGTAATATTTTTTTAAATATTGTGTAAAGTAGATGTTAAGACAATTCGGTTCTCAAACAGTGGGTTTTGCTAAAAATTTCAATTACATAAATTGATCTATTTCAACTGTTATAAAAATATATAAATATTTTTTAAATAACTATTGTATTCCTTACTTGGAAATATGTGTAAACAATAAGAATTTATTAAAATAATTTATAAATGATTACAAATATTATAGTCCGAATTTTGACAGCCCTGGCATGATTTTGCTACCTGTGTCATTCAATATCTTTTATTTCCGTATCGTGAGAATTCTTTTCACAAATATGATCTCTGATATTGACTGTAGAATTTGGTATTGCGTAGATGTGTGAGAGAAAGGAGTAATACTGTGACGTAGATGTTACGGGCATTAAAAACTCGAATAACTTAAAAACTAATAACTCTTTAAAATTTAACAGAATTAAGGTCTGGGTTGACTATTGTGATAATTTTTTTAATTTGCTACTATGGTGGAGGACACCATTACCCTACAAGTAGAAATGTTATTTTATATAATTATGTTGCTACGGAAGTAAGTTAAGTTTATATCAACGTTGACGCGAAATAAATATTTCATAATAATTTTAGAAAGAATATATATTTCATATTCATTCAAACTATTATTTATTTTAAAATTGTTCATATTTTTAAATATTTTATATTTATTTTATTTTCAGATTGTTGGTAGTATAATTACCTACTTACTCGTTTTTTTGCAATACGATAACTAATATATTTTATTATTATACTTCAAGATAACAACTATGGAACCCAGACACTAAAAAAATATGCTTCTATCATGCAATTGAAACAGATGAAACATTATTGTTATTATAATTATTGTCAATTTTGTATGATTATAACGTGAATTTAAATTTCAAATACAATGAATATTATATACAACATGTGTTTTAAGGACTTTAATATTTTAAACCTACATTATGAATTCCTATGTTTTTTCTAAATACAAAACTAATGTTTCAATTTAAATATCATAAACAGGAGCATAAAATATAAAATATAAAAATAGTTTTTGAATATTTTTTCTGTTCGTTATTTTATTATAAGTAGATATTCATGCTAAAGTAAATAAATGTTCTAAATAAATACTGAAATCATTAAAAATAATAGTGACGTGTGTGTCATATTCGCTTTCTCAGACACAATGCTTTCGGGTTTCGAGAAAATAAAATACCAATACTTGAAACTAATCTATATTGGACACATGCGCAGTATAGAAAGGAGAGAGAGGAGCAACAAACAGCGACGCCCAGTTTCATCAGCTGCTGTCAATCCGCCATTCTTGTAGGAACCACGTTTTCAATTGTGGCAAGTGTTTCGGTTTCGTTATTTTATATTTTATTACAAAAACAGTTTTTCAAAAATTACAATATGCCATTTTGTGCAGTTCATGGTTGCAATAACCGATCATCCCGTAAAACACAACAACAAATAGAATATGAGAAAAATAGAAAAATAACCTTTCATCGGTAAGATTTACATTCGCTAATTGTTATTTAAGATAATAGTATCTGTAAAATGTGAATCACTTGAGAGTTTAGATTTATTTATTCGAAACTTTTTATACTTAATTTTAGCCGTTACTGTATGATTAAATAACAATAAATTAGTATGAAGGCGTGTTGTTAAATTCAGCGCAAATTTATTCGAATATTTCATCGTAAATCTAATATGACGTCACTGATAGAGTGATAGATCACCGATGGAGCTGATTACTGGTGAATAAAGACACGGTTTGATGAAAATTAGTGATGAAAATAATGGAGCAATATATTCTTGCAAAAATAATTTCCGCTGAAAGCTCATCAGAATCTTTTTCTGAATCGTCTTCTGATTCAGAAAGTTCTGATGACGATATAATATTAATTAAATTAATATTATTACATTTAATATTATTTTTTTTCATTTATTAATTCGCTACGTGTTTCGTCATCTACTTCAACACTGATTTCAGTGCCTTCAGAATTTAAAATTAAGTTTTTCATAGTTTATGATTTGTTTAATGTTGACAAAATTTATTTACTATAACCTATAAACCTGACAGCACAGATCCCCCACTACTCATCCATCGAAAAATTAGGAATCCATCGGCACATGGGGTCCATGAATGAGATGAATCATCGGTAGATAGTGTGCTGAATTTAGCAACGCTTTGATAGTTCAACTAAAATTCATCAGAACATATAACAATGCGTTGATGAAAATGCGCATTAAAGCGCATTAGACATTGATGAATTTAACAACACGCCTTGATTTTCATAATTACCCCACTCGTAGGACTGTTATTTTTTTAACACTCCGTTGGCAACGGTAACATATATATAGTAGAAATTTTTAAGCAGTAGAGAGACGTCATAGACCTGAAGAAAACGTTACAAAATGAAATAAAACTTGTAGAAATTTTCGAAAGATGTTTTTATTTAGAAAACCTAGTAATAAAAAAAGGTATCATAAAAAAATTACTTATTTATGATATTTACTATTATTTCAAATTAAAATATAAGGTATTTAATGACATTTCAATTTATTTATAATAATTGCAGTGTATTTTTTTTAACACACGTGGGCTACGACTCAAATAAAATATGTTTACATATATTTGTTTCTTGTCACGCCGATCGATTGAGTTGTCAAATAATATAATATAAAATCTTTGTTTGTTCGTTTAAGTTGTATTGTTTCTTATTATTGTTTGTATTCGTGTTCTTTGTTTCTTGTTATACGTTTATTTTATTACCGCAAGTAATAATGCCTAAAGCATTATCGAAACAGTCGCAAGTGCTAACTGCAAATGCGATTGCATATTTTGAAAAAGAACTGGCACACGGCGGACCACTACTGCAATTAAAAGCAGTTCGAGAGGTATGTTATCATTTTATTTGTTGTTATTAAAATTTAAATCAATTATGCATATCTAGAGAGCAGCAGACTGCTTAAATTTGTCACAAGCGACAGTCCACAAAATTTCCGGAAAAGTATCAAGAAATGAAATACTAGTTTCGCCAATGAAGTCCAAAAAGCGGAAAAGACCCATTACTGAAGTTGATACATTTGTAGAGTGTGTAATAAGAAACGTCATTGATAAGATGTATGCAAACAGTAAGTTTATTAATATTGCCTACCTATAATAGTAGAAATTATAACAAATTTCCTTAATTTGTAGAATCACATGTAACTTGTAAATCTATAAACCAAATTTTAAAATTTCGAAATATCTTTTACGGTTCTGCCTCAAGTCTGATTAAAGTTTTACATAACATTGGTTTTTCATGGAAACAAGAAGACAACAGGCGCGCTATATACGAGTTGCCACATATTGTGTCCAAAAGAATAATTTTTTTGTCAAATTTGGTTAAAAATTTAAAAGAAACCATACTTCATAAACTTGTTTTCTTAGATGAGACCTGGATTTTCCAAAAAGGGTCTGCTCGTCGAAGTTGGCAGGATGTGGATGTAAAAAGCGTTAAGCGAAAAACAACATCAGATGGAAAAAGACAAGTTTTGAAATTTAAGAGGTGGGAGTAAGCTTGAAGTATTTTAAGGGATAAATATGTTTTTAACTGAAAAAATTTTTGTTCAATTCAACTGATCTATTGTATATATTCTATTAAATATTTTAAACATGAAATCATTATAATGACTCACTTTTTTTTTATAAAGCTACATTATTCTTAATGCGGGAACGGAGGACGGTTGGGTTCCCAATTCTTCTCTTATTTTTGTTTCGCGAACAAACTCATGGAGAGATGAATCATGAAAACATTAGTAAATGGTTTAAAGAGCAATTGATTCCAAATTTAAGTGAACCTTCCCATATAATAATGGATAATGTCGCATATCACAGTAAATTAAAAGAAAAAAATCCGAGAGAACATTGGATCAAGGTCCAAATACAAACGTGGTTAACAGAGCACAATATAAATTTTGATCACTGTCCATTCAAACGGCAGTTACTTGATCTTGCTGCAGAGTAAGTTGAATATTAATTTTGTATTTTACCGTAGTACATTTTTACTCTGAACGTTTTGAATTTTGATTTATATTTGCATTTCAGACATAAAATTACTGACAAATTCGTAATTGACGAATACGCACTGGAATGTGGTCATCGGGTCTTACGTTTACCGCCATATCATTGTATTTTTAATGCCATTGAGAACATTTGGGGGATTTCGAAAAATTACTATAACAAACATAATGGCCGCGATGGATACGTAGACAACCAAACATTAAATATGTGGGCAGAAGCACTAAACTCAGTGTCTCCAATAGTTTGGAAAAATACTATAAATCACACTGTAGAAGAAATTAAGAAATGGTACGATCGTGAAATTCGTATCGACCTGGACGATATTGAACCCCTGATAATACAAGTCAATGCTGAAGACGACAGCGATGAAGAAGACAGCGATTTAGAAAAAAGCGACGAAGAAGAAAAGCAGCAGAGAATTTGTACACCTTAAGATATAGGTATTCCACAAGAGTTCTATATTCTATTTCTCTACAGCCAAATACCAAATAAAAGAAATATCCAAACATTGCCTTATAAAGTAGCAATCAATGCATATGTAACAATAATGAAAAATCCATTTTCATTTTTAAAATTTGGCATAGCTATATGCAACACGCAACACATTTTCTAAACTAATGCACATATAATGTTTGTAATTCGTGACGTCATAATCTAGTTACAAATATTGATGACGTCTTTCTACTGCTTAAAAATTTCTATTATATACAGGTGTTCATTAAATAGCTACCATTGCTATCTCGGGAACTATAAGAGCTACAAGGTCTGTTAAATTAGCAAACAATTTCTATTTTACAAGATTATTAAAATGAGACAAAATTTTCTTTTGTTCTCAAGATAAGGAGCGCAACTTTGTTATTTTAAATGGTACTTTTTATATATTTTTACATATTTAAAATCTACATAAAATTACAAATCCAATGATATGTTTGATGTTAATTTTTAGTTAAAAAATAAAATTTCTATGTTGGTATTAATTTTGTATAGGTACTTTTACCTGAAAATAGTAGAGGCCATTAATAAATAGAAAACAAAATTCAAACTCTGCGTTCTTATCACTCTAATTCTAATTTTAAATTATAAAAATATAGTTAAAAGAACGCAGAATTTGATGTTTGTTTTCTATTTATACAAGGCAACTGCTATTTTCAGGTAAAAGTATACAACATTAATGCCAACAGAGGGGTTTTATTTTTTAACTAAAAATTATCTTTAAAAATATCAGTGGATTTGTAATTTGATGAAGATTCCAAATATGTAAAAATATATAGGATATTCCATTTTAAGTAAGAAAGTTGGCGCCACCTATCTTAAGAACCACTGGTTAAAAACAATATTTATACTAGAGATAGCAATGGTATTTAAAATGAACACCCTGTATATAATAATAAATATTATCAGTCATTTATGACTTATGGTGCTACGGAAGTAACTTATGCTTACATGAACAGTGGCACGAAAAATGATATAATGTATTCCAGTTTTTAAATTTAATATTTTAGATTCCCAAAAAATGGTAAAATGCGAGACGCATGGATTAAAGCCCTATTCGCAGGGAGAGTTGGACACCAAACAAAAATTCATTTCTTTGCTCTGTTCATTTCCCCGTTGATTCATTAGATACATTTCCACTATTAGATTGCGACACTTAGCTGTACCAACAATATTTGAATCTTCTTCCATGTATCCGCAGACAGTTAGTAAGTACGAAGTATACGAATTTATAAATGTATATTCAGTGCCGTTCCTGGCTATGTTATCACCTCCGTGCCATTTATTTTTTGGCGCCCGTTTTTTTCACCGTTTATATTTTATTAACAGGGATGATAAACTTCATTTGCTTCGTTTTTTATAAATTTAAAAATTGATTCCTTCAATTTTTCTTTTTCCGCTTCTTTTTCTATATTTCTCTTTCTATAAAAACTTCCAGATGGTTTTTTTTTATTTGTTGAGACATTATATCTGAAATATTTTTTATTAGAAAATAGTTAGGCAACGCGAAATGTATTCGTGTATGGCGAAAAGAGTTGCTTAAAAAACCCCATTAGAAAACTATGTCGAAAATAATAACTTATTTCACAAACAAATTAACAAGATAAAATTCCAAAATTAATCATTATTTCATAATTTTTGTTTGATTTCATGAAAGAAGTGTACGAGTAAAAAATAAATAGAAACTTACATGGACAGCTACTCAAATAAATGAAAAGAAAAAATATGATGATAGTAAAACGAAGAAAATGTTTTAGGTTATAAACAATATTCATAAGTTAATTCTTAGAAATTGGTCTACAGTATACAATGGTAGTACAGTGTAGTCAGATGGCCACGATAAAAAGTCGACATATCAAACTTTAATTACCACCAAAAATCGCCAAGATCTATATGCTGAAATTGTCTTTTAAATAGAATTTATCCTATAAATAAAAATACCTTTGAAAAATATTTATCTGTAAACAAAACTTTAATAACAAAAAATTCAATCTTTTATAAAATCTCATTTTCCTAATAAAGTAAAGTTATTTGAAAGCATGGGTATTTTTTCTATACTATCTCTATCTTAAAGCATCTGATATTAATACCTGAATAAACAGGTACAATTTTCTTTTCCCTGTTGCTATAATATTTTACACCATATATCGCCAAAAATTTCTAATTGGTGGCTTTAATCGCCTGTCGCCAAAATAATTTTTTTGCCCCAGAACACCGTAAAAAAAATCGCCCAAATGACGGAAAAATCACCATATTTGGCAACACGCCGGTACGCGTACGCCATTCGTCTGGAGAATTGCGCTGCGCAGAAGCCAATATTCGTCCGGATGAGTTAAATTTATCAAAGTAGGGGTGTTACGAAGTACTTTTGTTTAATAGTCTTATTTCTTATTAAATAAATGTTATGAAGAGATTATTTATGTTTATTGTGTTTAGTTAGTTTCACTCACAAAATAACAACTTTAACCTTCAGAAATTTAGGTACATTTAGAAATTCAAAAGCATTTTTTTTTTAATCATAATGAGGTGCCTTCCGGCGCCCTCTCCGTCTGGCGCCTCCGTGCAGGCACGGCTTGCACGCCCGTCAGGAACGGCACTGTGTATATTTATACACGAAGGTTGAGAAGGCTATCATTACTGTTACGGACCTAGCGTCAACATTACCTACATACAAGGCTTAAAAAAATATCCAATCGAATCCTTGTATTTCTGGTAATATGTGTGAAAGTTGCCAATTAAAACAAAATGCACTAATAAGTACCCCAGGAAAATTCAACAGCTTGTAACACTACTAAATTACAACTTAATGACTTAATTATTTTTTTGTTATATACAATCATATTTTATATTCAAAATAATAAAAATAAAGTCATAACGCTTTAATTTAGTTAAATTATAAGTAATTGACTTTTAGTATCTGGAAGAGCCACACCCTAGAGATAGCAGCACTAATGATCGACTTATAAGGAAAACATTGTATTTTACATAAGTGCTATACTCCGTTTTTAAACTATAGACAGCACTAGACGAAGTCACATTTACACCACAGCGTTAGTGAAATATTAGTAGTTCTTAAAAGAATTGGTTTTAATCGTGAAATATCACTAAAAGAGAAATGAACAAGAAACACGTGAAAATTCAACAAATGATTTGATAACTACTGAGAGTTTGACGTTTCAATTACGTTTGAGAAGGTTAACTTGAAATTTTTTCTGGTTAAATGCGGCTTCATGAAATGGCCCAGCAGCCAATCACAGGATTTGATTTTCTCACTAGAATTTCTAGTTACTGTCTATAGTTTAAAAACAGAGTATAGTGTTATTTTGATACTTTATTTTGAGGATATATTTTTTATTTTTAATTCAATTCAAATTTGTTTATCGCAATGTCAGATATATACATTTGATGCTGTGCGGTCTATGGTCGAAGGAGAAGCAGATTATAAAGGGAAAATAAGATTCAAAATTGAGGTTATCTCAAACATTTACCCTCAAATAGGGTTCTGACTTGCCATTAGGTTGATAGGTAAATATCAATAAATTGTTGTCAAACATTAATTGTTTTCCTGTTTTACTTTCAAAATGTCTTATTAAAGTTATGGAAATTAAAATAATCGCGAAAAAAGCTCATCGAATATTCATCGATCATTGATAAATAACCGAGGGGTTAACCACTTCGGAAGTTTGGTGTGTAGTCCATGGAAGTCTTTTGGAAGTTTTGGAAGTCTTGTGGAAGTTTTGGAAGTTTCATAGAAGTCTTGGAAGTTTCATGGAAGTCGTAGAATATTCATGGAAGTTTTGGAAGTCTGCAATTGTTTTAAATTTCTCAATACATGCATTGTACTCGACTTTTGTAGTTCTTTACTCTTCTAAAAACAACAGCATTAATAACTTGGGCCATTTTGAAAATGTCTTTTGCTATACCTGGTAATTAATATTCTCAAAGACTACATTTAATACCTCAAATAGAAAAGTAGCAAAGTAACAAATTCTATGAATAATAAGAGAATAACAAATGTTTTTGTCTTGTCCTTTTCGGCATTTTTTTTTTGTATGTAAATATGTAGGTACTTTATTTTAACATGAATAGACTTTTTAATATTACTAATATATGTAGATGATATACCGTGTTTCTTAATTAAAAAAAATATTCTAATTATTGCATCCCCACTTGTCTATATTATTAATTTATCTTTTACGATAGGTGAATTTCCAGAAGAGCTAAAATTAAGTAAAGTAACATCCATTTTAGAAAATCATTCGCCTACGGCATGTGATGCAAACTTCATATTCGTGAATAATGACTATCATAATCCTTTATACAATAATATACTATTATTGATTTTTTTTTTCTTTAGGTTGGAGGCATCGGCTGCCAGGGCCATTAGCCTTATGTGGTATATATTATTATTTAAAAAGTATAAAATGACAGCACAACATGTTAAAAATATCACCGTTTATTGCCCGTCGGCAGTCAAATAATTAAAACATAGACGTTCACAAAATAAATTAACATGTAGAAATAAATAACAAACAGAACTAACACAACTGAATTGTCTTAAGGTCCTTGGTTAGATCCGATCATAAAGGTCGCAGGCTTGAAGGAAAGTGATGACTTTCCTTATCTCCCCATGATCAGTTAACATCTCTTCGATGTTTTGACCTAAGTCGAAAGCTTGTCTCATCGGTTGCAGAGCGGGGCATTCCATCAAAACATGCGGTACAGTCACAGGTACTTGACAGTCCATGCAGGAGGGCTGTTCCTCCCTTGTGAGTCTGTACCGATGCGTTAGACCCGTATGGCCTAATCGCAACCGATGGACTTTAACAAGGTCTCGTCTCGACAGATCATGGGGCAGATTGACAGGTCCAATCGAAGGTTTGATTCAGTGTAGATGGTTGTCCACCATTTCCCAACTTTGTTGCCATAAGATGGACAACTTCCTGTACGCTGCATTTCTGACGTCAGTGTACTTGATGACTTGCGATTCTATTGTGTCTCTTGTCGCTGCATTACGCGCAGCATCGTCGGCAATCTCGTTCCCTCGTATCCCAACGTGACTAGGGACCCACACGAAACGGACATGTTTACCCATGTCAGACAGATGTTTTATCAATGATAAAATCATCTGAATGACTGGGTCCGTGGACGAGGGATCCGAGATGGTGGAGAGAATGCTGAGTGAATCGCTAGCAATAGCGAATTCCCTGCCGTTGTGATCGAGAACACAGTAGAGTAGCGCTTGCCAAATAGCATAAGCCTCGGTCGTGTACACTGAGGCATCTGCGTGCAGCGTCCAGTCGTGGGCAGTCTCTTCTACTACTACAGCCGAACCAGAACCTTCTTGAGTCTTGGACCCATCAGTGAAAATCACTTTCACTTCAGGTGGAAACGTGTCCCTTATGCTGAGAAACTTCTGAGTAAAGAATACCGGTGGCATGGAGTGCTTGTCATATTTTAGTAGATCCAATATGACGTCCGCTGGAGGGATAAGCCATGGTTCGGTTTCGAGGAAACCCATTGGCATGACACGCGGAAGGGTGTATTCAATTTCACTCAGAAGTTCTCTAGCTCGTACACATAGGGGTTTCGATAAGGCCTGCGACCTAAAATCCTCTTTGAAGAGGATGTCGAAATTCTTATGGCTGCATTGTGCCCACATTTTGCATACGTATGCAAGCGTGAGCTTTTTACGCCTAATGCTCAGAGGTGCTAATCCAGTTTCGCAGCAGAGATTTGCTGTCGGTGTGGTAGGAAAAGCTCCAATGCTGTACCGAATGCCAGCGTAGTGTACTGGATCTAGCAACCTCAGCGTTGAGCGCGTAGCAGACGAGTAGACAATGCAACCATAATCAAGTTTCGACAGAACTAGAGCCTGATACACTCGAAGGAGAGTTCGAGGTTCAGCGCCCCACTTCGTACCAGCAAGGACTTTAAGACAATTCAATGCCTGTAAGCATTTGGTTTTTAATTCAATTAGGTAAGGTTTCCAGGTAAGTTTGTGGTCGAACAAAAGAGCAAGGAACCTAACCTTGTCCCTACACCTAATCAAATTGCCGTTCAGATACAACATGGGCCCATAGTGTGGAGTTCAACCTGCAAAAGTGCAAACATTGGGTTTTCTCGGGAAAACACTTGAATCTAGTACCTGCAGCCTTCAGGACAATCTCATTGATTGATGTTTGCAATGTACGATTGATGCCTCTCATTTCCTTTGAGCTAAAGAAAATTGTGAGATCATCAACGTACATGCAAATTCCCACGGTCTTGCTGAGGTCGGAAACAAGGTCATTCACGGCTATCAGGAACAACGTAACACTCAGAGTAGAACCTTGAGGTACTCCATTCTCCAGAGTCCTACTGGAGGATAAGGTAGTGCCGACTCTAACTCTAAATGTACGGTCCGATAGAAAAGCCCTTATGAATTGGGGTAGATTACCCCGGAATCCCCATTCGTGCATTTTTTGCAGGATGTGATACCGCCACGTCATGTCGTATGCCTTTTCGAGATCGAAAAATACGGCGACCAAATGCTCACGGTGTTTAAAACTCTTGTGTACTTCGTGTTCTAGGTACACTAACTGGTCGGTCGTTGATCGAAATTTGCGAAAGCCTGCTTGGTGCTCGCTTAAAAGACCCCTGGTCTCGAGACACCAGACTAATCGCTTATTGACCATGCGTTTCAGTAGTTTCCCTAAACACGAAGTAAGGCTGATAGGCCTATAGCTAGAAGCTGAGAGAGGGTCTTTTCCTACCTTCGGAATTGGGACTACAATAGCCTCCTTCCATTCGGTAGGATAGTTTCCCTCAAGCCACAACTTATTATACGTGGAAAGCAAAGCTAATTTGAAATCAGGAGTTAGGTGCTTTAGCATCTCATTGGTGATATTATCCTGTCCTGGAGATGATGATGTAGCACTAGCGATTGCAGAATTCAGCTCTTCCAAGGTGAATGGTACATTGTACTCGAGCGGGACATGAGTACTGAAGTCGACATGTACTTCCCGTTCACGCTTGGAATTAAGGAAAGCTGGGTCGTAGTTCTCAGAACTACTAGTTTCCTCAAATTGATCAGCTATTTTTTCTGCAATCCTGTTGACATCAGTAGTGATGCTGTCATCATCCCATTTCAGGTTGGTCAGAGGCGGTGAATAACCCCGACCCGAGATGCGTCTCACCCTCGACCAACACTCCTGTGTAGTTGTCTCAGACGAAATGCCTGAGACGTAGGCGTTCCATGTATTTCGCTTGCTTTCCAGTATTTTTCGACGGGCTTCAGCTCTAGCTTTCTTAAAGGCTATTAGGTTAGCCTCGCTAGGTTGCCTCTTGAATTTGTTGAAAGCAGCTTTCTTGGCCCGAACGAAACGTTGTACCTCCGGGTTCCACCAGGGTATTCTACGCTTGTAGATACCCGGTTTGGTGGCGGGAATGGACGTTTCAGCTGCTTTCAATAAACTGTTGGATAGATCATTTATCGATTTGTGGACATCATCGCTAAGGGCTGGTGTTTCTAGAGTAACTTCAAACTCTGGCCAATTGGCTTTGTGTGTCCGTAGTGATCACTATCGGGAAGTGATCACTACCATGCAGGTCGTCTAACGCCTTCCAAGAGAATCTATTCGCCAGTCTGGAGGATATAATGGTCAGGTCAATGTGGGAGAAGTCCCTTGACCGTGCATTGAAGTAGGTGGGTGAGCCATCGTTAAGGAGTAGAAGATTCTGGGCTTTAAGCAGGTCTTCTATCATGCGCCCTCGTTGGTCTCTGCGATCTGAGCCCCAGAGCATGTTGTGAGCATTGAAATCTCCAAGTAGTACGAATGGCGTGGGCAATTGTCTAATGACATTGCGTATGTCATCTAAATCCCAATCTGCCTCTGGTAAGTATATACAACATACCGTGAGGACAGTTGGGCAAGACATTCTAATTGCCACTACTTGGAGATTGGTGTCGACAGTGACTCGCTCAAACTGCGCATCGTTCCTTATTATGATGGCCACTCCACCTCGTACCCTGACGTTGGGTTGCATATCTCTCCGGACTATTGAATAGTTCTTTAGCGAGTAAATTTGACCAGGTTTGAAGTGTGTCTCCTGAAGACATGTGCATAGCGGATTGAATTCCGTTAGCAACATCTTCAGCTGACAATAATGATACACACAGCCCTTGATGTTCCACTGAATGATATTATCCATGAGATGGATATGGATAAATTGATCTATCTAACTTCTTTCGGCTTCCTAGGCTTCCCTAAAGGCCAGCCTTTTCCCCGTTTTTTCTTCTGGTTGGTGCTTGAAGATTGCGACGAGGCTGAATATGCAGAGAATTCCTCCTCTGAGGAAATCCCTGCCTCGTCGGCGGGGCGTTTTCGTTTTTCCGACGACTGAGACGGCGTCGGACTTGCCTCACGGTATCGTGGGTTTCTTGGTAATCTGAAACTGTCTTTTGTAACAAAAGATGATTGTAGTGCTTCTACGATAGCCGGGACGATGTGGCTTATCTCAGATGACGTTGAGGGTTTAGACGGCATACTACTCTTTGTTACAAAGACAGCTTTCATGGCCGAGACGAGTTGAGGGATCAGTTCTTTAACAAGAGCAGACGAATCGATCTTTGACGTAGGCGCGGGTGTACTAGCAGCCGCCCTAGAGTAGGATACT
The DNA here is from genome assembly GCA_035578165.1 of Stenolophus ochropezus. Lineage (NCBI taxonomy): Eukaryota > Metazoa > Arthropoda > Insecta > Coleoptera > Carabidae > Stenolophus > Stenolophus ochropezus. The sequence goes on from JAQOWZ010000020.1 coordinate 13,739,094, forward strand.
CCGGCAGTCGGCGTACGAATTACAACCCTTGCCCTTGCCTCAGGATAGGAGAGGTTCTCCTTGGTCTTGAGCTCTTGAATCGCTGCTTCTTGTTTGAATATTGGGCAATTCTTAGACCTGGCGGAATGATTTCCGTTGCAATTTATGCACTGAAGGGGTTCTGAGCATGGGCTGCCTTCGTGTAGTTCCTTTCCACATACGCAAACCTGCTTGTTGGGACAGCGCATAGACGTATGCCCGAAACGCTGGCATTTAAAGCAGCGCATTAGAGCAGGAATGTACAGCCTCACCTTGAGTACATAAAAGGCGACTTTGATCTTATCAGGTACATTACACCGGTTGAAGGTCAGGATATACGCCTTGATCCCTCAATTCTTCACAAATATCTTCTACGGTACAGTTCAGCAAGTCGCGACAGAAGATGACACCCTTAGAGTAGTTCATACTCTTATGAGGTGTCACTTCGATGTTAAAATCGCCAAGTTTGCGTACTTTTAATAACCGTGCTGCTTAAGTCGCAGATACAGTTTCTACTAAAAGCCCATCCTTGATTTTCCTGACCGATTTCAATTCCCCAACGATACCAAAAAGAAGTTTATTAATCAGAAAAGGATTTATTTTATCAAAGTTTCCGTCGATATTTTTTACGACCAGAAACCGGGGTATAACCACCTTTTCCTGGCTCGCAGTACTTTGCGGGTTTTGAGATGGACCCGCACCACCTACTTGATTTGGTGTCGGGGTTTTCTCCCCGGGGGGTTTTACCGTCCCACCAGACGGGCCAGTTTTGTCGGCTGGCTTTTATTTATTTATTTATTTATTTATTTAGAAAATTCCACTCTACAGCATTTAACAATCCCAATTACAGAGGGAGTTAAACTAAAATGTAAATAGAACAGCAAGACAAATAGAAAGTCCAAAAAATGGTAGTTACAAAAAAGACATAGAAAGAAATAAATCTAATACATTTTCATACCAAAAAATTATTAACATTGAAATAAAAACTCAACCTTCTTTTTGAAACAGGAATAACTATCAAAGAAAATATCACATTCTAAATTAAGCTTATTAAACAATATACTAAGTCTATTACATGGTGTATTTTGGTCAAAATTTGTTTGCGCGAATTTGACATAAAAAGTTACTTGATGTCTACAGCTAACACGAGGTACATGTAAGTTTAGCATAAATGAAAGTTCACTGTCATCAATTACATTATGCAGCAATTTGTAAAGAAATAAGGTAGATAATATCTCTCTTCTATTTTCTAAAGATATCAATTTAAAAGTTCTTAACGCCGTTTCATATTGTAAGTAATGATTGTAAACTTTATATTTTTTAAACCAACAATACTTAACAAATTTTTTCTGAACACTTTCAATATGATCTATAAATTTAGCGTAAAACGGTGACCATACTTGACAACAATATTCTAATGTACTTCTAACATAATAATTAAATAACATAATAGCAGTTGATTCATGTTTAAAATTTTTAGATAATCGCATGACAAAATTTAAATTTCGAAATGACGAAGAAACTATTGATTGAATGTGTTGAACAAAATCTAATTTAGGGTCAAACAACAGCCCTAAATCCTTGAATTTCATTACTCTTTGTAGTAAGTTATTATACATGTAATATTGATGACAAATATGTTGCTTTTTTCTAGTATATGTCATTATTTTACATTTGTTGGTATTAAAATATAGTTTATTTGTCTCAGACCATGCTAAAAGATTAGATATATCATCTTGTAATTCAAAACAGTCAGCCACAGAGTTAATCATTTTAAACAATTTAATGTCATCAGCATACATAAGAATTTTAGATGATTTAACAAAATCAGTAATATTATTAATAAATAAAAGAAATAATAACGGTCCTAGATTGGACCCTTGAGGAACCCCAGAGGTGGCTGAAAAACGTTCGGATGCAAACCCATTAATAACTACGAATTGATAACGATCTGATAAGTATGATGCAAGTAGTTGACAAAGAGGCAGAGAAAAGTTGAATTCATTATATAGCTTATTAATCAATATGTTATGGTTTACTTTGTCAAAAGCTTTAGCAAAATCTGTATATACAACATCAATTTGGCTGTCACTAATATCATTATATATGATTTCAGTAAATTTCAACAAATTTGTTGTAGTAGACCGTCCTTTTAAAAACCCATGCTGATCTTTCGAGATGTATTTAGACACACTGCTGTAAATTTTATTATGAATAATAATTTCAAAAACTTTTGAAACGTTTCATAAGATAGCTATAGGTCTGTAATTAGAAATATCACTCCTATTACCAGACTTAAAAACCGGAGAAATCCTTGCAACTTTTAAACATGAAGGATAAGTATTTGTCTTAAGAGCCAAGTTAAAAAGAATGAAAAATGGTTCCACAAATATATCCTTGCAGCCCTTCAAAATATATGAGGGCACTTGATCAGAACCTAAACTAGTTTTAGATTTCAACTTATCAATAGCATCAGCGATATCATTTTTACTAATATAATTAATTTCGGTAATATCCCTATTTGCAGTGTAAGAGTTTATTTTAGTATTAAGAGACACAGTACTAGCATCTGAGTACACACTTGAGAAAAATAGAGCGAATGCTTGAGAAATTGACGAACCATTGTCATATACTTTATTATTCAAATTCATCCTTCGCGGTGTACCACATTTCTTCTTACTTTTAACGTAATCAATTACCAATGCAGAGTTAGAATTTATGTTATTTTCAATGTTGGAAATATAAGAATTAAAAGCAAATTTAATGTCTTTTTTAATTTTTGATCTTAAGTGTAAATAATCATTTTTAGCAGATTCGATTCCATGTTTTTTGTATAATTTGCGATTTCTATCTTTTGCTTTTAAGTCTGAGATAATATTTGGTGTAAACCAAGGAGGATATTTGGATTTACACGTTTTTTTAGTGGGTACACTTTTTGAAAAGGCAAAATTTAATAAGGAATAAAATTTATCAAAAGCTAAATCTATATCATGAAAATTATTTAGTAAAGACCAGTCTACGGATTCCAAATATCTGTATAATAACAAAAAATCAGCTTTTCTAAAGTTAAATAAAATATTTTCAGAGATATTTAATGATTTTTGGTTAGTTTCAAAATCACAGCAATCAATTATTAATGCTGGGTGATGATTATCTAATTTAACAAATGGTACAAAATCCTGTACAACAGTACAATGTAAATTAGATAAAACTAAGTCTAGTAATCTATTATTACTATTTAATACAAAATTATATTGTTGGGCCAGTATGAAATTTGAAAAATTAACTAGGTTTGTTGTTATAGAATTTGTAATTCCATATTTATAATGATCATAAATTAGTGGTATATTAAAATCACCAATAATAATAAAATTACTATCAAGTATAAATGGCAATGACTCAATATAATTATAAAAGGCATCCAAAAGATCAGCTGTAATAGGCGGTGGCAAGTACACTGTAATAATATGTAAATATTTTGAAGGGCTGAAATTAACCTTAACACACACTACATCAAATTTGTGGCTTAAGACATAAGGTGAACCTATAACATATGACTGCAACGATGAATTTACTGCACAAAGAACACCACCACCCCAGGCCTTGCCAGTACTTGCACAATCCCTATCAGAACGATACACATTATAGCTATCATTAAATAATTCTTCATTATTAATAGACTCATCACACATTTTTATAAGTAGCTGGTAGTTAGTGGATGTTCTTTTAGCAGTGTCTAAGTATTTGTATATTTTATATTAAAAATCTACACTATTTAAAAATAGTTTTGTGCAAAAATAATAATAATTGTGCGCTTAATAATATCATATTGTTATAATTTCTGTGCGTGCTCTAGATTAATAATAACAGAATTCTAGATCTTGTTCTAAGTACACTAGACTGTAAAGTAATGCTTAATCACTCACCTATAAGTAATATTGATCTGCATCATCCCCCCCTTGACATAATAATCACCCTTAAGTCTTTTAAACAGCTTCCTACTAATTCACACAACATTTTTGATTTCAACCAAGCTAATTATGAGGGAATAATTTTTAAACTTTCTTGTGTGGATTGGGAAAACAGATTAAATAAATGCAATGTTAATGAAAATGTAGACACATTTTACAGCATATTATATTCATTGATTAATGAGTATGTACCAAGTAAAACCATCGCTAATAATTCATACCCAAAATGGTTCACAGGTTCATTAATAAAACTTATAAAAGAAAAACATAAGATGCATAGAAAATGGAAAACTTATGGAAACATGGCTGATTACTCATTATTTACATGTTTGCGAGATAGAGTAAAATCACGAATGAAATATGATTTCCGTACTTACATTTTACGCATTGAACAAAACATTAAAACTAATCCTAAGTCATTCTGGAGTTACTCTAAATCGTTGAGAAAATCAAATGTATTACCTAATGTTATTCGCTATAAAGATCAAGAAGCTAGCAACGGCCAGGGAATTTGTGATTTGTTTGCAGAACACTTTGAATCTGCTTTAATTGAAAATTATAACCATATTGTACAAAACAATTCTTTGGACGAACGTAGCTCAAACTCCACAAACTTACACTCTGTTCTGTTAAGTCCTTGTAATATATTTCATTATTTGTCTACACTTGATATTAATAAGGGTCATGGACCTGATCAGATACCTCCTAAATTCATTCGTACTTGCGCTTGGTATCTTACTGAACCATTACATATTATTTACAATCAGTCTTTAAAATCCGGAATTTTTCCTGATGCTTGGAAAAATTCTTATTTAACACCTATTTACAAATCTGGGGATGTTAACGAGGCAGTTAATTATAGGCCTATATCATTATTATCCACCTTCGGCAAAATCTTTGAAGCTCTAGTAGTTCAAGAAATAAAAGTACCATTACAAAATCTTATTATACCTGAGCAACATGGATTTTGTACCGAAAGATCAATACTAACCAATTTAGTTCCCTTTAAAGAATATTTAAGCTCAAATATGGACGAACGGAAACAAGTGGATGTAATATACCTATACGGATTTTAGTAAGGCGTTTGATCGGGTTCATCATCCTACACTTATATTCAAACTTTCTAAACTTGGAATACATGGAACTTTGTTAAGATGGATTGAATCATATATATCCCATAGGTCACAACTCGTTTATTGCAATGGTTATAAGTCGCGATCAATAACAGTAACATCAGGAGTGCCTCAAGGTTCGCACCTTGGCCCCATATTATTCAATTTATATATAAACGATGTAAGTACTTGTTTTCAAAATTCACATTTCCTAATGTACGCAGATGATCTTAAAATTTTCAAAACTATAACCAATGTAAACGATTCTGTTGACCTACAACATGATTTAGATAAATTCTATTCTTATTGCAGAAATAACTATCTGTCACTTAACATTGCTAAGTGTCATTATGTCAATTTCACTAGAAATAAAGGTATTATAAATTTTCCCTACAATTTTAATAATAATGCAATAAAAAAAGAATTCATTGTTAAAGACTTAGGAATTATGTTTGATCCAAAATTATTACATAACTTCCATATAGATTCTATGGTTAAACACTCTTACCGAATGCTTGGTTTTGTTATACGCACTTGTAAAAGTTTTACTGACCCATTTCCTATTATATGTTTGTATAACGCTTTCGTACGTTCTAAACTAGAATATGCATCAGTGATATGGAACCCGACGTATAAAAAGAACATACATCTAATAGAAGGTATACAAAAAAGATTTTTATATGTACTATGTGCTAAATTTAATGTGGATATTCCTAACTATGAAGCTAGACTTAAATATTTCAAAATAAATAGTCTTGAAACTAGAAGAGTTTTATCAGACATGATAATACTATATAAAATATTTAACAACAATGTAGACTGTAGTTCATTTTTACAATATTTTAATTTTCATGTCCCTCAAAAAACGACTCGTTCTATCTCACTTTTTCACATACACAAAGCTGCTACTAATAACCATAAAAATTCTCCCATTAATAGACTAATGTCATCATACAATAATAATTTTAGCCACGTAGATATTTTTCATACAAGTTTCATGACATTTAAAAGAGAAATATTGAAGTCTTGTGTTAATAATTAGTTAATCATGTTAGTCAGTGTTTTAAACATTTATCTGTTGTATTTTTGTGTATTCATGGAATTTCCAATTTTTTCATTGTTTATCTTTATGCTACTTATTGCATTGTTAATATAAATGTATTATTCAGTGGGAACCTATAATTGGTTTGAGAAAACTGTTGGTTCTCCAAATGTTCATAAATAAATAAATAAAAATAAAATCAAGCCAGGATTCCGTTATACAAATGACATCAAAATCAGAAGAACTGGTACTGTTATAAAATTCATCAGTTTTTGACTTTAAACCTCGCACGTTCTGATAATAAATACGCATCGTAAAATAGATGTAAAATAATGAAATATAAACCAAAAGCAAATAAATATATAAAAATACAATAAGTAAACACCTTATATCATATAAATAAATTAATAATAAGCAATTATAAACGGGTGAAGGTTACAAACAATTGAAGGTTAGTGTCAATGAACTTATAAGTAGATTCGACAAGTAATGTCAGCAAAAGAATTGGTATATAAATGTAAAAAAATATAAAAAATGAGAATTCAAAAGACAAAAAAATATTTAACACACTTTAAATTATAAGTAATCAAAATCATATTGTAGCTCCTTAAACTATAAACAGACATAACAAATTAATAGTGCATAAACACTAAATACATAATTTTATTTATTAATTTATATCATCACTGGAATTAATGCGTTTAACTGTCTTCCCGATTTTCGCAAAGATGTTACCGTTTGATGACCAAACGTTTTTGAAACCATGTTTATCAGAAGCAGCTTTTAAAAGTTCTAATCGGGTTCTAGTAAGATCTTCTTTAATGGTGACCGGGGAACCTTTCAGATTTCTGCGCGCCTTTAATACAGTCTCACGTGATTTATATGATAAAAATTTTACTATAATGGGTCGCGGTTTCGCAGAATTCTTTTTGGGTTTACCGGTACGATGACACCTTTCAATCGCACTGGATTCAACGTTAATTTTCATCCTTTCATTAAAAATGACACACACTTTATCTTCAACATTTTCACCTTCTTCTTCTGACACACCAAACACTCGAAGATAATTACGGCGAGAGTACTGTTCTAAATCATCACATTTTTCACGTAGAATTTTATTTTCATACGTAAGATCAGCAATAGTGAGTTCATAATTAAGTTTTAATTCATTAAACTTACTCTCTAAACTATCGTGCACTTTTTTGACGAGATGAGAAATAGCTTCGTCGTCCTTTAAGAGACTGGCAACAGCTTCCTTAATCAGGGCACTCATAGCTCTTGTGTTCGTACCAGACATTGTTAACGAAAATATTACAGAGTTTAAATAAATTAAAGAAAATAATTTCACAACACTGTGGAATCAACACTCAGCGGAGCTACCAAAAAACACGTCTACTCACTGCTGGGACACATGAATATGGCTGGCTTGCCGATAATTGATTGTGAATTGTCCTCCCCTTTGTTCATCTTATACATGGTTTTGTCCAGCGCATCGTGTAAGAAGGAGCGGGCCGGTAAGTTGGGAACGGGTATACCCTTGGACGTATCCTACCCCAGTTCCCCGGGGCCCAACCTACACCGTTTAACCGACCCCGAAATACACGGACGGGTCGGACTCGCTCGGGGCAGTAGAGGTTCCGACACCTCTACCCATCTCACACTTCCTGATCAGGGCCCGAAGTGGCTGGCTCCTGACTCCTGTAGCTTCGACGCATCGACAGAGCAAGCTCACATCAGCCCTTCCTCTCTGACGCCGCGGGAGGACTCCCGCACCAACCAGCCCTTTCGGCATCAGAGCACCCGGGCACTCCCAGCGCCTCTACTACAGGAGCCGATCAACGTAATCCAAAGTCATAGCAAAAGTCAAAATCCGTAAGGGTCCGGGACCCGTTAGTTCCCCCTCTGCTGGCAACAGAGGGGTACTAAGCCCCCCCACCACGACAAGGTGGGTCCACGGGGGGACTATTATTGATGTTTCTTGAAAAATAATAGTGAATAATAGAAAATCAGCCCATAGGACGTTACTAAAGGTAACAAGTCACTAATTTTAGTAACTTTGAAATATTTTATGTTCTGTATTACAAAAGTATTTAAAATATTATCGAGTTGTGGTTAACAGAGTTACCCTTTTATTATCCAGATTATTGTGGTCCTTAACGGAGAGCAAGGATTAGGATGCTATTAATTTAAAATGTGTTCTGTAGGTGTTCTTTTCGATTTATATTTAATATTTAAAGCAGAAGAAGTAAGTACCCTTATATTTTTTAAATTGTTATAATTAATACGTATGTAAGATTACAAATTAAAATTAATATTCTTCAAAAGAGAGTTGAGGTTGTAGAATGTTAATTTAAGAGATTTTATTTTATTTTTATTTACACTGTCCAACAGACAAAGTAACAGGACAGGGAACCTACAGCTTATAGTGAGTTCCGAAGTATTCGGACACAGCGATATTTATTTTTGGTTACAGATTTGTCGTCACTGGAATTTGATCCCCCAGATCTCACACTCCGCTCAGCGAGTCGAAGTGCGCTATCAACTAATCCACCAGTATCCATAAGCTATTGTAACGTATATTTATTTAAGTGGAATATAAAAATAAGTGAAACACGAATATTTATATAACTGAGTAAATGAACGAATAATAAATTATAAGAAAATAATAAAAATAAGTAACACTAGGACTAAACAAATATAAACACTAATTTAAGAATAATAGTTATTAATAAAGATTGAAACTCTAAGAACATTTATTTAAACACTTAAAACCACGCCATATTTTTTTACACAAAATTTATATCACCAACTATTTATTTTTTTCTACTTTACATGTCACTGACATGCACTGACCGATACTAACTGACTTCAGTCCCAGACTAGTGACTCTGCACTACACTCTGACCAATACTGGTTTTTTGCCAATTAATCTTCCGGACGTTCCAGAGCTTTCCGGCCTCACTACTAGTGAAATACGCTCAAATGTTGTTTAGTAACACCATTAAAGTCGTTTCTGACCGTGATTTTTTAAGAACAAATAGTAAACGTGGCGGTGGTGTTCTCGTTGCTCTTCATAAATCTATCAATTCCATTCAAGTTGATATTCCTAGTGCTTGTCCATCATTTGCCGATTTGCCATTTATTGACATTCTTCTCATTAAAATAATATTGCACCATAAGGTATTGTATATCTGTAATATTTATATTCCACCATCCTGTACTCTTAATGACTACTGTTCTCTTTTCAATTCACTGTCTCAGTTAGTTTTTCTGTATATTTCAGATGTAATATTTTTCGGCGATTTCAACATACCACACTATATAAGCTGCATTAGAAACAATACAAAATGTCAGTACTTTATTAATTTATCGCATTTTCTTAACTTTTTCAATATGAAACAGTATAACTTCATAGAAAATTGCTATGGAAGGATTCTTGATCTAATTATAAGCAATAAAAATTGTTCTGTATCAAGAGCAATTAATCCAGCTGTTAAAGAAGACAACTACCATCCAGCACTTTCAGTTGAACTTGATCTGAAATTACTTTCCAGAAAATTTAAGTCAATGAATAACGATGCATTCAATTTTAAAAAAGCCAACTATCCTCAATTGTATAACGAGTTAGCTAATATTAATTGGGATTTTCTACATGAACATACTGATGTAAATTCTGCACTTGATGCATTTTATAATGCTGTAAATTCAGTTCTTAGTAGAAATGTTCCCAAAAAACGTAAAACAAGTAGTAATTATCCACCTTGGTTTAATGGCTCTATTATACACAAAATTAAACTGAAACACAAATCATGGAATAAATATAAAAAATCTAACAATATTGAGGATAAACTAGAGTATTCCAACTTACGGTCTCAAATTAAGCGTGATTTACATGAAGCCTACAATAACTACTGCAGAAATATACAAGAAGAAATAGCTGCTGAACCCAAAAAGTTCTGGTCCTTTATTAATAGTAAGCGAAACTCCTCTGCTATACCCTCCGTCTTGCAATACAACGACGAAGTAATAAATTCTCCTCAGGATATTATTAATACATTTGCTACTCATTTTTCTAACTCTTTTTCCGACTCTACTTTAAATAATTATACCCATAGTACTGACACCAACTTTCCTACTCTGCAACTCACCGATGTTACTCAGGATGACGTTACTTTTGCTATTGATAGGTTAAAATGTAAAATGACCATGGGTCCTGACCTTATCCCTGCTTTCATTATAAAAGATTGTAAATATATATTTACTCAGCCTCTTCAATACATTTATAATCTAATTCTTACTACTTCTGTTTTTCCCCAGGCTTGGAAAGTATCTAAAGTTATACCAGTCTTCAAAAATGGTGACAGGAATTGCGTTAACAATTATAGACCTATTTCAATTATATGCAATTTTAGTAAAATTCTGGAAATAATTCTTCATACTAAAATTTACAGTCATGTTCATAACATGCTATCTTGTGAGCAACACGGATTCACCAAGGGCAGATCAACTGAGACCAATTTAATGTGTGTCACACAATATATTTGTGAAGCTATGAATGATAATTCCCAGGTTGACATAATTTATACTGATCTGTCAAAAGCCTTTGACAAGATTGATCACTCTATCTTACTTATGAAACTTCAGCACTTTGGTATATCGAATAAACTCATATCCCTCATATCATCTTATCTTGCAAATAGACATCAATTTGTTCAGTACCAGGGCTACAAATCTCAACACGTCTTGCAAAAATCTGGTGTTCCCCAGGGCTCCGTTTTAGGACCTTTACTGTTCTTAATCTTTATTGATGATATTATTAAACATGTCGGTACGAAATTTTTATTATATGCAGATGACTTAAAATTATTTTGTAGAATAGCATCTACGGCCGATTGTGAGAACCTACAGAAAACTTTGAATATCATTTCCAGATGGTGTAAGGACAATAATCTTGAACTTAATGTTTCTAAATGTCAAGTCATGACATTTACCCGAAAACACAACTCCATCATGTACGATTACAAAATCAACGATTTCGTGCTTGATAGGCCGGATATTATTAACGATTTGGGTGTTATTTTCGACTCCAAACTATCTTTCACTGAACATATCGAGAAGAAAGTCTCATGTGCTTTTAGAAATTTAGGTTTCCTGATACGCAATGCTGAAATCTTCAATAGTGAAGTATTTAAATTACTGTTTGTTTCCCTTGTGCGCCCCCACTTGGAGTACTGTTCAACAGTTTGGAATCCTATTTATTCGAATTCTATAGCATTAATCGAAAAAGTACAGAGAAGATTTCTAAAGTCAGCTATTTTCCTTGCTGATGGTGCATATCCAGCCAGGGGCACATCGCAAGAGTCAATGTTAAAGCGATTTAATCTCGACCCTCTTCAACAACGACGAAGTATCCATGCAGTGATTATTTTATATAAAATTATAAACAATATAATCGACAGTTCCTACTTATTGTCTTTAATAAATTTTCATGTTCCTAGGATATCTTCAAGACATGCAAACACATTTTATTTAACCACTGGCAAATCAAACGTCTTAAACAAATCGCCATTATCATTTATGATCAACTCGTATCATATTGTTGAAGATAATCTTGATATACTCTGTTGTTCAATAAGTGATATAAAAAAAATTACTAAATATTTCTAATATCTGATCGATTTTCCTACCTTGTAATTGGGCTCAGCCTGTTGGAAAAAAAAAAAAAAATTGGGGTCCCTAGAATACGATTTTACAATTTTTGCGTGATGTGTGTATGTTTGTGGCGATTTTGCGTCCATGATAACTATAAATGTAAAAAATACAATATTTGGTATTTAAGAGTCATATTCAATTATAAGGACCTGATTAGATTTTGACTACATTTTGTTAATCGAAAGTAATATTTTACTTGAAGGTTTAAACCTAAAAAATACCTCTAAATATCATTTTTTCGCAAATTACTTATTATTAAATATAAAGATTTGTTAATTTCTACTGATCTGCATAATTACGTTTATACATAACTTCTAGCTAACCAGAAAAAATACGTAAATTATAATAATTTTACATATCGTTTAGGCTACGGAATTTCTATAAAACAGATGAGTTATTCATATGTGGAAGAAATATATAAAGAATATACAGGATAACCCAATAAAAATTACCAGCGCAATTTTTGGCCACTTAACATCAATTATGCAAAAAACGCTCGAACACGTCAATTTTAGTATAAAGGGGGACACCTGAATGGATTAGTACCAATGGCATAACTTCAACCCTAAAATGGGGGTGGACTGCACCACTAAAATTTTAAATGGAAAAGGGTGTCAAACATGACACAGTTCGAAAGGCCTTTCAATTCTCTTTTCAACAGCTTTTTTATTTTTCAAATCCGATCATTAGTTCCAGAGAAATTTAATTTTATCAGGTGTTCAAAATTGCAATTAATTATCTTTCAGTAAGAAGTGCTACATTATTTAACTACTGCAAATTAATGGATACATAAAAACTAGAATATTGCATTAAAAGACCTACAAAAAGCATTTTGTTATTTTAGAAAACATATTTCATATCAATTACTTATTTTTATTTTAATATATGCATTTTACATAAAATATTTTTTTATATGAAACATGTTATGCATACTATTTTTATGCATTTATAAATTATGAGTTATGAATTCTTAAAAAATATGAAAAAATGTATTGCTATTATTATTTTATCAACTTCAATCTCAAAGTTGATACATCTCGTACATGTTTGCTGCTTGTGTAAATACTTGTAAGATAGATATTTACTAGAATATTTAAATAATATAATTAGAGTAGAAAACAAGATAACAAATATTTATATTATATAATGCCTACATTTACAAGTTGTAACAATGTCACATATTCAGAAAATATACAAACATTTAATTATTTATAACATTAGTTCTATTATTTTCAAATATGTTCACTATATTGTGGATGTAATAAAGTGTAAGAATAAAATTGGGAAATAAAAAATCTAAACTATTTTTTCGCGATACTGAAAATCGTGTTTCGGTCGGACACTAGTGAGAAAGGTTCTTCGCCAAAAAAGCTCTCTAAACTATATAATTATAAAATAATTATTTTTAAAAGGGCAAAGTACAAATGGTGTCAAGATACTGTGCTCTGTTCACGTTAAGAAGATAGGAAACGTGCGGCGAAAAAGTTGGCATCTGAAAAAAGACCAACATGATCTTTTAATTTTAGTTTGTTCCCTTTTTGAAATAAGAAATTGAGAAGATTAAATGTGGACGTGCGTAGCAGTACGTGAGACTGTATGGCTGGGCAAATGCACTGGGGTGCTGCCTATTTTAGCGTGCAGGCGTACACATCACAGGTTCACTCGAATGTGCGCTTTCCGTCGTTCTCGCTTCTGGACTGCCGTTTCTGTAGCAATTAATATCATTGTCACAGTTCACTTAATCCTCTTATTATATGCGTATTTTCAGTTACCTAGTGCGAAACAAAATTTTGTCAGGTATGTATTGTTGGATGTTATCAACAAAAAAAAATAAATAAATATTATACCAAGTGAATTATAACAAATAAGACGATAAGTGTCACTATCAGTCAACATTGTTTTAAATGAAGATGTATATTATATGAACAATTGGTGCATTCACTTCAGGAAAAATTGTCAGTGATAGTTATAGCAAAATGTTAAGCATTATATAATTATTTTAAACAAAACAATATTTTTAATGGAACCCTGTGAAAGGGACACTTTAATTGAAATTACTGCAATATAAATTACTTTTTCATTTTCATTGGTTACGTTCATATTCTCTTGATATTATTTTTTTGCATCTACTTACATTTGCTATAAACTCTTACAGGCATTCCATCTTCATTTATTTATAAAGATCCAATCACATTTGTTAAATAGAAAAAAATCTTGGGTTTTTCCATTATGTAAAACGTAGAAGCAATTGCCATGTATTTAAATTTCCTGCGCTTTATGTAACTGTCGATTTCAGGCGCTCGAGATTTCTGCAAAATCGTATTTAACACCGTTCAGAACGAAATAATTGGTAATGCTAGCTAGCGCTAAGTTAAATGAACGCATATTTTTTTTTCTATTCTTCTGCTTGATAATAACGAGAATTTTAAAATAAACTTCTATATGCCTATTCCATTAGCCAATTTGAACCGATCCTACTTACAATTAAATCCGGATCATTTATTTTTCATTCCATTTAACTGATTACACTCTCTACTGAACAAACTAATCCTAAGTAATCCACTCGCCAAGGTAGATCAGTTGGTTCAGTTCAGATTGTCACGAGATTGCTGTGTTTTTGAATATTTGAATAGAAATGAAGAAATGACAAATTTATGATCCTAAATTCAACATAACTTAGAATTAGTGTTAGAATTACCATCGGAGATGTTGAACAAGGCAAAATCAGATATAATGTAACTTATACAATGTAATAATAATAATAATAGAATTAAAATTGTAACCTCAATTTTAAATATTACATATGCCTAAACATTGTTTGATGAACATTTAAACTTAACGAAAAACATGAGCTAAACTGATACAAAATGATATTACATTGAAGAAGTAAACTGATCCTACTGATCTATCTGAACTGAATTATCTGATCTGATCTGATCATTTTGATAATCGTATAATTTTTGTTACCTTAACATTCTTTTTCTTTACTTATAAAATATTACATTCAATTCCTCTACACGGCTACATTTTGTCGCACCTGAATAAATCTGGATATCCTGGAATATCTTAAGTGAACAAAAGTTTAATAGTTTGAAGGGGGAAATACGACTCTAACAAAATTTTGGACACCAACCACCAGGGCGGCGGGGAAGGAGGACAAATTGGAAATCTTAAATGAGAACCCCTATTGTTACAGATTCAGATGGACTATCAAAAACTAAGTAAATTTTATCTGAAAAATAACTTTGGTACTTTGGAGAATTGAATCAATCACATTCGAATTACATTTACATTTCTTATTGGTGCAAATTGTTGCAGTTAAATGCAACGTTTGTAAATATTTTTAAAGTGATAAATATTAAATTGAAAAAAATATATATTTCGAAGATTACCATTCGTGACTAGAATTTTACCTACAATTTTTGTTTAGTTCATTCTTGCTTTTGCAATTCTTTTTATTTCTTTCAAACAATGAATCCAAGGCCGCCGCTAGACATTTCGGCAATATAAACGATTTTGTTTTTGGCGCCCTTACTAGGACCTCAAATTTGTTTCTAATCAAATAAACAAAAAACAAACTTAAATTTTCAAACTAGCTAAAATATTAATAGGCCAATTCTGAACAAATCTGTAATGGCAGTCTGCACCACTGCAGTTTAACTTTTAAGCTTCGGTTTTCATTTTAAGCGATTTGCACAGTCACGTTAGCGTGTCAATCTAAGGTTTAAGTTAAACCGAGGTCTGTCTTCGGTTTATGCGGTTTGAATAATAGTTAAGCTCAGAGAGAAACTTCGAAAACGTTTACTGATTAGTAAAAACCAATTATATTTTAATGAAAATGGTTCAAATATTTGTTAATGATGACAGAAAATGTATGGATGAATTAGATGCGGTCTAATTTATAGAAAATTTAAATGTGAGGATATATGAAAGACGAAATGATTTTTATAGTTTTGACGAAACAGACGTTTTCGTTTGCGTAAAAAAAATGTTTATAATTTATTAACATTAAAAGAAGATTAACTAGAATTCCCGTATAATTTGTAAGTACCTATAACATTCGTTCCCTAGAATTGTTCTTGAAATATATGTTTTCATATTTTTCGTAGAAATAATGGTGTGTCATCTCTAAATCAATTACTTGTTTGTTTGTGAGAGGACACATACAAATAATGGCTGATTTTGGTGGGATGCACACGTCTACAGTATCCTTAATTGTAGTAAGAGAATCTGCAGCGGTAGCTAGGCTTTCAGAAACTTTTATAAAATTTCCAGCAACACCGGACGATATAAAATTAGATTTAATAGTGTAACTTTTTCGTTTTTTGAGTAATTTGGATTTCTACTTCGTTTTAAATAGATGTAAATAATATAAATAATTACGTAAATTATCATAGTTACAATAGTATTAATTGAGGTTGTTGTTCGCACTTGGTGGAACATTTTATCAAAAAGGTAAAAATAAAACACTTGGTGATGTCCACAAAATAAATAACTATAATATAACTAGTAGAATAATTATATTTATTTATTTTGTGTACATCACCAAGTGTTTTATTTTTACCTTTTATCATAGTTACCTTTAAATATTTCAAAAACTCAAACATGAGATTCACCAATACAAAATGTAATGTAGAAACAAAAATCACTATATTTTTCGTGGAAAACGTAGAACTCTCTAGACTCTTCATTGGCAAAAAATGTGTAGTTTTACTAAGCTTCACTTAGATGTTACATGTTACCTGTGCAAACCACTAGAAACTTAAACCATAGGACCATAGCTCAGCGTAAACACAGCTTAGTTAAACGGATAATTTAAACCGTAATGGTTCAATCGGCCATAAGTCTTACAGATCTGTAAATCAGTAAATAATAAACAAAATCGCAAAGCAAGCAGCCACTCTTACGTATAATTTAAAATTTATCAACAAAAATAGATGGGTTTTTGTCAGTATTGGACCATTCCAGCTATACACATCGAAATATATTGCTCGACAAAAAAGAAGGGATACTTACATTATTTAAAAAAATACGTTTCCATTGTATTTATCGAATTAGTGTTTTTTCTTTAAATTTCAATATTTATTGTTTACGTAGATTTTTTACTTATAAATAAGAATGTGTTATTATCGATATAAGAAATTAAGGCCGTCCGCACACGCGGCGATCTCTACGCGATGCGACAGCGACGCGATATCCCCTCTACTTCACTTCTCAGCTACATGAATGCAGACCCCCTAACGGAGCGACTACCGAGCGATCAGCATTCGACGCGATTTCGACACGAGCGATTCCCGCGACAAGCGACCTGCAAGGAAGTTAATTTTAGTCGCGTCGCCCAAATCTCTGTCTAACATGACAGCGTTTAACCTCAAATTTGTAGGAGAAGTAGAAAAATACCCTGTTGGCATTCTGTAGAAAGATAAATTTTGCATCAGTTTCTTGTAATTCTTTAGCTGCAGTTTAAATTCCCTTCAATATAACAATATAACGATGAGTCCAGTATCGACTCTTCTTCCTACTTTGTAATCTTTTATGGCAATAATATATTACAATATCTTCCTCATCACTTGTATCTGACATAATGAAAAATATAGAAAAAAACACAATTCGGCACACAAATAAACTGGCGATTAGAGAATGTCTGGTCGTGCAGCAATCGCCGCGTGTGCGGAGAACCAGTCGCTCATCGTTTATATCGATCGCATCGCATCGCGATCGCGTCGCTGTCGCATGGTGCAGACATCGCCCCGTGTGCGGAGGGCCTAAGAAATTGCAATGGACAACAAATATCAACAACAATATCGTGAATTGCTACCTTTAGCTCTAATATCATGTCTTCGTTTGTTGTTGCACATTGTTAATTAGCTGCGCAATGTCTTCTTGGTCCAATCTATCGCATTATTCTACTAGACTTTAATTGTTCTTTGTGCTGCTCTAGATTCTAGAGCAACAGGAAAAAAAATGGCTTCTATAGGATTTTCTCAGCTTCGAATGCGACGTTCTAACATGTTCCATACATGCCCTGTTGAAATCAACTTTAAACAGATTGGTCAAAATTTGATCTTAACAATAAATAATTAATAATATCAAAATAATGGAATATTCCAATCAAATTCAAACCTTTTGCCTAATGATGGGTAAATTCCCGGGAACGAATATTTCGGAAAATTTCCCAGGATATTTCCCGGGAATTTTTTGGGTAATTTTCTGAGGAATTTTTGGTGATATTTTCCAGGGAATTCCTGGGGAAAAATTAACGATAAATTTCCTCATAAAAATCAAAGGCACACCAAAATTTTTATCTTATAAAAATTAAAGAAAATTAAATGAAAATTATGTCATAATCTTTACTAACACTAAAAATATTATAAATGATGGTGTTGCTGGAGGTAAAATTGTTAAAATTCATTTCAAATTTTTCCGTTTTCCACTCATAGTTATAATGTTATAAAGTTATTAGAATATTAACAATGTTTGAAATTAGTGGAGACTGGTTAGAACATGTCGGTAAAGCTGCACCTGCGTTAAATTTATTGTAGGGGATTTTCCGAGGGATTTTCCTTGTTATTCCCGGGAATTTCCTTTAGTCTCGGGAATTTTCCTACCTGTTTCCGGGAATTATTCTATATATTCCAGGAAATTTCCAAAATGGAATTACCGATTTTTTTTTCAGGAAACAGGTTTAGGGAATTTCCCGAGAATTTTTCCAGGAAATAAAAATATTGCTGACGAGAAATTTCTTGTGATCCATTACTACTTTTATCACGCTAATTTTTAAATTTATATTGCAATTCAAATATTGGTGTATCATAATTTAGTGGATAGAAACGACGAAAACATATTTTTTTAAATATAAATGTCTGTTTTTTTTGTCGAGCAGTGTAGTTTACATTCGGCTTTACAAAATAATGTCTATAGTAAAAGTAAAAGTGATAATAAAATGATAGATGGAAAAAATATAAATTACTCCAGACACCGGATAACGTATAATTAAAGAAAATGAAATAAAAACAAAAAATACTATGAAAACCATATTTTGCCGCCTTTGTCAATTTGGCGCTACAGGCAGGTATCTGCTCGGCCTGGGCGTTACGTCGTCCCTGCAAGAGTCGTAATCATGACAGCAAAAGTTGCCGGTAAAATTCTAGTTACTATAGTGATATTATATGTATATGATAAATTCATGGTTCTCATTTTATTATTTATTAGAGTGTATTCTGAAAATATTCACTTCAAATAAATATATTTTGAATCTAGGTTGTTACTATTCGTAGTAATTTTTAAGAAACTACAAATTTTATAGCGTTTTCCACTTATTGCCAGTCAGTACGAACTCAGTTCACACTGAGGTTTGAGCGTGACGCCATGTTCTATACCGGTGTGATCCAAGTGGACTTGTTCAGTCCAGTGGTTTGGTTGATCTGTGAGTCAGCTGGTCCAGACTTTTGTCATTATTAATAAAATTGAGGAGCAATGATTAAAAGAGCACTTCAAAGATGATAGTAACTAATCAGTTCGTTAAATTCACTGTTACTGTCAGAAGACGATGATTCTAGAAACTCGTCAACAAAAGCAAATATTGCTGCATCCATTTTGTACACATTTGTAATTAGAAATGATAATTTTTCACATAATATCTCTTGTCCCTTCTGCTTATGTTTTTGACGCCGTATTTGCACTCAAAATGTAGCACTTGCTGCTAGGGTCAGTGAAGTTCGCTTTGAACGTGAACTGAGTGCAGTTTACAAGTTAAGTGAAACTCACAGCCCCGGAATAGTGCGCACTGCAAACACTAGTGGAAAACGCTAAATGAACTGAATATGTTGAGAGTTGATAGAAATAAACTAAACAGAGAACTTAATCTTAATCTGGAATTCAAAACATTTACATAAATCATGTTTATAATTTTTACAAATACATTTGTTTCAGCAGTACATCTCAATTGATATTTTCACTATTTCAAGAAATAAATATTTATATAGCTTTGTGGTGTGGTATATTTAACGCCAAAAATATTTGTTTGATATTAAATAATATTTCTAAATTACCAAGTACTATAAAAGGTAATTTGTAGTAATTCTGGTAACTCTTTTTGTTATTCTGTCTAGTATTAGTAATATTAAGACTATCATGATTTTAATGTTTTATGTGCAATATGTATATAATGTCCTATGTATTTTATAATTGATAATTTTTTTCAATTTTAGGTACAGCGAAAGCGAAACGTAAATTGAGAATATTTATATTCTCACAAATTGGTTTAGTATCATGTGGAATAACATATACAATAAGTTTTATAATTTCACATAGAAAACACGTAAATTTTTTTTCTTTATGACATTATGAAAGTAAGTAGATATAGTATACTACCACATTGGAAATTAGTTAATACAAGATATAATGAATCATGCAATACTTTTTAAATAATTTTCTTAAAATTTGAAAAAACCCATACGGGGCCTCAAGTTTCTTGCCTGAAGAAGTAGTTTTAACTCGCAATTAACTTTTCAACTATTAAAATAACGTTTGTTTTCAAATCTTTAAAATTTCAATACTACTTCTCCAGACAAGAAATTTGTGGTAACTTGATCCGTGTGAATTAGACATTAAAGATTTACATCCCAGGGTTGCTAGATTTTCAAAATTCGAAGTTATATATATATATATATATATATATATATATATATATATATATATATATAAATATATAATTACACGAAATAAATTTTATATTATAACTTATTATATTAACAATTATAATATATATTGATTTTCTAAATTTTTCGTAATGAAATCGAGAAAAAAAATTATAACAACTAAGTACGCCAATTTAGTCGCCGCAAACCTGTAAATTATATAGTATCAATGATCTTTTGAGTCGCAATTTATTAGAATTATTTCCCTTAAACGGATTGTCATACTTTTCACTAATTTTCTTGGAGTTTGAGAGTCAATTTTACCCCATTACCATAAATGTAGTGATATCTTGCTTTACATAATATTTTTACAATTCTTCACCGACTTGTTTTGTACTTCGGCAATCATCGAAATTGACTAGAATTCACATATTTAAATGTCTAGAATTCACGATTATTTGTAATTTTAATTTATACATAAGTTTTTGCGGTTTTTTCGGGGACAATGTGAGATCCAAAATCGGGATATTGTCGCCGAGATCGGGACGTCTGGTAACCTTGCCTCATACACTTGTATCATAAATAAATATTTTGCATCATTGTTCTGTTGTTATGTTGACACTATAATTCATTGGTCACGTGACATTTCTTTCGCTAATTAACATCCAGAATTTCCGTGGTTATTGATTTATCACAGCGATGGTATAAACCACCTTAGTTACATTCGTTACTAAAGGACTATAGAATTTTATTTATACTTAATTGTTGCCTAGCTTATTCCTGTTTGTTGCTTTAGAAAATTCTAGTCACTAGTAGTAGTATATATGATGAGTTTAATGAATTTAAGCACTCAAATTCCAATTATTATACTGACAATTTTCACTAGTGCAAATTGCCACAGTAATTTTACAACTAAATAGGCTTTGCTTAAGAACAACGTTGGCTAAAATTTTAAAGTAATTGATTAAAAAAATATATTTTTATCGAGGTATTATCATGATCGAATACTACTCGTTACTAGAATTTTACTTATAATATTTGAAATAGCTCACTCCTGCTTGTTGCTTTTAAAAAAAATCTTCACTCATGCTATCGCACTCGTTTTAATTTTGATCGAAGTTGTAATTATGATAACAAAAATTGCCGATAATATTCTAGTCACTAGGTATTAGTTTTGTGTACGAAAGTTCAATGGTGAAGGGTAAATGGTACTGTTTTTATAATTCTATATACACCGTACCCTCAGAATAGAGTAATGTTTGTAAATTTTTTTTTTAATAAAAAAAATCCGGGCCCTCGTATTTGTAGGTATAATATAACGAAACAAAACAGAACAAGAAATATACGATTAAAGGCTCACCCACTGTGCGGAACCGACCGGCACAGACCGACACCGCGATCGCAGAATCTGATGTTATCGCACACCAGTCGGCAGTCGGTAGTGATCGGCAGAAAAGTGTAGCACACGGTTGACGAACAATGAAAAAAAAAATACAGAAACATGAACTCTTCTGATGAAGAAACAGTATTTATGTTAACTTCGCGAATTTAGGAAATCAGTTCATTCCCATTGTCCATAATGTTTACAATTTAAAACTATGTTGGATTTCAGTCATACATAACCTGAAGAAAAAATAATTTTGCAGATTGTATCGTGGGTGTAGTATTTCGAACAAGTTTAAGACTAATTACATATATCCAAACGTGTATTATTGGCATGTTATGTATACTTGTTGGAACAAAATGTGACGAGCTGGAAAAAAGAATGAAAGATGTATTTGCAAAACTTATTTTTGACAATAACAAACTTGTGAGTATGAACCTAACACAAATTAGTGTAACGTTTTATTTATTTAGGTGAATTGTAAAATTGATTAAAACACTAATATTTATATAACTAATTTTAATAAACGAAATATGAATTGTAAAAGATAATGAAAATAAGTAACACTATGCATAAACAAATATAAACACTAATTTAGAACTAAATATTATTAATAAAGACTTAAGTACTACGAACATTTATTTAAACACTTAAAACTACTTAATATTTATTTCCAAAATATTTATATCACCAACTATTTATTTATATTACCAACGATCTCCACACGTATCAATATTAGACTGTCCTCGCGATCTCCTGCTCGGGGTATTTATAGTAAAACATTTAATTGATAAAATGTTCTCAAACCCTCTCGTAAATAGAACAATGGGAAGCGAGCGGAGCTGTTGTGACCTGTCCGCTAGCGGCCGTCGCCCGCGGCGTAACCTTGCCTACATTGCCCCCTTCTTAAGACTGTTTCGTCCCGGAACAGTTCGTTATGACGAAATCTGCATGCCTCACCCTTGGTGCATCTAGAGGTCTTGAAGAAATAAAAGTCGACGATCCGTTTGAGCTCTTCTTGCCCGGTTGGGTTGAAGCTGCAGACTAGAATTTCCACTCCGGTAAAGCGGAAAACTGTCTCTAACATGCTTCTAACAATCCTCCAATCTAAACTATCTAGCCCACTGCCTATCTTCGGTACTGCCAGCTTCATGATGTCGTTCTCCAACAGATGGTCCTTCATATCGCACAGCGAATCCCATAAACTGCAGTAACCAGATAGTAAATGTACCGCTTGTGTTCTACGTTATCGTCCTTCAGTTGTAGCGTTTTTCCGACGGATGGAATTGGTTGGCCAGTTCTTGTACTCATCCAAATTTCCAGATTGATAACCATCTTTTTCAGCCTTGACATCGTATTGGTTTTTCATCCGATCGCTGGCACCTTGAATGTTTGTACGGACTTATTCATGAATGTCGTTCATTCTTCTCTGTAAGTCCGTTACGTAGTCCTCCCCGGCTAGATATTCATCGGGTTTACTGCCAAATACCAAGTCTCATGGTAAGCGCAACTCCCGCCCGAATAGGATGTTAGCTGGTGTCTGCCCTGTTGTCTCATGCACGGACGAACGGTAAGCTAACAACAACAGATGAAGATGTCTGTCCCAGTCTCGTTGATGGTTAGAGACTACCTTCGACAAATACTGGTTTATTGTCTTATTCATTCGTTCAACCATGCCATCAGACTGCGGATGTAATGCAGTTGTTCTAGTTCTTATCTTACAGATATTTTGGAACAGAGCAGACTCAAAATTCCTTCCTTGGTCGGAATGTATCTCTCGCGGTACTCCAAATCGGCAGATGCATTCTTTTACCAAAACTTCAGCGACCGTTACGGCTTCCTGATTGGGTAATAGATAGGTCTCAACCCACTTAATGAAGTAATCCATTACTACCACTAAGGGTAAGTGTTCTTGTGACGAGCACTTCGACACAGTACTTATTTCCCTCGTCAGTTTCGGGGAATGGTCCGGCCACGTCAATCGCAATGCGTTCAAAGGGACTTCCAACGTTATACTGGCGCATTAAAGCTCTTCTTTTCCTATGTGGCCTATTACTTCCCGCGCAGACCACACATTTGTTGCACCACTCTTTAACATCTCGAGGATACTCTGTTCCTAGAGATTATTAGCTGGGTCGTACTTTCAGTACCATCCGTATTTTCTTCGAGACGTTTCAGGAGGCCTTCTTCTACAAGAGAGTTCCACTGCGCCCAGTACGATTTTACACTTTGTGAGTGTCGTGCAACATCTTCCCAAACTGGCCTACTATCGCCACGTTTCCACTCCAGTAGGATCTTCAAGTGCAAGTCATTCTCTTGGTCCTTGCGAAGGTCTTCCGTTTGCCAATTATCATTGACTACTGCTGTTCTGGCGACGGTGGAAAGTTTTTCTTCTAGACGACTGTAATGCTTGCATTCGACTTGGCACGGTCTTCTTGATAATGCATCAGCATTAAGATGGCTTGTACCTGCCCGATGCTCGATAACAAAATTATATTCTTGCAATCTTTCAATCCATCTAGCGGCCTGACCTTCAGGATTTTTAAATTGTAGCAGCCATTTGAGAGCAGCATGGTCAGTTCTTATGAGAAATATTCTACAAATATTTGTAGAAGTGCTCCACGGATTTCACGACTGCCAAAAGTTCTTTTCTGGTAACGAAATAATTCCTCTCTGGTTTTGACAAGGTCTTACTAAAGTAGGCAATAACCTTCTCTTGCTCGTCTTGTACCTGGGAAAGAACGCCACCAATTCCAACGTTGCTGGCATTCCTGTCTAGTATAAACTCTCCTTCGGGAAAAGGATAACTTAGTATATCCTTACCAGAAACTACCTGTCCAAGATATTGAACTTCTCTTTGAAATAAGTGACACTTCTTTGGACTGAGATTCAGATTAGCCTTCCTCAATCTTTGGAAAACCTCTTCCAAGTTCTTCATGTGGTCCTCGAAAATTTTTCCTATCAGAATAATATCGTTGAGATAAACCAATCATGTTTTCCACGACAGTCCAGCCAACACTGTTTCCATGAGTCGTTCAAACGTTGCAGGGGCATTGCAGAGCCCAAATGGCATAACAGTAAATTACCAAAGACCGGTACCGATGGTAAAGGCTGTCTTTTCTTTGTCTTTTGGGTCTAAATCCACTTGCCAGTGTTCGCTCTTTAGATCAACAGTAGAGAAAATCTTTGATCCTGCCAATGTGTCCAGTGTATCGTCTATTCGGGGTAGCGGGTAGCTATCCTTCTTCGTCACGTTGTTAAGTTGATGATAATCGACGCAAAATCTTGTAGAGCTATCCTTCTTCTTCACTAGCATCACTGGTGAAGCCCATGGACTTCTTGAAGGTTCAATCACACCTTTTGTCCTCATGTCCTCAATAATTTGTTCTGCTTCTTCCCGCTTCGCCAGTGGTAATTTTCTTGTAGTTTGGCGGATGAGTCTTGCATTTCCGGTGTCTATTTTATAATGGACTACATTGGTTCTTCCTTTGTCCTTCTTATCAAAATGGAACATATCTTGAAAGTTCCCAATTAAGTTTTTAGCCTTGGTTTTCTGGTCTGCGTTCAAGTCCTGGAACGATGTTGACAGGTCCTTGATTAAAATATCCGGAACTTCACAGGATGTGCTCTCTTTAGCCTTCACAGTTAGTACAACGGAATAAAAATTAACATTTATTACTCGAATTGGAATTGTCTTGTCGGTTTTGAGCAAGGATTTTCCAATTACAATTCCCGTGCCAATTTTGGCATCATCATTTTTCGGTTGGAGCATGAAAATGTTTCCCTTACAAAAGCTATATACCCTCTAGTTGTGCTTCCACGATTGATTCACTCCGTTCTGGGAGGGTTACATCTTCCATTATCAATACTCGGATGGAATTGTTGTCACGTGGATTTAATACCAGTTCTTCATCATTGACCACCATCACTCCATTCTTCAGGTCAACTTTAAATTCATGCTTCTTTATAATGTCCTTTTCGAGAATGAATTCATCTTCTACGTCTGTTACCAGCACACGATGTTTAATACAAGTTTTTCAAACAGTGATGCTCAAATCTATTTCTCCAGATGCGGTAGCTTGTTCTCCTATGGCTGTGCGTATCTACCACTTTGTTGGAAGTAGATGTTTTCTGCATATTGCTCTTTTCTGATTATTGTGTTTGTCGCACCCGTATCCAACAACATTTTCAGCGGTCTTCTGTCGATAGAGCCGTCTACATAGATGCTGTTAGCTTGATGATGAAGGGATGCGACATAACTAATGGATTCTGGGGCTACTGGATTACGGGTGGACGATTTCCCCTTCGCATCAACCCGACTTAAGTTTCCCGACTCCTTTTCTTCCTTTCTTGCTTCTGCTTTCCTCCGTTGTTTTCTGCAGAGCCTTTGCGGGTGACCTAATTCACCGCAATTCCAACAGCGGAGTTTCTTTCTTCCAGCAGCATTAATTTCAGACGTAATTCGTCTTATCTTGTCTTCTAGATTTTCGGTGCCTTTAGGCCTCTCAGCATCGATATTTCGCACTCGCGATTGGTTACGGGAAGCTTGTTTAGCTGCTTCATGATCTAAGGCATATGAAACTGCGTCAACCAGAGTTTTCGGTCGAGCCAGACGTAGTGCTTGCTGGGTTTCATTGTCTCGGACCCCATAGATAAATTCTTGAGTGGTTAGGCATTCCAAAACGCTGTCAGGGGCTGTAGGATACTATTTTAAAACTAACAATTATTAATAAAAACTTAAAAACTAAGATTATTTATTTAAACACTTAAAACTACACAATATTTATTTCCACTATTATATCACCAACGATCACTACACATATCAATATTAGACTGCCCTCGCGATCACCTGCACGGGGTTTTTATAGTAAAATAATTAATTGCTGCAATTTTCTCCAACCCTTTCGAAAACAGAACAATGGGAAGTGAGCGGACCTGTTGTGACATTTATTATTTTCAATGGGGAAGTTTAACGTATTTTTTAATTTTTTTTATTTTATCAAGATTGCCCTCAAAAGTGAAATTCTTCATTTTATTTCACCCAAAGATGCCTAGATTTCTCAAAAAATGAAATTTTATACAAAAATGACGTCAGTGTGTCTCGCAGAGAACGTATCGTCTATTTTAACCAGCGCGCGCTAGGTTCCCATGGCAATAGAGAGGCGGGTGGTGTAATGCCTCCAAATACAACCTACGATCAGAAAGTCTGGTCTCACCATACTTTCTGCGCAAGCACATAAATCACTTGTGCCGTCAGTGTATCTCGAAGATAAATCATTAATTATAAATAATTGGCAACATAATTTTAATTTTCAATTACATTTTAAGTTATAATTATTCATATACTTACGACTAAAAGATATTTCACATGTGTAACGCAATTTGTTTTTATTTAATATAATTATAGTTACAATAATAAATGGGTTTACCAAACAAAGTAAAAATATTTCAAGAAACTATAATAAGCAGAATGAAAATAATAATTGATTGACAGATCATAATTCTGTCATATTCTTCTTTTTTCATATGTGATCCGATCTCAACGTTACATCCTCCCCCTCTGGGCCACGATAGACGCCCTCGTGCGTGGACCAGGATCTGGTGGTTGTGATGAGGTTATTTTCTTTGGTCGGCCCCTATTTCTTTTCGATATCACTGGTTCTGCGCTGGACCGGTCACTACTTAGCTGGAATTTACTAATATCATTAACATGATATTTGCCTATATGTTTACCAGAAATGTCTGCTAGTTCGTAGGATGTGGGCGAAGATTTTCGTGTAATTACATAGGGTCCATCTCTTCTTGGAGCTAGCTTTGCGCTTACTCCTTTGGCGGTATTGCTTAGAAGATGACTCTTCAGTAGAACTTTTTCGCCAACTATGAATTCTTCAGAATTTCGGCGACCTCGATCTATTCTTTCTTTCTGAATATCTTGTTGATGTTCAATCATTTCTTTTGCTTCAGATAAAACGTTTGCGAAATTTCGTAAATAAGGAGTTATAGCTGGGACAAAATTTTCTGTATCAATTATTTGTCGTAAATCATGGTGTACATCATCAGGAGTTCTTAGTTCTCGACCATAAGTGAGATAAGCTGGACTACAACCAGTTGCAGAAGTTTTCGCTGTATTCATAGCGAAACGTATTGCTGCTAAATGAGTTGCCCATTTATTATGATGACCTTTGACCAACATTGCTAGTTGCGTCTTTAAGTCGCGATTCTTACGTTCTACCGGGTTGCTCTCTGGGTGGTAGTACGGTATTAGATTTTGCTTTATTCCAAGGCAATATATAACCTTTTGCATGACTTCAGATACGAACTGTACGCCATTGTCACTGATTATACGTCTTGGGGTTCCAAAGCGTAAGAATATTTCATTTATAAGTATTTGAGCACACTTACTTGCAGTTGCTGATACTAATGGAAATATTTCTATCCATTTAGATGCTGTATCTTCGATTACAAATATCCATTTGTACCCTTCTTCAGTCTCTGGTAGTGTACCCACGAGATCTATTGCAATCGTTTCGAACCTTTGCGCTGGGGCAGGAGTCTGCAAAAATCCAGCTGGTTTTAAATTAGTTATTTTATACCTCTGGCATTCTGGACATTTCTTCAAATACTCTTCCACGTATCTCCGCATTCCTGGAAAGAAGTATCTTTTCCGAAGTCTTTGTAGAGTTCATTCTATTCCATAATGTCCTGCAGTATTAGCATCATGATATTCCATTAATACCTGTTTTCTGGATGATTCTGGTACTACAAGAAGAGGATCTTCAACTTCTTCATCATCTGAGTAGCGGTATAGAATTCCGTTCATCATTGTGTATCCACGGTCGGTCCATCTCATAATACTTTGAGGATCATTGTCTTCAAAATTTTTGATAATTTTGCATACCTCCGGATCGAGTAACTGTTCTTGTCTTATTTCTTGAGGCTTCTTGGTAGGCATGTTTATAGTAACAAGGTATGTTTCTATTTTATTTTCATTATTTTCATTATTTTCAGCGATCACCGGTCGAGATAAAGTGTCAGCCACTACATTGGCTTTGCCAGGTGTATATATTACTTTAATATTAAATGCTTCTATACTAAGAGCCCATCTCGCGAGTCTACCAGTTGGTGTTTTTAGTGTTAGTAACCATCGTAACGGTTGATGGTCTGTACCAAGAGTAATTTCTGCTCCATCTAAGTATCCACGAAATTTATTTGTAGCCCACACGACTGCAAGAGCTTCTCGTTCAGTAGTCGTGTAGTTTCTCTCTGCTGCATTGAGTAGTCGACTGGCA
The DNA here is from genome assembly GCA_035578165.1 of Stenolophus ochropezus. NCBI lineage: Eukaryota > Metazoa > Arthropoda > Insecta > Coleoptera > Carabidae > Stenolophus > Stenolophus ochropezus. The sequence goes on from JAQOWZ010000020.1 coordinate 13,768,261, forward strand.
TACTCTACCGGTTGTTCCATATCGCCTTCTCCTTGTAGCAAAACTGCTCCTAATGCGTAATTACTTGCATCAGTACGGAATATATAGGGCTTAGAAGGATCAGCTTGTTTCAATATGGGTGCTGTTGTTAACAATTCCTTCAATTTCGCAACAAAAGCTTGTCGTTGTGGTTCTTCCCACTTCCATATTGCGTTCTTCTTTGTCAAATTCGTCAAAGGACGAGCAATTTCAGAGAAATTGGGAATAAACTTCCTATACCACGAAACAGTTTGCACAAAGGATTGTACATGTTTTACGTTTCTTGGTTCTATCATTTCACGAACTGCTTCTACTTTAGTCGGATTAGTTTGAATTCCATCTTTTGTAATCAGATGGCCTAAATATTGAACTGTGTCACATGCGAAATAACACTTTTCACGACGTGCGCGCAAACCAAATTGTTGTAGTCTATCAAACACTTTTTGGAGATCAGATAAATGTTCGTTAAAAGTTTCTGATAACACAATAATGTCATCTAAGTAAGCAAGTATAGTTACATCACTTAATCCGTTTTTGAACTTGTCGATTAACCGTTGGAAAGTGGATGGCGCATTCTTCAACCCAAACGGCATTCTTTTAAATCTATATGTTCCGAATGGAGTTACAAATGATGTTTTATCGCGATCGGCATCCCGTACCTTTACCTGCAAATAACCTGATTGTAAATCAATAGTTGTCATGTAAGTAGTCTTCTTTGCCGTGTGCAGTAACTCGTCTATTCTCGGTAAAGGATATCTATCGCTTTTGGTTATGGCATTCAACTTGCGATAGTCCACACATACTCGTACACTTCCATTTTTCTTCGGTACTAAAACTACTGGTGCACCCCAGGGACTTTCACAGTCTTCTATTATCTCATCACGTATCATTTGTTCCAACTCTTTTTTCAGTTGTTCCTTTTTGAAGGCTGACAAATGGTAGGGTGGTAGATATATAGGTTGGTGATCACCTTTATCGATTACGTGCTCTGCATACTTTGTAGGTTCTCCCCCTATTGCGAAGGTACTTTTATTCTTAGTCAACAGTGTGTTCAACTCTTCCCTCTGACCGTTGCTTAACTGTTTTCCTTCGTCATCACGGAGTTCCAAGTTACTTAAGTTAACTTCGTTTATTTGTGTACATTTTGTTACTATTGATTGATTGTGGTACGAGAAGATTTCTTCTGGTTTATCTTGGAAATACCAAATTCTTTGCCCAGGATCAAGAACAATTCCTGTATCTTCAAGAAAATCTATGCCTAACAACGTTCTATTGTTTTCTAGCTCTGGAAAAGCTATAAGTGTGGTTGGCACAGTTCTGCTGCAACTTCAATGTTTACATTAGTTTTTCTTACCTCTTCAGTTTTCGTTATTCCATCTGCGTAAGCTATTCGAATACTGTCTGTCAAAAAGTTACATCCTTTGTTTAACAAAATTTTATACAGCTCGTGACCCGCGATACTTGCTTGAGATCCGGAATCTGCACATGCAATTCCTTTTGCTCCTAATATCGTAATTGGAATCATAGGTCTGCTACGTACATCGCTACTTTTATTTAAAAGAGACGTGTGGCAAAATTCTACAGAATGAGTAACAATATCTTTGTCCTTTGATATATTAGCGTTCCTGCAATTAGTACATTTAGATCTTACGACACCAAATGCTCCGCATCCGTAGCATGCAATACTGGAAGAATTTTGGGCTTTTCTTTGAGTTTCAGTTTCTTGTTTCATGTTGGCGTTTGGAATTTGATTTGCATTTTCCTTGTTCCGACAATCATCAACGACATGACCAAACTTTTTACAAAATGTGCATCGCGGTCTATCTTTACGATGTTGAAAAAGTTTTTTTGAATTATCTTCTTTATTTTCTATTTTAATTTTAGGATTCGATTTCGCTTCTAGTAATGAGTTTTCTACTTCACGTGCAGCTTCTAATAGATCTTTAAAGGTCTTAAATTTATCTCGTAAAATCCTTTTCCTGATTCGTCGATTAAGTAATCCGAATACCATATCGAGTTGAATTTTTTCCGACAAGCTATCCGGAATATTTGCTAACAGTGCTCGAGTTTTGCAAACGAATAGATCAGTGGACGTATTATCATCCTGTTCCATACTGAACAATTCGCGATATACTTTGAAAGCTGGTTTCTTTCTCCCGTAAACATCACGCAATGCTTGGACAGCTTCTTCCCAAGATTTTACACTGGACTTAACGCCTTGCCACCAAGATGACGCCATACCATGTAGTAGCATAGGTAATCCCCGTAACGCGTTATCATTTGAAACATTTGCACAATCTTTAAAAATTTCGACTGCATCGATAAACGCTTCGACATCTGATTCTGATGACGCATCAAATCGCGCATTGCATTTTACGAAATTTCCAGATTTCGCGTGATTACTACTACACATACTTGTATTTGATGTTGCATTTAAGCCAGTTTGTTGTAAACTTACTATTAGTTGATTTAACTGTTCGGTGGTTAAAGTGATGAAAGACGGGTTACTGTTGCTTTCTGTCGCGTTATTTTGGTCAACCATTTTGGCTTCGTCGTTCTTTTTTCTGCTTCGTTTCTTCTTTTCTTGGACTAGTGTGTTCATCAAAAGGGATTTCCACTTTCGTTCACACTATTTTACACTCAGAAATTATTAATTTCACTTTTTTGTTTGGTCCCACGTTTGGGCGCCAATTTGTAACGCAATTTGTTTTTATTTAATATAATTATAGTTACAATAATAAATGGGTTTACCAAACAAAGTAAAAATATTTCAAGAAACTATAATAAGCAGAATGAAAATAATAATTGACTGACAGATCATAATTCTGTCATATTCTTCTTTTTTCATATGTCATCCGATCTCAACGTTACACATGTAATTTCAACCACGCTAAACTTCCCCATTATTTAATTTTTTTCACATATATTTTTAAATAAATAAACAAGTTTTATTTCCTTAAATAAAAGATAAAAAAAAGAATAAATTAAACTATTTTTTTTAACAATTTCTCTTAATAGGCTCCAATTCACCCGCGTACCTTTACAACCTACTAACCAGAAAAACTAACAGCTAACTTATAAAAATTTTACAAGTTAGAAGTTGCATTGGTAAATTATTGAAAATTGTGTGTTTTAACACAATTTTAGTAACTGACAGGATTTGGTATTATTAATTTTATTTACAAGTTAATAACAAATAATCTTTTGTACATATTGTCGTTATATTAATAATAATATTTAATAACCAGTACTCTTTACTTTTAGGTTACATATACATTTAATCAAATAAATGAAGAATACAACGCAATAATTAATAGTTTAAACTTAATCAATAAATGCTTTGGTTTCCAATTATTAGTAACGTTGTCATCAACACTGTTTTTTGTAATCTACAGCATATTCCGACAAATTACTAGCGACAAATATTTATTACATATATCTCTTAAGTTGTATAATATTTTTCGTGTATGTGTTTTCACAATGGAATTATTGTTGTATTTATATTTTGGTTATATTATTAAGGATAAGGTAAATACTACTCTTTATTTTATTAAATTTCGTCTATATCACAAGTTATGTTTTACATATAATTCCATTTGCTTATAGGTGAATAAAAGTTAGATCGCTGCGAACTTTCCGTAAACTACTCGTTCCAGGAAAATTTATGCTGGAGTTGTATTGAGCAAGCATTTTTTCTGTGTTATGCATATTTCTATTATTAATTACAAAAAGAAACAAACGGTTTTTCAACATAAAAGTTCTGTATAACATTTTGTTTGTACACATAATTGAAATATTGAATAAAGTGTAAATATATGAGTACAGAAACATTTAATTATTGGTTATGGTGGATATTTATACACTGATTTTCTAGAATATTTCGACGGAAGTTAATGATCGCGATAAATTAAAAAAGCTCGTGTAAATAATAGTATATTACTAACCGAGGTGGAAAGTGTTTCATTACTATCGAGTAGAGCCGGATTAAGCCTTCAGCGGGCCCTTATTTAAAAATTTTTGTTTTTAGTTTTGGTAACTTAGCTTATTAACTAGATGGGTGTTTGTTATCAATTAATTAGATTTTTGTATATATTTTTGGATAAGAATGAAATAGTATAAACAACGGTGTTTAATTTATTTTGTTTCGGCGCGTTGTTTATAACGGCACCTAATTTATTTTTGGTTAAAAAACAAATTGAGAGTATAAAATCAATGTAAAATTAAATACATATTGGCTAATATTATGAACGCACTTTTTTAATAAAACCACTTTTAGGCAGCGTGCTTTTGCATTATAATCTTATATGGCAAGACGTCAATTTTAACAAAAGCGCCCTAAAAAGTGACCTTGCCATTTTCTATTTTAAAAAATAGCCATAACATGTCACAATTTTCAAATTTTATAACTACTATTTCTTTTGTAATCCCACTTGTGTAATTGTAATCTTTGTACTACTACAGTCATCATTATCGTTAACTCATATTTTTTATCGCGTACCACAAAAGTTTTTATAATTTACGAATTTTCCAACATTTTTCATAAAAACTTTTATTTTTATTCAGATTTTTATTAATAGGTAGATACTTATTTTGAAAATTTGGCATTAATGTGGTTCATTTAAATTCTACTCGGTGGCATCGAGTGTAAATTTCAAAACTAGTAAGACAAACTAATTTTGATATACAAAATATAATAATTATCATCCCGATTGAATCCGGGACCCTCCAAATCACGGGGCGTAGACATTTGTCTTAGTTCTCTATTGGTTAATTCGTCCCTGCTTTCGAGGACCACTGTTCGCTGTAGCCCGAGAAAATTAGAAAATAAGGTTACCAACTTATATAAAAGAATACCGATAGATGGAGCCTAATCGCGTAGCTGTGAAGCCAAGCGGGGTATTCGAATCCGCCATCTTTGTATGTTCCTCTCTGTATTTGTCGTTTAGATTTCGTTGCTCATTTTGAGAATTTGTTGCATGTTTTTGAGTGCATTTATTATTTTTATTGTTATTTTAAGTTTTATATTCGGTTTTCTGTTGTTTATTTTTAAAAATTTGAAGTTATTTTTGAAACTTCAACATAACTTCATTGTGATTGTGTACGCATATAGAAACATTGTGATTCATATGAAATTATAAACCACAAATTCAGGAAATTCCATCCCACTTGAAAATATTAATATATAACACGTATCCAGTTCAATAAATAAAACAAATATTGTAGGTGTAAAAAATAAACCCACAAATTTACCTTTTACGGAAGAAAAATATTTGGCAAATATTCAGGAAAATTGTAAATATATGAAAAATATCAAGTTATTTTAGTGGTTTTATTGTTTGATTTCTTAAAAAAGTATTTCACTACGAACAATGTATAAATTTTTTAAAAGATTTCACTGTAATAATTATTTACATTTCATTAGAATTAAAAATAAAGATGGTCTTATATATCCTTCTTCTTCTTCCGTTGTTATAAATGTTTGTAAGACTAGAGAGACAATAATAAAATAAATTGTTGCAGAAAGGGGTGGGGCCATATAACGAAAAATTGATCACAATCCCTTTGAAAATCACATAATTCAATTACTACGATTTATATCTGAAAAAAAAACTATAATATAGAGTTTCATTATTATTACAAACTATAATGCAAATGATACTAAAAGTGAACGATAAATATATAACAAATTAAAATTTCAATGATATTAAATTACTAATTATTATTATATGTTCAAATGTTGCAAAATTATATGTTATTTGTATTTGTAATCTAAATTAATTTTGTTTCATTTCCGTTTTGTGTACAAAATATATCTACTATAATTAGGTATTTTTATTAATATAATATATCCAAGTTTTTGTATTTATATTATCCGTTTCGAAATGTTTACATTTATTACAAAAATGTTTAAATTTCTTCTATATAGATTTTACATGTTACTTATTTGAAATGTGGAACATCTTAAGATGGTTACCCTATTCTCCACTTTCGTTTCATGGCTACAAGTTCATTGTTTACAAATTGGCGTTACGCTCTTTTTATATATTTCTTTACTCTGAGGTTAACAATAACTTCCCAAATTTGTAAGTCAGAAATCGTTCTATTACTGGCAGATTGTTTATAAAATTATTTTCTAATGCAAAGCAAGTAACATACCATTTGCTCTCTTAATTAATGGTATCAAGTGTAGATATAAGATATTTTATAAAATCATGATCAATTTATTTCTATTTATTGTTATTATTTTATGTCGATTATCTAAAATAAGATGGTGTTTCTGCTTTTGAGTTTTGATAATCTACTATTTGTACCCCCACTGCTCCACATAGTTTTATACTGCACTATTTTCCTTCCAACTTTATAAAATAAGTGAAAAGATATTTCGGGGTGGTTTTTTTTTCTTTAATGGTTTACTTCCCAGTATAAAACAGTAGTATTTGGACATTTTTAGTAAACAAAAACTACAACTTTTTAAATACACATACAACTCGTTTACGTTTGACGAGTAGTATCCTGGAACGAGTAGTTCTTGTAATGTCCGCTAGGTAGAGTACGCTTATCTGAAATCGCTTACACATTTGCAAAAAATTACATTTTTCGTATTTTTTAACTTCCATATTTTCGATATTTTTTAATATTTTCAACTATGGTTGACAAGTTTTCAGAAAAGGTGAATCGTATATTAATATTAATTTCAGATTTATAAACCAGTAAAAGTGTTACAAGGAATACCAATATTAAATTATCCTCACGAATGTCAGCGTCAGGTGAGTGCATGCAAAATTCATAAGACGTTTTAATTAATAAAAACGCGTAACTTATGTTATTCACAAATACAGAATGACCATTTTAAATGGTACACTACTGGACTATTGCTATCCCGAGTTACGAAATTGATTAAAGTAGCAAACAATTTCTATTTCACAACACTATTCAACGAGCATATCTTTTTTCAACCAGTGGTTCTCAAACTATGGTTACCAATTGTATTATTTTAATAGCACAATATACAGTGCTGGTTCTAGGCTCCCTTTCGCCTCAATGCAAATTTAAATTGAGCACCCTTTTGTAGTAAATGTAATAAAAAAAATGAAGTGAAAATTCAGAACATATTTTAATTCTGAATTGTGTACATTATGTACGTATTAGCGAAGAAGATTAGACTAAAAAAATTACAATAGAGGGAGTACTAACTAACTTCTTGGGGTCTTGGGTAGTGGGAATGAAAGTGGTTTCCAAGTGGCTCCTACAGAAATGGTAGGCAATTTGCAATTTCGCAACAGATATAACGCAATGTTCGGTTTTACAACCCAAAGCCGCACAAAATGGTATTATATTTGTAGTTTTAAAAGTAAACTATTTGTATAATATAAAGAAAAAAATTGATTTATAGCGGATTGACAGTTATCAGCTCATGAAATTTGGCGTCACTAATATCTGCTAACACTCCCTGTATACTAGATTCTATACTGTCGCGAAATTGTCTGTCATTTTTGTAGAGCCGCTTGAAAACCAATGGCTTCATTCCCTTTACCCAAGTAGTTGGTTAGTACTCCTTCTCTAGTAGTTTTTATACTCTAATAGTCGTTTGCAGTACTGCAGTTTAAATTTTAAGCTTCACTTATCATTTTAAGTGGTTTGCACTGTCTCGTAAGCTTAGGTTTAATCAGTTAATTTAAGGTTTAAGTTAAACCAAAATCTGTCTTCGGCTCAAGCGGTTTGAGTAGTAGCTAACCTCAAAAAGAAACTTCAAAGACGTTTACTTATTAGTAACAATCGATTATATTTTAATGAAAATGGCTCAAATATTTGATAACGATGAACTAGAAAATGATATGAATGAATTACATGTAAAGAATATGTTTACATTCACAGAAGATCAAGTAGAATTCCCGTATAATCTGTAAGTACAACATTTTTCCCTAAAAGTGATTAAAATGTACTTGTAACATATTTAGTAAAAATAATAGTGTGTCACCCCTAAATAAATTGTATTTTTATTTACAAATATATACAAATGGAGGACACTTGGAAACGATGTCTGATTTTGGAGTAATTTGGATTTCTAATTCTAGACATCGGCCAAAATTAAATTGATGTAAATAATATAAATATTTACTTAAAATATCGTATTTACCTTTAAATATTTCAATACAAAAACTCAAATCCTCGTGGATTTACATTACATGAGGTTCATCAACAATTAATTAAATTAATTAATCAAACAAATTCTGCAATGTTTAGGGAAAAAATCGCTAGATTTTTAGGAGAAAACAAGAGCTCCCTAGAAATGGCTGTGTTCGAAAGTTCATTGTCAAAAAATATGTAGTTTTACTAAGCTTCACTTACATGTTACCTGTGCAACTGCAAACCACTGTAAACTTACACCATAGCCTAGCATAAACTCAGCTTAGTTAAACTGAGGGTTTAAACCGTAATGATGCAACTGCCAAAAGACATATCAGATTTCGTCAAAGTATAAATATAGACAGTATGTCATACTCCCCATAATTTCGTTACCATAATATTTGACCTGAAATGTGTTAACCTCGCCTCTTCATGTACTCGTCTAATAAAAATTTTAATTTTGCAGTTCTCTGTACGATAGCAAAACTTTCGAAGACAGTTAATTACTGTATTGTCGTCTATCTGCACAACTCGCGTTTAAACAATTCACAGCTCATATTTTTGTTTATTATTTCGCTCCTATAAACGAGATTACGGAGCTTAACCGGTATGCTGTCAAATCGCTAGATCAAGTAGGAGTGCAACTGCTGTTTATATTTATTCTATAATTTCTTTATTGATGAGTTGACTCTGGGTCATGATCCAGAAAACAATAAACGTAAAAAGAAAAGTTCAACAAATTCTCCGTGATTAACGTATTTAGACCATTTATATTTCTTAAGTAATTGTTAAATTAAATGGTATTTTTTTTCATTACTCCGGCACCCCTTGAGTACGACACCCCGATGCACCGCATCGTCTGCTTACCGATGATTACCGTGTACTTATCATATATATATATATATATATATATATATATATATATATATATATATATATATATACAGGGTGAGTCTGGGAAGACGCCCCCCCCTTTAACTTTTTTATTATAAGTAATACAAAAAAATTGCTGATATAAAAGTTTTATTATTTTACATATACTATTTGATGGCAGATGTAGATATTTTTTATAAAGTCAGGTTTACAAGATACGACTATCAACTTTTATTTTTCAAATGGTAACCTATAATTATTTTAATAAAATAGAAACCGCCATTTTTTTCTCTTTTCAACGATGTATTCATTTTAATTAATGTATTTGAAAAATTTCGAGAAAAATGAGATAATTTAGAAATATTAGAAATCTTTTTTACAAAAAATAAACAAAACGTAACAATGTAAAACAATTAAATTAATGTCAAAAATGTATACATTTGTTTGTTACTTAATTTAACTTATTTTGTAAACAAAAAAAAAACATTTTGAAAAGTTCACGAAAAACGAATTAATATATCTTATTCTAATAATTGGTTAATCGACTTGCATCATAAGAAGAGCAAAAATAATTTACCTTGTATCGTATCGTATCCCTGTATATATATATATATATATATATATATATATATATATATATATATATACAGGGTGAATACTGAAAACCTTGACATAGGGAAATAACATGGGAAAACAGTTTTTTGCTGTTTCCATCTGTCCCGCTAAATAAAATCGGGTGTATATGGTACCGTTAGTTAGATTACTTAATTTTGCATCTAATAAAACCAAATGTTGTGTAATATGGCCTTTTCTAACAGAAATATTTGATAAAATAAATTGTATTTTGAAGGTTATCTTTCATATTTTCGAATAAGAAACATCAAAAACAAAATGCTCCATAGCCGAGTGGATACGAGGGCTGTTTCATAACAATATCTACAAGACCTGGTTCGAGACCACCTCAGTCCTATTATTTTTTTAATTAAATTATGCTTAAAATATCTTTATTATATCAGACTATTTTAATAAAATAGCAATATTCATATTTTTATAAATAAAAAAATCCAAATATTTAATAGAATTATTATTTGCTGTCTGTCAAACTTAACAATTAATTCGAATTTAGTTTTTAGTGTATAATTTTGTATTTCATGTTTCGAAACATGATATTTTAACTATAATTTAATTTAAAAAAAAAAATAGGGCCGAGGTGGTCTCGAACCAGGTCTTATAGATTATTTATGTTATGAAACAGCCCTCGTATCCACTCGGCTATGTAGCATTTTGTTTTTGACGTTTCTTATTCGAAAATATGACGGATAACCTTCAAAATACAATTTATTTTATCAAATATTTCTGTTAGAAAAGGCCTTATTAGAAAACATTTAGTTTTATTAGATGCAAAATTAAGTAATCTAACTAACGATACCATATACACCCGATTTTATTTAGCGGGACAGATGGAAACAGCAAAAAATTGTTTTCCCATGTTATTTCCCTATGTCAAGGTTTTCAGTATTCACCCTGTATATATATATATATATATATATATATATATATATATATATATATATATATATATATTTATATATATATATATATATATATATATATTTATATATATATATATATATATATATATATATATATATATATATATATATATACATATATATATCTGTATGCGATAATCGGAAAGAATTAATTTGTTGTGTAGTTGTCGTCGGCTTTGTGATAAATTTTTTATAGTTTTTGCAATGTAGCATGGGCGCCCATAAGGGGGGGCAAGATGGGGCACTTGCCCTCCCCTGGCTTTTCGCAAATTTTGAAAAGACAGCACATTACTTAATTATTTCGGCATCTTTATGTTATATAAGAAATTTATTAATGTTTGTTGTACTTTAGGGCGTAGGTTTTTTATGTGTGAGATAAATTATTCCGGTAGTATTTGTGGTTATTTTAAGTGTCATTAGAAAGTCGAGATGTCTGAGACAATTAACTACAATAAACTTCATTTTATCGAATAATTTTCCGAGGAATTTTTGAAAGGTGGAAGGAATTTGAAAATTACCTTACAAACCAATCAAAAAATAAGTAAGAATCTTTACTTTATGTCTGTTTATTTATTTTTTTTGAACAATTCTATTTCTTTACTAGTAAATATATGTTTGCAATTTATCTCTATATTTAAGTTTTCCTTAAATGGACCATATCACATCGGAATAGACTGTCAAATGAAATATTCAACATTGCTATCAAAATTTCGATTAGCATTTTCTGTTGTTTTCTTTTTATTTTGCCCCCTCTTGAAAAATATTTTATGGGCGCCCATGCAATGTAGTACAGTCGAATGAAAAATATTTATTCTGAAATAGCCCTAATTAAATAAATAATATGATTTTCCATTTGATTCTGATCATTGTCGTGTTCAGTTAAATTTTCAAAAATATTTTTATTTAGATAATAATGTAACTCTAATATAACTAAGTGCACATATATATTTTCTAATGAATGTAACTACTATTTATTTGATTTTTCAGATGAACATTTTATTGTTGCAATGGGCCTCGAGAGACGGGCTTTGTTTATCTGCATTTAACATAATTCAAGTTGGACCTTGGCTTATTGCTCCAGTAAGAATTATGTTTCACATTTAAATAAGAAAAAATATTTTTTTTTTTTAATTGCAATATTCAAATCTTTAAATTTGCACAAGTATTTAAAATCGGACTTGGTGGGTTATGCAAAATCTAAAATAAAAGTATTCGTATATGCATTTCCAATATTTTCGATACCAAAAAAATTTCGTTACATGCTTTTTTTAACAGCAACTGATACAAAATATTTAAATAATCTAAAAATAACAAAAGTAATTTTATAAAAACTTGTTAAATTTTTCAACATGCTGCCTGATTTATAACGAAAATGTTACATTTTATATTTAATAAATTTTGTACTGCAAACGTCCTGTTGCAATCAATTGTAATCTTATCTGATGTAGAATTAAATTTTGAACAACTTTGTACTCTTTTAGTTTTGAAATTATTAAAGTCCTATGTTCCAAGTTTTGGATTAACCACTTTAAAGATTTATTAACAGATACACAAGATGAAAATGAATTTGAAACCCAAAACAATGAACAAGATAGAATAGTAGAAGAGCCAACGCTAAAAGAAGTACAAGAAATAATAAAAAAATGTCACAATGGGAAAACACCAGGTAAAGATGGAATAAATATTGAATTAATATGGAGGGGTAGTCTTGCAACAACAAATATACGAACTCATAAAGAAAATATGGAGAGATGAAAAGATGCCAAAAGAATGGGAATCTGGACAAATAGTGACAATTCATAAAAAAGGTGACATTAATACAAAGAAGATTAGTAAATGCAGAAAATAACATAATTGGACAATATCAATGTGGATTCAGGAAAGGCAGATGAACAACAGACGCCATACATACAGTCAAACAAATAATTGAAAAATCAGTTGAATACAATCTGAATATAGAAATGCTATTTATTGATTTCCAGCAAGCCTTTGACTCCATTAAAAGAAAAAAACCTTATGACAGCAATTGAGGAGCTAAATATACCAGCAAAATTAAGAAGACTAATCTCGATGACAATGAGGAAAAATAAAATAAGCATTATAACACAAAAAGGGGAGACAGAAGAGATCGAGATAAATAAATGGATCAGACAAGGAGATGCGCTGTCGGCAACATTGTTCAACCTAGCTTTAGAATATGTACTTAGAAAAATAAATAAAGGAACGCTTAGAACACGAGGAGGACAAATAATAGCATATGCCGACGACATAGTTATTGCAACGAAGAACAGGAATATAATGATAGAAATGCTGCAAGAAATAATGATCGAAGGAGATAAGATAGGATTAAAAATCAACGAAGCAAAAACCAATATAATGCTGCTAGGAAAGAATGCTGAAAACAAAGGAATAAAAATCGGAGAACACACATTTGAACAAGTAGATACGTTTAAATATCTAGGAATTATGTTATCAAGTAAAGGAGAAAGAGAAACAGAAATTAAGGAAAAGATTATAGCAACAAGTAGAGCTTTTTACGCAAATAAAAAAATATTAAAAAGCAAACTATTAACAAAAAATACCAAAATCAGAATATACAAATCAATAATAAGACCAATAACATTATACGCAGCTGAAACAATCACAATGACGAAAAAAGAAGAAGAAGATCTAAAAATAATGGAACGCAAAATAATACGAACAATTCTAGGACCAATCAAGGTATCAGAAAATGAATACAGAATAAGAATGAACCATGAAATAGAACAAGAATTAGAAGGAGAAAATATAGTGAAAAAAATTAAACAACAAAGAATGAGATGGCTTGGCCATGTATGGAGAGCAGAAGAAAGGGATACAATAAGATCAATAGTCGAGTGGAGCCCAGGCGGAAGAAGAAGACGAGGCAGGCCCAGGTCAACATGGCTGAGAGAAGTGGAAGAAGATCTGAAAGCAGCTGGAATTAGCAACTGGAAGAATAAAACAAGAGATAGGGAGTTGTGGAGGAATATTATAAAGAACATCTAAGAAACAGGAATCGGAGATTGATCCACTCCAATAAAATTGGATCTAGAAAGCTTCGAAGGAAGCGGCGCAACCCCATGGGTGTGTTAAGCCACTATATATATATATATATATATATATATATATATATATATATATATATATATATATATATATGTTCCAAGTTTCGTTATACACACTTTATAGACTTTCTAGGAGATGGTATTCACGTCATCAATTTCTGCTGCAAGAATTTTTAAACTCTTATTCTACGTCTAACATACAACAAAAATTAAATAGAAATGATAGTATAATTGTGGTAACGTATATTTTCAAACATTAAAAAAAAAACTATATATGTAATCAGCTAGAAAATGTCTCATTTTTTGTAACGGTGCTTGGGATATTTGCGGAGCGAGCGAAGCGAGACCCAGCAAAATCACACAAGTTACACAAAATTGCATTTTCTGACGTGTTTCATACAAGATTTTTCCTAATTTTGATAAAATTTATTTAATTTTAATTTTTTCTTCTAATTTTCAATTTTGACATATAAACTGTCACTTTTTAAAATTGACTAACGTTTGGAAACAGCACTCTTTTCAAGTTAAGAAATTCACTTTTCATTACTCGGTAATAAAAATCTTTATTTCCTAACTAGTTACGAAAATTTGGCATTTCAAAAAACGTCAGTCAATTTTGAAAAGTGACACTTTTTTTGTCAAAATCAAAAAATAGTATATTGTGTTATTAAGAGTAAAAGTGATACTTTGTGTGGCGAGCATGGAAGTTTGCACGACGAGCGAAGCGAGTCGGACAATTGCATGCGAGGCACACAAAAACACTTTTACTCTGAATAACACATGCTATTTTTTCTTCAAACTTAGAAATTTAAAAAAATAAACTACTATTTGACGTTTAATATGTAGGTTACCTGTCAGTTATTCATAATTTTTAGTAACTTTACTCTTAGGTTATCTAGTTTCTATAGTGACATTTAGGGCGATATTACAGATTTCTATTGTAATAATTACTTCTTATTGGCTGATTTGATATACGGCGGCGAAGAAATTAAACGGCGGCTAGAATGAAAAATTATATTACGCCGGCGTTGAAATTAAACTTCAACCTTGTCAATCATGTCATAGAAGATGTCACTTTTATGACGTTTGAAGAAAAAATATATTATTCATGTTATTTACTAAGGTGATTTTGTCTTCGACAATTTATGCTTCATTTCTGTTGCAGTGGCGGCTCGTCCAGGGTGGCAGAGTGGGCAGTGCCCCCTCAAATTAAAATAAAATATTTTTTCTATTTCACATGAATATATTTTTATTATTAATTATTATAACAATATAAACTTCATCTTATACTACTTAACATTTAACAATGTACTATGTTAGTGGTCTATTTAAATAGAAATTAGCGCGGCGCCGCTGTGCAACACAATATTAAGCCGACTTCCCACGACGCGGGGCTCGGCGAATTTTTACCTGCTTTTGGCGAACCTCGCGCCATGGGAATGGGGTGAATCGTGGCTCGTTGGCTCGGCTCGAGCTTCCCGTCAGTTGTCGGTAAATTTGACACAAGTCAAAGGAAATGCGCCGCTCGCCTAAGCTCGGCTCGTTATGTCCTTTCCAACGTTCCAACAGGCTCATTGTTTGAAAATGAATCTTGTGATTATTTATTGTACAATTCTGTTTCATTAGTGTTTGACATCGTGGTATATTATCTCTCTATATTTTATTACACACATATTATATATCAGGTATTTATTTATAATTATTATTTTTCCTCATTATTTTAAACTACCTCATCTAAACTATGTATCTTTGATCTACATCTTAATTATTATTATATTGTTATTATTATTATTATTATTATTATTAGAAGTTTAGAAGTAGCTACAATTGAATACAAGGTGTTTGGCATTCGCATTCGGCTGGCAGCAAGAATATTTGTCATCCACCAGCGTCTTTTTCTTTTGGTCTGTTGTTTTTTTAAATAGTCACCTTTCAAAATGATATAAGCAACGGCACAAGCAGCAATCTTATTTCGTCGATTATTCATTTTCAACTGAATGGCTTGGCAGAGCTAGTACAAACGAGCCAAAAACCCTCCACAAGCCACGAACCAGGCGCCGTGGGAATAGTCAAAGCGCGTTAAAGCTCGTGCACGTCCCAAGTCCACGAGCGGCGCGAGGTTCACCAAGCCTCGCGTCGTGGGAAGCCGGCTTATATGCATCAAATTCGACTAGCGGGGGCACGCATCCGCCAGACGAAACTTGTATGGTATACTACTAAACGATACGTTCCAAACACAAATGGGAACAAGATGACTGTACAAGTGAGACAGCGCTATGTACGTGAGTGATTTCGTGCAATTCATGTGCGACTGGGCTCTCGTATACAGCGGTTGTCAGCCCCCTCGCCATCTCGAACGGTGTTGTACTTGTATGACTTAAAATTCTTAAAATAAATTCTATAATATGAATGATAAATAAAGAGATGCAAATATTTAATTTGTTTATAATAAAATAATAATTTAAATAAATATTCAGTAAAATTGATAAAACAAAAATAATGCGTATTGTGATTAAAAAACTTATTTAAGAATAAAAATAAATATGTAGATGTAAAACATCATTGAAGAGTTTTAAATATATAATATTTTAATTCTGAAACAAATGCTTTGCTTATTTTTAAAGTTTGTAAATTTATCATAGAAATAATACGAATAGCCGAGTGTTGAACCAGAGGAGGCATGCATACTCTGAGATTCGGAAACAATCGGACGTGATCGGTGAAATATACTCATTGCATGTTATATTTCTAAAATCGCCAGATCGTCAGTCGTGTATAAATTGTATATGTAAGCGTGTAAGATATGATTAAACATTTACGAAAATCTCCAGATTTTCTTTATAAAATAATTGATCATTTTGCTAAAACTAAAGACAGAAGAATTGATATAATATATAAAAAACTGTAATTAACAATTAGTGTATTCTGCTTCTAGCTCATTAGAATGTTTTAGTTCATGGGATAAGAATTTATTTTTAGTTATTCTTAACCGAATAGAAATGAGATTTGTTTTCTTTTTATTTATATTATATTTCAAATTTATTCTAGTACCTACATATATCATTTTTAATTTGTTTTTTTACTTTCTTCATTACCCCTACCCACTTTTTTTTACTGTCATTGACCTTTCCGTTGGGTTGTGTTGAACATTGATACCTATTAATATTTATTATTAATAATATTAAAATTATTTGTGACGAAATCGGAGTTCTAAACATCGTTTCATGACCACGTTTTTCTCACCAAAATCTTTGACACTAACAAAATAATTTGCCCCCTCGCTCAAAAATACCACGAGCCGCCACTGTTCTGTTGGTAGTTTCGTTAGTTTAATCTGCAACTCTTTTTGAATGTTTCGTCGTTATATACATTCATTATTATATTTGCATAAAATACTGTCCGCTTTGCTAAGAAAATCACACGCTTTCATCCGACAAGATTATGTCATCAATCCACCTTAAATCGTTGTTATTATCAATTTATATATATATATATATATATATATATATATATATATATATATATATATATACTACGGTAGAGGAGGCCATTTTATTTACCAGCGCGTTATACCCCTCGATTGTTCCGTAACTCGGGACCCAATATCTTCTCTATGTTGATATATAGAAATTTAAGCTACAAAAAATGTAAGTGCATTATAACATTCAAAAAGATATAAACTGAGGTGGAGTTTGAGGAGCCGAAGTTTATGTCATCATAAGAGAATAGGTATAGTACAGTCGCTTATTATTATTAGTGTTAAAAGTTAAAGTATTTGTAAAGTATGGGTCACTTAACAGTTCAGATTTGCTTATTTGTAACATTTTTTATAATTATCTTTGTCTTTTACTAGGCGAGTAGACTACCAGATGTAGGTATAAATATTAGTACGATGTTCATAATGGGGTCCTCTACTATTTTTTAAATTTTTTATATTAAACTGTATTTAATTTGAAATAGAGGTGTAGTTTCAGAAAGTTTTAATTGTTATTAGTTAAGCCGTAATATTTTTTTAAATATTGTGTAAAGTAGATGTTCAGACAATTCGGTTTTCAAACAGTGGGTTTTGCTAAAAATTTCAATTACATAAATTGATCTATTTCAACTATTATAAAAATATATAAATATTTTTTAAATAACTATTGTATTCCTTACTTGGAAATATGTGTAAACAATAAGAATTTATTAAAATAATTTATAAATGATTACAAATATTATAGTCCGAATTTTGACAGCCCTGGCATGATTTTGCTACCTGTAGGTTACCTGTGTCATTCGATATCTTTTATTTCCGTGTAGTGAGAATTCTTTTCACAAATATGATCTCTGATATTGACTGTAGAATTTGGTATTGCGTAGATGTGTGTGAGAAAGGAGTAATACTGTGACATAGATGTTACGGGTGTAACGTTTTATTTATTTAGGTGAAGTGTGAAATTGATTAAAACACTAATATTTATATAACCAAGTTTAATAAAAGAAATATTAATTATAAAGAATAATGAAAAATAACTAACACTAAGAATTAAGAAATATAAACACTAATTTAAGGCTAACAATTATTAATAAAACTTAAACACTAAGATAATTTATTTAAACAATTAGAACTACGCAATATTTATTTCAACAATATTTATATCACTCTTTATGTATTTATATCACCATCTGTTCACTACACGTATCGATACAAGACTGTTCTCGCGATCTTTTGCTCGGGGTATTTATATTAAAACACTTCATTCTAGAATACTCTTTGATTCCTTGAAAATCAGAACAATGGGGAGCGGACGGACGTGTTCTGACCTGTTCGCTAGCGGCCGCCGCCCGCGCCGCTACCCTGGGTTCGCTACATTGCCCCCTCCTTAAGACTGTTTCGTCCCGGAACAGTTCGTTATGACGAAATTTGCATGCATCACCCTTGGTGCATCTGGAAGTCTTAAAGAAGTAACAGTCGACGGTCCGTTTGAGCTCTTCTTGCCCGGTAGAGTTGAAGCTGCAGACTAGAATTTCCATTCCGGTAAAGCGGAAGATTGTTTCTAAAATGCTTCTAACAATCCTCCAATCCAAACCATCTAGTCCACAGCCTATCTTCGGTACTGCCAGTTTCATGATGTCGTTTTCCAAGATGGTCTTTCATGTCGCACAGCGAGTCCCATAAATTGCGGTGTGACGGATTCTGATGTGAGTATTGTTTCGTAACGAGATAGTAAATGTACCGCTTGTATTCTACGTTATCATCCTTCAGTTGTAGCGTTTTCCCGACAGTTGGAGGTTGGTTGGCCAGTTCTTGTACTCGTCCAAATTTTCTTTTAAAAACTGAAGCGATGCCGCGGGACATTTTAATGTCTTTCGCTACACAGTGAGCGAGGGAATATTCTGGGGACACGGTGAACAGATCTCGTTGTTCTTCTCGTGTCACGCCATACCGTGCTTTGTGACCAGTGGAATGGCTTTCCATAAAGTCATCAAATATGGGTTCCTCAGCTATAACCCGGCGAACCGTCGCTTCACGATGATCGTCAAATTTATCACCAGCGAAAGGGGCTAACCGATTGAAGTGGACTACTCTCGGCTTTCCATTAGGTGTTTTCCTAATTCTGTAGACCACATCATTTATTCTCTTTACGATCTCGTAGGGACCTTCCCAATTCTTTTGTAGCTTTGGTGATAAGCCACGACGTCTTTGTGGATTGTAAAGCCACACCAAATTCCCAGGTTGAAAACCACCTTTTTCAGCCTTGACGTCATACTGGTCCTTCATCCGATCGCTGGCACCTTGAATGTTTGTGCGGACTTGTTCATGGATGTCATTCATTCTTCTCCGTAAGTCCGTTACATAGTCCTCCCCGGCTAGATCTTCACCGGGTTTACTGCCAAATACCAGGTCGCATGGTAAGCTCAACTCCCGCCCGAATAAGATGTTAGCTGGTGTCTGCCCTGTTGTCTCATGCACGGATGAACGGTAAGCTAACAAGAACAGATGAAGATGTCGGTCCCAGTCTCGTTGATCGTTAGAGACTACCTTTGACAAATACCGATTTATTGTTCTATTCATCCGTTCAACCATGCCATCAGACTGCGGGTGTAATGCAGTAGTTCTGGTTTTCTTTATTCCTAATATCTTACAGATATTTTGGAACAGAGCAGACTCGAAATTCCTTCCTTGGTCGGAATGTATCTCTCGCGGTACTCCAAATCGGCAGATGCATTCTTTTACCAAGACTTCAGCGACCCTTTACGGCTTCCTGGTTGGGTAATGGATAGGCTTCGACCCACTTAGTAAAGTAGTCCATTACTACTACTATGTATTTATTTCCATCATCAGTTTCGGGGAATGGTCCGGCCACGTCAATCGCAATGCGTTCAAAGGGACTTCCAACGTTATATTGGCGCATAGGAGCTCTTCTTTTCCTATGTGGCCCGTTACTTCCCGCGCAGACCACACATTTCTTGCACCACTCTTTAACATCTTTGCAATTTACCCAGTAAAATCGTTGGCGCACTCTCTCAAGGGTTTTATTCACTCCAAAATGTCCAGATCCGTCGTGGATCTCCTCCAATACTTCCGGTACTCTATTCCTAGGAATTATCAGCTGGCTCCTACTCATAGTACCGTCAGTATTCTCTATGACACGTTTCAGGAGGCCCTCTTCAACCACAATAGAGTCCCACTGCGCCCAGTTAGATTTTACACTTTGTGAGTGTCGTGCAACATCTTCCCAAACTGGTCTACTATCGTCACGTTTCCAATCCCGTATGATTTTCAAGTCCGAGTCATTCTCCTGGACCTTGCGAAGGTCTTCCGTTTGCCAACTATCATTCACTACTGTTGTTCTGGCGATGGTAGAGAGTTTTTCTTCTAGACGACTGCAATGCTTGCATTCGTCCTGGCAAGGTCTTCTTGATAATGCGTCAGCATTACGATGGCTTGTACCTGCTCGATGCTCAATAACGAAGTTATATTCTTGCAATCTTTCAATCCATCTAGCTGCCTGACCTTCAGGATTCTTAAATTGTAGCAGCCATTTGAGAGCAGCGTGGTCAGTTCTTATAAGAAATCTTCTACCGTACAAATATTTGTAGAAGTGCTCCACGGATTTCACGACAGCCAGAAGTTCTTTTCTGGTGACACAATAATTCCTCTCTGGTTTTGACAAGGTCTTACTAAAATAGGCAATAACCTTCTCTTGTCCGTCTTGTATCTGGGAAAGAACGCCACCAATTCCAACGTTGCTGGCATCTGTATCAAGAACGAATTCTCCTTCTGGTAAAGGATAACTTAGGACAGGTGCACTTGTCAAGGAATATTTAAGTTGTTTGAACGCAGCTTGACAGTTCATCTCCCAGATAAATTTTCTGCCTTCCTCAGTAAGCCTTGTCAATGGCTTCGCTATGTTGGCAAATCCAGGTACATAACGTCGGTAGTATGTACAGAGACCAAGGAAACTTCTCAATTCATGTTTATTCCTCGGTACTGGCCAGTCACTCACAGCCTTTATTTTCTCCGGGTCAACTGCAATACCCTTACCAGAAACTACGTGTCCAAGATAATGAACTTCTTTTTGAAATAAGTGACAGTTCTTTGGTTTGAGATTCAGATTAGCCTTCCTCAATCTTTGGAAAACCTCTTCCAAGTTCTTCATGTGGTCCTCGAACGTTTTTCCTACCACAATAATATCGTCGAGGTAAACCAAACATGTTTTCCACGACAGTCCAGCCAACACGGTTTCCATAAGACGTTCAAAGGTTGCAGGGGCATTGCAGAGCCCAAATGGCATAACAGTAAATTGCCAAAGACCGGTACCGATGGTAAATGCCGTCTTTTCTTTGTCTCTTGGGTCTAAATCTACTTGCCAGTATCCGCTCTTTAGATCAAGAGTAGAGAAGATCTTTGATCCTGCCAATGTGTCCAGTGTATCATCTATTCGGGGTAGCGGGTAGCTATCCTTCTTCGTCACGTTGTTAAGTTAACGATAATCGACGCAAAATCTCGTAGAGCCATCCTTCTTCTTCACTAGCACCACTGGTGAAGCCCATGGACTGCTTGAAGGTTCAATCACACCTTCCGTCCTCATGTCCTCTATAATTTCTTCTGCTTCTTCCCGCTTTGCCAGTGGTAATCTTCTTGCTGTTTGGCGTCTCCGGTGTCTATTTTATGATGGACTACATTGGTTCTTCCTTTGTCCTTCTTGTCCAATTGGAACACATCTTGAAAGTTGCCAATTAAACCCTTAGCCTTGGTTTTCTGGTCGGCGGTCAAATCCTGGAACGATGTTGACAGCTCCTTGATTAAAATATCTGGAACTTTACAGGATGTGTTGTCTTTGGCCTTTACAGTTCGAATAATTGATGATACCGCTGAACATTCACCTACTACGGTCCCTTTTTTACCTCCCGCTTATCAATATATAGATAAGGGAGGTATTGTTTTTGGTCAGATTTCTCGAGTGTGGGTTTTCAACATATGAGCACGAATTAAGGTCCCTAGAATACGATTTTACTATTTTTAGCGTGATGTCTGTATGTCTCTCTGTGTGTGTGTGTGTGTGTGTGTGTGTGTGTGTGTGTGTCTGTGTGTGTGTGTGTCTGTGACGATTTTTCGTCCACGATAACTCCAATACGATTCATGTAAAAAATATAATATTTGGTATTTAAGAGTTTTATTCTAATATGATGAACTGATTAGATTTTGACTACAATTGGGTAACCGGAAGTAGTACTTTACTTAAAGCTTTAAACAGTTTTTCCTAAAAAAATACCTCTAAATACCATATTTTCGCAAATTTCGTAATTATAAATTCAAAGATTTTTTAATTTTCTACCGATCTGCATAATTACGTTTATATATGACTTCCAGCTAGAAAGAAAAAAAATATATAAATTATAATAATTTTACATATCGTTTAGGCTGAGGAATTTCGATAAAACAGATGAGTTATTCATATGTTCGCAAAATTTGACATATGATGTCAAATTTGATGTAAGTAAGTGTAAAAGATAAAATAAGTAAAAAATGAAGTAATTTTATTCCAAAATTTAAAAAGATGGAAGAAATATATTAGGAATATATTTGCATCCGTGAATCAAAGTAAGTTCAGTTCCGGTTTTAGTAACGCCAAAAATAGCTGTCATATTGGTCATACAAAATTTATGAAGGAAATTTTAGGTATGAATTAAATTAAAAATATTCTGAACTGCAATAACAAACTAATTTTAAAACTACAAATTAAATGTATTGAAAAACTTATATAGAATATATTATTACAGTGGCGGGAGGTATTGTGTTGGACACACCAGATTTTTTAGTATAACGGGATATAAATTAATGTTCATTACTCGAACTGGGATTATCTTGTCGGTTTTGAGCAAGGCCTTCCCAATTACAACTCCAGTCCCAGTTTTAGCATCATCATTTTTTGGCTGGAGCATGACAATGTTTCCCTCACAGAAGCTACCCTCTAGCTGTGCTTCCACGATTGATTCACTTCGTTCTGGGAGGGTTACATCTTCCGTTATTAATACTCGCATGGCATTGTCATCTCGTGGATTTAATACCAGTTCTTCATCATTGACCATCATCACTCCATTCTTCAGGTCAAGTTTAAATCCATGCTTTTTCATAATGTCCATGCCGAGAATGAATTCATCTTCTACATCAGCTACCAGCACACGATGTTTAATGCACGTTTTTTCAACAGTGATGCTCAAATCTATTTCTCCAGAAGCGGTAGCTTGTTCTCCTGTAGCTGTGCGTATTTGCCACTTTGTTGGAAGTAGATATTTTCCGAATATTTTTCTTGCTAAGTCGGGTCTGATTATTGTTTTGTCGCACCCGTACCCAGCAACATTTTAAGCGGGCTTCTGTTGATAGGTCTACATAGATGCTGTTAGCTTGATGATGAAGGGATGCGACATAACTAATGGATTCTGGGGCTACTGGCTACTGGTTTCATTGTGACGGACCCCATAGATAAATGATTGAGTGGCCAGACATTCCAAAACACTGTCAGGAGCTGTGGGACGAACTAAACGAGCTATATCAGCTTCCAATTCTTGAAGGTTTTCTTTAGAACTCTGATATCGGTTCCTCAGTTGCGTCTGGTACACTTGCTCCAGATGCGCATTGCCATATCGCATATCCAATCGTTTAACAAGTTGTTCGTAATCTTCTTGTTCATCTTCTTTTAGCGTTTGTAGAATATCGATGGCTTCTCCACGCAGCGAAACTGTCAACGCTGTAGCTTTTTCTTTGGAAGTCCAGCCATTCGCTTTGGCAGCAGCTTCAAACTGTTTTACATAATTCGGCCACGAAGTCTTGTCGTCAAATTCTGGTGTTTTTATATGCAGTCTAGAACTACTTTCTGGTTTCTTCTCCTGAGTTTCATTAGTCTTGGCTGTATTAAAATTTGAAACCGATGGTAACGTAATTTTGGAGAAATTTTGCTGTAAATCTGCAATCCTCATATCGTATTCATCTTTCAGATTTTTTAAATTGTCTTCTATTTTTTCTTCCAATTTATTTTCTAAATTTCTAGAACTTTCTTTCAATTGTTCGTTCAATTTTTCTTCCAAACTTCTAGAATTTTCCATTAGTTTCTCTTCCCATATTCTAGAATTTTCTGTTAATTTCTCTTCTAAAGTTCTAGAATTTTCTGTTAATTTTTCATCCAATTTTTGTTCTAAAGTAATAGAAGTTTCATCTAGTTTTCTAGAATTTTCCTCTAATTTTTGTTCTAAAGTTTTAGAACTTTCTTTCATTTGTTCTAAAGTTCTAGAATTTTCTTCTAATTTTTGTTCTAATGTTCAAGAATTTTCTACCAGTTTTTGTAAGTTTTCATCAGATTTTTTAGAACTTTCTGCTAACTTTTCCTCCATAATTTTACCAAAATCGGGCAAGCTACCCGTAATTTCGAATAAAAAGTCATCAGGATTTTCACCAGCTTCTACCAAAGCTTGCCGTAGACGTTGTTGTAAAACAGACTTGGTTCCCGATGTCTCCAACTCTCGTTCTTCCAGCTCCCTCTTGAGATCGGTCAGTTTATTAACCCCACACCTGACACCAATTGTAACGTTTTATTTATTTAGGTGAAGTGTAAAATTGATTAAAACACTAATATTTATATAACCAAGTTTAATAAAAGAAATATTAATTATAAAAAATAATGAAAAACAACTAACACTAAGAATTAAGAAATATAAACACTAATTTAAGGCTAACAATTATTAATAAAAGTTAAACACTAAGATAATTTATTTAAACAATTAGAACTACGCAATATTTATTTCAACAATATTTATATCACTCTTTATGTATTTATATCACCATCTGTTCACTACACGTATCGATACAAGACTGTCCTCGCGATCTTTTGCTAGGGGTATTTATATTAAAACACTTCATTCTAGAATACTCTTTGATTCCTTGAAAATCAGAACAATGGGGAGCGGACGGACGTGTTCTGACCTGTTCGCTAGCGGCTGCCGCCCGCACCGCGACCCTGGGTTCGCTACACGGGCATTAAAAACTCGAATAACTTAAAAACTAATAACTCTTTAAAATTTAGCAGAATTAAGGTCTGGGTTGACTATTGTGACATTTTTTTTAATTTGCTACTATGGTGGAGGACACCATTACCCTACAAGTAGAAAAGTTATTTTATATAATTATGTTGCTACGGAAGTAAGTTATGTGAAACAAAGTAACATTGTTCAAACCCATATAGATCAATTAGTTAAAAAGGCAAACATCGCGATGAAGGAAGTATGGAGTATAGTTGAACGTAAATTTAAAAATAATTATAAAATAAGATTAATGTTATTTGACTCAGTAATAAAAAGCATACTTTTATGCGGCGCAGAAATCTGGGGATGGGAAGAAATTGAAAAGTTAGAACAAATACAAATTAAATATTTGAAATGGACACTAGGCCTATAAAGAAGTACACCACAATATATCGATATGGAAGAAACAAATAGAGATAGAATAAGAATACAAGCCGGATTGAGAGCAACCAAATACGAAGAAAAAATAAGAAACTGTGATACACGTAGAATACTATACCAGTGCTGGAAAGAAATCAAGAGAAAGGAAGATAGAAATCACCATTGACAACCTGGGAAACAAAAAGAAAAAACTACTTCCAAAAAAATGGATATTCA
The DNA here is from genome assembly GCA_035578165.1 of Stenolophus ochropezus. NCBI lineage: Eukaryota > Metazoa > Arthropoda > Insecta > Coleoptera > Carabidae > Stenolophus > Stenolophus ochropezus. The sequence continues at coordinate 13,794,077 of JAQOWZ010000020.1, forward strand.
TCAAACGAAATTGAAAGAAAAAGACAGGAAAATATTAACATAAAATTGGAAGTAGCAAGCAGAGACCAAGAACTACAGAAGCAAGAACAAGATAAGAAGATACAAGAATCTAAATATAACAAGACATACAAAAACATTAGGCCAATAGGCACGCCACAATACCTAAGAAGTAAAAATGGACGATCAATAGAACTAATAGCCCGACTAAGATGTGGAAATGAAGCAAATCAAAATAAATATTGGCTCGAAAAAGACAACAGATTATGCAGACTCTGCAAAGAAAAAGAAGTAACGCTAATCCATCTACTATATTATTGCAGGTATCTCCCAAGGCAAACCAACAGCCTACACTCTATCCTAGATGAATCCGGGGTAGGAGAGACCTGGGCCAAAATACTCAATAAGACCAGAGAAGAAATAAAATAATCAAAATATATGTATTTATATATACGTATTGTAGTATGACATATCTCAACCAAGATAATTATTGTAATTTGTTAATGTAAAGAAAAAAAAATTCTAAGCTGGAAAGCAAGAATTAAAGAAATAATAATAATAACAAATAATAAAGTATATGTTTATATCAACGGTGGCGAGAAATAAATATTTCATAATAATTTTAGAAAGAATATATATTTCATATTCATTCAAACTATTATTTATTTGAAAATTGTTCATATTTTTAAATATTTTATATTTATTTTATTTTCAGATTGTTGGTAGTATAATTACCTACTTACTCGTTTTTTTGCAATACGATAACTAATATATTTTATTATTATACTTCAAGATAACAACTATGGAACCCAGACATTAAAAAATATACCTCTATCATGCAATTGAAACAGATGAAATATTATTGTTATTATAATTATTGTCAATTTTGTATGATTATAATGTGAATTTGAATTTCAAATACAATTAATATTATATACAACTTGTGTTTTAAGGACTTTAATATTTTAAACCTACATTATGAATTCCTATTTTTTTTTCTAAATACAAAACTAATGTTTCAATTTAAATATCATAAACAGGAGCATAAAATATATTATTTTATTTACTTTATAAAATATAAAAATAGTTTTTGAATATTTTTTCTGTTCGTTATTTTATTATAAGTAGATATTCATGCTAAAGTAAATAAATGTTCTAAATAAATACTGAAATCTTCAAAAATAATAGTGATGTGTGTGTCATATTCGCTTTCTCAGACACAATGCTTTCGGGTTTCGAGAAAGTAAAATACCAATACTTGAAACTAATCTATATTGGACACAGGCGCAGTATAAGAAAGTACAGCGGAGAGAGGGGAGCAGCAAACAGCGACGCCCAGTTTCATCAGCTGCTGTCAATCCGCCATTCTTGTAGGAACCACGTTTTCAATTGTGGCAAGTGTTTCGGTTTCGTTATTTTATATTTTATTACAAAAACAGTTTTTCAAAAATTACAATATGCCATTTTGTGCAGTTCATGGTTGCAATAACCGATTATCCCGTAAAACACAACAACAAATAGAATATGAGAAAAATAGAAAAATAACCTTTCATCGGTAAGATTTACATTCGCTAATTGTTATTTAAGATAATAGTACCTGTAAAATGTAAATCACTTGAGAGTTTAGATTTATTTATTCGAAACTTTTTATACTTAATTTTAGCTGTTACTGTATGATTAAATAACAATAAATTAGTATGAAGGCGTGTTGTTAAATTCAGCGCAAATTTATTCGAATATTTCATCGTAAATCTAATATGACGTCACTGATAGAGTGATAGATCACCGATGGAGCTGATTACTGGTGAATAAAGACACGGTTTGATGAAAATTAGTGATGAAAATAATGGAGCAATATATTCTTGCAAAAATAATTTCCGCTGAAAGCTCATCAGAATCTTTTTCTGAATCGTCTTCTGATTCAGAAAGTTCTGATGACGATATAATATTAAGGCTGCGCGCCAGGCAAAAAGTGTGATTTAGCAATACGTTCTCGATTTTTTTCTTCAGAACTGTGAAAACATTAAAATGAAAATAATAGGACTAAATGAAGCGGCATTAATGATTTCAAAAATATATTTTTACAAATCATATGTAATATTAATAACGAGGAAAAAAATGTTAAATTTTTTAAAATCTGAAATGATTATTTTCTTTATAAATGCACATAAGTCATGTATGGAGCAGTATTATGTTAAAAAGTTGATTTCATATTAATCAGAAGTAATTGCTGAATATAGCTAGATATATAAAAGTCGCATAATTTCTTTTATTTTTAATAAAATAAGCCAACACTTGAAACAGTGTTAAATCTGTATCTTTAAAAACATTTTTTAAATAGATTGGCAGGTAAAATAAAAAATAATTATTATATTCACTATACAGATCTTTGGCTCAAGAATCACATGAATTTTTGTGTTTATTTTTTCAATGTAAAATACAGTGTCTGTGTGCTTCGAAATATTTCTCCTATGTTACTTATAGGCAAATTTAGTTCACTCTTTTGCCACCACGTGCCACATGAAATTTGAGCTGTCACAATGCAATACAAAGAGGAGTTAGGGCGGAGCTTAACTTATTAATTAGTTTAGGTAGACGTAGGGGAAAATATTGAAATACATGAATATGGTTTGGATAACGAATACATAGCTATTCGTATGTTTGAAAATCAAACTAAAAAGAAAGTTATTCCTTCCGGTTTATTTATTGGCGAAGTAAATGAATATCTAGCAGCGAGTCCCGATGATAAATGTTATGTAATACCGGGTGTCAACTTTTCTATTACATCTTTGTTCGAAAATAATTTTAATATGAATTACAATTAAATTTAATATTGCATTTCTTGCGTTACAAAAAAAGTACACATCGGTATATGTATATACACATTAAATTTAATAAATAATTATATATAATATTTTATCTTACAATAAGGTCTAGTGCTGCATGAAAATGCTATCATTGAAGTGAAGTGTTTAGGTTCAATACACGAAAAAAAATTCTTTGGAGGAAGCATGCAAGAATTTTTGTATGGAATTAAAAAACTGTGAAATGACATTGAAATTGAAAAATAATTATCATTATCAAGTAATAGAAAATAATATTACATTTAAATCGTTAAATAAACAAATTTCATTTCAGATACGAAGCCAATTACACATTTTTAAAAAAGATATTTGTTATTTCATCATTTTCATTAACAAAGACACACCAGTATTTATTTTGAAAATCTAAAGAAATTATTTATTTTGGGAAGAGCATATGAGAGACCGGCTTATTAATTTTTATAAGAAGTGTATAGTAGTAGTACCAGAAATAGTTTTGCGAAGAATTCAGAAGGGCTTTAAATGTAGAGAACCTCTAGAATTTATTCCTTACTATCAAAGTAATGGATAATTACACTTTTTTTAATTTCAAAACATAAACGAGAATAAATCCATTTTTATAAGAATTTATTTTACATGAAAAACGCTTCCTGGATTTCTTTTTAAATTCAGAACTCTTCACTGTTCTGATTGGTAATACTACTACAAGCCAATTTTTAAGAAGTACTTTAGGTCACCAGAAATTAATTTTTTTATCAATAATGTATATTGAAAAAAATCTATTAAAAAAATCCATTTCCTTACGAGAAAATAATAACACTGAATTTTCAGAACAAAAAGTTCCTAAACAACCTATGTAATTTATTATGTGTTTATTAATAATTTTGTCGAAGACAGTTGCTATAAGTACATTCTTTTCACACAAATTGTTACATCACTATTTCACTTATTGTGACCGTTATATTTGTTACAAATCACCTGTGATGAAGTTTTTCTGTCAGTTAACAAAATTGTTTCATTATTGAATTTAAAATATGGTTATTTTATGTAAAAATAAAAATTCCCAATAATATTAAAGATATTGGGTTAGTGTGTTTTAATTTTATTTATAAGTAAATATTTAAAATAACGACATTTTGAGATATATAACAATTTTTAAATTTATAGTTTATTAAATGAAGATGTAAATGATACGGACATTATTTCTTAAGGGCGTTTTAGACGATCATAAGTTTACATCAATTTCTACAACTTCGTATATTGTTCAATGTGATTCTGACACTTTACACGTTCAAAGAAATTTGACTGTTCATAGTTCATATGCTATGACATAGAAATTCTCACTTAGAGCATGTCCTAAATTTCAAGGTCGTTTACTTCAAATTTTAGTTAATTCTAGGGATTATGTTGTTATCAAATATCAAAAGTAAAAAATAAACAAATGTGAAATCATACATCATTGTGATCAACCTATATTTTTCTTTTCTTTATTGATACCCCTACTTTATAAGGAAAAATAGTTCAAAAATTTTGAACGTGTAAAGCGGAGCCATTTGATCAAAGAATATGATGTAAAAATATGACATAAAATAGTTCAAATTCTTTGATCGTGTAAAGCCACCTTTATTTCTGTCTAGTTCGAATGATAGTAGGTACAGATTGTATGAGATAGTTCTGCAGTTGACCACAATTCAACAATGTTATTCTTTTTACATGTCAAGAATATTAGTTCTGTTTTATTTCACTTTAAACACAAGTGAAGTGAAATGTATGAAAAAAGAATGCACCAAATAGCGCTTAGAGTGCAATATTACGTTAAAAACATCAATAAATTTTTATATTTGTTTATTTTTTTGGAGGAGGGGTATCGGGACCCGAATATTCCATAGTCCGGCAATGACTAAATATTACAAAAAAAAATGTGTACATACTCTGAATATACACATTACCTAGTAGCCCTAACCCAAAAAAATTCATTCGGAACACAAAATTTTTGTATAAATCCGAACTCTGATAAAAAAGTAACAAAAATTTAACATCTACTACTCAACGCAATCAAAAACACAGTTACACAGTTTGCTTGTAAAGAGCGAATTTATAATTGGAAGACGAGGGTCATTATTTTACTGAGAAATGGATGAAGGGAGTCGAAAAAGTAACCAATTTTTGATTGGTTGATAATGTCATAAATCATAAATCATAAGAAGCCACACCTCTTCTTATGCTGCTTGCAGTGCCATCTCTGGACTCAGAAACAAAATAGTCCACCTATCCCGCATCCTTAATTAAATTAATATTATTACATTTATTATTATTTTTTTTCATTTATTAATTCTCTACGTGTTTCGTCATCAACTTCAACACTGATTTCAGTGCCTTTAGAATTTAAAATTAAGTTTTTCATAGTTTATGATTTGTTTAATGTTGATAAAATTTATTTACTATGACCTATAAACCTGACAGCACAGATCTCCCACTACTCATCCATCGAAAAATTAGGAATCCATCGGCACATGGGGTCGATGAATGAGATGGATCATCGGTAGATAGTGCGCTGAATTTAGCAACGCTTTGATAGTTCAACTTAAAATTCATCAGAAGATATAACAACGCGTTGATGAAAATGCGCATTAGACATTGATGAATTTAACAACACGTCTTGATTTTCATAATTACCCCTCTCGTAGGACTGTTATTTTTTTTAACACTCCGTTGGCAACGGTAACATATATATTGTAACGTTTTATTTATTTAGGTGAAGTGTAAAATTGATTAAAACACTAATATTTATATAACTAAGTTTAATTAAAGAAATATGAATTATAAAGAATAATGAAAAATAACTAACACTAAGAATTAACAAATATAAACACTAATTTAAGACTAACATATATCAATAAAGACTTAAACACTAAGATAATTTATTTAAACAATTAGAACTAAGCAATATTTATTTCAACAATATTTATGTCACTATCTATTTATTTATATCACCATCTGTTCACTACACGTATCGATATAAGACTGTCCTCCCGATCTTTTGCTCGGGGTATTTAAGTAAAATATTTCCTTCTGGAATATTCTCTGATTCCTTGAAAATCAGAACAATGGGGAGCGGACGGACGTGTTCTGACCTGTTCGCTAGAGGCCGCCGCCCGCGCCGCGACCCTGGGTTCGCTACATTGCCCCCTCCTTAAGACTGTTTCGTCCCGGAACAGTTCGTTATGACGAAATCTGCACGCATCACCCTTGGTGCATCTGGAAGTCTTGAAGAAGTAACAGTCGATGGTCCGTTTGAGCTCTTCTTGCCCGGTAGAGTTGAAGCTGCAGACTAGAATTTCCACTCCGGTAAAGCGGAAGATTGTTTCTAACATGCTTCTAACAATCCTCCAATCCAAACCATCTAGTCCACAGCCTATCTTCGGTACTGCCAGCTTCATGATGTCGTTCACCAACAGATGGTTCTTCATGTCACACAGCGAATCCCATAAATTGCGGTATGACGGCTTCTGATATGAGTATGGTTTCGTAACGAGATAGTAAATGTACCGCTTGTGTTCTGCGTTATCATCCTTCAGTTGTAGCGTTTTCCCGACAGTTGGACGTTGGTTGGCCAGTTCTTGTACTCGTCCAAATTTTCTTTTAAAAACTAAAGCGATGCCGCGGGACATTATAATGTCTTTCGCTACACAGTGAGCGAGGGAATATTCTGGAGACACGGTGAACAGATCTCGTTGTTCTTCTCGTGTCACGCCATACCGTGCTTTGTGACCAGTGGAATGGCTTTCCATAAAGTCTTCAAATGTAGGTTCCTCAGGTACAACCCGGCGAACCGTCGCTCCACGATGATCGTCAAAGTTATCACCAGCGAAAGGGGCTAACCGATTGAAGTGGACTACTCTCGGCTTTCCATTAGGTGTTTTCCTAATTCTGTAGACCACATCATTTATTCTCTTTACGATCTCGTAGGGACCTTCCCAATTCTTTTGTAGCTTCGGTGATAAGCCACGACGTCTTTGTGGATTGTAAAGCCACACCAAATTCCCAGGTTGAAAACCACCTTTTTCAGCCTTGACGTCATACTGGTCCTTCATCCGATCGCTGGCACCTTGAATGTTTGTGCGGACTTGTTCATGGATGTCATTCATTCTTCTCCGTAAGTCCGTTACATAGTCCTCCCCGGCTAGATCTTCACCGAGTTTACTGCCAAATACCAGGTCGCATGGTAAGCGCCACGACGTCTTTGTGGATTGTAAAGCCACACCAAATTCCCAGGTTGAAAACCACCTTTTTCAGCCTTGACGTCATACTGGTCCTTCATCCGATCGCTGGCACCTTGAATGTTTGTGCGGACTTGTTCATGGATGTCATTCATTCTTCTCCGTAAGTCCGTTACATAGTCCTCCCCGGCTAGATCTTCACCGAGTTTACTGCCAAATACCAGGTCGCATGGTAAGCGCAACTCCCGCCCGAATAAGATGTTAGCTGGTGTCTACCCTGTTGTCTCATGCACGGATGAACGGTAAGCCAACAAGAACAGATGAAGATGTCGGTCCCAGTCTCGTTGATGGTTAGAGACTACCTTTGACAAATACCGATTTATTGTTCTATTCATTCGTTCAACCATGCCATCAGACTGCGGGTGTAATGCAGTAGTTCTGGTTTTCTTTATTCCTAATATCTTACAGATATTTTGGTACAGAGTAGACTCGAAATTCCTTCCTTGGTCGGAATGTATCTCTTGCGGTACTCCAAATCGGCAGATGCATTTTTTTACCAAGACTTCAGCGACCGTTACGGCTTCCTGGTTGGGTCATGGATAGGCTTCGACCCATTTAGTAAAGTAATCCATTACTACTACTATGTATTTATTTCCATCATCAGTTTGGGGGAATGGTCCGGCCACGTCAATCACAATGCGTTCAAAGGGACTTCCAACGTTATATTGGCGCATTGGAGCTCGTCTTTTCCTATGTGGCCCGTTACTTCCCGCGCAAACCACACATTTCTTGCACCACTCTTTAACATCTTTGCAATTTACCCAGTAAAATCGTTGGCGCACTCTCTCAAGGGTTTTATTCACTCCAAAATGTCCAGATCCGGAGTGGATCTTCTCCAATACTTCCGGTACTCTATTCCTAGGAATTATCAGCTGGCTCCTACTCATAGTACCGTCAGTATTCTCTATGACACGTTTCAGGAGGCCCTCTTCAACAACAATAGAGTCCCACTGCGCCCAGTACGATTTTACACTTTGTGAGTGTCGTGCAACATCTTCCCAAACTGGTCTGCTATCTCCACGTTTCCAATCCAGTATGATTTTTAAGTCCGAGTCATTTTCTTGGTCCTTGCGAAGGTCTTCCGTTTGCCAACTATCAATTACTACTGTTGTTCTGGCGATGGTAGAGAGTTTTTCTTCTAGACGACTGCAATGCTTGCATTCGTCCTGGCAAGGTCTTCTTGATAATGCGTCAGCATTATGATGGCTTGTACCTGCTCGATGCTCAATAACGAAGTTATATTCTTGCAATCTTTCAATCCATCTAGCTGCTTGACCTTCAGGATTCTTAAATTGTAGCAGCCATTTGAGAGCAGCGTGGTCAGTTCTTATAAGAAATCTTCTACCGTACAAATATTTATAGAAGTGCTCTACGGACTTCACGACAGCCAGAAGTTCTTTTCTGGTGACGCAATAATTCCTCTCTGGTTTTGACAAGGTCTTACTAAAATAGGCAATAACCTTCTCTTGTCCGTCTTGTATCTGGGAAAGAACGCCACCAATTCCAACGTTGCTGACATCTGTATCAAGAACGAATTCTCCTTCTGGTAAAGGATAACTTAGGACAGGTGCGCTTGTCAAGGAATATTTAAGTTGTTTGAACGCGGCTTGACAGTCCATCTCCCAGATAAATCTCCTGCCTTCTTCAGTAAGCCTTGTCAATGGCTTCGCTATGTTGGCAAATCCAGGTACATAACGTCGGTAGTATGTACGGAGACCAAGGAAACTTCTCAATTCATGTTTATCTCTCGGTACTGGCCAGTCACTCACAGCCCTTATTTTCTCCGGGTCTACTGCAATACCCTTACCAGAAACTACGTGTCCAATATAATGAACTACTTTTTGAAATAAGTGACACTTCTTTGGACTGAGTTTCAGGTTAGCTTTCCTCAATCTTTGGAAAACCTCTTCCAAGTTCTTCATGTGGTCCTCGAACGTTTTTCCTACCACAATAATATCGTCAAGGTAAACCAAACATGTTTTCCATGACAGTCCAGCCAACACGGTTTCCATAAGTCGTTCAAACGTTGCAGGGGCATTGCAGAGCCCAAATGGCATAACAGTAAATTGCCAAAGACCGGTACCGATGGTAAATGCCGTCTTTTCTTTGTCTCTTGGGTCTAAATCTACTTGCCAGTATCCGCTCTTTAGATCAAGAGTAGAGAAAATCTTTGATCCTGCCAATGTGTCCAGAGTATCGTCTATTCGGGGTAGCGGGTAGCTATCCTTCTTCGTCACGTTGTTAAGTTGACGATAATCGACGCAAAATCTTGTAGAGCCATCCTTCTTCTTCACTAGCACCACTGGTGAAGCCCATGGACTGTTTGAAGGTTCAATCACACCTTCCGTCTTCATATCCTCTATAATTTCTTCAGCTTCTTCCCGCTTCGCCAGTGGTAATCTTCTTGCTGTTTGACGGATGGGTCTTGCGTCTCCGGTGTCTATTTTATGATGGACTACATTGGTTCTTCCTTTGTCCTTCTTGTCCAATTGGAACACATCTTGAAAGTTGCCAATTAAACCCTTAGCCTTGGTTTTCTGGTCGGCGGTCAAGTCCTGGAACGATGTTGACAGCTCCTTGATTAGAATATCTGGAACTTTACAGGATGTGTTGTCTTTGGCCTTTACAGCTCGAATAATTGATGATACCGCTGAACATTCCCATACTACGGTCCCTTTTTTTAGTATAACGGGATAAAAATTAATGTTCATTACTCGAACTGGGATTATCCTGTCGGTTTTGAGCAAGGCTTTCCCAGTTACAACTCCAGTCCCAGTTTTAGCATCATCATTTTTTGGCTGGAGCATGACAATGTTTCCCTCACAGAAGCTACCCTCTATTTGTGCTTTCACGATTGATTCACTCCGTTCTGGGAGGGTTACATCTTCCGTTATTAATACTCTCATGGCATTGTCATCTAGTGGATTTAATACCAGTTATTCATCATTGACCATCATCACTCCATTCTTCAGGTCAAGTTTATATCCATGCTTTTTCATAATGTCCATGCCGAGAATGAATTCATCTTCTACATAAGCTACCAGCACACGATGTTTAATGCACGTTTTTCCAACAGTGATGCTCAAAACTATTTCTCCAGATGCAGTAGCTTGTTCTCCGGTGGCTGTGCGTATCTGCCACTTTGTTGGAAGTAGATGTTTTCTGCACAGTTTTCTTGCTAAGTCGGGTCTGATTATTGTTTTTGTCGCACCCGTATCCAGCAACATTTTAAGCGGCCTGCTGTCGATAGAGCCGTCTACATAGACACTGTTAGCTTGATGATGAAGGGATGCGACATAACTAATGGATTCTGGAGCTACTGGAATACGGGTCGACGATTGCCCCTTCGCATCAACCCGACTTAGTTTCCCGACTCTTTTTCTTCTTTTCTTGCTTCTGCTTTCCTCTGTTGTTTTCTGCAGAGCCTTTGCGGGTGACCTAATTCACCGCAATTCCAACAACGGAGTTTCTTTCTTCCAAAAGCATGAATTTCGGATGTAATACGTCTTATCCTATCATCTAGGTCCTCGATATTCTCAGCATCGATATTTCGCACTCGCGACTGGTTACGTGAAGCTTGTTTGGCTGCTTCATGATCTAAGGCATATGAAAGTGCGTCAACCAAAGTTTTTGGTCGAGCCAATCGCAGTGCTTGTTGAGTTTCATTGTCACGGACCCCATAGATAAATGCTTGAGTAGCCAGACATTCCAAAACACTGTCAGGAGCTGTGGGATGTGCAAGACGAACCAGACGAGCTATGTCGGCTTCAAATTCTTGAAGGTTTTCTTTAGAACTTTGATATCGGTTCCTCAGTTGCGTCTGATACACCTGCTCCAAATGCGCATTGCCATATCTCATATCCAATCGCTTGACAAGTTGTTCGTAATCTTCATGTTCATCTTCTTTTAGCGTCTGTAGGATATCGATGGCTTCTCCACGCAGCGAAACTGTCAGCGCTGTAGCCTTTTCTTTGGACGTCCAGCCATTTGCTTTGGCAGCAGCTTCAAACTGTTTTAAATAATTCGGCCACGATGTTTTGCCGTCAAATTCTGGTGTTTTTATATGGATTCTGGAACTATTTTCTTTTTCTGGCTTCTTTTCTTGAATCTCATCCGTCTTAACTATATCAGGATTTGAAACCGCTGGTGACGTAATTTTGGAGAAATTTTTCTGTAATTCTGCAATCCTCATGTCGTATTCATCTTTCAGATTTTTCAAATTTTCTTCTATTTTTTCTTCTAATTTATCTTCTAAACTTCTAGAACTTTCTTTCAGTTGTTCGTTAAGTTGTTCGTTTAGTTTCCCTTCCAAAGTTCTAGAATTTTCCATTAATTTCTCTTCCCTTATTCTAGAATTTTCTGTTCATTTTTCCTCCAGTTTTTGTTCTAAGCTTCTGGAATTTTCTATTAATTCTTCTTTTAAAGTTTTAGAATTTTCCGCCAACTTTTGTTCTAAAGTTTTAGAATTTTCTAGCAAATCTTCTTTCATTGTTCGAGAATTTTCTTCAGATTTTCTAGAACTTTCCTCTAATTTTTGTTCTAATGTTTTAGAACTTTCTTTCATTTGTTCCAAAGTTCTAGAATTTACTACAAATTTTTGTTCTAAATTTTCTATCAGTTCTGCTGTCAGTGTTCTAGAATTTTCTTTTAGAATTTTAACAAAATCATCAATTTCGAACAAAAAGTCATCGGGATTTTCACCAGCTTCTATTAGAGCTTGCCGTAGACGGTGTTGTAGAACAGACTTGGTTCCCGATGTCTCCAAGTCTCGTTCTTCCAGCTCCCTCTTGAGATCGGCCACTTTTAATTCACTTAATTTTACTTGTTTAGTAGCCATTTTATTTATTTTAATTTACACTTCACAGTTTTTAATAAGCCCACACCTGACACCAATTGTAACGTTTTATTTATTTAGGTGAAGTGTAAAATTGATTAAAACACTAATATTTATATAACTAAGTTTAATTAAAGAAATATGAATTATAAAGAATAATGAAAAATAACTAACACTATGAATTAACAAATATAAACACTAATTTAAGACTAACATATATCAATAAAGACTTAAACACTAAGATAATTTATTTAAACAATTAGAACTAAGCAATATTTATTTCAACAATATTTATGTCACTATCTATTTATTTATATCACCATCTGTTCACTACACGTATCGATACAAGACTGTCCTCCCGATCTTTTGCTCGGGGTATTTAAGTAAAATATTTCCTTCTGGAATATTCTCTGATTCCTTGAAAATCAGAACAATGGGGAGCGGACGGACGTGTTCTGACCTGTTCGTTAGCGGCCGCCGCCCGCGCCGCGACCCTGGGTTCGCTACAATATAGTAGAAATTTTTAAGCAGTAGAGAGACGTCATAGACTTGAAGAAAACGTTACAAAATGAAATAAAACTTTAAAAATTTAACATGTTTTTATTTAGAAAACCGAGTAATAAAAAAAGGTATCATAAAAAATTACTTATTTATGATATTTACTATTATTTCAAATTAAAATATAAGGTATTTAATGACATTTCAATTTATTTATAATAATTGCAGTATATTTTTTTTAACACACGTGGGCTACGACTCAAATAAAATATGTTTACATATACAGGGTGGCCCAGTGAAAATTATCAGCGCAATTTTTGGCCACTTAACATTAATTTTGCTAAAAAAGGGGGACACCTAAATGGATTAGTACCAATGGCATAACTTCAACCCTAAAATGGGTGTGGACTGGACCTCAAAAATTTTAAATGGAAAAGGGTGTCAAACATGACACATTTCGAAAGGCCTTCTCTTTTCAACAGTTTTTTTATTTTTCAAATCCGATCATTAGTTCCAGAGAAATATCGTTTAAAACAAATTTTATCAGGTGTTCAAAATTGCCATCAATTAGGCTAAAACAAATGACAGAAACTAAATAAACAATTCTTTCGACAAGTTGTTTGTAATAAACAAGTAATTTGTAAGTTGGATTTTTTTTGTGGGGTTATTTGAAGTCTAAAGTTTATGCCACGCTACTCGAATTTTTAGAAGATTTACAGCAAAGTACCGTATCTCCAAAATTTTGAGAAAAATCTTTATTATTGTATGGAAGTTCATTTTGAACACCTAATAAACTGATATTTGAGTTTCTGTCATTTGTTTAAGCCTACTTGATTGCAGTTTTTCACACCTGATAAAATTTGTTTTAAACGATATTTCTTTGGAACTAATGATCGAATTTGAAAAATAAAAAAACTGTTGAAAAGAGAATTGAAAGGCCTTTCGAACTGTGTCATATTTAACACCCTTTTCCATTTAAAATTTTTGAGGTGTAGTCCACACCCATTTTAGGGTTGAAGTTACGCCATTGGTACTAATCCATTTAGGTGTCCCCCTTTATATTAAAATTGACGTGTTCGAGCGTTTTTTGCAAAATTAATGTTAAGGGGCCAAAAATTGCGCTGATAATTATCACTGGGCCACCCTGTATTTGTTTCTTGTCACGCCGATCGATTGAGTTGTCAAATAATATAATATAAAATCTTTGTTTGTTCGTTTAAGTTGTATTGTTTCTTATTATTGTTCGTATTCGTGTTCTTTGTTTCTTGTTATACGTTTATTTTATTACCGCAAGTAATAATGCCTAAAGCATTATCGAAACAGTCGCAAGTGCTAACTGCAAATGCGATTGCATATTTTGAAAAAGAACTGGCACACGGTGGACCATTACTGCAATTAAAAGCAGTTCGAGAGGTATATTATCATTTTATTTGTTGTTATTAAAATTTAAATCAATTATGCATATCTAGAGAGCAGCAGATTGCTTAAATTTGTCATAAGCGACACTCCACAAAATTTCCGGAAAAGTATCAAGAAATGAAATACTAGTTTCGCCAATGAAGTCCATAAAGCGGAAAAGACCCATTACTGAAGTTGAAACGTTTGTAGAGTGTGTAATAAGAAACGTCATTTATAAGATGTATGCAAACAGTAAGTTTATTAATATTGACGACCTATAATAGTAGAAATTATAACAAATTTCCTTAATTTGTAGAATCACATGTAACTTGTAAATCTATAAACCAAATTTTAAAATTTCGAAATATCTTTTACGGTTCTGCCTCAAGTCTGATTAAAGTTTTACATAACATGTACATTAGAGAAGACTGTGGCTTAGTCATTCTGATTAAGAAACTTAACATTTAGGGCCGGTTTTTCAATCTCTGGTTAAAGTGCCGGTTACCTTAACCATCGGTTAACAGAAAAATATCGCATCGAAAATCTGATGTAAGTTGTCAAAAATACATATTATTTACTATTTCGATGCGATATTTTTCTGTTAACCGATGGTTAAGGTAACCAGCACTTTAACCAGAGATTGAAAAACCGGCCCTTAGTATATTTTTTATTACACAACAAACACGATCATATACATATTATTTTTTCACCTAATACACATATTTTGTAACGGCAAAACTAATAATTATATTTAAAGTTGTAAGAAATATACATTTATTTTTTGTGCTCCTGTATAAATATATCCATATTATTTAAATTTTTTCGAGTCATTGTAGTAGCCATATTTCCGGAGAATGAAATATGATTCATAATTCACTCTTCTTGGCCAATCACAAAACCAGAAATCAATTATTCACGTTTATTTTATATGTGGATTACCTTACTATAGCCGTCTGGCAGCTGACGGTATAGTTGTTTGTCATTTTTACCTCCCGCCTATCAATATATAGATAAGGAAGGTATTGTTTTTGGTCAAATTTCTCGAGTGTGAGTTTTCAACATATGAGCACGAATTAGGGTCCCTAGAATATGGTTTTATTATTTTTAGCGTGATGTCTGTATGTCTGTGTGTGTGTCTGTGTGTGTGTCTGTGTGTGTGTGTGTGTGTGTCTGTGTGTGTGTGTGTGTCTGTGACGATTTTTCGTCCACGATAACTCTAATACAATACATGTAAAAAATAAAATATTTGATATTTGAGAGTTATATTCAAATATGAACTGATTAGATTTTGACTACAATTGGTTAACCGGAAATAGTACTTTACTTGAAGCTTTAAACAGTTTTTCCAAAAAAAATACCTCTAATACCATTTTTTCGCAAATTATGTTATTATTAATATAAAGATTTTTCAATTTTCTACCGATCTGCATAATTACTTTTATATATAACTTCTAGCTAGATAGAAAAAAAATATATAAATTATAATAATTTTACATATCGTTTAGGCTGAGAAATTTCGATAAAACAGGTGAGTTATTCATATGTTCACAAAATTTGACATATGATGTCAAATATAATGTAAGTGAGTTTAAAAGATAAAATAAGTAAATATGAAGCAGTTTTGCTCTAAAATTAAAAATGGTGGAAAAAATATATAAGGAATGTATTCGCATGCATAAATCAAGGTAATATTGGTTTCGATTTTAGTAACGTCAAAAATAGCTGTCATATTGGTCATACAAATTTTATTAAGGAAATTTTAGGTACGAAATGAATTAAAAGTATTCTCAACTGCAATAACAAACTAATTTTAAAACTACAAATTAAATGTACTGAAAAACTTATATAGAATATATTTCGACAGTGGCGGGAGGTATTGTGTTGGACACATCAGATTTTTTATTTTTATGTTGCCATTTTCTGAAATATTTATGTGTTTTTCCGAATTTGCAGGAGTACAAAAATATAGTATAACATTCGGGATTATGGCCATTATTCACTCAATTGATTTGCATCATTCGCCTACGGCATGTGATGCAAACTTCATATTCGTGAATAATGACTATCATAATCTTTTATATAATAATATATTATTATTAATGTTTCTTGTAAAAATAATAGTGAATAATAGATAATCAGCCCATATGACGTTACTAAATGTAACAAGTCACTAATTTTAGTAACTTTGAAATATTTTATGATCTGTATTACAAAAGTATTTAAAATATTATCGAGTTGTGGTTAACAGAGTTGCTCTTTTATAATCCAGATTGTTGTGGTCGTTAACGGAGAGCAAGGATTAGGATGCTATTAATTTAAAATGTATTCTGCAGGTATTCTTTTCGATTTATATTTAATATTTAAAGCAGAAAAAGTAAGTACCCATATATTTTTTAAATTGTTATAATTAATGCGCTCGTTAATACGTATATAAGATTACAAATTAAAATTAATATTCTTCAAAAGAGAGTTTTGGTTGCAGAATGTTAATCTAAGAGATTTTATTTTATTTTTATGTACACTGTCCAACAGACAAAGTAACAGGACAGGGAACCTACAGCTTATAGTGCGTTCCGAAGTATTCGGACACAGCGGTATATATTTTTGGTTACAGATTTGTCGTCACTGGAATTTGATCCCCCAGATCTCACACTCCGGTCAGCGAGTCGAAGTGTGCTCTCAACTAATCCACCAGTATCCGTATGCTATTGTAACATTTATTTATTTAAGTGAAATGTAAAAATAAGTGAAACACGAATATTTATATAACTGAGTTAATGAACGAATAATAAATTATAAAAAGATAATAAAAATAAGTAACACTATGACTAAACAAATATAAACACTAATTTAAGAATAATAGTTATTAATAAAGATTTAAACTCTAAGAACATTTATTTAAACACTTAAAACCACGCCATATTTTTTACACAACATTTATATCACCAACTATTTATTTTTTTCTACTTTACATGTCACTGGTATGCACTGACCGACACTAACTGACTTCAGTCCCAGACTAAGTATAAATATACTTAGTCTGTGCTTCAGTAACTCTGCACACTCTTGACTTATACTCACTTTCTTCAGTGACTGCACTACACTCTGACCAATACTGTTTTTTTGCCAATGAATCTTTCGGACGTTCCAGAGCTTTCCGGCCTCTTTAAGGGGGTTCACTACTAGTGAAATAAGCCCAAATGTTGTTTAGTAACACCATTAAAGTCGTTTTAAAACTTGACTTTTTCAAAATAAATAAAATACTGTCAAATTGTTGAAATTTACTACTATGTATCTCTAATGATGGATATTTAAATTTTTATCAGATTTTATTATCTTATTCGTTTAAAGTTTGCATATATTATGTATACTGTACCACATATTTAAAACAAAATTTCAAAAATACTTTATGAGAGTGGCATAGTTACACCATTTTTCTTCAAGATAATATCAAATTTTTAACATTTATTGTAAAATTAGCAATATGCACGTTTCCAACTTACATTTTACTTATTTACATAAGTTATAAAAAACTGTGGTTTTCTGTGAAATTTGTCTTGATATACCAACTATAATATTTCAAATACAGGTACTAAATCATATAGTAGTTATTTAATGTATAAGAACTATTAAATATAAGATGAGAGTGAACTTAGCAGCCGATTAGCATCAGCCGATTCAAAATTGAACTGCTTGTGAACAAACTAAGCCGCGCGGCCAGCAGCGTCAGACCAAGGCCAACTGTACCATATAAAAATTTATACAAATCTTAAATAGACGTTATTCAACGTTTATACATATATTACAAGTCTGATACTAATTAAAACTTAATTATTAAGTATCAAATGGACATTAGAAGTCAGGGTTCTTATAGATATTATACATTATTGATATAAATGACAATTATGACCTTGAGCTCCAACACGCTAAATTTGAATTTATATGAGGTATGCACACATAAAATATTATTATTATTAATATAAATATAAATATAAACTTTGCACAATTTCATCCTTATATTGTTACTAACAAAATGCAATAGACAATTTCTACCCATGACATGACCACACTGAGAATAAATGAGATACAAATAGGAAGAAAATAATTTTTATTGTTGTTAATATAATGATCGTCCGAGTTTCAAACTTTGTATATATCATCCCTAGTTTGTTATTAACGAAATACTATATACAAATTCTACCCAATAGCCGTATGAAAAACTTTATCAATAAATTATTGTTAACTGAAAATATATATGAGATATAGACATATGAACAAAATAATTTTTATTGTTGTTAATAATGATCGTCCAAGTTTCAAACTTTGTATATATCATCCTTAGATTGTTACTAACAAAATACTATAAACAAATTATACCCATTAGCCGTATGAAAAACTTTATCAATAAATTACGGCCTACTGGGAATATACATGAGACAGACATATGAAGAAAATAATTTTTATTGTTGTTAATAATGATCGTCCGAGTTTCAAACTTTCTATATATCTTCCCTAGTTTGTTACTAACAAAATACAATTAACAAATTCTACCCAATGACCGTATGAAAAATTTTATCAATAAATTATTGTTAACTGAAAATATATTTGAGATAGACATATGAAGAAAATAATTTTTATTGTTGTTAATAATGTTCGTCCGAGTTTTAAACTTGGTACATATCTTCCCTAGATTGTTACTAACAAAATTCCATAAACAAATTCTACCCAGTAGTCGTACGAAAAACTTTATCAATAAATTACGGTCTACTGGGAATATATTTGAGATAGACATATGAACAAAATAATTTTTATTGTTGTTAATAATGATCGTCCGAGTTTCAAACTTTGTATATATCATCCTTAGATTGTTACTAACAAAATACTATAAACAAATTATACCCATTAGCCGTATGAAAAACTTTATCAATAAATTATTGTTAACTGAAAATATATTTGAGATAGACATATGAAGAAAATAATTTTTATGGTATTTTGTTAGTAACAATCTAGGGAAGCTATGTACAAAGTTTAAAACTCTGACGATCATTATTAATAAAAATAATAAATATTTTCTTCATATGTCAAATCTCATATACATTCCCAGTAGACCGTAAATTACTGATAAAGTTTTTCGTACGGTTAATGTGTAGAATTTGTTTATGGTATTTTGTTAGTATCAATATAGGGAAGATATGTACAAAGTTTAAAACTCGGTCGATCATTATTAACAACAATAAAAATTATTTTCTTCATATGTCTATCTCATATATATTTTCAGTTAACAATAATTTATTGATAAAGTTTTTCATACGGCTATTGGGTAGAATTTGTTAATGGTATTTTATTAGTAACAATCTAGGGAAGATATATACAAAGTTTGAAACTCGGACGATCATTATTAACAACAATAAAAATTATTTTCTTCATAGATCTATCTCATGTATATTCCCAGTAGGCCGTAATTTATTGATAAAGTTTTTCATACGGCCATTGGGTAGAATTTGTTTATGGTATTTTGTTAGTAACAATTTAGGGAAGATATGTACAAAGTTTGAAACTCGGACGATCATTATTAACAACAATAAAAATTATTTTGTTCATATGTCTATCTCAAATATATTCCCAGTAGACGGTAATTTATTGATAAAGTTTTTCATACGGCTATTGGGTAGAATTTGTTTATGGTATTTTTTAATAACAATCTAGGGAAGATATGTACATAGTTTGAAACTCGGACGATCATTATTAACAACAATAAATATTATTTTCTTCATATGTCTACCTCCGATATATTCCCAGTAGGCCGTAATTTATTGAGTTTTTCATACGTCTATTGGGTAGAATTTGTTTACAGTATTTTGTTAGTAACAATCTAGGGAAGATATGTACAAAGTTTGAAACTCGGACGATCATTATTAACAACAATAAATATTATTTTCTTCATATGTCTACCTCCGATATATTCCCAGTAGGCCGTAATTTATTGATAAAGTTTTTCATACGTCTATTGGGTAGAATTTGTTTACAGTATTTTGTTAGTAACAATCTAGGGAAGATATGTACAAAGTTTGAAACTCGGACGATCATTATTAACAACAATAAAAATTATTTTGTTCATATGTCTATCTCAAATATATTCCCAGTAGACCATAATTTATTGATAAAGTTTTTCATACGGCTATTGGGTAGAATTTGTTTATGGTATTTTGTTAGTAACTATCTAGGGAAGATATAATTAAAGTTTGAAACTCGGACGATCATTATTAACAACAGTAAAAATTATTTTGTTCATATGTCTATCTCATATATATTCCCAGTAGACCGTAATTTATTGATAAAGTTTTTCGTACGACTACTGGGTAGAGTTTGTTTATGGTATTTTGTTAGTAACAATCTAGGGAACATATGTACCAAGTTTATAACTCGGACGATCATTATTAACAACAATAAAAATTATTTTCTTCAAATGTCTATCTCAAATATATTTTCAGTTAACAATAATTTATTGATAAAATTTTTCATACGGTCATTGGGTATAATTTGTTTATAGTATTTTGTTAGTAACAATCTAAGGGTTATATATACAAAGTTTGAAACTCGGACGATCATTATTAACAACAATAAAAATTATTTTCTTCATATGTCTATCTCATGTATATTCCCAGTAGGCCGTAATTTATTGATAAAGTTTTTCATACAGCTAATGGGTATAATTTGTTCATAGTATTTTGTTAGTAACAATCTAAGGATGATATATACAAAGTTTGAAACTCAGACGATCATTATTAACAACAATAAAAATTATTTTGTTCATATGTCTATATCTCATATATATTTTCAGTTAACAATAATTTATTGATAAAATTTTTCATACGGCTATTGGGTAGAATTTGTATACCGGGTGTAGAAATGGAAAGTGGCGCATAGCGATTTCAATGTTATTTTTTTTCAACTGCTGTATCTCTTTACCTAATCATTTTAGCGCAAAAAGCGTAAGAGTACAAGTTGTTCTAAAATTAAAAAGGTATCCTATAAAGTCAACTTACTTTCATAATTATTCATATTTAACGATTTATTAATAAAATAAAATTTAAAGTTTTTTAGAAAAAAAAATTAAGATTGCCTTGATAAATGAAAAAATTTTTGAATAAATTATTGACAGTGACAATTACTTGTCATAGAAAATTTTGATTGACTCTGAAAATGGCTAATTTGACTACCCAAGAGAAAATTCAATGCTTGGAATGGTATTTGTGTAGTAACAGTCACTATAAGGTCTATAATTAACAGAAATTATTCAAAAATTAAATGTCACTATGACTAATTTTCAAAATTTGTTTCATTTATCAAGGCAGTCTTATTTTTTTTCTAAAAAACCTTAAATTTTATTTAATTAATAAATCGTTAAATATGAATAATTATGGAAGTAAGTTGACTTTATAAGATGCCTTTTTAATTTCAGAACAACTTATACTCTTACGCTTTTTGCGCTAAAATGATTAGGTAAAGAGATACAGCAGTTGAAAAAAAATAACATTGAAATCGCTATGCGCCACTTTCCATTTCTACACCCGGTATAGTATTTTGTTAGTAACAAACTAGGGATGGTATATACAAAGTTTGAAACTCGGACGATCATTATATTAACAACAATAAAAATTATTTTCTTCCTATGTGTATCTCATTTATTCTCAGTGTGGTCATGTCATGGGTAGAAATTGTCTATTGTATTTTGTTAGTAACAATATAAGGATGAAATTGTGCAAAGTTTATATTTATATTTATATTAATAATAATAATAATAATAATATTTTATGTGTGTATACCTCATATAAATTCAAATTTAGCGCGTTAGAGCTCAAGGTCATAATTGTCATTTATATCAATAATGTATAATATCTATAAGAACCCTGACTTCTAATGTCCATTTGATACTTAATAATTAAGTTTTAATTAGTATCAGACTTGTAATATATGTATAAACGTTGAATAACGTCTATTTAAGATTTGTATAAATTTTTATATGGTACAGTTGGCCTTGGTCTGACGCTGCTGGCCGCGCGGCTTAGTTTGTTCACAAGCAGTTCAATTTTGAATCGGCTGATGCGAATCGGCTGCTAAGTTCACCCTCATGGTTGTGGTATCTATTCAAAGTTTTTCCCTGAGTGAAAGAATTGAAAGAAATGTGACCTTTATGCATTCTGCTATAGGGTATAGAATTGTACGAAATCCATTAGAATACACTGTTTGTTCCAGGTACCCAGCTAAGCACTGGATTTGGAAATCCCAAAGTAATATTAGCATACCTTACTTAATATAGATGGATAATAATTGTCACAAGTTGTAGTAACGTTGATGTACTCTTGGTAATAAGAACATTATGTTATAGCAGTTTCGTTTTTATGCAAAAATTGTTTGCAATTCCACAAAGATGATTATTGCTAAGAAATTAACGGTATTAAAATTTTAAATACATCCCTGTCTAGTTGTTTCCATGTCGTACAGTAATCCATCTATATTAAGTTAGGCATGCTAATATTACTTTGGGATTTCCAAATCCAGTGCTTAGCTGGGTACCTGGAGCAAAACTTTGAATAGATACCACAACCATAAAATAATTTAAACGTCAACTTGAGATCTTTTGTCGTACTATACAATGAAAGATATCACAGTTTGCTGCATCATGGTGGACCATCTTCGCAATCAATCAGAAGTGATCCCACTACTGCCGTCACTGTCAGTAATTGTAATAAAGCCTCTGGACGTCTAACTGCTATTTGCAATCACTTTATAGTATAGGACATGCCGGCTCTCGTGTTGCTAATTTTTTTTCCCAAGCCCACAAGCAGCGGTTTTCAAACCACCAGAAAACCTCTAGATAAATAACTAATGTCCTGTGTTTTTTTTACCTATAGCTAATTCTTTGAATCTATTTGCTCCAGATCTTTTTGATTTTTGTTAAAAGTCTTAAATCAAACGAAACCAATATTGAACTCAATTGAATCATTCATTTAAATAACCTATATTTGCAGCATTGGAGCTAAAACATCGATGTATCGATTGACCGGAATATGCAGTCGTTGGGATTGGGATTCTTGTACATCAACTTAAAACTACAATTATTAAATGCGTGGTTCCCAATGTACCTGGTTTCTGAATAATAACTACAGTTACTCTGGTTCAATTTCAGAATATATCATCAGTGACAAATAAATACAACCCAATAAGATTTTATTTTTATTTAATTAAAAAACATTCAGATGCGTAACACCAGAAGTGGACATACAGAACATGTAATAAGTTAACAATAATATTTACAATATTTATATGTAATACCTATATAGAACACGCTAGCGCTGCGATCGAATTAAAAAGAAGTGGTACCGGCAACTTAACACTGGTGGAGAAAATGGTGAGAAACTTAAAATTTTCTTCAAATAAAAAAGAAAATTTTCAATATGAAAATGCAGAATAACACATCGACAATATTTCAGTGTTTAAATACTTATTTGATATTATGGTTTATAATTATCCTTCTTTGGAATTATGAAAGTGTATGTTTATTGTCAAAGTTTAAGAAGTGAGTTGAAATATAAATCCTTACAATTCTGACATATAGAACAACTGACATAGTATAAGGAAATGGAAAAATCTTTCACTTATTCCGAAAAAGTACATAAATTACTATTATAAAAATGTAGATATTTCAATAGAACGATCCCAGTAATGATATATCAATAACTTTTGAATCCGGATCACTTATTTTTCATTTAACTGGATTAGTTTACCTCCTCTACTAAATATTCCAATTCTAAGTGATCCATTCGCCGAGGTAGATCAGAAGGAACTGTTTAGTTTGTCACGTGTTTTTGCTGTACTTTTGAATAGAGTAGAAGAAAATGGAAAAATTTATAATACAAAAACCAACATTACTTGTGTTTTGGAATATTGGTATTAAATCAGAGGTGATATAAAGAAAAAAAATAAAATCATAACCGCTATTTAGATGATAAATTCACCACGTCTTTTACAAAGTTAGAGCCACGATTTTTTTTTCTTCTCACTACTAATCCCTTACAGCGCCAACAATACTGTTGAAATATTTGAGTTTGAGTTTCTATATATAGAATATTATTCGGTAGTATAAAAAATTAATAAATCAATTTACGAAGTTAATTTTGAAATATTTACAAAATGCAAATGTCGGCAGCCTTAGTCACATGATCGGTCGCAATAATATACCAAAAAAAAATTTCCATGGCTACCTGATTTTTAACAAAAGTATTACAATTTATATTTAATATATCTCGTATTACAGTCCTGCTATTGAAACAATTGTGATCTTATCTGACGTAGAATTTAATTTTGAACAACTTTCAGTCTTGTAATTTTGTTCTAAATTTATCAGGAGAGAGAGAGAGTATCCGCAATTGTTTGTATCCCATGTTAAAGTCCTATGTTCCGCATTTCGTTGCACACCTTGTATATATTTTTTACGTGAAACGTCGAATTTATCATATCTATGGGCAAATATAAATTGCTGTCAATCAAATATCAAGTCGTAACCATGGATTTGATAAATCTCCATGTCTCACGATAAAAAATATTTACGGTAGAATATACTGCATCTTACTTAACCTATATAAATACTCCATTGAGTTTAAATCTATATTAAAATTATTTTTTGGTATTTACAGTTATTTAGTATAATACAAATATTATAAAACAATGTCATACTTTTTTCTAGACTCCCTAGATGATTTTCCGATTAATAATATCCCCTCTCGAAATATTTTTCTGCGTACGCCACTGTTCCGTATATACACTTCGTTTTAAATGTCCTATAATCTATAATTTTGCTGTCGCAATGACAGCGGTTTGTTTGTATAGCAGTAGTAGTATACTTTAAGGAAAATAACAGATGGCGCACCAAAAATTTGCAACCATATAAGCCTTTAATTGAACGGAGCGCTGCGGTGATCTTTAACCAGTGTTGCCAGAATACCGATTTTCGGTAGAGCTAACGAATTTGTATACAATTTACCGAAATACCGAATTTTTATTAAAATGTACGGAATAATGCATATATGTACGAGTATTATTATTCATAATATAACATACATATTAGTTTACCATTTTTTACATATCTTCATACAGAATTGCAGAATAATCACTGAGAAAAAACAGATTATAAAAATAATACCTCTGCATTGAGAACAGTTTTGAATTGTTTTATGAAAAGTAATTGGCCCATATTACGAACGCACTTTTACAATAATAGCTTTTTTAGAAAGCGTGATTTTACATTTTAATCTTATAAAGCCTGACGTTACAAAAGTTCTCTAATGGCATGAGCCAATAAAGTAACTGACATCTGGTGGCGAAATTTAAAATAAGAGCACTAGAGAAAACATTCCAGCGGTTATATGCTAGGGGAGCTGGTTTTTGTGAAGTAAAATATCTAGTATATCAAAAAGATATTGTTCAATAGCTCAATGCAGTAATTATATTATTGCAAAAATATCCATACATTATTTCTCCAAGGATATTGAGTTACAAAGTAAATGGAAAATTACATTATAGATAGAGAAAAAAGTGGCTCCAATATGAACATTTGTTCTGCTCATTTTTTGCTTTCAGATCATCATCTATGTAAATATTATGTAACTCTAAATTGAAAAACAATTTTAAAACAAGATATTACTCCGATCTCCGATTCAAAAAGTTCTATTACAGCAGTTTAACAGCAGAATTGTTAAAAAATATAGTCGAAAAATATAAAGAAAATATATATAATTGGTAAGAGTATTAATGAAATATACATCTTTATATATGTCAGATAATCTGATTAATGAAATCAAACGATAGTTTTGTTTCCTTTACCAGTGTAAATGTTTTTATATTTAGTCGTATGTTACAACAAAAGTGGCCATTAAGGAAATAGTTATTTGTGCTGCTAGGTAGCAGAGTTGTTCTTTTCTGGTCCGAAGGATATGTATATGGCCGAGTCGCAGTGGAGGCTGGATAAATCTTGAGGACCAGAAAACAACTTTACTACCATGTATCACACACTATTTTTTATCGTACAGAACAGAAGAACATAATAAAATTTAAAAAAAAACATCTTACGAATACTGAATAATTTAACATTTAACTTAACCACAATGAAATTTGTGAAATGGACTACCAACATTAGAAATAGAATATGAACAAAAAACAAACATTTTATTCTGTTCTATTATTTACAGAATATATCATAAAAATACCTAGAATACATAAGTATCAAAATGTTTTAAAGTTACAATATTTTGAAAGCATGTTGACGTATTTTACTCTGGTTATTATTTTCTAAGGCATTAAATGTCGTCTGTTAGTCCGCACACAAACCGTTTTTTCTTCCGTAGGGAATAGTGAGATTTTGTAGGTTTGAACCGGCAAATGTCTACTTTCTTGCGCGCTCATACGCAGGAAAATCTTATTTTCAAAATGTGTAGGATAAAAAATAATTTTTGTTTTTGTTGAAATTAAAGACCAATAATACGTTTTGGATTACAAGAACCATATTTAATTTACCGAATACTACTGAGAATAGGTATTTTTAGAAAACGCGGGAAATATTGTATATACAATTTTAAAACCAAATGGTTTCAAAAATTTAAAAACATAATTAAAATCAAATTTTTTAAATTGTAGAATAAGCTCATAATTTTATAAAATAAGACTTTCTTTGAAATATTTAATTTTAGTTACACCAGTAGTCATGATATATTTCTTTAGTTTTATTTTATTTATTTTTATATAGTTTCTCCTTCAACTCTGTTCTTACTGCACCATTTAAGTATAGAGATAAATATTTATTTTCTTTTAATCACTTTACGTAAATAAACAAATTTAATGTACGAACTCGAGATTTCGTCTATAATATCAATGTATAAAATGAAATGTTTTCCTTATTGCTAAGATTTCAGTACTGCATCTATTGTCAGAGGTTAACCCGGATACAAGTGAGTTCGTAATACGTGCTATTATGTTTCAAACCGAAATAAAAATAATATAAAGATTCAGAGTATTATTTACCACTTTACGATTATTATCTCGTAACTGCTGTACCAAAATCTTTAAATGAAATTAAACTAAACAGTAAATAGAAAACATTTTTTATCTACAACTATTGAAATATACGGGTACATTATACGTGTGATACTACATATAATATACTACTCATATTACACAAGTGTAATATGAAAAGTTATATTACACGCTACACTTTTCTGTAATAAATAGAGTATATAATGTAACATATAACGTTTTAATAAACTGTTAATTTATTTATAATATATTTTTTATCATAAATATCAATATAAATGATTATAAAAGTATAATAAATACAATTTGAATAGTTATTTTGACATTTAAGTGCTACTGTGGCGTCATCTGTTAAGCTATATATGAACTACTCGCAGTTAACTGAATATTTAACAAATAATATCAGATTTTTTGTATGCCTGATAGTTGTAGATAAAGTATAGTATTTGACTCGCATAATATGGCTACATATTATGCTTGTTAAATAATATACTATTCTAATGCGATGTCAAAATGTGCTCAAATAAAAAATATTCCCTTTAAAAATCAATATTCTGAAAATTTTTCAGTTTACTGATTCAGAACAGTTAACTCTGGGAATATTTCTTCTTTAACAAATATAACTAAGTTGTTTCCGAATTTGATAACGGCTTCTGAGTTACAAATATTGGATATAGAATAACAAATAATGAGAATTACTTCTGAAATTCTACAATAATCCGATAAAATTAAGAAATTTTGGTAGAAATTGAAAAAAAGTGAGTTGGGTAACGGATCAAAACAATTTAATTTTTTCTGCAAATGTTGAACGATTTTTCCTACAATAAATTTCATGAACATTAAATAAAAGAATAAAGGTCTTCCACCATAATAAACAAACGCCATTCAAAACAATTTCTAACATTCTTACGTCTTACCTTCAATTAAGTAAATGATCGAAAGCTACCGAAATTTGACGAATAATTCTACCGAAAACAACAACTTGCCATCTGGCAACACTGCCTTTAATTCTATACATACATTTCAATAATAAATATGATTCCAGAAAAAGTCCAACCAAATAATAATATGTAAAAAGACAACTGTAAATTGCTTAAAGTAAATTTCGGAGTAATGTAAAGTTCATTGTCTTTTTCAGCTCGTTTTTCGATAATAAGCGCATCATTGACATCATTGGACCATTTCATAACGAGTCCGTTTTCTCGAAACATAGTAATTATTATGTTAAAAACGTGTATGTAAGGAGATCCAATAGGAACAATGTATGTGAAGTAATAAGATTTTGGACATTCCTGACAAATATGTACTTTGTTTTCTCCATCAAACAAAATTATCCTTAATTTAGCATCTTCTAATCGCTCTAAAGTCCCTATAACTTCGCCCATCGCTATCTTCTTAATTAATCCAGATCTGTTCGTTACTATAATCCTTTTATTTAAATCTTCTGCCAATTTACTTCCATCGTCGCCAAAGACGTATCCTGAACTTCTTGATGTAGCTATAATATTCATTCCAGATTTTGTAAAATCTTCTAATGTATCTATATCTGGATAATAACTTTGTGTACTGAAAGATGTTATTAATTGTCCTTGAAATGAACCAACAATTATAATATTAAATATCAAACAAGTTAATAGAAATATTCGATGTTTTCTTGTTGATATGAAATGTACTGGGACAGATATAAATAAAGCAAACATTTCTAAAAACGATGTAAAGCTGCATGTTTTGGTTATTTTTATTTCAAACTGAACAAAGTGCCAATACACAGAGCAAACAATAAACGAAAAAAGTATAAATAACCACGTTCTGACATCAAAACATCGGAATATGGACATCCATTCTGGGATCTGTAAAGCTTTTGGAACAATTAAGCAAAACTTGTCATTGATAACAGGAGTTAAATATTCAACCAATTCACTTCCCACACCGTCTACGAATCTCGAATTGAATGCAATATCAATTTTTCGGTATACAATATCACCGAAAATTCCATAATATGTTCCATTATAAACAAATCCATATTCATTTGAAGAACTGACCACCACTGGGGTAAAAGACATTTGCTGAGCCAACGTTCCTAACACCATTGCATCTAGGCCACAAAAACCAAGAGAAAGATTCAAATTTTTATATGGATTACTAGTCTGAAGCAATTTTGGTACTTTCATAACAGTTGGTAATCGTTCGAATAAACTTATTCGTAGTGGATATCCATTTAAAGACTTCAGTGTATTTCTAAAGTAGTTAGAATTTTTTCTCACGTCTGTCATATTGAACTTTACAACTGATCCCCATTTTTCCTCATCTCGTTGAAAAGGATTAAACATAAACAAATCCTTTTTGTTACAGGAACAAGGCATGTGGACAAGTATATTTAAAACACCATAATATGACCAAATGGTTTGAAATAATGTATACAAAAGTTCCCGTTTGACAGAAATGGATGATAGAAAAGTCACTAAATATATTCCTCTGGGATTTGGAAACACCAGTACTGATTTCTTCTTCAAAAGTTGACTAAAGTCTTCTATATCCCAGCAAATTATATGATATGCATAATTAAAATCTGCAGAAAAACTTCGCATTCGCTCATGTAACACTTGCTCCTCCAAAGAACTTTCCTTATGAGAATTGTATTCGGTGTTATTGAAATCTTCTTCCTCTTCTGTACATACAGATCCAGTAAAGTATTTGTTAATGCGAAGAACAGATGAATACCAAATTTCATGTCCAGTTATTTCAAGTGAAATATTTTTATCAGCATAAGGACTTGACATTATATTTGTAAAGAAATCTTCCACATAATTTTGGGTATATTTACTATATATCTTTATTGTAGTTACTTCTGTTGTGTTTTTGAAATTCCAGGAGTAAGCAGCCCAAAATTCATTGTAATCAATATTGCAATGCTCTTTAAAATTAACGGAATCAAAATGGTATTTCAATCCAAATGAAAACACTTGAATATGTATTACAAGGATAAATGTAATAATATATATTATTCGTATGTATACCATTTTTAGTTTCATAAAACAGTTCACTATAAAAAAATGTCTTTTTTATGTCATATATTCGTTTATCGAATACATATTAAATAAGGTATTCAAAAATTTGTTATCCAGTTTATTTTAATTAATGATATAAACAACAAAACGTGACATGTTTGTTTGTACGTTATTATGAAAATACTATTTATCAATGTAGACCGCTATTATAATTTATATTTCAAGAAATAATGATAATCAATAATATTTGTTGTGTGTTTAGATCTGAAAACAACATCGCTTATGTTGGGAAGTAAACATTCAGTGACGGCGACATGCACGTTATATCGGATAATATAATCAAACAATTACAAACATAGTAGGAACTAATTTTAGTCTTGTACAAATGTAAAGGCTACTACTTAATCTTGTTTCATGAAATCAAAAAAAAATGTTACATGTTTTTTATTCAACGGCTCTTACCAAACTTATTGCAATATAAAATATCCAAAAATACAATACTTTTCATTCATAATTTTCTAAAAAGATATTCCCGATTCGAATTTTCTTGACGTCGTAATTCACACTCATATAAAAAAATCTGACAAATATACATACACAAATAATACACAGGTCAAATGTAAAGTTAAGCGTCAGAGTAAACTAACCTAAAATTATTGTCACAGGAAAAGTACGTAGTGTTTTAATTGTTTCGTGTAAATATTTTATTAGTTCATAACTACAGATTAGTATGTATGATATTAAAATTACAAGTAAACAAGAAAATATAATCTATTTTAGTTTACATTTCGTCCTCAAGAGTGTGCTGAATTATTGTGAATTGTGAAGTTTGAGCAAGTGGCGTTCTATTGAAATTTAAAAATTGCAAAAAAGAAATAAAACAGAAGATGTGATATGACTCTTTAATATAATATTGTAATTACATAATTTATATGAATTTTTACTAAATATTTTACTTAAGAAACAAGCAATATGAAACCCATAAATTAATATTTAATATTGTCATATTACTGATATAATTATATTAATCAGTGTAATGGGCTATATGACCACTGTCGAATTGAAGGAAAGGAAGATATAAAAACTAAAAATGAACCATTGTGACTACCAATAATAATGTCATAAACTATATATTATCTCATATTTCACTGAATTATCATTTTAAATTAAAATTTATGTAACGGCACCATACTTCTGACGTCACGTAGGAGAGTGAAAGAACAGTTTACAATGGTAAAAGAGGAAATTTAATGAACCTTTTTTATTACTTAATAATATCGAATAAATGTTGATAATGATAAATTAGTCATAAAACCAACAATGAAACAATGTACAAAACATCAATACAGGCAATTCATAGAATAAAATAAAAATATTTTAATATTACCCAACAGATTATTTTGGTGTAAATTTGGTTGGCATTGAAATGTCAACTGTCAACATTGTTAATGTCATATGATTTTCGAAGGCTGTGTTTACAAATATCGTTCTAAAAGTGGAACATGGGTAATCTGCCAATTGTAGATTTTTCTATGATAGATGATATTTATCGTGACGTCACATATCCCCTCTTCAAAACTTTATTATTGTTTTTTTCCAGAACTATCAATAATTAAACGATTTAAAAAATTACGGGTATTTTTATTTTTGTACAGAATTGTAAACTAACATATACTCTATACCATGATCATTTTCATCAAAGGGATCAGAAAACCACGTGCTTTCGTGAATCCGTGATTAGTACTTGGAATACTGATAGTCTTAAACAGATGATGAACAACCAATTACAATTCACTACATTTGTTAAAGAATTAATCATGAATCACAAAAACTCTCGTGGTGCAGAATCGAGTATAGATTGAATGGTAGTAATGGTAATGTGGCTACGAAACAAGACGAGACTTTAGGATGGTCTTGTCTCAGTTTCGAATCTCGATTGTCTCTGTATTAATACATATTTGTAAACAAAAACACGTATGTGCTCAATACCTAAATAATAATAATAATAATAATAATAATACAGTTTTTTCACTAGTAGCCAAAACACCCACTATTATTACTATTTATTTGACATGAGAAATTATTGTTCACTACCGCTTACTTGGTAAGCATGATCACCTAGGTCAATAATGGTTATTTGTTTATCAAGAGCGTAAAGTGAATCTTTATTGCTCGTGTTCGTAAATTCAACGCGAGCGTAGCGAGCGCTGCAATCGAGCTAAAGCAATAAAGATACTTTGCGCTAGAGATGCACACATAATTTTTTCTACGACTTTACTAACGAAAAAAAAATAATAATAATACCTATTTAGTAAGTTCAATTCAATCTTAACCAATTTCCTTTTTGTGTTGCTGTAACCATGACGATATGAGTAAATAAATAATCTAAGCGAGCAAATTAAGTACTTTACCGCTCGTTGCTATGGAGACGCGCCGTAAAGTATTTATTTGCTCGTTCCTCAGTAATCATTGACTTTACGATGACAAAAGAGAGCATAAATATCAACTTTTCATGGTGGTCGTAGAAAAAAATTATTATTAACCATGGTCGATAATTGTTTGAATCATTTAACTCAACAAAAGTATAAAGAATGGATTCATAATTTAAATATCCCATCTAAATTAAATAAGTAAATCAGAAAAAACCAAATTAAAAATCAAAAGTGAGGTTGACAAACTAAAACATCAAATATAAAAACAAAGACAATCTACTTTATTTTTGTGAATATTATGAAACAAGTTAAAGTTCATGTCAAAATGTTTGTTATTGTATTTTTTTTTTCTAGTAGGATTGGGATTCTCAACCATGATATACAATATACTATTATTAAAACAAAGTATTAATTATAATTTTTTATGTACTTATTGCTGACAAGATTTAGTACTTAGAAAGTGAGAACGAATTAAATTTCAAAAACTTCTTCCATAATTATTTAATTGTCATTTGCTACTTCCCCACTTCATAAGAAAATGCTTGAGACCACCTGAAATCAAAATCGAATCAATGTCGCGTGTATATTATAGAAGTGATGATATTCGTTCCGAAGTGAATTTTATTTTATCGAGACTTGAATAATAGTCTCCATTCAATTTTCCTAGTCTCATTACAACACATATGACTGTCTACCTAATAATATTATAATTTTTTGATTATATAAATCGCTGTTCTCATTAATCAATCGTGAGATTAGAACAAATGTTTGATTTCGTGATTTATTTGGAAGAAGAGGGTAGAAAAAAGATTTGTTTCAGCCTTTAATGAAACTGAATTATTTTCTATAATATTTAACCTTACAATAAACTTCTATTTTACATCTACTTGCATTTAAATTTTTTTCATTGCAATTAATATTTACGCGAAATCGTGAAAATAAAAAATTATTTAGACAATTTAATAATAAAATACTGAACAATATCCGTTAGAAATTAGGGAAATAATGTAAATATAAATTCATGCTACGCCACTGTAAAAAGAGTAAACTACATTTGAGAAAGTGACACATTTTGTTTGCTCATAACCCTCGCTTTAAGTTGTTTACAGGTTTATATTCAACGCAAAAGTTTTTGTGTTATACAAATAAACTTTAAAAATACAACATTTTACATACATTTTTTTAAAAATAATATAGCAATGAAATATTACACTTTTGAAATGATTGTAAATATAACAATTAAATTATTACAATACAATTATTAACAAATGAAATATTGAAAATCATAATTTATTATCATAAGTAATATAATAAGAGCCATGAATTTATTGAAAAAAAATACGAATAGTTGTTGCGTAGTAACAGACAAACTAGTGTCAAAAAAGACATGTAGATCACAATCCGAGTTGTCGTTACTTCGCAGGAATTATAAGTAAATTATACCAATTAAATTCATAGCTCGAATTATATTTACTTGATTATTTCAAGATTGACAATGCTTCAAACTTAAAATTTTTGTTATCAACAAAATATAACCATGACTATGATACTGTGGTTTTATCTTTCTTCGCTAAAAACTACCTAAGGCCATCAAATGAAGTAGTGTAGAATAATCAATAAAACTTTAAAAAAAATTAAGCTGTACGCTGATTGTAAAAAAGTCTATTGAAGTACGAGATTCATAAATGTTATTTTCTTTCATTTTGGAATCCCCATGATACTTCAAAAAATTTTTGAACAATTGCTGCTGGCTGGTTTCAATCTATCTCAAAACTCTCTGTGTGACTTCATTGTTAACATCATTTTCAACAGACAAAAAATAAGTTTCAAAATACTACGGCATCAAACCATATCGGTTTGATGCCGTAGTCATCAAAAATATTTGACATTTAGAAATTTGTGATTGAAAAACATAGCCGAAAAACGTGTCCATTCTATTCGCTAAGGCCTTCCAGCCTATTAATTCCTTTTCGTACTCATGCATTGAAATGTGTTGTTTCGCGTTGCCTAAGCAACGCCTGGAAGCCTGGAACGTCAATTTCCCAGGTCTCCACCAGATAGTGACCGGGAAATTTTGGAAAAAACACTCCTACTTCTACAGCATTTATTAAAAAACTATATTTATAATAAAATAGTATAATGTTTTAAACATTCTTTTACCTAATAATATTAAAAGAAAATAGGGGATTATTAAACGAAATTTAATGTAGAAAAAGTAAATTTAGTGCATTTGATATACAATGTTGGCAACAACTGCTGTCATGTTGACAGATTGACAGCACTTGTTAGTACTGAAACACATAACCACAAATCATTTTGTGTATACAATAAATAAAAATATTTGTACAAATAGAAAATTAATTATTGATTTTATGATTTTCGTACGAAAAATATTGTACAAACCTCTTGCGTGAACTGGGTTTCCGGAATCGTTCTACACTCCTCCGGAAACCAGTCGTTCCCGCATTTGGTATGTAAATAACTATTTTAAGCGACGGTAACGCCGCATTAGTGGCAAATTGCCGAAATAGTTGGCGTGCAGTTTCAAATTTTTGTTTATGATTCTTATGACAGTTATGTAAAAATTTCCAGAAACCTAATGAAACAAACTATTTCTTGTGATAAAATTTAGAAGTTATTATTCGATGTAGGTTTTAAATAATCGATTTAAGTATATTTTCACGACAAAAGTATAAACTAAGTACAAAATTTTTGTAAAAGTTGTCATGTCAGCGACGTACATGAAATAATTAAAAAAATTGTAGTTATATTTTTTTTAATAAAGTAATTTATTTAAGTACAATTTGTATTCATAATATTAATATTACATTCAAATAAGTATATTGCTTTTGGTAGTTAAATGTAGCAAGCGTAATGTTAGATTCAGATTGTAATTGCAAATGTGGAAAAGAATATTGTAATCATGCGACTGCAGATTGTATTTACGTGAAAGCAGAAAATACAGTCCAAAACTGATCAGTTTATGATTTGGAACAAGCCTTTACAAGTGCAGTTAGAAAAATATCACAAAGTTTCAATAAAATCATTCTACATAAACACGTCTGGAAATTTTCTTGATACTCCTTTTACATTTTCAGAACATAAGTAAAGAAATTTTGTCTGAAACGAGTGCATAAAGTATTATACTTAATAGCGAAATAAAAAACGCATTCAATAGGGCTGAAAGAGTAAAGAAAGAATGAGTAGAAAGTAGAAGTCAAAAAAATAAAAACCGTAATAAAAACTTCATACGATACACAAATTTGCAATAATACTACATATTCTGCAATGAACTCTTTCATTGTGTACATATGTACCAATAAAATTAGATTGGTACAGAGAAAATATGACAATGAATATTATTATGAAAATGTTGTTGATAAGAATCAATGGCTACAATTTTTATTGTAATCAAGCTATGCGTTATGGCTTGGAAACCGAAAGTGAAGCGAGATCAGTATTTCAAGCTTTAACTAATTATACATGAAATTGGACATGTGGTGTTGTAATATTATCTAACCAACCATACTTAGCATGTAGTGCTGATGGTTTTATCAAAACAGAAAGCGGATTTGAACTTCTGGAAATAAAATATCCTTATTCCTGTCAAAACAAATTCATTGTAGATTTACAAAATAAAAGTCAGCTGTAAATGATTTAGAATTCGATGAAAATAGTAACGTTAAACTCAAGAAGTCCGACAAATATTACACACAAGTCCACTTTTCAATGCACTTACTTTATACCACCGTTTGCCATTTCATTATTCGTAGAAAGAGATGAGAAGTTTCTATCTACATTAATTCCAAAAATTCACGACTTTTATTTTAAATATTTCATCCAGTTTGTTCTGAATAAGTTTTAATTGTATATTTATATTATCAACGCATGAAATAATGAGTATTATAGTATAGTAGAAATTTTTAAGCAGTAGAGAGACGTCATCAATATTTGTAACTAGATTATGACGTCACGAATTACAAAGTTTACATGTGCATTAGTTTAGAAAATGTGTTGCGTGTTGCATATGGCAATGCCAAATTTAATAACAACAAATAAAATGATAACATACCTCTCGAACTGCTTTTAACGGCAGTATTGGTCCACCGTGTACCAGTTCTTTTTCAAAATATACAATCGCATTTGCAGTTAACACTTGCGACTGCTTCGATAATGCTTTAGGCATTATTACTAATAAAATAAACGTATAACAAAGAACACGAATACGAACAATAATAAGGAACAATACAACTTAAACGAACAAATAAAGATTTTATATTATATTATTTGACAACTCAATCGATCGGCGTGACAAGAAACAAATATATGTAAACATATTTTATTTGAGTCGTAGCCACCCGGGTGAAACTTGTATAGGGAAATTGGCAGCATAAAGTAGGCTGGGAATAACTCTACCCTTTACAGGTTAGATGGCATTAGTAGTACTCAGAATCTGGGGGAAAAATTTGGTAACTTTTGGTTTTAATTATCATTTTATATTCGTTTGAAATTTAAAATAAAGTAAACTGGGGAAACAATTTCAAACAATTATAATATAATTGTCAACAAATAAAAGACAAAAAAGGGAAAATATTAACGAATGAAAATAACATTATAAATCGATGGAAAGAACACTTTGAAATGCTGCTTGAAGCAGATAAAGATACAAATGAAAACAATTGGAAAATACCGAACGACACAAAAATTGAAGAAATTACAAAAAATGAAATAATAGATGCGCTCAAGCGAATAAAATTAGGTAAAGCACCCGGTTATGACAATATATACCCTGAGCAATTAAAATATATAGAAGAAAATGCATTAGATATGTTACATACATTATTAAACAAAATATGGAACACCGGAATTATACCAAGGGACTGGGAAGTAACAATAATACTGCCAATATATAAAAAAGGAGACTATAGAGAATGCAATAATTATCGGGGAATAGCATTACTGTGCACAACGGAAAAACTATATGAAAACATATTAGAAAATAGAGTACGGGCAATTGTGGAAAGTAAACTAGAAAAATCCCAGAGTGGTGTTCGAAAAGGACGCAGCACCCAAGATCATATTTTCAGTATAAGGCAGATAATAGAAAAGTTTACCGCGAAAAACAAAGAAATATATATATATATATATATATATATATATATATATATATATATATGTTTCATAGACCTAGTTAAAGCATTTGACAGAATAAACAGAAAACAAATATGGGAAATTCTACGAAAGAGAGGCACCGACGAGAAATTGATACAGGCAATAAGAAGCATCTATACTAGAACAAGAAACATAATACGTACAGGAAATAAAATGTCAGACGAATTCACCACAACAAAAGGATTAAGACAAGGAGGAAATTTAAGCCCGTTGCTTTTTATAGTGATACTGGACGAAGTTATAAAAAATACCAAATGCAGAGTGAAAAGAACAAATATTGGAAACCTGAACTTAAATACAACCAGTATTACAGAATGTGCCTTCGCGGATGACATGGCAATATTTGCGAAAAATGAACGAGAACTACAAGAAAACATTAATATATGATCGGAAGAATTGGAAAAATTCAATATGAAAATAAATTGCGAAAAAACTAAGGTTATGGTAGCAGGAAAGAACATCAAGGATATACAAATAACAATCCAAAATACAAAAATAGAACAGGTAGATCATTTCAAATATCTTGGTAGCATAATACAGAATAAAAACTGTATTGAAGAAGAAGTAAACAACAGAATACAAACAGCAATGAATACTTACTACGCGCTGAATACAGTAATTATAAACAATGGAAACATTAGTAGACACACAAAAATGACAGTATACAAAACCATCTTTCAACCCATTCTATTATACGGTTGTGAAACGTGGGTTTTAAATAAAAGACAACTTACCAAATTACAGGCCACGGAAATGAAATTTTTAAGAAGAGTGAAAGGAGTGACAAAGAAAGACAAGATAAGGAATGAAACAATAAGACAAGAGCTAGAGATAAAATCAATAGCAACTAAGATAGAAGAAAAGAAATTGCAATGGTATGGGCACATTACCAGAATGGCAAAACAAACACCATGCAAAGAAATCTGGGAAACAAGAACGACCGGAAAGAGAAGCAGAGGCAGACCACAAAAGACATGGGAGGACTCTATAGAAGAGATTTTGGAAAAGAACATCACGCAAGTAGAAGCAAAGAAAATAGCAAGTGATAGAAACAATTGGAAAAAGTTCATAGAAGGCAGCTGAAGAAAGAAAGAAACCTCGACACCCTTTTCTTGGGTATAAGAGGATACTGATTATATATATATATACATATATATATATATATATATATATATATATATATATATATATATATATATATATATATAATTGTCAAATTGTCAACATTGTAAAACAATAAGAATAAAATTATATTGAATTGAACAAAAATGCATTCACCGTAAGTAATATTATTTTACATATTTTATCTACTTATATGAAAAATAAATTACAATATTTATTACTTATAGATCAGCAGATCAACATGGCTGTAAATAACCCAGCGGGAATAAAAGGAGAGTGAACATGAGAGGCCCACAAAATAAACATTTTTCCAAATTTACAAATTTCGACCAAAGATAACTACCACGAATGTTATCGAAAAAACATCTTACAAATTTCGTGGAGAGGACATCTCTTCTACAAATTTCGCGGAGAAGGATATTTCTTCCACAAATTTCGGCGAAAGAACATTCTTCCACGAATGGTTCCGAGAGAACATCTTTCTTATAAGTTTTTCTGAAAGAACATCACAAATTTCGTCAAGAGAATATCAGTTCTACAAAATTTGCCGACAGAACATTTTCCACAAGTGGCACCGAGAGAATATCTTATAAATTTCATCCGGCTGAGAGAACATCTCTGCTACAAATTTCGACGAAAGAACATTTCTTCCATAAAGGACACCGAAAAAAATAAATAAATTTCGCCGAGAGAACATCACTTCTACAAAATTCGCCCAGAGAACACCTCTTCCATGAATATCACCGAAGAATCATCTTATATATTTCTCCGAGAAAACATGTACTCATTACGTCAAGATAATATCACTTCTACAAAATTCGTCGACAGAACATCTCTTCCGGTTTCTGCACTAATCGTATTAATTTATTTTTTCTTCAAACGTCATAAAAGTGACATCTTCTGTGACGTGATTGACACGGTTAAAGTTTAATTTCTATGCCTCCGTAATATAATTTTTTATTCTAGCCGCCGTATAATATTGTCGCCGCCGTATATAGAATCCGCCAATAAGAAGTAGTTTGTGCAATAGAAATCTGTAATATCGCCCTAAATGTCACTATAAAAACTAGATAACCTAAGAACAAAGTTACTAAAAATTATGAATAACTGACAGGTAACCTACATATTAAACGTCAAATAGTAATTTATTTTTTAAAATTTCTAAGTTTGAAGAACAAATAGCATGTGTTATTCAGAGTAAAAGTGTCTTTGTGTGCCTCGCATGCAATTGTCCGACTCGCTTCGCTCGTCGTGCAAACTTCCGTGCTCGCCACACAAAGTATCACTTTTACTCTTAATAACACAATATACTATTAAATGATTTGAATAATTTTGTAACACCTATGCAGGCAATAAATTTCATGAAAATTAATTTATATCTTTTATTTAAAATTAAAATATCTAGTAGTAAATAAACAAATGAATATTGATAGCTACATTTGACGTTTATGTGACATACCAAATTTAATGATCAAGAAGGTTGTGAGTAACTCTACCCAACACACTTCAGATGGCAGCAACTCCGTGCTGCCCACTTGATCCATTGAGTTTCGCTTCTCGTTATGTTAATGTTTTGTGGTCGTAGCCAACGTGTGTTAAAAAAAATACACTGCAATTATTATAAATAAATTGAAATGTCATTAAATACCTTATATTTTAATTTGAAATAATAGGAAATATCATAAATAAGTAATTTTTTTATGATACCTTTTTTTACTACTCGGTTTTCTAAATAAAAACATCTTTCGAAAATTTCTACAAGTTTTATTTCATTTTGTAACGTTTTTTTCAGGTCTATGACGTCTCTCTACTGCTTAAAAATTTCGACTATAATCATTTTTATGCATTTCGATCAAATATTTCATAACATTATTTTCAATAATAAATGTTATAAAAGCCCTTTAGATATACTGAATTA
This sequence comes from Stenolophus ochropezus, assembly GCA_035578165.1. Taxonomy (NCBI): domain Eukaryota; kingdom Metazoa; phylum Arthropoda; class Insecta; order Coleoptera; family Carabidae; genus Stenolophus; species Stenolophus ochropezus. The sequence goes on from JAQOWZ010000020.1 coordinate 13,834,644, forward strand.
CTTTTAAAATAATTTAATATAGATTGATATTTATGAATCTCTTCATACTCTGGAGATTCAAGTTTTTTTTCTTTTCACTTCATACTGATGATTTGGAAATAAATAAAAAATCAAATCACGGTTAATTTAAATAATTAACAACAAATTCATTCATTTTAATATTTTACTTTTAAATGTCATCAATCAAATTCCAATTCAGTATGGTGGCGTACTCGGCGTTATAGGGTTGACGTATATGTATTACAAATAAATAATTTAAAATAAACAAAAATAATTAATGTAATAGAGATATTCTCTCAGTGATAGCGGAAGAGATATTCTCTCCGCAAAATTTGTAAAAAATATGTTCTTTCAACGAAATTTGTAGATCAGATGTTCTCGAAGAAATTTATGAGATGTTCTCTTGGAGCTATCTGTAGAGATGTTCTTTCCGCGAAAGTTGTAAAAGAGATGTTCTTTCGGCGTAATTTCTAGAAGCTCTGTTCTTTCGATGAAATTTGTAGAAGATAGATTCTCTTGGCGAAATTTGTGGAAGAGTATTCTTTCAGTGAAACAGGGATTCTGAAAACGAACGTTTAGTCACGCCGATCGTTAAAGTGAAGTTAACCCCTGGTTTCACTTATTTCATTGGAACTGGAACGTTAAGTCAGGTTCATGCTGAGATATAGCGTTAAGCATAGAAAACATATATACTTAAGTTAAGTCAGGCCAGCCACTTCCCAGCGTGAAGTGGTGTAGTCGCCATTTTATATTTATATTTTTCATTTATATAAAAAAATATTTTCGAAAATTTACTTACGATATCCACTTTATAAATATTTGAACGTATTCTTAGATTTTTGTAATTTATTTTTATTCGTTTTATTATTGACAATATAACAAGTTTACTTTATCTTAAATTTGAAGCAAAAATAAAATAACAATTAAAATCAAAAGTTATTAAATTTTCTCCACAGAAATGGAAGTACTACGTACTAGTAATACCATCGAAGCTTCTCGGGGTAGAGTTACTCCCAGCATACTTTATGCTGCCAATTTGTCTATATAAGTTTCATGCGGGTGTCTGTATTTACCCTCTGTTTAACGCGCATATGAACGCGCTTACATACCGGTGTCCCAGCTCGACCGACACATGAGAGATTTACATAGGAAATCAGTTAATTATGAATAGTATTTCCCCAGTGCAAGATATTAACTTGAAATTTTATATGCTTATTGGGGAATATTATTTCTATGGATTAAAGTTATTTGAAATATGTAATTTCGTCTGCAGGAGGAGATTTTTTAAATTATAAAATCTAACATTTTCGTTCAAAATCAGTCAGCCATGGAAATAAAAGAAAATATCTATGTGACAGTTCTGACAGTTAATGACATGCCATTGTAGATATTTATATTTTTGTAATATTGGTATATTATTTAATAAAAAGAAACTAAATTCAACTTAAATAATAATAAAATACAGGGAATATGAATTAAAATCAGTGATACTTCACTAAACTGTCAGATAAATATTTTCTTTTATGAAAATATTGAAGCTGCATGCATTTATTTGAATGCTGATATTGTTTGTTAGAAATAATTTGTTTTTTATATTCACTAAATTTGATGACAGTGATGCACGACTTGTAAGATGTTTTAATATTTCACCTACTTATACAAATAACAATATATTTATGCATATATTTTCGCCTTTCATTTGGGGAATTTAATTTCAACGGATAGGGGAAATTTACCCCCGGTCACCCACCTGGGATTCAACACTACTGGGCAGTTAGTGCCCACGGGCTAAATCTAGTAATTAAATAATAAGTGAAGTATTAGTTACTGAAGCCAAAAATGTTTGCAGGTACCATCCATAATCGTCACACCAATGTAAAATTCAACCTTTTGTACACTGTCCCCATGTACTGTACTTGAATATGAAGGATCTATTCATCATCACTACCAGCACTCTGTGGGATGAAAAAGAATATACTTATCGAAAATCAGACTACGAGACTGAGCAGATCCAACTCGTCGAATGTAATAAATTTACAACAAAACCAATATAAAATAAAATTTTGGTTGATGGAAAATTAGATCTAACCAACGATACTAACTTTCGTAGTAATGCCAACGTTGCAAAATGAAACAGATTGAGTAGCCATCATAAAAAAAGAGGAATGAATATCGTCGATAAAAACGAAATCCTCAAGAAAAAATAGCCTTTGGACCCTTCACCGAAATCGGTTAAATAACCAAAAGAAAAAAAAACCACCAACAATTGATAGGGAAATAACAGCCAATCCCAAGCAGATTTTTTACTAGAAATACTCCAGGAAACTTAATCATTTATTTTTTTAAATAATTAGTTTATTATTTATAATTTGATTTATTGTAGTATATATAAAAACTATAAATTTTGTTTTTCTGTTGACATAATTACCTTGCCTTCATAAAGTTCATTTAATGTGTATTTTCATACATAGTTATTAATTCAGTTAACATTTTTTTCTTTACTGTACATATATATATATATATATATATATATATATATATATATATATATATATATCTCACGCCATCATTGTTGTATTTGTTTATTACTTTAGTGATAAAATCTTTTACTAAAAAAAAAATAACAATCGAATAAGAAAAAGGTTACTCGCTTGCACTGGATATCCCATTCGAATACGACAGTTGCCCGCAGAAAGTCGAAAACACTATCAATTTTGCTCACGTTCACCTCGGGTCACTACGTCAACCAAAAAGTCCCATTATTCAGGTGTCCGTTTTCAGAGGCTAACCATTAAGATCTCGAGAACCGTAAGAGATACGAAGTCGGCTAAATTGAAGCAAAGTTGCCGTATTAGTTGGTCGTTTTAATGAGTACGCTCCACGCCGTCCAATCCCACCCCGTCCAATTACTATCCAGTGCCACGCCGTCCAAAGTTACCCCCACTCCCAGTGCCACGCCGTCCAAATACACTAATGCCACGCGGATCCAAAACCAGGCGTTCCACGCCGTCCAATCCCACCCTGTCCAATTACTCTGCAGTGCCACGCCGTCCAAAGTTACCCCCACTCCCAGTGCCACGCCGTCCAAACTGGTACAGCTACTAGACTACAGATGTCTCTACTTTCGATCTCCCCCCACTCCCAGTGCCACGCCGTCCAAACTGGTACAGCTAGTAGACTACAGATGTCTTTACTTTCGATCTTTAATGCAATTATTTGCCGCGTCATTTTTTACAGAAAGCATAATTCATGTTGATATATCAGTAAAAGTAATGTACAAGAAATAATATACATATTGAATAGTAGAAATAGTTGAGATAATCAACGAAGATATGACTAAATTTGTTGAACTCAAAGGAATTATGTGATTACTTTTAGAAGTTTTTTCCACAATAATGATAAAATAATATATCAAAATATTATTGATTTTGTAATAATCAACTGCAGTTATTAGTACAACAAAAATTTTATTACTAGTGATTTTGACACAAGGATTGGAATTAACAAAAAATGATCTGTTTGTTGTAATCAATTTTTTTGAATAAATGTTACAATGCGGCTCGAACTCCGACTACGCAATGAGTATTATTTATGCAGCTATTATCTTATCCACTCGGTTATGGAGCATTTTGTTTGAAAATTTCTAATTACATAAGAACGACAAATGTCAAAATACAATTCATTTTATCAAATATTTCAATTAAGTAAGCTCACACTCCATAATATTTAATATCAGTAGATGCAAAATTAAATAATCTATTCAACCGTACCACATACACCCCATCATATTTAGCGGCACAGATGAAAATAGCAAAAATTCCCTATGTCAAGGTTCTAGTATTCACACTGTACATAAAATTTGTTTATAGAGGAATTTTAATAATGCAGAAGCTGGAAATATAAACATTTTTACTAATAAAATTTTACAATATAAATCAGCACATTTATTCTGAATAAAGTTATCGCTAGACAGATAAAATTCAATCTTAAAGAAATATATATATTTGACATTTACATTGAGAATAAGTTTTATAAAAATCAGAGGACCCATTATCCAGAGACGCCCAGAGAATTTAAGGAGTTGTTACGGTTTCATTTCACTCATTCTTATAAATCTTTCTTACCAATTCCTAAGAACCTAAAAATGTCAAGCTCTTTATAATTTTGCTTACATTTAATTTCGGCTTAGGATCGTTTGTTCTGTTACGTACCTCTCTCTTTTTTTGTATGTTTCAATTTAGAGTATTCCATGTTGTCCTTTGTTTTTGTTTTATTCTATATCCCATTTTCTAGCTGTCACCTTGAATTCTCGTTGACAGCAACTGTTTCATGCAGTTTTTATTCTGACAGTAGCGGCTGCGCGTGCACTCTCGCGCGGTTGAGTAGACTGCATTAGTGTAACGGTCATTTTGTGGCGCCAAATTCAAAATGAAACCCTAACTCGCCTCTGCCGATTTATACGCCCATGTTATTCTTATGGGAATAAAAATATGTTATCTTTAAACTGCTAGAAAGTCTTATAAAATGCAAATCTTAACTATTAAACCTTATAAATACTAATCTCTAAAATAAAAACAATTGGTTTTAATGTTAAAGACAAAATCAGTACGAAACATATGTACTTTATAGTATTTTTAGGTCACGTATGACGGTAAATAATAGAAAAATTATAAAAATGCTTTTGCTATAATTTTATTGTTCTTTTCAGATGCAAACCAAGTCACTAGTTAAACGTTAAATCAATTATTTTATTACTGGAATTAAAGGATAAATTGCATAAATTTTAGTTAATATTCAAATTGTTTATCATTGCAAGTGTCTGAAAATCAGTACGAATGGTCACTCCAATGTACGAGCATTACCATTAATATAAGATACATTGAAAATTATGGAAATTACTTCAAATTAATTGTTTGTTTTCAATTTTAATAACAAAAAAAATAATTTTCGTCTTACTGAAATTTTAGATGTCAAAATATCAGATGTTTTTTGTAGGCACTCTTCTAAATATAAAAATATTTATTTTCTTTTACCGCTGAATGATAATTAAATAAGTATCTCCTCCTATTACCACTTACAACACTATTATTTATATTTCTAAGTATAAAATGCACTACATAATACATACATGAACTAAAATTATACGAAATACTTCGTCGATTAATAAATAGTGCAGGGATATTTCAGAACTTAAATAATTACTGTACAGTGGTACAAAATAATTATACTAGTTAAATTTTGAAGAAAATATTTACACTCCTATGCTTTTACCATGCGCATCGACCTTATACACTTGTGTATAAGTCAATGAACATGCGACATCTACAATGTTTTCCCTACTATTTTTTTGTCACTAGTTATTAGCTACTTTGTTGGCGACTCCCAATTGGATTCAAAATCAGTTATGTAATTTCATTATAACTAGACCTAGAATTACATGCATGTAAAAAAACATATATGCATAAAATGTGTTAAAAATATGCAGAAATATTATGAAATAATGCAAAAATATGCCAAAATAATGTACATGTAAACCAAGGCATGTAACTGTAAAAAAAATACTGGTTAACGGTTTACCCACATTGATAACATTCTAAAAATAAGGGTTTTAATTCGAAAACCGGTTTTTAAAAATTAGAAACCGATTTAAACCAGTTCATATATCGGCTGATAAAAAATATTAAGAAAAATAAATTAAAAAAATTAATTAAATAAAAATAAGCGATCATGTTTCGTGCTGCATTTAACGTCAAACATGAATATTTACAAAAATTCCCATAATATTCTTTCAGAGAAACTTAGGTCATTTTTTAATAATAGGTAAACTTGCCCAAAGCTCTCTAACAAACTGCCTACTGTTATGACTCTTCAATAAAATGTAAATTGTCTTGACTTCTATGGAAATAAAAAATGTAACAAATATAAAAAAAATCTATATCATAATATATCAAAAAAAAATCGCACTAAATGTTATTAAAGTAAAGATTAATGTCCGCTAAACCGGTTTATTATTTGTTTGATTAACGGTTTCTGGTATTTTCGGTTTTAAAAATATCGGATAAAATTACTGTTTCACAATTTTCGTTCAAAATACCGGTTACTGATTTTTTAACCGGTTAGATGCTCTGATGTAAACTCACATCAAGAAATATAATATTACATACCTATATACCAGATCAAATAATTAGCTAAGAAAACCATCACACTAGCGTTTCGTGTGCTGTCCAACCAACAGGGTTGAGAAGCTTAAATAATATTGCTGAAAATTTTCTGCAATTGGGTTAGTAATTATGGCCTTGAATAGCAAAAGGGAATAAGGGTAATTTGTAAAAAATTGACTTCGGTAACTGAAACTATAGACCACGTTAGTGAGGTTACGATTTATATTTGGCCCGAAACCCTAATTCAAATCTCAGTGTATGCATTTCTTAGGGGAGTACATTTTCAATTCGCGATATTAAAATATTTTGACGATTCTTAATTATAACATAAGGTTTTTTTATATTCTAAAACATTACTCTTTGCTTTCCGTACAGAAAAAAGTACAAATAAAAGAATAAATTAAGAAAAAAATGATTTTAAAGAAAGTAGTATCGCAAATAGTAACATATATAGTTACTTGGTACAGTAGGTTAAAGTGACAGGTTCAACTGAATCTAAGACAGCTACGACATACGTTTTCAGAAATTTGCACCTACTGTTTAAATTGAAGTAAATAATATTATGTTTTTTGGGTGTGTATATTACATTAGAAGATAGATAAAACATTAGAGATTAGTATTTATAAGGTTTAATAGTTAAGATTTGCATTTTATAAGACTTTCTAGCAGTTTAAAGATAACATATTTTTATTCCCATAAGAATAACATGGGCGTATAAATCGGCAGAGGCGAGTTAGGGTTTCATTTTGAATTTGGCGCCACAAAATGACCGTTACACTAATGCAGTCTACTCAACCGCGCGAGAGTGCACGCGCAGCCGCTACTGTCAGAATAAAAACTGCATGAAACAGTTGCTGTCAACGAGAATTCAAGGTGACAGCTAGAAACTTTTGCTATTTTCATCTGTGCCGCTAAATATGATGGGGTGTATGTGGTACGGTTGAATAGATTATTTAATTTTGCATCTACTGATATTAAATATTATGGAGTGTGAGCTTACTTAATTGAAATATTTGATAAAATGAATTGTATTTTGACATTTGTCGTTCTTATGTAATTAGAAATTTTCAAACAAAATGCTCCATAACCGAGTGGATAAGATAATAGCTGCATAAATAATACTCATTGCGTAGTCGGAGTTCGAGCCGCATTGTAACATTTATTCAAAAAAATTGATTACAACAAACAGATCATTTTTTGTTAATTCCAATCCTTGTGTCAAAATCACTAGTAATAAAATTTTTGTTGTACTAATAACTGCAGTTGATTATTACAAAATCAATAATATTTTGATATATTATTTTATCATTATTGTGGAAAAAACTTCTAAAAGTAATCACATAATTCCTTTGAGTTCAACAAATTTAGTCATATCTTCGTTGATTATCTCAACTATTTCTACTATTCAATATGTATATTATTTCTTGTACATTACTTTTACTGATATATCAACATGAATTATGCTTTCTGTAAAAAATGACGCGGCAAATAATTGCATTAAAGATCGAAAGTAAAGACATCTGTAGTCTACTAGCTGTACCAGTTTGGACGGCGTGGCACTGGGAGTGGGGGGAGATCGAAAGTAGAGACATCTGTAGTCTAGTAGCTGTACCAGTTTGGACGGCGTGGCACTGGGAGTGGGGGTAACTTTGGACGGCGTGGCACTGCAGAGTAATTGGACGGGGTGGGATTGGACGGCGTGGAACGCCTGGTTTTGGATCCGCGTGGCATTAGTGTATTTGGACGGCGTGGCACTGGGAGTGGGGGTAACTTTGGACGGCGTGGCACTGGATAGTAATTGGACGGGGTGGGATTGGACGGCGTGGAATGCTTCGGTTTTAATCGTGTATTTGCTTTCCCGAAACAAATGCATAACTCACTAGATATGAGCAAAAAAATGATATTGACCAATTTACTTTCTAACTAATAACTTTCTTATTTCAATTCATACAAGTTTCTAGTTTGCACATTCTACAGACTTTTTTACGAGGAATTTCCAGCAGTCCTCAATTTTTTTTTTGCTCGAACACTTTTCGATTATTTCATGCTTCAGTTTTCATATGAGGCTGAGGCTTATAGTTGTTTTTAGTACTGTTAAATGGAGATTTTCTTCTCGTTCCAATATTATAAAATATATGCTTATTAAAATGAAAATAAACTAAGTAATTAGAAGATTATTGATTTTATTCATTATCATTTCGGTCAAACGTGCTTTGGAAATGAAATCGAAAATCTTTTGTTTCAAACAAAATATTGACTAATCATTTTAATTACTTAGGAGTTTAATATGCTGCTCATCGAAATATGAACATTGCATTAGAAACATATCTTCAGCTTTATCCAATAAGGCTACAATCGTGCCCGAGGTATATGCTTCGGTTTTATAAAAATTTACGATAATATTGAATTGAAATGTTAAATATTTGTTTGAAACAATAGATTTTGAGTTTTTGTTTCCAAAGCACACTTGACCGAAATGAAAAAATCAATAATTTACTAATTTCTTAGTTTATTTTCATTTCAATGTACATGTGTTTCATATCACTGGAAAGAGAAAAAGAAAGTTAGTATGAATTCCTCGAAAAATGTTCGTACTACAAAAATTTTAAGGACAAATTCTTCAAAAAATGTAGAAACTTGTATGAATTGAAACAAGAAAGTTATAAATTAAAAATTGCATATACCAAAATCAGTTTTTTCTCATAACTAGAGAGCTATGCATTTTTTCTGCACAACAAATACATGATTAAAATGGCCAAGCAATGCGGCAACTTTGCCCCAATTTAACCGGCTTCGTATCTTTACGGTTCTCGAGACCCCCATGGTTAGCCTCTTCAAACGGACAGCCTGTATAACAGATTACAAAAATCGATTATATTTCAGTACAAGTGATAAAACTGTATGTTTTTTTATTTAATAGATAAATGATAACTAAAAGCAGTTCAAAATAATTAAAGTGTTAAGTTTTGACGTTAGTAGACAAACTGAACTCAGATTGACTCACTAACGCATACATGTTTTTTTCATCAAACGTCATAAAAGTGACATCTTCTGTGACGTGATTGACAAGGTTGAAGTTTAATTTCAACGCCGGCGTAATATAATTTTTTAGTCTAGCCGCCGTTTAATTTCTTCGCCGCCGTATATAGAATCCGCCAATAAGAAGTAGTTTGTGCAATAGAAATTTGTAATATCGACCTAAATGTCACTATAAAAACTAGATAACCTAAGAATAAATTTACTAAAAATTATGAATAACTGACAGGTAACCTACATATTAAACGTCAAATAGTAATTAATTTTTAAAATTTCTACGTTTGAAGAAAAAATACAATGTGTTATTCAGAGTAAAAGTGTCTTTGTGTGCCTCGCATGCAATTGTCCGACTCGCTTCGCTCGTCGTGTAAACTTCCATGCTCGCCACACAAAGTATCACTTTTGCTCTTAATAACACAATACAGGGTGGCCCAGTGAAAATTATCAGCGCAATTTTTGGCCACTTAACATTAATTTTGCAAAAAACGCTCGAACACGTCAGTTTTAATATAAAGGGGGACACCTAAATGGATTATTACCAATGGCTTAACTTCAACCCTAAAATGGGTGTGGACTGCACCTCAAAAAATTTAAATGGAAAAGGGTGTGAAATATGACACAGTTCGAAAGGCCTTTCAATTCTCTTTTCAACAGTTTTTTTTATTTTTTAAATCCAATCATTAGTTCCAGAGAAATATCGTTTAAAACAAATTTTATCAGGTGTTCAAAATTGCCATCAAGTAGGCTAAAACAAATGCCAAAAATTGCGCTGATAATTTTCACTGGGCCACCCTGTATTGTGTTATTAAGAGCAAAAGTGATAGTTTGTGTGGTGAGCATGGAAGTTTACACGACGAGCGAAGCGAGTCGGACAATTGCATGCGAGGCACACAAAGACACTTTTACTCTGAATAACACATTGTAATTTTTCTTCAAACTCAGAAATTTTAAAAATTAATTACTATTTGACGTTTAATATGTAGGTTACCTGTCAGTTATTCATAATTTTTAGTAACTTTATTCTTAGGTTATCTAGTTTTTATAGTGACATTTAGGTCGATATTACAAATTTCTATTGCACAAACTACTTCTTATTGGCGGATTCTATATACGGCGGCGAAGAAATTAAACGGCGGCTAGACTAAAAAATTATATTACGCCGGCGTTGAAATTAAACTTCAACCTTGTCAATCACGTCACAGAAGATGTCACTTTTATGACGTTTGATGAAAAAAACATGTATGCGTTAGTGAGTCAATGTGAGTTCAGTTTGTCTACTAACGTCAAAACTTAACACTTTAATTATTTTGAACTGCTTTTAGTTATCATTTATCTATTAAATAAAAAAACATACAGTTTTATCACTTGTACTGAAATATAATCGATTTTTTGTAATCTGTTATACAGGCTGTCCGTTTGAAGAGACTAACCATGGGGGTCTCGAGAACCGTAAAGATACGAAGTCGGTTAAATTGGGGCAAAGTTGCCGCATTGCTTGGCCATTTTAATCATGTACTACTACTATTTATTCACTATCATGGTCCGAAAATTTTTTTTACTAACGATCATAACATGACCCGATTATTTTCACAGCCCGCGCCCAGCTCTTACGTACACCAGACCGAAAGAGATTTTACTCGCTTGTACGAATGAAAGTCCTCCGCCGCTACGCGTCGGGCTTCAAATTTTATCCGCATACGCAAACCTTCTCTTTCGGCCCTCTATACGTAAATAACTATTATAATCATTTTAATGGACAGATGATTTTGTTAAAAATTTTAATTGTTACAGATGCAAGCACATTACCTCATCTTTCACAAGTATTGAGTGCTCAGGTACTTTAGTGATCAGTACTCGTATGTGCCCGGAACTTTGATGTGAAACAATTACATTTGAAAATATTAGTTAATTACAAATTACATTTCAAGCCATGTGCCAATTCTGCAATGAAATTGTAAGTATATACAGGCTGGTGACTCGAACACCCGAACATAGAGATTTAACATGTAAAATAATATTTTCCTCATTTCTTGCTTCCCTAATTATTTTAGGTTAAAAAGTTTCAAATAATTGTTGTAGAGCATAAAATTCTGCAGGTGAATCAATAAACGAAATTAATTTTACGTGCCTTGTAACCTCAAAAATTATGTATGAAAATGACAAAAGGCGTATTCCATTTTTCATTTGAATGTGATCTAATTTACACTTTTGAATCCGGATCACTTATTTTTCATTCCATTTGACCGAATCAGTTTTTACTGACCCCAAGTATTACACTCGCAGAGGTAGATCAGAAGGTTCAGTACAGGTTGTCACGTGATTTTGCTGTACTTTTGAATAATTGAAAAAGAAAATGGAGAAATTACAAATTTAAAATTCGGAAACAATCAAAACTTAAGTTTTAGAATTATCATCGCAGATGACAGACAAGGCAAAATCGGGTGTAATTGAACTTATATAAAATAATAATAAAATTAAAATTGCAACCGCTACACGGGCTAAAGCCATACAAAGGCATAAAATTAGTTGTAATTTAATTTCAGAAAAAAATAATAAAAGTAAAATTACAACCGCTTCTCAGATTAAAGTGATCTAAAGGCATTCCATTTGCACCGAAAAGTGAACTGATCCAACTAATCTATCTGAACTGATGCAACTGAACAGACATGCAAAAGGAATACTAGTAGTATTCACCCCAAAAATAGCGGTAGCCATGGAATTGGGACAAAAATGAACAAATGTTTTACGGTTTATCTATCTAAGTTAGCTGCTTTTTATTATTATTTAAAATTACTATTGAAGTCAAAAATAATACATAAATTAATATTTAATTTAAAACAAATTAAATTGCTATATTTTTTAGCGTAACTTGATAAAACAGTAATTATAAATAATAATAGAAGTAAACTAACGCAGCTAACTTGACAGATAAATAAATAAATAACATTTGTTATTTTTGTCTCAATTCCATGGTTACTGCTATTTTTGGGGTTATTTACGTCAATTTTATACCTAATTTCTGTGCTTACGAGACACCTAAAGTCAAATCTGCTTATTGATTCCGATACAGAATTTTATGCTCTATACAACTGTTATTTAAAGTATTTTTTACTTAAAATAATCAGGGAAGCTGGAAATTAACAAAATATGATTTTACATGTTAAATCCCTATGTTCGGGTGTTCGAGACACCACACTGTATATTTTATTACATATTTTGTTGTAGTCTTGTAGTTTTTAAGAATAAATTAGTATGTAAAGCTAATATACCCTATAATTTACTACTGCTACGAACCTAAGCCTTTATTAAATAAAAAGTGAGTATTTTAAATTATTAAATAAATATAGTTCAATCTTTTACACATTTTCATTCAAGAAAAATAAAGTTTTTAAAAAAATTTGAATTTATGTTTATATTTTGTATGAAAATATTATTAATTAAAATTTGAACAAAAATAAACTTCTAACGTGAAATGAAATCGAAATATACTCAAAACTTATATACTTCGAATGAAATATAAATAATTAAAAACGATTTAATTTTTGTTGTAAATGTAGTATATTTTTAGAATTTATAGTTTACATTATTTTGGATTATGTTGTTGCTTAGCAACTTTCAATCACAGCGTGTTTTAATCTTGAGTTTTCGCATGCTTTTTAGTTTGTTAAACAAGGATTATGATAAAGGTGTAATAAAAAACATTAAAACGCCAAAACGTTTAAATTAAAATATTCTCTTTTTCTCAGTCTATGTAACGAAGCTCTGAAAGGTAAGGCTGAAAGAATATGTTTTAAGTCATACATGAAGTTTTGTATGCAATTCGTACATGATTAAGCTTTATTAACTTGCCGTATTTATTAAAGGTAATAGTTATTTACGTATAGAGGGTTGAAAGAGAAAGTTTATGCCTGCGGACGAAATTTGAAGCCCGACGCGTAGCGGAGGGCTTTTATTCGTCCATGGGCGTAAATCTCTTTCGGCCCGAGGTATGTACAACGTTTTACGCAGAACTGCATAAGAATATATAATTATTTTTATCTCGAAATTTTAAAAATGTTGAAAAAGGTGGCGATGGTAACAAAGACTTAGATCATGTTGTCATGTGTCAAACAATTAATTTTTTCTATTCCTGCTTTGAAAATACAATTTTCTGGTTTGTTTTTCATGATGAAAGTGACTCTTTGCAGCACTAATAAATGTTTGTTGCATTGTTGCTGCCATGGCTACGCATCACTTGCGCATCACAAATACAAAATTTGCAATAAATGTCAAATTATGTTTAAAAAATAATTTTTTCTTCAAACGTCATAAAAGTGACATATTCTGTGACGTGATTGACAAGGTTAAAGTTTAATTTCTTTGCCTCCGTAATATAATTTTTTATTCTAGCCGCCGTATAATATTGTCGCCGCCGTATATAGATGTAACTTGTACAATAGAAATCTGTAATATCGCCCTAAATGTCACTATAAAAACTAGATAACCTAAGAATAAAGTTACTAAAAATTATGAATAACTGACAGGTAACCTACATATTAAACGTCAAATAGTAATTTATTTTTTAAAATTTCTAAGTTTGAAGAAAAAATAGCATGTGTTATTCAGAGTAAAAGTGTCTTTGTGTATCACTTTTACTCTTAATAACACAATATACTATTTTACTTCCTTATTTTTTATCTTCCAGGAGTAGAAAAAATAGTGTGTATAACACGTGTTGAAAGTCCTTTGTCGAACACAAAGTCTATCTTTGTCGAACCAAAACTACGTGCTGCAAAGAGTCACTTTCAGCATGAAAAACAAACCAGAAAATTGTATTTTCGTACTCATGCATTGAAATGTGTTGTTTCCCAGGTCTCCACCAGATAGGTGACCGGGAAATTTTGGAAAAAACACTCCTACTTCTACAGCATTTATTAAAAAACTATATTTATAATAAAATAGTATAATGTTTTAAACATTCTTTTACCTAATAATATTAAAAGGAAATAGGGGATTATTGAACGAAATTTAATGTAGAAAAAGTAAATTTAGTGCATTTGATATACAATGTTGGCAACAACTGCTGTCATGTTGACAGATTGACAGCACTTGTTAGTACTGAAACACATAACCACAAATCATTTTGTGTATACAATAAATAAAAATATTTGTATAAATAGAAAATTAATTATTGATTTTATGATTTTCGTACGAAAAATATTGTACAAACCTCTTGCGTGAACTGGGTTTCCGGAATCGTTCTATGGCAGCGCTCGCGAGCTCGCGCCGCCAAACACTTCTCCGGAAATCAGTCGTTCTCGCATTTGGTATGTAAATAACTATTTCAAAGTAGGAGTAGAAAAAAAATAGTAAATTGTGTACATGGAGATTCCAAACGAAATTTTGTCTGAAGTTGAAGAAGCGTTGGGGTATTTGTGTCCCAAGAAATCACAAGAGAGATATGAAAAAGAGTGTAAAGACATGGAAAACTGGATGACAATAAAAAAAATAGAAACCATTAACGAAACTGTTTTGTTGGCATATTTTAACCAACTGGTAAAGAACACAATAATATTTTGCACATTTGTTACATAATTTAAATTTTTCGATTTTCAGTTAAAGTACACAAATGCAGTTTTTGTGGTCAAAATATTCCAGGCTTAAAAAGATGCTTATAATTAAGAAAAATGTGAATATTACCACTTACTACAAGCTAATTTCATTTTTAAAAATAAAAGTATTGGCCATGAACCAAAGAAAGTTATGGTGTTGTCCAAAAATAATATTATAAAATTTATGACTGAATCTCCAGACTGCACATATCTGATGATTAATGTATGGCAATTATTAAAATTCTGATATTTTATTGAATTAAACATTATGATGTTTTGAATTATAGATTGCTTTATTATTTGATATATACGGAGCTTGCCGTATAGAAGAACTCGCAAATATTGAAGTAGACGATGTAGAAGACAGAGGTTCCGTCATTCTTGTGACCATACCAAAAACAGAAACTAATAAAAAACGTCAGTTTGGTATAGCACTGGAGCTTTGTAGAAAATATACTGCTTTGCGGCCAGGGAATTTGAGCCATCGTCGTTTTTTTCTTCAATTTGGAAATAAAATCTGCACTTCCCAGCCTGTGGGTAAAAATACTTTCGAAGCTATTCTCAAAACTATTGCAAAATATCTCCAGCTTCCTCATCCAGAGCGATATACTGGGCATACCTTTCGCAGAACATCTGCGACACTACTAGCAGGTAGTGGGGCAGATATAATATCTGTAAAAAGGAATAGGGGTTGGAAAAGTACTTGGGTTGCAGAAGGATACCTAGAAGATTCTGTAGAATCAAAAACTAAGACGGCAAGATTAATTCTCAATACTAAGACTGATGCAAGTACATCGAGCAATATATCTACAGCCACACAGGAGTAGAACGAAATAAATAATTTAAATATTCAATTAAATAAATCGGCTGGCGGAGTTTCATTCCATAATTTAAATAATTGTATTTTTCATATTAATAAGTAAATAAAAATTAATTGTATTTTTCACATTAATAAATAAATTAATTCCCTCTCACCATAACTTGACTTTATCAACAATAACAAACAAAACAGAGTTTACTACTTTACCGCCCATGAGCATTTTTCTCTACTTTACCGCCCAAGGGCGTAAAATAAAACTTACCGCCATGGTAACCAAGTTGTAAATAAACAATTACAATACAGTTGTGCGTAAACTATTAAACTATGATTATAGAACTCACAAATAAAGACATACATTATGTACTTATTACCGTGGTGTGAGTATATACTCACACCACGCTTATTACATAAATAGCTATTTTTCACATTTCAATGTATTTAATTGAATACAGAATGTCCCTTTTCGAGGCTAACCACTGGGACTTCGAGAACCGTAAGAGATGCAAAGTCGGTTATATGAGGGCAAAGTTGTCGATTTTAATCAGGTATTTATTTTCCAAAAACAGCAAAGGACTAGATAAGAACAAAAAATTGATTTTGGTCAATTTACTTTTTCACTTGTAACTTTCTTGTTTCAATTCATACAAGTTTCTATTTTGCACATTCTTCAGACATTTTTTTACGAGGAATTGTCAGTGGTCTCCAAATTTTTATATACTACACAAACTGTTTTCACAGTTTATTTTACAGAGAAACAATCACAAATGACAGGACTTTGACAAAATACCATGTAAACGGATTTTAGATTTCCATGAATGAATTTTAATACAACTCATTTTGGATACATTCTTTACTGATATTGAAGGAAATTTAATTTTAATCGTGCAAAAAATTGTATAACTATTACGAACGGTAAGGATTCCCGATCTCAGATTTCACTCCTCTTCCAAACAATTGTCTTTGATTGGTAAAATGTTCTTACCGTTCTTAATACTTAATATACTATTTCACTAGCAGATAATTATGAAAATCATACGAATTTCATATACATACTAGCAACGGGCAAAGTAATCTAGTAGGATGCTCCAAATTCCCGTGTAGTTGATGAATTAAAGTCTTGCTATATTTCCTGTCTTTTGCCGCGTTTACAAGTATACTCTCTTTTCGAGAATTAAATACTTGCTGACGACTAGACACACTTGGTGGTTATCGAAGCACACCGCAGGAACTAACTGAGATACTGTTTTTACACAGTAAAGTTACAACATTTAGAACTGCTTGATGATTCAACATTTAATAATGAAAAATTAAATATTGAATCGTCATGCGGTTCTAATATTATAACTTTATTTTGTAAAAACAGTGTCTTAGTTACCTAAATTACTATTGAAATATGAACTTCGGTTTCGCAAACTCCACCTCTGTTCATATCGTCTCGAAAGTTATAATGTACTTACATTCCTTGCAGCTTAAATAACTATTTCAACCCAAATACATTTCACTTCTCCAGGTGATTTCTAAGTTGATTAACTTTCCCGCGCGTTTCTCTTCTGTCTCCTCTTGTTTCCAACCTAGTCCATATATAAAAATCCCTAAATGAGGCGGGAAGTTTAAATTGACTGATTCAAGATTTAACACATACATAATTCTTTATTTATGTTAAAAGATTTACAAATCTAGTACATAAAGAGAAACTGGTTAAATAGTCATTGATATATAAAAAGTAATAATAATAATAACAATAATCAAAAATTATTCTTTTTTACTTTAAAATAACAACTTATAGTTAAGTGTACAAGTATGTAAGATTTTACTAATAAGGTAAATTCATATTGCAGCTATTACATGTCTTTCTTGTACAATTAAAGTCTTGCTACATCGCTAATATTAATATTAGGACAATTAACAGGCTGACAAGCATCTATTAAAATTCTTAAATCTTTATAATTTAGGTAACTAATTATTTTTTCAATGCAATTATAAGGTAACTCAGGAAAGCTATTAAAGAAAGAATGGAAGTATTCATTGGCTTGTTCCAGCAATTCTTTTCTTTCCATTCCCTTCCTAAAATGACTTTTTATCATACTAGCATATATTGGAAATTTTGTTTGATAATCATCTGATTTTAAGATTTGTACTATATTTTCATTTCTTGCATATTTTGCTAATTGACTTACACTTTTTGTCACAATATCATGAAAAGAAACATAATTGGTACTAATCTTCTCACTCTTCATACCTTCCAGTTCTTTCTCACATTCATATAGAAAATCATTCATTTCATTGTTACTACTAATCGATAATAAATTTTTTCTACTTACATATAAATTTGCAGTTTTTCTCATAATTATTTGCTGTTTAAGAATTACAGCAATTTCTTCAGAACTACAAAAGGCATCTAGATGATCATAGTTATAACCATAATCTTCATCAGAATCATAGTTATCATAACCATAATATTCATCAAAATCATAGTTATCATAATCATTATCATCATCAAAATCATGAAATGGGTTGATATAAGCTAAAGCAAAGTCAAGTGGTGTGTGATTGTTTTTAGTCGTAATATTAATATCAGAACCATATTCTAGAAGAGCAACAACAACTTCTTTAAGTCCTTCTTTAGAAGCATTGTGAAGCGCTGTTCTACCATATTCATCTCTGCAATCAGTATCAGCACCAAATATCAAGAGAATTTTAACAATTTCTAGATAACCAGTCATGTGTAGCGGTGTTCTATCTCTTGCATCAATAGAATTAACATTGGCGCCACATTTCAACAATACTTCTACAAGTTCTTTATAACCTTCTCGAGCAGCAATGTGGAGTGCAGTTATTCCATCTTTTTGCTTAGCATTTACATCAACTCCTTTGTTTAAAAGCATTTTGTTAATTACTGCATTATCATTTTGAGCAGAAAGAGTCGTAATATTAATATCAGTGCCATATTCTAGAAGGGTCACAACAGTTTTTATATGTCCTCCATTAGAAGCATTGTGAAGCGCTGTTCTACCATATTCATCTCTAGAATCGATATCAACACCAGTTTTCAAGAGAATCTCAACAATTTCTAGATAACCATGTTGAGCAGCAATGTGGAGTGGTGTTTCATTTCTTTTATCTTTACAATTAACATTGGCGCTACATTTCAACAATACTTCTACAAGTTCTTTATAACCTTCTCGAGCAGCAATGTGGAGTGCAGTTATTCCATCTTTTTGCTTAGCATTTACATCAGCTCCTTTGTTTAAAAGCATTTTGCTAATTACTACATTGCCATTTCTAGCACAAAGATGTAGTGGAATTATGTCACTTTCTTCTCCAGAGTTAACATTTGCGTTATATTCCAAAAGAGCTTCAACAACTTTTACATTTCCCTTTTGAGTAGCAGCATGAAGTGTTGTTGTACCATTTTCAGTTTTAGCATCGACATTAGCTCCCCTACTTAGAAGCAGTTTTGCAATGTCTCCCTTAACATTAGTATCAGGATCTTCATTATGATCACATCCAAGATACAGATCGAAATCATATTCACCTAAAGCAGTAAAATGCAATGCGGTTCTCCCACATATATCACTAACATTAATATCAACATCATGTTGTAAAAGAATTTCAACAATTTCTCTACATTTTTTCTTAACAGCAATAGTCAGTAGATCAGGGTTATCTTTTACATTAGCTCCATTAGTTAAAAGTAGCTTGGTAATTTCTACATCGGCATTGTCAGTAGAATAAAATATTGGAGTTTTTCCACGTTCATCTTTAGCATTCACATCAACTCCATAGTTTATCAGTAATGTAGCTACTTCCTTTTGCTTGTTTTTGGTTGCTAAATGTAAAAGAGTATAACCTCTTATATATGCTGACTTCTGTAACATTTTAACATCGCTGACATACTTTAAAAGATCTTCAACTATTTTCAAATATCCTTTCCCCACAGCAGCGTGCAGTAATTCACAATTATTTACATCTTCAGGATTGACAGAGAAACCATACTGAAGCAGACTTTCGATAATTTTGCTATACTCTTTTCCAGAGCCAAGCATAGCAGCACTAAGAGAGCTCATGTTACTTTTGTTATTAACATCAGGAGAATATTTTAAAATAAGTTCAATAATTGATGAATGTCCGTATTCAGCTGCCAAATGTAGTATAGTCTTACCATATTTATCTGAAGCATCAATATTAGCTCCATAATCCAAGAGTAGTTTAACAACTGTGAAATTATTCTTAGCTCTACATTGTTTAACAGTAAAGTGCAGTGGTGTATAGCTTTCTCCTCTATTTGCACAATTAACATAAGCTCCATGTTTTAAGAGATGCTCAACAATTTGTGAATATCCTCTCTTAGCTGCTATATGAAGAGGAGTTATATCATCCTTTCCTTTAGCATCAATATGAGCACCATTACTTAAAAGCAACTTGATGATTTCTTTACTTCCCTTTTCAACAGCAAGATGAAGCGGTGTATAACCGTTCATAAAACAACCGCAATTAATCTCTAAATATCCTCTCTCAGGTGCAATATGAAGAGAAGTTATATCACCTTCTCCTTTAACATTAACATTAGCACCTTTACTTAAAAGCATTTTAACAATTTCTATATCACCATATTTAACAGCGAAGTGAAGTGGCGTACATTTTATATTTGCGCTGTTAACTTTAGAACCCTTTAGTAAAAGTAGTTTAGTAATCTCTGTATGTTTATTCTTAATAGCGTGACAAAGTAAAGTATATCCTTCTGACCACTCTTGTGAATAAGATAGGCCATAATTATCAATTAACTCTACTACTCTTTCTAACCTTCCTTCAAGAACTGCAGAAATTAAACTGTTGCTTATATCCTCTATACTTGACATATTTATTATTAATAATGTATAGGAGTTGCAAAATTAATACTTTTACTGATACTTCTTTTTTAATGCAACTTTGAACTTCTAAAAAGGTGTTCTTTCATCAAAATATACACCTTTATTTAGTAGTCTTAATAACTTCTTTATGACCAAAAAATGCAGCACAATGTAACAATGTTCCAAAATTTAAATCAATAGTACTGATGATTTATTTTTAGCAAGTAAATGAGTAAAGACAAAACCGCAGTACACAATCAGAAATGAAGTAGGCTACGGAACAATGTTACCACATTCAGATTTAACGAGTTCGGGAGATTTTTCAGAGAATATCGGTAGATGTTGATAATTTTTGGTAGATATTTTTTTTAAGGGAACGAGTGCAGAACCATAATTTACAAATCCAAAAATAATGTCATAAAATATACAGACCCAAAACCGTACAAATCCAAAAAATGACGTCATCCTAAAAAATGGGAGGGATAGCTACCAAAGTGTTTGTGTTACTCAGTGTTACTGCTACTACCTACTAGATGCCAGTGTACATTTTCATCATTAAATTCCAGAGACCTATTCTGTGGCACGTATCACTTATCACTAGTGATATATTGGTGACGCCAGCTCGTGATAGTTTGCGAGTGATAATTTAGTTTCTTTTGAATGGTTAGGTTTTTCCAGTACATGTTTACGTTGGCAATACATTCAAATATTCACAATATGAATCACATAATAACATGCGGCCATTCTGGGATCTGTATCCCCACAAATTTTACTAATTGTTTATTTAATGTATATATTGTTAATATTTTCTACGTTTTTGTAAATATTTTCTATATTTGCAACAATACATAATACAAAATACAGAATACAAAAATACATTATACGAATTACAGAATACAAAAATTACAAAAATACATTATACAAAACACAGAATACAAAAATAAATTATGCAAAAATACAATACACAACATACAAAAATACATAATACAACAATTACATAAATACAAAACACAAAAATACATATATTATTACAGATGGGACCGAAGCCGAATAATTATTCGGTATTCAGCCTATTCGGCTATATTCCCACTATTCGGTATTAGGCCTATTCGGCATATTTTAATACCGAATATTCGGTTTTAAGAAATACGTGAATTACAACACTGTTTTATTGTCTTAAAATAAAAAGATAATAAATTTTTAACAAAAGATATACATATATTTAGTTATTATTAATATATCTACAAGAAGAGTAAATAATTTATCTAGTTATATTGTTAGGCGGTAAATTTCTTGAAACAGAAATAATTAGATTTAATAATAATCAATCAAGAAATTACCGTAAAAAAAATAGGGCGAGCATTTCAGAATAAATACACCCCTTTTCGCGACGAGGACCACCTATCAGGCTCTCAGATTGTACAAAAATATATTATTCGGCAATGCCGAATATTCGGCCGAATGTTTGGTTAAAATTTCGCTGAATATTCTTTATTCGGCTGAACTGCTATTCGTCGCATCACTATATATTATATATGTCGATACAAAACATCATCTTGGGCGTTGTCAGCAACTAGTGGAACTTCTAAATCAATTTCATCGTATCCTGGTTCTGGCTCCTCGACATTGTAGTGTTGGGCGATAGTGTGCAAAATGGCACACGCTAATATAATCCTCGCTGCGGTCACGCATGCCGCGGATCACATTAAAACTGAAAAAAATAAGATATAATATTAAATAGAACGTAAAATATACGCATACAAATAAATACCCATGCTTCAAATCCTGTCTTTGACATCATTTCTAGGAAATCGTATTGCCTTATTAACACATTGGTAAATTCTTTCAAGCTGCGGCTCACTATCGGCTGACTGACACATGCCATCAAATTGTTGCCATCGCATGTTGGTAGCTCCCAACGGCAAGGAAGTTCAATCCAATTAGAATCTGAAACAAACATAAAGTATGACAATATAACAATACTATTTTAAAATATTATTATTGATATAATTACTCCCTCGCATGTTGTTCGGTATTCTAGTAGGCGCGCCTTGGCCGGCATCCATGCGCGGAACCAAAGTATTTATCAAATACAGGCACGCTTTCTTACTCAGTCGAAAATTAGATTTAAATTCTCGCTCTAAGATACTGAACGGATCCTGCATATCCCTCACATGCCTTCTAAACAACCGGTCTTCTTCTCTTCTTTCTTCATTATCCAACTCTTCCAATCACTGCTATCTGCCCGTACAAAAATGCCATAATTCCTTGAATATAAAAATTGAAAGTATTTTACTTTTGAAAATTTGATTTATTTTTCACTTGCCTATAAGCAAATAATAGTACGTTCATCTAAACACAAGTAAACTAAACTAAAATTTCAAAATCTCCACAAAATGAAACCAGGAAAAAGACACTCTATCACACGCCCACTTTGTATCACTAGTGATAAGTATCTAACACTACCCACTACCTGCTTTGGTGGTGATAAGTCTACCACTTAACATGACGTCATACCGAGGTTTCACATCAATTCTCACAGATGGCAGCACGTCTTTCACCTAAAACTTACCACTTATCACTAGTGATATGTGCCACAGAATAGGTCTCATTATTTGAACTTTTATTTATACATATTAATTAATATATTATTTTAAAACGTGTAGGCAATATTATGGCACACCGTTTCGGCAAATATTAATAAATATGAAAATAAATGTATTTCCTGTTAAAATATTTATTTTCGTACGAAAATATAAAAATTATTGTTAAAATATAATTAATTATATTTTTTCGTATAATTTTATTTTTTAAAACAAAACAATATATTTTTTTAAACAG
Source organism: Stenolophus ochropezus (assembly GCA_035578165.1). Lineage (NCBI taxonomy): Eukaryota > Metazoa > Arthropoda > Insecta > Coleoptera > Carabidae > Stenolophus > Stenolophus ochropezus. Next base: position 13,857,943 of record JAQOWZ010000020.1, read on the forward strand.
TTAAAAAATAGTATATTATTTAACAAGCATAATATGTAGGCTATATTACACGAGGATGTAATTATAATTAAAAATACTCGCTACCGCTCGTATTTTTAATCATCCGCGTGTAATGTAGCCATATTATGCGAGTCAAATACTATACTTTATCTACAACTAAAAGCCATATAAAAAATCTGATATTATTTGTTAAATATTCAGTTAAGTGCGAGTAGTTCATATATAGCTTAACAGATGGCGCCACAGTAGCACTTAAATGTCAAAATGACTTTTCAAATTGTATTTATTATACTTTTATAAGCATATATATTGATATTTATAATAAAAAATATGTTATTAATAAATTAACAGTTTAATAAAATATTATGTGTTAAATTATATGCTCTATTTATTACAGAAAAGTGTAGCGTGTATCATGACAATTCATATTACACTTGTGTAATATGAGTAGTATATTATATGTAGTATCACACGTATAATGTACCCATATTTCAATAGTTGTAGATAAATATTATTTTAGGCGACTGATACATAAATTGTTCTTTTTCATATGTGCTGGCGACGGGTAGCATGAAAAATCTATAATTTACTAAACCTGCCTTGGAATAGGGGTTTCCAAGATTTTTTGACTTTTTTATATGATAAACATTAAAACAAAATATTAGACCCATATTTTTTTATTTTTCCAAAAAGTTGATAGTATCCGAGAAAAAAATTAATAAAGTTTACGGACAATCGGTGTGACGTCATTCCCCTGACTAGAAAAAGATAGTCCATGTGCGCTATGAGATAGAACTATAAGTAGCTAAAAAACTGAACTGAAGTTAGGCTACGAGTACCGCGTAAATTCAGACATTGAATCTTAGACTAGGAATAGTGGGGAGACAAGGCATATGGACGCGTATATTTCAAAATCATCAGAGCGATTTTGAGCCTTAATGATATGTCAAAATCAGCTGAAACAGGCTAATCGACCAGTTAAATACTGTACAATTACAGTTGTCCAAATAAATACTTGATTATTCATGAATCAACACATAATTTTATTTTATAGATGTAAATACATATATTCGTATGAAATAACAATAAACAATACAATACAAATTATACTAAAAATAATAAATATGTAAAAGTGTAAAATTATAAAAGTTGCATTTTCTCTAATCATTCCATACTAGCTGGTATAATATTATGTTGATCTACAAAACCATGTTCAAATTTATTTAATGGTAAATTTTCCACAATATGCGAAATTGTTTCTATTTCGGCACCGTATTCAAAATTTCCAAGTAGGGTTACGAGATAATCTAATTGGTTGAAAGTCCATGCTAACATTATTATAGAGAAAATCGTGCATAATAATATACTTTATGGCACAATGCCGTAAAGCGTTGTTATTATATTTTTTGTCAGATTGTTTATATCTGTGACACCAGTCGACTTTGGTATAAAAACTGTTTTTTGACAAATACGTCAATTAAAAATTAAATTTATTTTAAATAATTGTAATGTTAGTCGACGATAAAATAGTATATGAAATTCGTTTATAATTCAGTATTATAGCATTCATGAAATAATCGCGTTCACTGCGTTCATGCGCTAATTTCATTCATGCCATAATACTGTACATTATAAACTAATTTCATAATATACTATTACCTACCGATTTTATTCCATCTAAGTATTTATAATAATTTATGCTTCAAAACATTGTTAGATTGTTTTGTAGTCATTAAAAGAAAACCATAAATTACACCAAAAAAAATCGACTGAACCTCTGTAAAGAGAAAAAAAAAATAGAGAGACGTTACATTAAGTAGTAATTATTATTCTTTAACATTATATATTTATTTTGAATTGTTTATATGTAGGAAACGTAGAGAAGAAGAAACGATAAAAATAACATAAATTGACCTATATTTCGAGAAAGACCTATCGAATAAAATCTGTAACATTAGAGAAATAAGGAATTTATAGGTATTATGAAATATATTTTTATTTTTTTATGGTGTATTTATATAAAAAAATAAATAAATATAATAACAAAGCAACGATTGCTTGCTACTCTTCATCTGCTTTACAGATACATACACATTTTTCCGAAGTGACAATTATTATATTTAATGTTATTACTATTGATTTAAATTAGATATTTGAATACACAGCCCAATTATTTCTATATTATTCCGTTTATCTGTCTTGTCATAGCATAAAATAATATGTCCAGCTAAAAATAATTAAATAAGTAGTTAACCAACAGATAACCACAATTGTGAATCTTATTTTCTTTTTATAATGTGGATCTACTTCGACCACAGAACGAACAGCATCATTTAAATAAATATATATGACTGACATTGCGATAAACAAATTTGAATCGAATTAAAAATAACAAAATATCCTTAAAACAAAGTATCAAAATAACACTAGCACTTATGTAAAATACAATATTTTCCCTATAAGTCAGTCAGAAGTGCTGCCATCTCTAGGAAGTGGCTCTCGCGGTATCCGCGAGCGGCGAAAAAGTTGGCCTCTGGCGGAAAATATATAGGATAATGAGTTTGATCCAAGGAGTCAATAACTCCATGGTTTGATCCAATTCAATGTTTGTTCACCAATACATTAATTTGATGGTTTAGTTAATTTCGGTTTTAAATTGGTATTAATCAGTTTTTATTCGTCTTCATAGATGTCGCTGAAGAATACAGAAATGTCAAATTTAAATATGATTTAAATTAAAATAATATTATATTTTACCTTTATAATAAGCAATTAAATATCAGATAAAATTATAAATAAATATATAAAAAATACGTACTACCACTGTTTTTAAACTTTATGAAATTTATATAAGTCTTTACAGGTTAGAAAAATAAGTTTTTGTTAATATTAAAAATTATAATATCAAATGTAGTTATTTTTGTCTTAAAGCATGTTAAACAGAAAATACTATATTCTAAATTATAAGAATATAGTGCTATTTTCTTAAAAACTTTATTATTAATTATAGATATAAATAAAATTCAGGAAATGAATTATTCTATACAATTTATGTTTGTATCTCATCATTCCAAAGAGGAATATAAATAATTCAAATCCAGATAAGAATTTCATCTATTTAGTAGTAGTAGGTAAATTCAGACACCAATGCTCACATGTTTGTATCTTTATACATAAATATTATTTATAAATAGCTACTCGTCCATAAATTAATGAAATAATTATTTCATACACTTTATTTGCACTTGTATTTATTTTTCAATAATTTTGCCTCTCTGTATGTGAAATTGATGAATATACGAGTATATCCCTCTTTATGTAATTCACATAGTTGTGTTCGCAAAAAATTTATTAGAAGTGTACGATTGTGTTTCATATAAAACACAGACATTGTTGATGGTAATGTCTGGGATGCCTCCAGAAGAAACCACGCCGATTACATTCGTTTATTTAAGGAATTGTTGATTGATCAAATTCACGCCAATACGTAGTTTCGCTCAGGAGATAGTTCTGGTATACAGAGCTTTGGTTATCTCAAGCCCTGCAGAGTTATCTAGTACACGTGGTGTTCAAGCGCCACTCAGTTCTAATCGCTCGCTTTTCTATGGTTCTGAGAGGCCGAATGCTGTTTCTGTGCTCTGCCAGGGCCTTCATGAGCCAGCGAATCAGCGTCTTCGTCCAGCACAATATCCTAGTGGGTGACCTGGTACCCACACAAACTTATCAAAGTTATGCTTAGCAAGCACGCATATATAAATATTTTCATAGAAGAATTTAAACCGAATTAGATAGAAAACATTGATCTGGATGATTCTCTGTAGGTGCTTGCTCCAGCACCCTTTCAGAGACCAGAATGCAGAAGTCAGGGTTTGAAGAAGTTGATATAATATTATTTGTATATTGAAGATTTGACAAGTACGTAATGGACAGGGTAAGTGATGACGTCAATGTATTGCGGGTAGTTGGAATTTACTTCAAACCTTTCCAAACAACTGGTGAGTACATGTTATTTTGCCATAAGAGTTTCTTTTGAATTTAATTACAATTATATTACAAATAAATAAGAGGGGAAAGGGTTTACTTCACATTGTATATATGGAGTAGATTATTTCCTAATTTTTTGAAGCGTTGTATAACGTATTATAAACCTATAAAACGTTATGGGTCGCGTGCAGCACGTGACTCGAAGTAGGCAACCCGCCTGCCTGGTGGACCAACAAACCATTTCACTCGCTTCGTTTCCATTGTGCAACAAGCTGTTTTTTGTGTTATAGAGTTTTGGAGAGATTTTTCAAAGATATTATTTCATTTTTCAAATCTGTCACATTTGTAGAAGTTTCATGATCAGTTTCAGTGTGAGGTAATGTTTCGTTAGTGTAAGAACTAGTGCTAGCAATGTTAGTAATAGCCTGTTCCTCATTTACGGAAACAGGCTCCATGGAAGAACTTACAGCTTGTTTCTATAATTGAATAAATTTGTTATTTTCATGTATATAATAAAATCATTTACCAAAATAAATACATTTTTTATAAAAGGAAGAACATTTACTAATTATTAGTAACTTTAGTAATGACTGAATGATATATGATAAATGCATTAGTAAAAGTTATTTACATGACATATACTACTACCATTCTATTCAACTCAGTGATATGTATGTTTATAACTAAATGATAATTACGACATATTTTTGTTAATAAAACTTTCAAACCTTAACATGTCGATCTGTTAATGGTATCCAATCGGGACTGTTTTTATCATCTAAATCAGCTGGTTTCCCTTGAATTTTGCAATAATTTTTAAGCATATTTGGTTACGATAACATTTATCACAACACAAGTACCTATTTAAAATTAATAAAAATATGGGTTTTATATAAATCATATTTCAATAATATTTTTTGTCACTTAGTATAAACAAAAATATATATAATAATTTATTTCGAATCACCGGGCAAACTTTCTACCTATATTTGTCATAATTTCGTTAGGTACTTTATGAGAATGCCAAATACTAATTTATATTTGTTTGTATTCAAAGAATTAAGGTATTAGGGACAACAAAATACCTTTAATAAAATGTCTCGAACATATTCCGCCGTATTTTATTTTATATTCTGTTAAGTGTTGTCTCTTAACCGCAGTTGTCCACTTTTTCCGTCTTTCTACCGCCAAAGGAATAATCCTACCTCTATTATCTTTTTCTAAGGGAAACCTATAAAAATATATTCCATCCCCAATTCCACTTTTTTTTTGAACATCCCACAACAACACAGAATTGAGGCATTTTTGGCTATTTCTGCGTGGTGTACAATGGCATGTTGGTCCACCAGGCAGACATCTTTAAATGGCCGTGACGTCACGTGCACGCGACCCATTAACTTCTGTTTTCAGGTTATGTTTTATGTTTACATGGGTTATTTTGAAATTTGAGCTATAGGTATTTGCTTCTTAATAATTACTATAATACTGAAATCTATTAATAACAACATGGCTTCGAAATATGTAGTGAAATTATCAGCCATAATGTCATTTTTTGATGATGACAAAAAAAGTATAGGTCGTGGGGAAAATGCATTGGAATCTGGACATGTAATTAAAATGGATCTTAATTCTGATTTATATATATTAATTCTATCCATTTTTTCTTTTCTTGTTGATTAGTTGGGAAACAAAAAAATTTACAAATCCTTTGTTCGCTGTAATGCTTACAGTCTGACGCAAAACACATAACCATCATAAAAAACTGGAAAAGAAATTATTTAATAAGAATTTTGAATAAACATAATCGATTATTATTTAAAAATACAAATTTGATTCATATATATTTCATAATGACACATGTAAACATAAAACATAACCTGAAAACAGAAGTTAATAACGTTTTTGCAATACCTGCACAGTAAGTTACCCATTAATAACAAAATTTAAACACAGTAAGTGGAACTTTTATTGCAGACTTGGTTTCCATGGTTATAGTAAACACTTCCCGTGCACGGTGGACAGTAAGTGTGTTACTTACAATGCATGGTGGATGGTAAGTATTTAGTTTCCACATCATCATAAACATTCATGGCACTCTTACTCTCAATTGCAATTCAACTTTTATTTTTGACATCAATCTGACAGACGTTAATTTTGAAACCTATTTTTCTTTTTCTATTATTTTTGTAGGTATTGCAAAAAATAGCTTACTAACCTTGAACTGTAAGTGATATTTGAAGTCTCGAATATTTAGGAAATCTCGACCCTTCGGGTCTCGACTTCCCAAACAACATTCTCGACCTAAAAACTGTCACTTACAGTTCACGGTACGTAATATACTATTTATAGGTTTATAATAGGTTATACAATGCATCAAAAAATTGGGAAATAATCTACTCCATATATAGAATGTGAAATAAACCCTTTCCCTTCTTATTTATTTCTAATATAATTGTAATTAAATTCAAAAGAAACTCTTATGGCGAAATAACATGTACTCACCTGTTGTTTGGAAAGGTTTGAAATAAATTCCAACAACCCGCAATACACTGACGTCACACTTACCCTGTCCATTCAATACCTAAGCAGAGCAGTGTAAAATTATTTCAATGTTTCATGCACTCCCATATATGAAGCAAGTGCTTTATTTGAAATTTTGCAGAAACTTATACTTGTGCTACCACCTAGTAATGAATAGTTACAACTAACACAAGTTATTATTGTAGAAATCTGTAAAACAACTAATTCAACACAACAGATGGCAGTTGCGTAGGTTATTCTAGTATTCGGCATTTGCATGATTCTGGTTTTGCATGATTCGATGAATGCGCATTCTGTTCCAGAATATTCTGCTGCTGAAGGATTCTGCAGATGTCAGATTCTGATAATGAGTATTCTGTTACTGAATATTCGGCATTCGAATGATTCGGGTTTTAAATGATTCGGCGAATGGGATATTCTGTTTTTGAATATTCTGTTGTTGAATGATTCTGGAAATGAATATTCTCTCGATGAGTATTCTGTTTTTGAATATTCGGCTGTTGGGTATGCACCCAATACCAGCTAGTATGGAATGATTAGAGAAAATGCAACTTTTATAATTTTACACTTTTACATATTTATTATTTTTAGTATAATTTGTATTGTATTGTTTATTGTTATTTCATACGAATATATGTATTTACATCTATAAAATAAAATTGTGTTGATTCATGAATAATCAAGTATTTATTTGGACAACTGTAATTGTACAGTATTTAACTGGTCGATTAGCCTGTTTCAGCTGATTTTGACATATCATTAAGGCTCAAAATCGCTCTGATGATTTTGAAATATACGCGTCCATATGCCTTGTCTCCCCACTATTCCTAGTCTAAGATTCAATGTCTGAATTTACGCGGTACTCGTAGCCTAACTTCAGTTCAGTTTTTTAGCTACTTATAGTTCTATCTCATAGCGCACATGGACTATCTTTTTCTAGTCAGGGGAATGACGTCACACCGATTGTCCGTAAATTTTATTAATTTTTTTCTCGGATACAATCAACTTTTTGGAAAAATAAAAAAATATGGGTCTAATATTTTGTTTTAATGTTTATCATATAAAAAAGTCAAAAAATCTTGGAAACCCCTATTCCAAGGCAGGTTTAGTGCTACTATGGAATGATTAGAGAAAATGCAACTTTTATAATTTTACACTTTTACATATTTATTATTTTTAGTATAATTTGTATTGTATTGTTTATTGTTATTTCATACGAATATATGTATTCACATCTATAAAATAAAATTATGTGTTGATTCATGAATAATCAAGTATTTATTTGGACAACTGTAATTGTACAGTATTTAACTGGTCGATTAGCCTGTTTCAGCTGATTTTGACATATCATTAAGGCTCAAAATCGCTCTGATGATTTTGAATTCCGTCTTACGGCGACTTACACAGCATGCCCTGTCTCCCCACTATTCGTAGTCTAAGCATTGAATATAAACATAACCTGCTTTCGTAATTCATGCTTTCGATAGATGCATTTACCAGTTACCACGTGAGTGTCATAGACTAAGTTACTGACAAGACAGGAATCATACGTACTAAAGCGTGATCCCAAGTTTGCACTATCACGCCATCTCTGAATTTCGATGGTAACTAAATGACTGCCTGGGGTAAGGAGGGGTTCTACTTTATTAAATATTTTATTTAGAATATGATTTAAAATTAAAATTGTATAATTCTATAAATAATTACAAATTTATTATGCTACTATATACATTACAAAATATAATATAATATAATATAATATAAATGGATAAAAGGTGAAAGGATGAAGGATGGAATAGGAGGTTATGTTAGTACGTTATTTCAAAAAAAATGTAATCCAAAATGAATAATCATGGCATCGCAGATCTAAGAAATGTGTCAACAATTTCATTAGGTCTCGAATCCTTGTTATTCATTTTTAAGTTTACCATTTTTATAAAATACTGTACCATTACGAAGCACAACAAGTTGATGGTGTGCGTCTGAAACAGAACTCATTTCACTATTTCACTCAGGCTCCACAAAACTAACTGCTGCTGGTTTACACAATTTACACAATTGCACCAGTAAATGTACAATAAATTTGAAACCATTTTGAAACACATGACAGTCATATAAAAAAGCGCCCTCAGTTCAAAAGTAAACATACTGTAGGCACTCCAGCACCATCTATCATTTTCAGAAAAAAATATAACCTTCCGAACGGTACATGCAACGCCATCTAAAAATTTCGATGGAAACTAGAAATCTTGTTTCATGCTGCCCTATGAAGATTCAGCCGGGTGGTGTGTGTGTTCTCATATATTTTGAAATGAAATGAAATCGAGCTTGCACTGTCATTTTATCACATGAAGCTAGCTATCGGAGGCAGTGTTGCGAACCGGTGAAATTAAAACTTATATACTTATAGTTGGCAACACTGATCAGGGGAACGACGTCACAAGGTCATTTAAATAAAATTTTAATTTCAATTTTTAAATAAAGTATTCAACAATTACATATTATTTTAGTTTTATTACAATATACTCACGACCAAAATTAATATGCAGAATATATATTTTAAAAAGGCGTTGTATTGGAAACCCCCTACAAATATTGCCTTGGAAAAAACCTGCCTTGGAAAAATTCCTAAAAATTTAATGTGATGTTTTCATTTAATTTCATTAGATGTCTCTTACATAGTTTATCAATAACTTTAAAATACAATAGATGTCTATAGTTCTTCAAATTTTAAAAGAGGACAGTTTACACAATGGGGGAAGTGGGAGTTTCCAAAAGTAAATTTTGTGAAGATATTCATATTTATATGTAATTTGATGATTAAATAAAGTATAATACAATAAAAAAATTATAAAACGTTAAATATTTATGAACAAATTTTTAAAATATAATGTGAAAAAGTAAAATTGTATTAAAAAGGTAAGAAAAGAAGATATGCGATATTTTATGGAAGAATTTAATTTTAAATTATAAAAAATTAAAATATGTGTAATTAATCAGAGAAAACATTTGCTGCATGTGAATTAAAAAGTAAGTAATTTTATTAATCAAGAGCCGTATTAAATTTTATTTTAGTATATTACAAATTTGGAATATGTTCATATTATTTTAAAGTAGTAGTTTTATATAATAGATAATATAATATCTGTGCTTAAATTAATTTTGTGGGGAAACGGCGTTAGTTATGTCAAGACTAACTCCGATTGACGTAGAAATTTAATAGTACGTTCCGTTCTACCGGTTCGACTAAGTTTGTGATTGATAGTCCTGAAATTCATTTACCGGTTTCTACTCGCAACGCGATCCCTGAAAAAGATTGGTAGGCACCGATGAAAACATTAATTCTTTAATTATAAAATTGTTCAATTTTGCTGTCATATTCAACGTTATCGTCTATTTTATTCACGTATATTTTTGTTAGGTTATGTCAATTTTAAAATGTCATGATTCAAAGTCAAAGTGTCAAAATAGGTAAAAATTTTCAGGAACTAGAGTTCACCCAGAATCAAGTTTTTTTTTGTTTAATTACGGAATATACTATTGATTTCAAAGGGGGCTGGAGATCTCGAGGAAAATACACTTAGCAGAAGTTAGAATAAGCTCTTAAATATGTTTTAATGGTTCTAAGCATTAAGATAGAGCAGGTGCAACATGTGGTGAACAAACTTCTATTCAAGGTACACTGATATTTTAGAAACGAGTGCGCAATCATCTTCAGTAATAAATGGAGACCGACGTTCAATGACAATCCAGCAGGACATCTGGATAACACCGAACGCTGCAGAACACGACAAACATATTACGGGACGAGGACGCCAGAGAAAGAAAAATATTACTATGTTACATTCTCTTTGGCGGATATATAGGCATGATCTCTGCGATCGACGAACATGATAACAACACATTATATGACAAACTTTTATGACAGGCAATCAAGAATTTCAAGATGAGAATAAAAAATCGAGTTGGACGATAAGACATATCGATGATATAATACGATAGATTATAAAACGATACAGTTCACTAACCAGCCACGGGAAACTGGAAGTGATTCTATGTACAATTGAAAAAGTAAAATGGTACCTGCGACTTAGAAAATGACAACAATGAACACTGCCTATTGGAAGTCATGAAGAAGCTTGGTAAATAATCCGCCTAGAGCTGGACCGAGCAGAAGAGAACAGTACGACAAAGTACAATAAGACTCTAATTGGACTGCGTAATACAAGTCTAATTAGATATAAATAAGATGATAAATGCACTAAAAATAAACTGACCCAGTGTAACTTGACGATAAACCAACACTTGTTAATTTTAATTTATTTACGTTATTTTTTCATATCTAATTTCTAGTGTTACAATACAAGTAAAATTAATTTTGCATGTTGATTTAGATGCAGAATTTTATACCTGCAACATTTATTTGAAGCTTTTGTACCGAAAATAATTAGGGAAGAAGAAAATTACGAAAATATGATTTTACATGTTAAATCCTTATGTTTGGGTTTATAATAGTTTCAAATGGAATATAAGAAATACACATTATTGGAATAGTAAAAAAAGGAACGTTTATAAACTATATTATTACAGGAATACATAAAAAAAATAAAAATGAAAAATTGTACATAAAAAGATAAAAGAAACCTTACTCCTTATAATATAAATAAAATTTAACATATGTAATATATTATATTGCTGAATTCAGAAAAAAATACTCTATCCAATAACCTAAAACTAAACATATGTTCCCATTTAAAATAAGAAAGTTGTGTCCCGTATTTTGAGAAACACAGGTCAAAAAATTTTTTTTTTGCTCATTGTATTAGTCTTGTAAAATGGTGGTTCTTTGCTAATTTAACCAACCTCGTAGCTCTTATAGTTCTCGAGATAGCAATGGTGGCACGCTTAAATGGAACATCCTGTCTATAAAGACAAATACAAAATTAATTTAGAAATATTTCTAATATATTTTCAATGTCAGCCCGGCAGTTGGGGCAACGATTATTAAAATTGGGCAATTGTATTGCGCAATTTCTACATAAACACAAGTGCCCGCATGGATAACATGCATGTGTTGGCACATCTCCCAAACATACACTGCAACGTGGCTGTAAATAATGAAAAATACATAAAATTATCCCATTTAAAACCCGATACGTTGTAGGTAAATGTGTGGCAAAGGATAAGAAGAAACGTGAAATAGTTATTTGTCAAATTAGAGGAAAGCATATCTTTTTACCACTCGAGCTCGTGTGTGACTCACGAGCGCAGCGAGTGAGGCATTCGAGTGAGAGTGGAAAAAGTGCTTTCCTTTCGTGTTAGACACAACATTTTTTTCACGACATATTTCAAAAATCTATTTATTCGGACGAAAAGTTGCAGCAACACGATAAGCTAGAAAATTAGGTTATGTAAACATTGACGTTTAGCAGTGCAATTGTTACAGTATTGCCAATTCAAGATCAACTTGTCAAATTGAAAAATATAGTAAAAAAAGATAGAACAAAACATAATTGCTATAATTTTTTAAAAAGAATATCGTTATTAAATAATAATTTTTAATAAAACAATGATTTTTTCCAATATTTCATTGTAAAATAATATCCATGTTGTACTATTGGTAACACTGTACATTTTCCTCTCTAGAGAGGGAAAAGTAATTTTCCTCCCTGTTTTGCAAGAAGAAAGTAAAGCTGTCTATGCATGTCGTGAAAAAAATATTTTAAACAATTTTTATTGACATTGAGGACGTTTCGACGCAACCAGCGTCATCATCAGCTCAGAACAAGTGAATTGACAAAAACAGCACACAATAATAAATAAATAAAAATATAGTATATTATTTAACAAGCATAATATGTAGGCACTGAACTATACTCTAACGGGAAGAACGATTGGAAGAAAATAATTGAACCCATATGGAGTTTAAGTTGGTAGCAGTTGGACACTCAATAAACCGCGGGAAATTTAAATTTTATTGACATACATATTTCGCCATAACTATTATAGTTCATTGTTTAAATGTTAGGTATATTATATTTTATATATATATATATTAAAATAAAAAATTAAATTATTTCAGTTTTTAATACTTATTATTATTGAACAATGTTTACAAATTCTTATTGATATTTGTACAAAATGAGTTTACTTAACGTTGTTCTTATATTTTCTTCACTTATTGTCAGTATGTTTTTTGCCTATATTGAAAAACCTTATTTTGCAGTAGCAAATAGATATTTCTTGAATCAACCTCTTTCGATGAAAATCTTCTTCTAAATTTAAATCGAAAATATGATTATTAATTTTTTCGAATATTCGGGGTCTTTCTAAAAAGAAATATTGCACTGTTTTATTTACCAAACTTGGTAAATAATTGTTAAAATTTGGTATTTTATTGGAAATGAAATATAAATTTCTAATTTTTATTTCGACAAATTTCTTGTAAGTCAGTGTAACAAACATAAAGAAAATAACTAACCAGTACCAACATCTATCATGTAAATCCTCCAGAAATTGGGTGTCCCAGTTCTGCCAACCCATCAAGATGGCGGGCTCCATGCAGGTTCACTGCTTTCTGTGGGTTGCCATAGGCTATCAGCGTTCCCGTTAGAGTATAGTTCAGTGGGTGAAATAAACTAGTTACGCCACTGGTAAGTGCCAATATCAATAAATCCCTCTATATTATATTATCTCTGCAAAAGTCACTAGCGTTCCGTAGCAGTGTTGCCACCTATAGCGATTTTTCGGTAGATCTACCAATTTCATCTTCATTTTACCGATCTACCGAAAGACATTGATTTCTACCGAATTATTTGCTCAAAATTAATTTCAGAATTAAAGGTTGTCAACGTAAAATTTCGTCAAAACAAAATACAAACTTGTTTTAGTTTTAGTGGTAATCGCTCCTCTTCCCTCTATTGGCAAATTGAACAAATATTACTCGAGGAATCCCGAATTCTAGATAATTTTGCAACAATTCTTCTGTAAAAATTCCTTGGTAAATCCCTTATTAAAAACAAAACGAAGAAATCGTCTTAGACAAAAACTATAATAAGTAATTTTAATGTTTTGAAAAATTCCTGTATCAAACATAACTTAAATAAATTATATTGTAAAAAAATTACATATAGGCAACATAATATTAAAAAAAATATCTACCAAAAATTGTCAACATCTACCGATATTCTCTGAAAAATCTCCCGAACTCGTTAAATCCGAATGTGGCAACATTGTTCCGTAGCCTACTTCATTTCTGATTGTATACTACGGTTTTGTCTTACTCTTTTACGTGCTAAAAATAAATCATCAATACTATTGATTTAAGTTTTTGAACATTGTTACATTGTGCTGCCTTTTTTAGTCATAAAGAAGTTATTAAGACTATTAAACAAAGGTGCATATTTTGATGAAAGAACACCTTTTAAAAGTTCAAAGTTGCATTAAGAAAGAAGTATCAGTAAAAGTATTAATTTTACAACTCTTATACATTATTAATAATAAATATGTCAACGTCAAGTATAGAGGATATAAACAACAGTTTAATTTCTGCAGTTCTTGAAGGAAGGTTAGAAAGAGTAGTAGAGTTAATTGATAATTATGGCCTATCTTATTCACAAGAGTGGTCAGAAGGATATACTTTACTTTGTCACGCTATTAAGAATAAACATACCGAGATTACTAAACTACTTTTACTAAATGGTTCTAAAGTTAACAGCGCAAATATAGAATGTACGCCACTTCACTTCGCTGTTAAATATGGTGATATAGAAATTGTTAAAAACCTTTTAAGTAAAGGTGCTAATGTTAATACTAAAGGAGAAGGTGGTAAAACTTCTCTTCATATTGCAGCTAAAAGAGGATATTCAGAGATTGTTGAGCATCCTTTAAAACATGGAGCTTATGTTAATTGCGGTTGTTTTATGAACGGCTATACACCGCTTCATCTTGCTGTTGAAAAGGGAAGTAAAGAAATCATCAAGTTGCTTTTAAGTAATGGTGCTCATATTGATGCTAAAGGAAAGGATAATATAACTCCTCTTCATATAGCAGCTATGAGAGGATATTCACAAATTGTTGAGCATCTCTTAAAACATGGAGCTTATGTTAATTGTGCAAATAGAGGAGAAAGCTATACACCACTGCACTTTACTGTTAAACATTGGAGAGATGAGAATAATTTAACAGTTGTTAAACTACTCTTGGATTATGGAGCTAATATTGATGCTTTAGATATATATGGTAAGACTATACTACATTTGGCAGCTGAATACGGACATTTATCAATTATTGAACTTATTTTAAAATATTGTCGTGATGTTAATAACAAAAGTAACATGAGCTCTCTTAATGCTGCAGTACTTGGCTCTGTCAACCCTGACGATGTAAATAATTGTGAATTGCTGCACGCTGCTGTCGAGAAAGGATATTTGCAAACAGTTGAATATCTTTTAAAGTATGTCACCGATGTTAATATGTTATATAACTCAGCATATATGAGAGATTATACACTTTTACATTTAGCAACCAAAAAGAAGCAAAAGGAAGTAGCTACATTACTGATAAACTATGGAGTTGATGTGAATGCTAAAGATGAACGTGGAAAAACTCCAATATTTTATTCTACTGACAATGCCGATGTAGAAATTACCAAGCTACTTTTAACTAATGGAGCTAATGTAAAAGATAGCCCTGATCTACTGACTATTGCTGTTAAGAAAAAATGTAGAGAAATTGTTGAAATTCTTTTACAACATGATGTTGATATTAATGTTAGTGATATATGTGGTAGAACCGCATTGCATTTTACTGCTTTAGGTGAATATGATTTCGATCTGTATCTTGGATGTGATCATAATGAAGATCCTGATACTAATGTTAAGGGAGACATTGCAAAACTGCTTCTAAGTAGGGGAGCTAATGTCGATGCTAAAACTGAAAATGGTACAACAACACTTCATGCTGCTACTCAAAAAGGAAATGTAAAAGTTGTTGAAGCTCTTTTGGAATATAACGCAAATGTTAACTCTGGAGAAGAAAGTGACATAATTCCACTACATCTTTGTGCTAGAAATGGCAATGTAGTAATTAGCAAAATGCTTTTAAACAAAGGAGTTGATGTAAATGCTAAGCAAAAAGATGGAATAACTGCACTCCACATTGCTGCTCGAGAAGGTTATAAAGAACTTGTAGAAGTATTGCTGAAGTGTGGCGCCAATGTTGATTCTAAAGATGAAAGAAATGAAACACCACTCCACATTGCTGCTCAACATGGTTATCTAGAAATTGTTGACATTCTCTTGAAAATTGGTGCTGATATTGATTGTAGAGATGAATATGGTACAACAGCGCTTCACAATGCTTCTAAAGGAGGACATATAAAAATTGTTGTGGCTCTTCTAGAATATGGCACTGATATTAATATTACGATTATTTTTGCTCAAAATGAAAATGTAGTAATTAGTAAAATGCTTTTATACAAAGGAGCTCATGTAAATGCTAAGCGAAAAGAAGGAATAACTGCACTCCACATTGCTGCTCAAGACGGTTATAAAGAAATTGTAGAAGTATTGTTGAAATGTGGCGCCAATGTTAATTCTAATGATACAAGAGACAGGACACCACTACACATGGCTGGTTATCTAGAAATTGTTGAAATTCTCTTGATATTTGGTGCTAATACTGATTGTAGAGATGAATATGGTAGAACAGCGCTTCACAGTGCTTCTAAAGAAGGACTTACAGAAGTTGTTGTGTGTCTTCTAGAATATGGTTCTGATATTAATATTACGACTAAAAACAATCAAACACCACTTGACTTTGCTTTAGCTGGTATCAATTCATTTTATTACTTTGATGATGATGATTATGGTTATGATTATGATAATAAATATAGATTTCATAACTATGATCACCTAGATGCCTTTTGTGGTTCTGAAGAAATTGCTGTGATTCTTAAACAGCAAATAATTATGAGAAAAACTGCAAATTTATATGTAAGTAGAGAAAATTTACTATCGATTAGTAGTAACAATGAAATGGATGATTTTCTATATGAATGTGAGAAAGAACTGGAACGTATGAAGAGTGAGAAGATTAGTAATAATTATGTTTCTTTTCATGATATTGTGACAAAAAGTGTAAGTCAATTAGCAAAATATGCAAGAAATGAAAATATAGTACAAGTCTTAAAATCAGATGATTATGAAACAAAATTTCCAATATATGCTAGTATGATAAAAAGTCATTTTAAGAAGGGAATGGAAAAAAAAGAATTGCTGGAACAAGCCAATGAATACTTCCACTCTTTCTTTAATAGCTTTCCTGAGTTACCATATAATTGCATTAAAAAAATAATTAGTTACCTAAGTGATAAAGATTTAAGAATTTTAATAGATGCTTGTCAGACTGTTAACAGTCCTAATATTAATATTAGCGATGTAGCAAGACTTTAATTGTACAATAAAGACATGTAATAGCTGCAATATGAATTTACCTTGTTAGTAAAGTCTTATATACTTGTACACTTAACTAAAAGTTGTTAATTTAAAGTAAACAAGAATAAATTTTAATTATAGTTATTATTTTTACTGCTTTTTATATACCAATGACTATGTAACCTGTTTCTATTTATGTACTAAATTTGTAAAACTTGTAACATAAATAAATAATTATTTATGTGTCATATCTTGAATCTGTCAATTTAAACTTACCGCCTCATCTAGGGATTTTTATACATGGACTTAGGTTGGGAACAAGAGGTAACGACAAAATATAACTTGACAAAACATTCCCTATCCGTCTATAGGCGTTTTCGTTTATTATGCAATTCTAGAATCCATAATAATACGTAAGAGTTTCACTAGATGACATAAAGCTAGTAGTGCTGCAGTACTGCCACTATAACAGATACGGATGAATAGTAAACTACTGTTTACCCGCACCAGGGGACTGAAACAGTATTGCAATGCGTGAAACCAAATTTCAATCTAGATCTCTTTGAAAAACTTTTCCGAAGCCGTTCATAGATGTCACGAGTAATTCCAAAATGTAGTGATTTTTAGTAATATTAGATTATTATGTTTTTTGGTGACATTTATTTATGAATCTATATTTTATCATCAAGTATCACATGAAATTCTTTTATTTTCTATTTTCTTTTGACATTTCAAACAAATTTTGATTTGTAATCAATGTAATAGTATATTGTGTTATTAAGAGTAAAAGTGATACTTTGTGTGGTGAGCATGGAAGTTTGCACGACGAGCGAAGCGAGTCGGACAATTGCATGCGAGACACACAAAGACACTTTTACTCTGAATAACACATGCTATTTTTTCTTTAAACTTAGAAATTTTAAAAAATAAATTACTATTTGACGTTTAATATGTAGGTTACCTATCAGTTATTCATAATTTTTAGTAACTTTATTCTTAGGTTATCTAGTTTTTATAGTGACATTTAGGGCGATATTACAGATTTCTATTGTACAAGTTACTTCTTATTGGCTATACGGCGGCGACAATATTATACGGCGGCTAGAATAAAAAATTATATTACGTTGGCATAGAAATTAAACTTCAACCTTGTCAATTACGTCACAGAAGATGTCACTTTTATGACGTTTGAAGAAAAAATATTTGATGAGAAGACTATAATTTTTTGTGGTGAGTTTATAGTAGCTTTTTTGATGAAGGTTGTGATTCATGCGCTTAATTTGGAAACTGTGCCCTCGGTATTTAGACCAAATTGCATGAGTTCTTGTTGAAGATCGTCTTTGCTGAGATGGTAGACCCGGTAGACTTAGCAAGTCTGTGCCCCCCTGGTTTCCGGCATCTTGTGTTGTGGTATTTTTTTTTAATAACGTCCCTGCTCGAGCGACAAACGGAGTGTTTGATCCGTGGCAAAAATATTGGCGAATAAAATATAAACACCCCACAATAAAATGTATATTTTAAATAAAGTTTTAAAATTATATTATTTATTGTGTTCATTAAGAAATACTTCACATAATGGTACCTGCTTAATAATGATGTTACTAAAACATCTCTTCATGACAAATATTAAATGAATTACAATATAAAGAAAAAAATGTCAAACAAAAAAAAAAATTGAAATGTGAGGATCGACATTATCGGCCGTTACCTCACTTGTCAAATTTAGTTCCCAAAGCCGATCCTAAGGGGCGCTATAAATTGTTTTCACAGATGATAAGGTAGATATCCAATCTTCTACAAATATATTTCCTTAATCTATGACCCGCACATTTAAAAATAATGTACAGATGTTCCAAAAATAAAATTTAAAATCGGAACCCGGCTTTGGTAACAGTAAGGTACAGTAAAGTGGGTATTTATATTGAAACAGTTAAACAGTTAAATATAAGTTGACAGGTAACATATGTAGGTAACATTAAAAAAATAAAACCGTATTAATTGCAAAACTTCTTACCTAATAAAAGAAGTAATGTTGATGAAGAATTGTATCAAACGGTTATTTAAGTAAAAATTCTCGTAGCATGAAATTTTACAACACCAGAATCATATACAGGGTGTCCCATTTAAGGTAAGAATGCATTGGTATCTCGAGAACCGTAAAGGTGCGTTCAGATAGGGCTTAGTGCAGTTGTATTGTATCGTTGTATTGTAGTGTAGGGGCAGTGCGCTTGCATAAGATTTGTATCGTTCACATAGAGATTAGTGTGGTTGTAGTTGGTACAGTAGATTTCTGTAGTATTTGCAATACTTTGCGCGTGCACCTCAACATATAGTCAGTTTTCATTAAAAGATATAATTATACAATTGCTAAATTACTAGAAATTTATTTATGTAAAACTTACCTGTTATATTTAACTTTTCTGCTAATTCTTTAAATGAATTTTCTTTTTTTAATTTATTTTTAAATGCTGTAGAACGTTAACCCGAATTACCGGATACTTACCTATCAATGAGGCTAAAACATCATCAATGGACATTGTTTTTTTTTTACAAAAAAACGTTAAACTGAATTAAAAGCTAACTAATCTCAAGAAAAAATTTCAAGAAGTGACAGCTGCGCGTTATGATTACGCGCAACCAGTATTTATCCACATGCATTCTAATTGGCCCGTTGCAGTGGTGTGTTGCAACGGTAGTGCGAAAGCTAGAACCTTGCTAGCTTCTACACTGCAATACAACGGCACTACCAACGCATTCTGCACTAAGTTTGAATCCGAACGCTCGCGCTATGTTGCATTGGCCAAGCATTCTACACTACAATACAACGGCACTGCAACCGCACTAATCTCTATGTGAACGGTACTTAAGAGCTACGAGGTTGGTTAAATTAGACAAAAGTTGCCCCGTTAGGAGACTATTTTAATAGTGCTGTGTTATTTGCGAAAAAATGCATAGGTCACTAGATATAGGGGAAAATGTAAATTTGGCGATTTTCTTTTTTTGCTTATAACTTTGTTATATGAAACAATACGAGATTCTGGTTTGCACTTTCTTAAGGCACTTTTGTATGGTGAATTTGCAGAAGTACTCAATTTTTTTATATATATATATATATAACCATTTACGAGTTACTGATAGCAACTTTTATTTTTCATATGGAGGTCATATTAAGCTATGGTATTTTTAAATAGAGATTTTTTTTAGCTTTACAATGATATAAAACAGTAATAATTTATTTTTATAATTAACAAAAAATTTAACAAAAATTGATATTTATACTAAAATTGCATTGAAAAAAGTAAATCAAAGGCTGCATTTAAGAAAAATGCATCTGAAGTTTTATATTTATTTGATTAAAACATGACAATATTAAGAGTGCCATGACGGAAAAAACGGAATACAAGTCATTTTTTAACCTGGAATTAGATGTAATCGATCCTGCTTGATCTGATCGATTTTGACTCATCTGATGAATCTTATCAATCCTTATTTGTGATTGATCTTGTTCGATGAAAAAATATTGATCTTGATTGTTCTGATCGATTTTAACTGATTTGATCGACTTCAATTACAGATAGATTTTTGATAATAAAACTGCAGTCTAATTTCTCAAAGTGTAGACTTGAAGAAGGATCGGAAAGCAAAATCAAAAAATAATTCTCTGCGTGGATCCCATTGACTACTCACATTTAAACTTAAGATAGGATGCCAGTTTTAAAATATTAAATCAAGAAAATAGCTTTCAAAATCTAGAACAATTCTAGGACGACAATTTCTAAAAAGAGCACAAATCTAGGACTCGCTACTAATAGTTTTTTTAGTTTATAGTCAATGTCAGAATATTTATGTACATTTATTATTTTACATAACAATAAAATATAGGAATACATATAATATTATCCTGTGCAATAGGAACTTAGATATTAGACGGACAGATTTAATTGAACAAAAACTGTTTTCGCATATTAATTGCGCATGACAACACTTTCCTAGGACATACTCTATATTACATAAATTAACTTATTTATACATTATATTTGCCTTCTGGCCAATTTTTATGAGAATAGTTTCATCTGTATGTTGTTTTAATATATAAAAATATCATAAAATTGGGAACAATCTAAATTTTGAAAATTAAGTTCAATTAAACTGAAGCGTCAACACAGTGCGGCGTCAGGAACTCTATATCCCGGTCGAATTTTATGCCACTTTTTTCTAAGAAATTCAACAGAACGTGTCAAAACTTCTTCCTGGAAAGCAATTAAATATTACATGGAAATCTTCAATCCTAATTTTTTTCTTTATGTATCGGGTTTTACATGTTTACACGTTTTATAAATCCCAGACATCAATCAAAATCACTACCGAACATTCCCCGATCTATTAAAAAAGAGGACATGTTCGGGAATCTCCAGACGCATGGCATCTGTATCTTAAGAACAGTAACACCACTTTCTAAGGAGATTGGCGCCATCAAACTGTAGCCCGTCCTTTCAATAACTTCCATTACTTCCAACTTGTAACACTCTTACAGGACCACTACTACCAGTTTGTGACCCTCTCCTTGAAAGGATAGATATTACAAAATTTATATAATAAATGGGTTCTTTGTCAGACCGGATAAGGAGCAAGTATTAGGAGATGGATATTGAATTACATAGAATACTCACATTTGTATAAAAATATAAATAATATAATAAATAATGCTTTACATTTGGTTTCGTCTCCAATGACACTTCTGTCCACCACCGCCGTCTACCATTGCACTATACCACTCTACTTCTCTACTTGCTTCTCTCTTTCTCTTCCTCTTTATTTTCTTTTACAACCATTACCTTACACTATATATACTATGAACAACAAGTACTAAGTCAGCAAATATTAGCTTTACCTTTACACAATACTATTTATGAATTACATAAATAGACCTATTAATATATTTTATTGGTGCCACTAGAATGTGCTAATTTAGACTTGTTACATAACATTAGTATCTACAAAATTGAATAATTGTAAATCCGTCGATGAATATGTGAATTACAACTACTGCACATAAATTAAACAAAATAAGTTTTAAAACAGAAGACGACTGGAGAGGTACATTGCTTTTGATTTCTAGAGGAATACAAGTCAATGATAATGGGGATTGAAACTTCAGACATAGAAATAAGTGATGACGCAGAAAATATTTCCCAAACATAAGGAGAAGGAGAGACTGCTTTAATATCAAAGAAAAAATATTTTATGAAGAAAACACCTCCCCGTTGCATTATTTGTAACAAAATTGGACATACTGCAACAAATTGTCGACTAAAATATAAGAAAAATTATCAGTCAAATTCAAATAATCCAAAACAAAGTGCATTCCAAGTTTTCAATAATACATATGAAGGAGAAAGCAACAATTAGTTTCTAGATTCATGCGCTTCAATTTAAGACAAGACAAGAAGAAAATGATAGAAAATAAAGAAAAGACAAACATGATAATAACCATCGCAGATGGTTCAGAAATGGCAGCTGAAATAAAAGATGAAATATCAATGAAAGTAATAGTGATGAGGTGATGACGAAACAAAAGTTCAAGATGTATTGTATGTTCCACAAATGAAGGCAAATTTATTATCAATTAATACATGCTATCGAGTTTATATTGACAAAAATGGTGGAAGAATTGAGAATACAAATGGTACTATAGTTGCGACTGCATCTGTTGAAAATGGTGTTTGTAAAATAGATACAGGAAAAATGAAGAAAAAGAAAACGCATGTATTGCACATGAAACAAATTCAATATGGCATCGTCGATTAGGTCACCTTAGTAGAAAAGGAATGAAATATTTAAGAAATATGGCAAATGATTTAGAGGAAATGAAAATTGAAGAAAGATCCTGCAAAGATTGCTAGATTACCACTTCACAGAAGTGAGATAAAATATAATGATCTTCTTGAACTCATATATACAGATATTTGCGGACCTATGGAAAATCAATTTATCGGTGGCGCTAAATGCCTGCTAATTTTCATTAATGATTTTTCAAGAAAAACATATTCATATTTTTTAAAAAGAATAGAAGTCAAAATACATTCATAAAATTCAAAGCTTTAGTTGAAAAACAAACCGGTAAGCAAATTAAAACAATAAGATCAGATAATGGCCATGAATTTGTAAATACAGACCTTAGAAGAATTTTAGATAAAGCAGGAATGCAACATCAATTATCAACACCCTACACTCCTCAACAAAACGGAGTAGCAGAAATAGCAATGAAAGCTGTTGTAGAGAAAGCAAGAAGTGTTCTAATTGATGCAAATTTACCAAAAGAATATTGGGCAGAAACTTTATCAACCGCAGTTTATATAAAAAATAAAAGCCCCACAATTTTTGTACAAGGAAAAACGCCAGAAGTATACACTGGAAGAAAACCTAACTTAAGATATTTAAGAGTTTGTGGAAGCGAAGCAATGGTATATATTCTAAAATAAAAAATGGGATTCGAAATCAGAAAATCTTTTATTTATGGGATACTGTAGCTGTAGCTTATAGATTAATAAATCCTATTACGAAAAATATTATAATAGTCTGATATAATAAAGATATTTTAAGCATAATTTAATTGAAAAAAAGTAGGGCCGAGGTGGTCTCGAACCAGGTCTTGTAGATTATTTATTTTATGAATCCGCCCTCTTATCCACTCGGCTATGGAACATTTTGTTTTGACGTTTCTTATTCTAAAATATGAAGGATAACCTTCAAAATACAATTTATTTTATCAAATATTACAGCTAGAAAAGGCCATATTAAACAACATTTGGTTTTATTAGATTCAAAATTAAGTAATCTAACTAACGATACCATATACACTCGATTTTATTTAGCGGGACAGATGGAAACAGCAAAAAACTGTTTTCCCATGTTATTTCCCTATGTCAAGGTTTTCAGTATTCACCCTGTATATATATATATATACATATATATATATATATATATATATATATATATATATATATATATATATATATATATAGTAGTGTTGAATTGGGAACATAAATCACATTCAGTAGTTTGTAAAAATTGTTACTAAAAAAAATAACACAAACAATAAAATCGATCAAACGATCAGATCAATCTAAAGATCAGATCGATATTTTTTTTACTGAGATCAAATCGATTAGTACACTGTTACCCGGCACTATGCAAAACTACACTATACTGTATTATAAAATATATGATGACAAGAATAAACTACTTAAACGAAAGAATAAGAACATTCGATTAGGTTGTGGAGCCAGTTGAAAAAAATAGACATTCAATTTGCATATAAAAATAAACCTTTATTTACGTATTCAAATATAAAAAAATCATGATATAGTTTTTATATATTTTAACAGTTTTACAATTCTTATATCATAATTAGTTAGTACTAATAATTTGCCAAACAAAAGAAACACATCACAGTATAACTTTACATCTAAAGTACATATTTCCAATACATCTTTAACATGTGTTTGTTCTGTAATGCATTCATATTCGTAATCTGAATTTTCTGTATTAAAATGTTTCAAAATGTCTATTACTAAACGAATTACCGGTTTTTCATAGAAATTTCTAAAATACTTTAATAAAACAATATAAACATTATTTGACAGTTGTAAATTTCCTGCAAAATAAAAAAGAAAAGTGAACCTACGGAACGCAATAAACAGAAGAAATTTAAACCACAGAAAATATAAAATAAAAACAAAAAAAAAATCGTAAATTAGAAAATGTCGAATATCGATAATAGAAACGTTTAACTAAAAAAATATATAAATCCTTATAATTATTATCTGATTTTTCGCAACTAATAACTGTATAAAAAAGACAGATAATCTTCCATTTGTCTTGAAAAAATAAATAAATTACAATCATAACGAACTATGTTTTCAATTAAACAGACCAAACAACGATCTCTTGCCTCGCTACTAAAACGTTCAAAATAAAACTGTCCTCATTTTTACATTTACTTATAATATTCTGAACAATAAAGTGCGATCTAAATACAATTTCGGCAACCTCCCTTCAAAATTTACACTGACAAAGTTAATTTTTAACAGATTTGTCTTTCAACTACCGAAATTTCTTATTAACCTAGTTCTAGTTTGCACGTTCTACAAACAATTTTTTACGAGGAATTGATAAGGATCCTCAAAATTTTTATAGCTCGAAAACATTATTAGAAATTCATACTAACTTTCTATTTTCATATGGAAATAAAAGTTGTCTTCAGTACTTTTAAATATGGTTTTTTTCCTCTTTCCAATGATATAAAACACATCTTTTTTTTTCATTTCGGTCAAGTGTGCTTTGAAAATAAAAATGGAAAATTGATTGTTTCAAACAAATTTTCAACATTTCAATTCAATATTCGCCTAAATAGAAGAA
Organism: Stenolophus ochropezus; assembly: GCA_035578165.1. NCBI lineage: Eukaryota > Metazoa > Arthropoda > Insecta > Coleoptera > Carabidae > Stenolophus > Stenolophus ochropezus. The sequence goes on from JAQOWZ010000020.1 coordinate 13,883,325, forward strand.
AATATATTGAGTACAGTTGTAGCTTTTCTGGATAAAGCTGAAGATATGTTTCTAAAGCAATATGCTTATTTCGGTGAGCAGCATATTAAACTCCTAACTAATTAAAATTGATTAGTCAAAATTTTGTTTTAAACAAAATATTTTCGATTTTGTTTCCAAAGCACACTTGTCCGAAATTTTTCTTATTTATTTTCATTTAAATATGCATGTGTTTTAATATCATTGGACAAAAAAAAAACCTCTATTTAACAATACTAAAGACATCTTTCGGCCCGATAAGAAAATTAAAAATTAGTACTCCTTTTAATTCTTCGTAAAAAACATGTGTGTAGAATATGTAAAATAGAAACTTTTATTAATTGAAACAAGAAAGTTATATCAAAAAGTAAATGGGCCAAAATCAGTTTTTTGGTCATATCTAGTGACCTACGCATTTTTTGGGAAAACAAATACATCATTCAAATGGCCAATTTATGCGGTAACTTTTCCCCAATTTAACTGACCACCAACAAATGAAGAACTACCAACAGAAAGTAACGTTTGTCGCTATTAATATGGAGCGCTTGACAATTTTATTAAATCAAAACTAATAATTTAAATAAACTGTTTTTGCGAAGTAGAACTATATTGCAGTTGTCCAATAAGTTTGTGATTTTATCGTTTCGTTTATGAAAATCACATAACTGGCTAACTGTATTCTTCAACAAATTAAATTTAGGCGGTAATTAATTTTTATTTCCAGCACTATAGCCGTATTTATTTTGAACACATGTAAAGTAACCCAGAATTGATCTCGAACTGACCCAACTCACCCAGCTATTTTGCTGGGTTGGTGAGTTGAACCTGATTTCTATCATCTTGTTTGAAACATTTTTATTGTTAAGTGATTATATTGAATATATTTGAGATTGAAAACTTCCATCAAAATAAGTTCGTTTAAGTTAATCTGAAAAATACCCTATACATTATATAACTTGTAATATATTTATATTTTCTGTAGTTTCATTTTCTTGCTACGTAATATTATTTCAAAAAATACAATTTACCTTTATTCATCCAAATGTATTCCACAAATCGTATTCCACTACCATGTCTCGAAGCAGATATCCGAATTAAAATTTTTTCTAATAATTTTGTATTGTGCTCATTTTGTGTTAAATCCAGTAAAACATAAATGAATTTAAATAAAATGGAATCCTCTAAAGGTGCAGTAATTAATTTATTCTCATCAATATTTTTCTGTAATACAGATTCGCCTAATAATTCACAAGATGAATTCTTTAAACTTAATAATAACTGTAATAAGTTTTCTGGATTATGATTTTGAAATACTTTATTAGGTATAGCATAAGTAAAATTCTGTTTTATGAAGTAATTCTGGTACCATAAATGAATAAGTCCTAAAAAAATAATAATATTAAAATTACATCGGATGAATATTTGAAATCAGAACAGCCCGGTAACAAGGAGAAAATCACTTATCGCAGATTATTGCTCTTAAAAGTAAGATTGACCGTTTGCGTTTACAATGACGTGAATAGAAAGGAAATTATTTTCTTATTTACACAGCTCGACAAAAAACCAGAGACTTATATTAAAAACAATAATGTTTCCTCGTTTCTATCCACTACATTATAATATATTGAAATTGCAATATAAATTGAAATTTTAGCGTGGAAACAATTTTAAATTTGATGGAGATATTCGATTATTTTGATATTATTAATTATTTATTGTTAAAATCAAATTTTGACGAATCTGTTGAAAGATTATTTATTTTTATTCTGATATACTGAAAACGACTGGACTGTCAGTATAAATGTTTTATGCATCACTCAAAACACAAATATGAGTTGAATTCCGAACCATTGCAAATTAATTGAAGATGGACGAAGTTTTCAATATATTGCCGCCATCTTAAATTTAGCACGAATTTCTGTGCGTAACGCGGTCAGGCGATGACACAACATTGGAGAGTTTACGAGAAGATTGGGATCGAATTATAAACGAGTTACTACAGAACGCGATAATCAATTTATGGTATCCATAGTTCTTCGAGATCGACTGAAGCTAGTATCGTCTTTAATCGATTATCTGAAGTTCGATGAGTGACAACTACGGCAGGAACAGTATCTTGGAGGTTAAACAAAGCTGAACTTCGAATCAGATGGCCCACTACGGAGCCGTTCTACTCGCAGCTCACCGAATATCATGCCTTCGTTTTGCTCAAAATCATGTCAAGTGGAGTATCAATGGCGGTCAATTTATTTACAGATAAGTCCAAGTTCAGTTTACGATCACCAGATGGTCTTAAGCGAAGATCTGGCGAACGATATGCTGACATTGTATTATAGACAGTTTGAACATTTTGGAATTCAGCGCCTCTAGCGGCACATTCGGCAAAAGTATTATGATAACATGGGAAACGCGTTAATCATGATTCGTGTTTAACATTTCGTAAGTAACAAACTTTAGTATGGAAAAGGAAACAAATTTTGGAGTTTTGCTCATTAGATTCGAACATTACACATCGAGAAATATTGATAAAGGAAAATAATTTAATGCGGGACGGGACGTGATGTGTTTAGTTGAAAAATCTGACAAAATAACAACGAAGATGTAAGGCAGACATCAATTTCAAAGAAGCCATGTTCTGTAATATTATGGATAATGTAAGTAAAGCATTTTCTAGTATATAGTTATATTATATTTTATAATTTTAGTTAAATAATACAAGATGCGTCACACACGGAAATTGTGAATATATAGCGGGAGCATCTGGACGATATAAGCACATTTCTACTGTTGTGTTCGCTATAAATGAAGATTTTTCATCAAAGATAAACCGGCTTGTAAATGGAAATAACCTTTAATAAATAGCACAAGTTATTAAGGCAAAATATTCGAAAGGAAAACAAATTAAAGAGATGTTCCCTATAAAAAAGAATTACAAATATGAGCCTTATAAATTTTCTGTCTGATTTTTTCAGTATTCATTTACGCTTAGTGATACAATAAATGCTGAAAATTCTAAAGAAATAATTCTTTATTGTAGATTAAAAAATGATTACAAATTAAGGACTTTTTCGAGGCTCTTACTTTGCAACAAGAATCCTCAGTAGTTCTAAACGAAATCAATGCAATTACGTGATGCTTGTTGTTTAGATACATTTAGGGCCGGTTTTGCCAGTTATCTTAACCGTCGGTTAACAGAAAAATATCGCTTCGAAATAATAAAGAACGTGTATTTTTGACAAATTACATTAGTTTTTCGATGCGATATTTTTCTATTATCCGACGGTTAGGTAACCGGCACTTTAACCAGAGATGGAAAAACCGGCTCTTAATAGAATAATTTTTGAAAATTCTGTTGATATATTCAAAACTTTTTTTGATGAAAGCTTATGGGCCAATGAAAGAAGATTCAGAATAACAGCGTCTAGATGATACTCTATTTTCACCTATTCTAAAGATTGTGGCAACAAATGTCAAAATTATTTTAGAAAAATAAGCAAGGAACGAGTTACATTTATGCCCTGCCGTAATGCCTCCAGCACATATAAAATGATATTGTTTGTACTGGGCAAATCTCAAATTGAAATTAATTGAAATAATTCATAAAATAAATTTTCGTTTTCTCGTTTTAATTTCTGTAATACGCAATTTTTGAACAAAATGCTAAATAGTCGTGTGGCTAAGGTTGTGGCTTCATCAATAAAAACACTGCATTGTTCAAGGCCTGAACAAATACACATTTTTATTACTCAAAAGGTAAATTACGAGAGCATACTATTAATTGAGACAAAAGATTTGGTACAACGAAACAATCATATTTTACGTTAATTCTATACTAAAAGTAATCAAAAATTTTCTGCACCAATAATTGCTGCTGATTATTACAAAGTTAAATTACATTTATCTAGTCTCTTTTTTCTCTCCATACAACCTTATCCGCATTTTCTGGTTTATATTATATAATAAATATAATCAAATAATTAGGCAAGTAATATTATTTTTAATTACATATATTAATTGGAAACAATGTAATAATTATATTACCGCGTTTTTTATGTCACTGTCTATGATCAAAAGAAAAATCTAAACAACTGAAATTGACGCAAAAATCAATGTTGTGAAATATGCATCAAATTTAGAATAATTGCCAACCTTGCCAACATAAACATGTCAAATTATTTAAGGTTTATTAAGCCGGGATTAAATTTATGAGACTGTTTTTTGAAACGCATTTGACTTTTAACTCTAGGTTAAAACTTAATCCAGGGTTTGATAACTCTCTATTTAACGCCTTCTCAAAAAATCGGGCAGAAATGTATTATTTTGAATTTATAATCTAGAAAATGTTTGCAATACGTGAGTTTTTTAATTTACTTTTAAATATGATACAATAAAATCGCTCATGTAGTAACGGTATAAACAGATAACACAATATTTTTTCTTGTATCTTCAAAAAATTGTACTTATTTTTAATAATAATTTACGTTATAAGTCCGGTAAATGAGTTTTTACGGTATGAATAAGATGTTTCCGGACGAGGCAACGAAGAGGCCGAGTCTGGAATTTCGAAATGAGTACCGTGAAAATCATTAGCGCGAATGATGTACAACATTTTATTTCATACTGTATCATATTCTTCAATTTAAATCAAAGGCTTCATTACATTACATTGAAAATTATTTAAAAAGCAAAATAAGAATCTTAAGTTGTTTTTGTAGTAATAAATTTAAATTCATTAAGTCTGACCTTATTTTAATATAATATTTAAAATCGATAAATACACACCTGATTGTATATTTTTTGATAACAAAAAAGTATATTTTTTATTCACTGTTTCACAGACATTATTCCACTTATGTTTTTCTGGGATATTTAATTCTGAAGTTTTAAGATAATCTTGTCCATAATTACCAAAATAATCATTAAATTCACTTGATTCCTGAATTAAAGTTTGTACTAAAACATTACTAAAATCATCTCTTAAATGTGAACACGATTTTGTAAAATTCTTTAATAACTCCTAAAAACAATAACTGCTATAATAAATAATAATTCACAGTACTTTCTAAATTACAATAATTATATTCCGTGTTTCATTATTGTTTACTTTTTTACTTTCATCGTAAATTATATCCGTTATTACTTGTGAAATATTATGTATAGAGTCACAGTTTGTTAATAGATAATCTGACAAATCCTTTCGATTTTCCTTAGTCTTATAATTGCAAAGCAATTGAATTATATTAAATTCTTCACTGTCATTCATTTTAAAACATTTGGTACTGTTTACTAATTCGTATACAAATAGGTTATGTATGCTATTATCTGTGCATCATTATCCGCATTTATCGGTAAGATTTATATACAGAACCCTCTAAAATTAAACTAGTTTCATTATTATTAAATTTGAATAAATAATACTATAAGATTCTTACTTTGGTAATATCAAAAACAAAACAAACAAACTTCCATCATAGAACATAATCACAACAAGACACGACACGAAACACGGGCATGTAACGGGCAGCCCGAAAGTAACGCCATCTGAACACCAAATGATATTATCACTCCCAACCGTAACATGGGACGGCGAGAGCCACTTCTTAGAGATGGCAGCACTTCTGACTGACTTATAGGGAAAACATTCTATTTTACATAAGAGCTAGTATGATTTTTATATTTTGTTTTGAGGATATTTTGTTATTTTTTATACGATTGAAATTTGTTTATCGCAGTTTCAGATATATACATTTATTTAAATGATGTTGTGCGGTCTATGGTCGAAGTAGAAGCATATTATAAAAGGAAAATAAAATTCACAATTACGGTTATCTGCTTGTTAACTACTTATTTAATTATTTTTAGCTGGACATATCATTTTATGCGATTACAAAACAGATAAACGGAATAATATAGAAATAAATGGGCTGTGTCTTCAAATACCTATCTAATTTGAATCAATCGTAATAACATTAAATACAATTGTCACTTCGGAGAAATGTGTATGCATCTGTAAAGCAGATAGAAAGTAGTGTAAGCAATCGTTGCTTTGTTATTATATTTATTTATTTTTTATATAAATACCCCATAAAAAAGTAAAAAAAAAAAAATAGATTTCATAATACCTATAAATTCCCAATTTTTTTTAATGTTACAGATTTTATTCGATAGGTACATAAATATAAACATGTACATAATGTTCTCTGTTTTGCACGACTTTCTCTTGATATGGCTCAATTTCTGGTATTTTTATCGTTTCATCTTATCTATCTTTCCTATAAACAATTAAAAATATGTTAAAAAATAATCATTGCTACTTACATGTATCGTCTCTCTATTTTTTTCCTCTGTACAGAGGTTCTGTACATTATTATAAATACTTACAAGGATTAAAATTTGTAGGTAAAAAATATTATGTATAAATGTCCATGATATGTGCTTTCCGATTTTTAATGCGATTTTCCACTTATTTTTTAATATTTCTCTTTTTGGGAAATAATGAACGGATGTCAACACTTGTAAATAAATACAGAATAATTGGCAAGAGCCAACAAAGTGTCTGACATCTGGTGGCAAAATAAAACATCTAAGACGTAGGGAAAACATTGTACTGTCACATAGGATTATAATGGAATTATAAGTAAACGACAACCAAAAATGACCAGCAAGTGGAAGAGATATTGTTCGGTATTTGTTTGCTAGTGTTCATATATCCGTTCATTATTTCCCAAAAAGAGAAATATTAAAAAATAAGTGGAAAATCGCATTAAAAATCGAAAAGCACATATCATCGTTCATGGACATTTATACATAATATTTTTTACCTTCTGATTTTATTCCATCTAAGTGTTTATAATAATTTATGCTTCAAAACATTATTAGATTGTTTTGTAGTCATTAAAAGAAAACCATAAATTACTGCAAAAAAAATCGACAGAACCTTTGTAAAAATAAGAAGAATAGAGATACTTTACATTAAATAGTAATTATTATTCTTTAACATTATATATTTATTTTGAATTGTTTATATATAAGAAAGATAGAGAAGAAGAAACGATAAAAATATTAGAAATTGAGCCATATCAGGAGAAAGACGTGCAAAACAAAGAACATGATGTACATATTCATATTTATATACCTATCGAATAAAATCTGTAACATTAAATAAATAAGCAATTTATAGGTATTATGAAATATATATTTTTTATTTTTTTATGGTGTATTTATCTAAAAAAATAAATAAATATAATAACAAAGCAACGATTGCAGATAGAGAGTAGTGCATACTCTCTATCTGCTTTACAGATGCATACACATTTCTCCGAAGTGACAATTGTATTTAATATTATTACGATTGATTTAAATTAGATATTTCAATACGTAGCCCAATTATTTCTATATTATTCCGTTAATCTGCCTTGTAATCGCATACAATAATATGTCCAGCTGATTCTTATTTTTCTTTTATAATATGCTTCTACTTCGACCATAACCGCATAGCATTATTTAAATAAATGTATATGTCTGAAACTGCGATAAACAAATGTCAATCGAATTAAAACTAACAAAATATCCTCAAAACAAAGTATTGAAATCACACTAGCACTTATGTAAAATACAATGTTTTCCCTATAAGTCAGTTAGAAGTGCTGCCATCTCTAGGAAGTGGCTTTCGCGGATATCTCTTCGACTTGCTGGTCAAATTTGGTTGTTATTTACTTATAACCCTATGTGAGAGTACAACGTTTGCCCCACGTCTTAAATATTTTATTTTGGCACCAGATGTCAGACACTTTGTTGGCTCTTGCCATTTCTATTGTTATTTTTCCCTTAATATTTTCTGACCGTATTTTTACTAAGTGACCATGGTAACAACTTCAAATTAATCAATTTTTTTTATTAACCTTTCTGCAACTGGTCATAAAGGCTTAAAAACAAATTTGAAATGATTTACAAATATTATTTTAATAGATGAGAAGTTAATTACTAGTTAAAACTTGCTACAACATCTTAGGCGCCGTTAACTTTCTAGTAAGTCTTCCGTATTTCTTCTTCAGATAAGAATTTTGTTGCAACTTGCCCTGTGCGAACTAGGTATAAGAAAAGGGTTACAAGTTGAATTGTTTGTTTAAGTTGATGTACGAAAGAATCAAAATTATCATTTTATGCGTAAGTATTTAAATACCTTTATTATTTACTGTTTAAGTAGCACGTTTTGGAAGTTACAATTTTTCTCTTACAGTTTTTCGAAAAATTCCATCAAGAAAAGTATTTTGACAATTGCGTACAATGTCATGATTAGTTTTGAATCGTAGCCGCATAATTCGTATTTGTACTCTTCCAAACTTCTAAATACTTTAAATTCATCATGCGTGTAAAAGTCTTCTTTAACACTAATTATTGATATTTATTACAATATAAAATAAATCGGAAATATTACACGAACAAAGTAATAAATCACGATTTTAAAAATTTACATTTTTAATTAGACGAATTGTCTCTAAATAACGATTTTTACCTCACTATTCAAATTTTCAAAGTAAATTTATTTATAAGTCCACAAAAATATATTTAATGTTGCCGATGCAACGAACATCAAATATTTATTTTGAAACTATTGAAACACCGTATAATTGCCGATATATCTTTCCCCTTTTTAATATTACCACTATTCCTCTCCATCACTTCCCATGTCATCTATTTCAAATTTCCGCTCTCTTCACGGCCACGATCAGTTGCCGGTCCATCCCAATTCAATGAGAAACGATAGCAATGGAAAAGAAGTAGCTGACATCTGGTGGCGAAAAATAAAATTTCAGAGTCTAGGAAAACATTGAATAAAATGTACGGTTAGGGTATTTGTATGATAATTTTATTAGTGGTTTAGTGCCAAGTACAATGAAAACTAATAATTTAGAATCAGATTTTTTATATAATTTAATTATTTGAAATAGTGCAGTTGGTGTGTATGGTGTGATATGACAAGCAAATGTAAACAATATTGTTGTGTGCCCCAATGTAAAAATTATAGGTCTAAAAACATTACAATGCATATGTTTCCGGCAGACAATGGAATAAAAGAGAAATGGCGTGTTGCACTTCGAATAAGTAAAGAAATTTCAAGAGGCATGATGGTGTGTTCCAACCATTTTCTTGCTACAGACTTTTATCCAGGTACATTATTTTAAAGAATGGGGTCCTCCACTATTTTTTTTTATAAAAACTAGTTTAAAATCCGTAATATTTTTTTTATTTGTTACTTGTAAACCGTTTTTTATTTGAACTATTTACTCACTAGGTAAACCAACATTTACAAGCTACTAACCTGTAAAAGTATGTGTCAGTTTTGCAAGTTAGTAGTTGCATTGTTTATATTATTGAGAACTGTGTTTTGTCCCTGTCATACAAATTTTTGACACAGCATTGTGTATACTGTCCCATTGAATTCCGACTGTGCGACAAAGAAGTCTAGAGAGAGAAAACATATAACCCCGGCATCTGCTTGTTGTCATTGATTTCAGTTGTGTTTTGTGATGCATCTTAATATTCTGTGTCTTTTTTCGTCTTTGTAAAATGGGAAGAAGGTGCTTTGTGCCTAATTGTACTAGTGGATATGATAGTAATAAGGAAAAAATATCCGTTTTTTCTGTGCCAAAAGACGAAGAACTATTGAATAAGTGGAGAAAAGTTATACCGCGAAATGATCGTATTTTAAGTTCAAAAGACAAAATATGTGAGAAACACTTTGATAGTGATGATATTATTAAAGAATGGTCTTGTGGAGTTAATACTGTAATATGTTTTTATATTATATTTCTCACAGTTGATACTCATGACATCAATTTCTGTTGCAAGAATGATGAAACATTTATCTTGTATCTTTATCGTATACGCATGGCATTGATAAGAATTTTATTCCCTATCTCACTATCGTACGTGTTAGGGTGGGGTATATATGCTATCTGTGTCTAACCAACGACAAAAATGAAATAGAAATAGTAATGTAACCACGGTAACGGATATTTAAAAAACTTCAATATATCATTCATGCGATTTTAGCGTCGACAATTTGTGCTTCTTTGCTTGTTGGTAGTTTCGTTAGTTTATTCTAAAACTATTTTTATTTCGTATGTTTCATTCTTTTTATATTTGTATATAATACTGTCAGTTTTGACATTCATTTACTCCGGGAATAACACGATTTCACCCGACTAGATGATGTCATCAATATCCCTTCTCCCCATGATTTGAATCATATGGATACAATGAAGTTTTGCAAAAAAATAAAGTGAACCTTTTTTTGTTTAAACCGAACCTACAATGTTTAATTTGTTGCTCTATATTTCTTCTTTTTTATTTACATTTTATGTTCTATAATATATATTTTTGTGCAAAATTGTGTTTATTGTTTATTGCATACATTTGCATAATTTCTAGATTCTCTTTAGTAATTAGTTTGTTATTTCCTAATTTGTTCTTTCAATACCGCCAAGCGCACAAACCAAACGTCAGTATAACACTATTGAAATGAATATAACACTACCCTTCGCGCTACTGAATCGTTTACAAAATGAGTGACGTCATATTGCCCTGTTGCACTCAAAAACCGCTAGATGGCAGTCAGATTATAACACTTTTATCGCGTATCACTATTGTTATAAGTTACAGAATATACAAATATTGAGATTATCCATTTGTTACTTAACAAGAGGGGAAGTACGGTAATTCAGCCGCGTTTTTAAGGATATAATTTTTAATAGCAATTTTTTCATTATACTATTGATTAAAGCTAAAAATGAAAAATTGTACAAAATCTCATTGATGACGTATGAACTGCGGGAATTAGGGTGTATTTAATTACCTTTATAAAATATAATCTTATTGCCTTTTGTTTTAAGATTCCATTACAACGGTATTATTTGAAAAAGGATGCCGTTCCATGCATTTTTTTGAACTGCCCAAAATATTTAACCAAAGTTCCCAAAAAGCGACGAACGATAATGAAACATAAACTCCCTGTGGCGAAGAAAACTAGAGCAGCAGTAGAACGTCACGTTACAAATTATGACGATTTTGACACAAAAACCGGAGCAGTTACGGTGCAGACAGAAACCTCAATATTAGATTTGTCAGGTACTTGTATTTGAAAATTTATTCCACGTTAATTACTGAAAATATGCAGTATTAAATATTATTTTTTCCATTACTTAGATGTACAACATGGAAAATAAGAAAAAAATTATGACAATTACAGTATATTTGATTCCTTGTGGAGTAGATTTAATTCACATGTATATATTTTTCTTAGTTAATATTTCCTAGAATACAATTATCCATTCAATGTTTTTATTGATATTATTTATAATTTTTTTTTGTTAATTTTCATTAATAGGCCAATTCTGAACAAATCTGTAAGTATTACAGATCTGTAAATCTGTAAATAATGAACAAAATCGCAACGAAACCAGTCGCTCTTATGCATAATTACTCAACAAATATTGATGCGTTTTTGTCAGTTTTTTACAGATTTATAGATCTGTAAGACTTACAGATTTGTTCAGAATTGGTCCATAAATCACATATAATACATATATACACATTATAATAACTTAAAAGGAATATTAAAAAAAATATAAATAAATAAATTATCTCGTAATTTAGTTAATACGCTAGAACCATATACCTATATAAAATCACTGCAGGTTGTCCGTTTTAAGAAGCTAACAATTGGGATCTGGAGAACCGTAAGAGATACGATGTCGGTTAAATTGGGTCAAAGTTGCCGCATTACTTGACCATTTTAATCATTTATTTGTTTTCACGTAAAAATGCATAGGTCACTAAATACGAGCAGAAAACTGATTTTGGCAAATTTACTTTTTGACATAACTTTCTTGTTTCAATTCATACAAGTTTCTAGTTTGTACATTTTGTATACTAATTATCAAATATGGCATGTCGTCTGACAGAAGGGTTGGAAGTAACAAGAATTTGGAATAGGGTAGATATAGGTATTAGAGAGAAAGGTGTACTATTGTGAGATAGATGTCAAGGGAATAGATTTATCAAGTAAATGATCAATTTTCTAATTTGCTATGGTGAAGGACCCCATTGTTTTACAAAATACTAATTATGAATAAATTATTAGGTACACAATACACCATGAAGAGGTTTTTGAAAAAAGGAGTAGTGCCGTCCCAAAAATTTCCCGTCAGGCAACATGATACGAAAGCGCACACAAGTTCTACAACAACAAAAGCAGTTAAAGCTGAGCTGCATGATCAGATTAGGTATGATTGTAATTTATATTTATGTGTAGGTATATGTTCTTCATTACAATATTTTTCAGAGTGGTTACCAACGAAGAAGAAGAGATTCCTATTTACCCGGAAATTGAAATAGTCGAGCAAAATTACACCTTGGACTTTGGACCTTGAAATATCGATAAAATTAGATATTTTTGTAATAACTGACTTGTCAAGTCTAAACCACTTTTCTTAGGGCCGATTTTTCCATCTCTGGTTAAAGTGCCGGTTACCTTAACTATCGATTAACAGAAAAATATCGCATCGAAATAGTAAACAACGTATATTTTGGACAACTTACATCAGATTTTCGATGCGATATTTTTTTCCGGTTAAGGTAACGGCATTTTAACCAGAGGTGAAAAAACCGGCCCTTAGTAATTGAGAAAGTGGTTCCAAACTTCTTCACAGCGTTTAAGAATGTTAGCACATTTAAAGAAATTTGATATAAATTAAAATATACCAAATAACAACTTAAGGCTTTTTTTATTTTCATCTTAGATCATATATCACTAGACACGTAAGACAGGCCAGATTTTGGTCAAACATAGGACAAAACATATTCCCCTCTTTATTATATGAGGCGAAAGTATTCAATGAACATGATTAAAACTTGCTACCATTACCGACATAAACATATTATTGCAAGTGTTGGTGACACTGCATGTTAAACTTTTTTTTTATGTCATCGTCGTACATGTATATGTCAGAGATTTTATAAGATAATGGTTAACAGTTGTATTGTTTGTTTGAGTAAACTTACCAAGAGAATCAAAATTATCATTTCATGCGTAAGACTTTTTTTGTAAGAATATGACCTTATTCTAAAATTTAAACAATTTGATTTTAGTGACGTTTCTGAATATTTGAAAACATTTTGTTTTTGATAAATTAAATATGGTTCTTGCAATCCTAAATTTATTCTTGATCTTTGAAAAGATAAAAATATTTCGTCGCTTACACCGGTAAAGGAAATTAAATTATCCTCTGATTTCATCCAATCTGATTGTCTGAATATATGTGTATTTTAATTGATTTGGCATTGTTTATCTTGTCTGTCAAATAGGGTCAAATCCTCCACATATCCACTGGTCCTTATTTACGACTCCTACTCCTTAATAAATTTTATCCACGTCCATGTATTTCAAGTATATTTCAACAAATAGAAAAATAAATTAATATTCTTACTAATTATACATGTTTTCTTTCTATTTTTCGTTTATATTTTTAAACATTTCTGCTGTTCAAATTGCTGTTATGGAAATTTTAGATTGGATGTCGAAATAATAACTTGTTTTAAAATTGCTTTTCTGTTTGGGGTTTTAGCTATAAATATTATTAATTATTAAAAACAATATGAGATACGTTACATAATATATACATTGATGATAATCTGAAGGCAAGAAATGAGCAGAATAAATTTTCATACTAGAGTCACCTTTTTTCTGTCTATAATGCAGTATTACACTCATTTTATACGTTAATATCATTGGAGAAATAATGTAGGGATATTTCTGCAATAATATAATTACTGCATTGGGGTTTTGAACAATATATTTTTGATTTACTAGACATTTTACTACACGAAAACCAATTCCATCATACAAATAACAGATTTCTGTAGTGCTCCATTTTAAATTTCGCCACCAACTGTCAGCTATGCCCATATACCTATTAGTAATAGGTATATGGCTATGCCAATTGGATACCGGCGGGCCCAGAGATAAGGAAAGAGTTGGATTGGAAATTGAAGTCTGACGAAAAATTTACTTTTGTAAAAATTATATTTCAGATGGCGACAAAAAATTGAAGTTAGTAATTTTATTATAAATAATAGTATAATGTGTTGTTAAGAGTAAAAGTGATATTTTGTGGCGAGCATGGAAGTTTGCACGACGAGCGAAGCGAGTCGGACAATTGCATGCGAGGCACACAAAGACACTTTTACTCTGAATAACACATTCTATTTTTTCTTTAAACGTAGAAATTTTAAAAATTAATTACTATTTGACGTTTAATATGTAAGTTACCTGTCAGTTATTCATAATTTTTAGTAACTTTATTCTTAGGTTATCTAGTTTTTATAGTAACATTTAGGGCGGTATTACAGATTTCTATTGTACAAGTTACTTCTTATTGGCTGATTCTACATACGGCGGCGAAGAGAATTAATCGGCGGCTAGAATGAAAAATTATATTACGCCGGCGTTGAAATTAAACTTCAACCTTGTCAATCACGTCACAGAAGATGTCACTTTTATGACGTTTGAAGAAAAACAATATTAGATTACTCTAATAATATTATCCATAATAATTCTTTACTTTGTTGATATTTCTATATTTATTTATTTAATGTAGAATGTAAACTTGTGAGTTGGAAAGAAATATATTTTAGTTAATGGGCATGCTCACCAAATATCCAACTTGTGTGCGATGCAGATATATCACTACAACGCTTTGTTGAACGTGTTTACAGCACATTGGTGAAATGAGAGATCCAGCTGTATATTAGCGTTGATTGAAAAGTATATACTTTTCAATCAACGATATTAGTTAATAGTAAATATTATTCGCGAAGAACATTAACTCGTAGCCATGTAGCGATAAAATCTGGAAACCGGCAAAGTAGGGTAGTAGTCGTCCGCTGATAGCCGCATGGCTGCATAGTATTTTTACTGCTTTGAGTATCGTAATTTTCATAATTATTGTCCTAGTTATTATCTTTTTATACATATTTACAAAAAATCTAACCTAAACTTATTTTTAGAATTTTTCTATAATTTTATCTTCCTGTTCTGCATTGTTGTCCTTGGGGGTTTCCAATACAACGCCTTTTTAAAATATATATTTTGCATATCAATTTTGGTCGTGAGTATATTGTAATAAAACTAAAATAATATGTAATTGTTGAATACTTTATTTAAAAATTGAAATTAAAATTTCATTTAAATGACCTTGTGACGTCATTCCCCTGATCAGTGTTGCCAACTATAAGTATATAAGTTTTAATTTCACCGGTTCGCAACACTGCCCCAGATAGCTAGCTTCATGTGATAAAATCACAGTGCAACAGGTATAAAACAATACTTAACAATAATAGCCACAAAGAAAATTGCAAATATAAAAGCAGCGATAGCAAGAAAATCTAAATAATATTCATTCATAACTAAAATAAAATACTTTATGTATAAGTACATTCTTTTTTCATTAAATATTATTATAAATTCAGAACCTAATATTTATATCCTGCCTGGATTTCAAAATATATGAGAACACACACACATAGTAACTGGTAAATGCATATACCTATTAGTAATATACCGCTGATCCTCAGCGATCCACACGGTCAACAAAGCGTAATAGAGATATATCTTGCATCGCACACAGCCGTTACAGTGCACTTTGTGCGCAGGCTCATCACGCAAGAAAATAGTGTTTCAAAGTCACATTTATTATTTAAAATAAAATAAATAAATATAGAAATTTGAAGAAAGTAATAAATTATCGTACATAATACTGTAATTATCATTTATATTGTTTATTGATAATATAATTACTACATCGCGAAATTTAAAATATTTTAAGCTATGTCCTTCGGTGACACACCTAGCGGCCGGCGCACTCCCTATATAAAACAGCTTAAAATTTATCAATAAACAATATTAAATGATTATTACAGTGTTATGTACAATAATTCATTATTTTCTTCAAATTTCTATATTTATTTATTTTATTTAAATATTAAATGTGACTTTGAAACACGGCTAGTTATTCAAAACTAGAATCTTCAAACACCGTATTGCTCAAATCCAGAATTCCGTGTCCCAGAATCTTCAAAACAAGAATGTATGTATCCTCGAATCTTCAGTCCCAGAATATGCAATTCTAGAATCTATAATAGTACGCAAGCGCGTCGCTAGATGGCACAAAGCTACTAATGTTGCATTACTGCCACCATAAGTGATGCGGACGAATAGTGAACTGCTGTTTACTCGTGCATTTAAAAATAATATACAGTTGTTCCAAAAATAAAATTTAAAATCCGAACCCGATTTTCATAACAGTAGGGTACTGTAAAGTGGCTATTTATATTAAAACAGTTTAGTTTAAAATTAGTTGACAGGTAACGTATGTAGATAACCATAAAAAAACAAAACCGTACCAATTGCAAAAATAATAAATGATGTAATGTTGATGAAGCGGTCATACAAGTAAACATGCTTTAAAAAATAAATATAGTCATTAACAATCAAAAATTGTATATAAAGTATTATGTATTCTTCGGCAAGCGATCAAGAACTGAAGATTATAGTAATGTGATAAATAATTATAGCGATGGACAAAATAGATTACACTTCGAGTGAACAGAAGAACATTTAATTCCTTATTATATATCAATGAAGAAGACTATATAACAACGACTGTTTTTGCAAGTAGTTAACCAAATAGGTATTTTGCAACATTAGAATGAAATATGTAGGTTGCATGGTTAGTGTATGTGTATTATTTTATTTAATTTTATTCCAAATAGATTATAAATTTTCAGATCAATTTATAATAGACTTGACGTTGATATATAACAGGTTCGAGACAAGCAGTCGAACATTTAGTTTTCAAAGTAAAACATTTTATAAAATGGCCCTCAGGTAATTATGTTGAGGTCGTAAAAGATGAT
Source organism: Stenolophus ochropezus (assembly GCA_035578165.1). Taxonomy (NCBI): domain Eukaryota; kingdom Metazoa; phylum Arthropoda; class Insecta; order Coleoptera; family Carabidae; genus Stenolophus; species Stenolophus ochropezus. The sequence goes on from JAQOWZ010000020.1 coordinate 13,900,320, forward strand.
TTTAAAAGAATATCCAGATTTAGGAGTTATTGACTGCCTGTACGTATACCCGAACCTAAGGAATTAGGTACCTCACCTCAATTTAAAGTATTTGAAAGTGTAGTATTATTATAAATACTTACAGTGCTTTATGCAGTATATATTCGCAACAAGATGATATAATTGAATTCGATTTAGAAAAGCAAGCATATAGGTGACTAAACGTAGATCATGACGGAAGGAATATGGAATGGTGCAACAGAAGAGAAGAATATTGTGCAACTTTGCCATTATAATACATTTATATATACTTTTCATCAATAAATAATGCGTATTTTACAAAATCATGTGGTATTGTGTATTATACTGTATAAAAAATTAAAAATATATTCTTTACACGGTATTGATGTACAGTCGTCTTTTCAACCCGTGTCAGACGGTGAATTGTTTTATAATGAATATATGAGAAGATTGTAGTAATATTAATTATTTAACACATTATTGAAAAAAACTGTAAAACTATTTACCTACAAAAATTAGTAAGAAATAAAAATAATATACAGGCACATATTAATTTATTTAAATCCATAATACATATCACTCATATTGAAATTGTTATTATAATTGTTCATATTGCTAGATATTGTAATAAATAGTTATTTAAGATACAATTGCAAAAAGACATAATTAATTGTATTCCTGATTTTATAACACTCGCGTTATAAATTTAACCACTAATGCAATTAAGTATGACTTTTTGCATTTGTATCTTACAACATTTTATCTACGATTGCGCAAATTTGTGCAGAAAACTTATTTACATTGTGACACTAATGACAGTAAATTATTGCTAAGCCCAAAATCAAGTAACCATGATTTCTATAACAATTGTATTTATATGGAAAAAAGTATCAATAATGATCTACTTTTTGAACGATCGTAGATAATAGTTATTTGTATATCAAGTGCTGTAAGTCTATCTTTGTCGAACCAAAACGAAAATTGCAGCCTGAGCGAAGCGAAGGTTGCAATCGTTTGTGTTCGACAAAGGACTTTCAACACGTGTTATACACACTATTTTTTCTACTCCTGTAAGATAAAAAATAAGGCAATAAAAAATTAGGTTTTAAACATAATTTGACATTTATTGCAAATTTTGTATTTGTGATGCGCAAGTGATGCGTATCCATGGTAGCAACAATGAAACAAACATTTATTAGTGCTGCAAAGTTTTGCAGCACTGCGTGCTGCAAAGAGTCACTTTCAGCATGAAAAACAAACCAGAAAATTGTATTTTCAAAGCAGGAGTAGAAAAACAAAATTATCAAACATAATAATTACTTTCACTTTTCCTAGGTTAGGATAAACTGACAGTTCACTAGTTAGTTATTTTTGTCTCATGCAGATGCAGGGTCGTAGGTATTTTTTTCTCCTGCAGATTGGGAGAATTGAGAGTGCGCACATGTATTTTTCAAAATAAGACGAAAGTCGTACATGTCATACAAACAATTATATCGCTTGTAGCTCGCGAACAAAGTAATATTTATATAAAATATTTCACTAATAGTAATTAATCAATGCATATTTTTATATTCTTCACTTCAACAATGATTGATACAATTTTGAAATTTTCGCAACCTTTGTTATTTTTGTAATATACCCTAAAAGTTATATAATTCATATTGAATATGTATTACGAAATATAAACAGTTTATAGACTACGTCAATAAAATTATGAGTAAAATATATTATTTTATAATACACGTATTTATAATAATAAAAATAAATTAAAAATACATCATTTTATATATAGAAATTTTATTTTAGAGTTAGTATACAAAAAAAAAAATTTAATGTGATAGGAAAAATTATGTATTTAATATTTATAAAAAAAATAGTTATTTTTTATACAAGACGATAAAATAATATTTTATCGACAAGCGGAAAGAAAAATTATTTTTCGCGAATCGATAATTTAATTTTATCGTCGTGTATAAAATTCTATTTTTTTCTATAGCAGGTTTTGAAGAGAAAAGAATTAGAGAAATTAAATTATTATTTAAGAACAATTTTAAAATGTCAGTTGTGTGCGTTGGTATGGAAATGTACTTCTAATAAACAAAAGTTAAAGTACTTTATCTACCCTTGCTGTTAAAGTGTTACTTTATCTACCCTTGCGGTTAAAGTGCTACTTTATCCACTATTTTGAGTTGATAAAATTGCACTTTAACATCTGCTATAGAAAAATATATATTATTTACTATTATATAAATGGTAACTGATTCCAAATTTGTAAAAGTACACATGTTGGTGAATCGGACAAAGTAAAATTCTGCATTTTTACCTCCTGCAACCCTAGTCAGGAAGGTATAGGACCGTGCTGAAAATCGCATATCTAGATTTTAATGAATAATCGCGTTTCAGGGGCACTGTAGTCCGATAATAACATTTTCACGATGATGTCTTTGTGAGTTTGTGTTTCTAACAAAAAATCTGCAAAAATGCATTTTTCGCAAAATATGTTATCAAAAGAAAAGTATATATAAATGTATTATAATGGCAAAGTTGCACAATATTCTTTTCTTCTGTTGCACCATTCCATATTCCTTCCGTCATGATCTACGTTTAGTCACCTATATGCTTGCTTTTCTAAATCGAATTCAATTATATCATCTTGTTGCGAATATATACTGCATAAAGCACTGTAAGTATTTATAATAATACTACACTTTCAAATACTTTAAATTGAGGTGAGGTACCTAATTCCTTAGGTTCGGGTATACGTACAGGCAGTCAATAACTCCTAAATCTGGATATTCTTTTAAAATCATCTTTTACGACCTCAACATAATTACCGGAGGGCCATTTTATAAAATGTTTTACTTTGAAAACTAAATGTTCGACCGCTTGTCTCGAACCTGTTATATATCAACGTCAAGTCTATTATAAATTGATCTGAAAATTTATAATCTATTTGGAATAAAATTAAATAAAATAATACACATACACTAACCAACCTACATATTTCATTCTAATGTTGCAAAATACCTATTTGGTCAACTACTTGCAAAAACAGTCGTTGTTATATAGTCTTCTTCAATGGAATTAAGGGTTCATTTCTGTTTTTGACGTCGTGAAATTCCGATTATTTTGCGTGTTAATTTTCATAATAATGATCAGATATTATATTTAGCATATGGTTGAACGCAGTGCACAAATCTGCCGCCAGACGTCACGCGCATTTAATTTTTTCGCCTACTTTTGATCGTAATCGGATGGAGTTCTGTCTGTTGTATGTTAGCTCTATGTTTGTAAAACACATGGATGCTCGCGACAACTTCATATCTGTTTACGTTTTAAAATTTTAAAAAAATTATCCATGGCGTACATAAATACTTCTTCTGTTAGTACTGCAGTTTTACGTAATGATATTCACAAATTAAGTAGTCTTATAAAAGATGGTAAAAGAATAGATATTCAAGACAATCTAGGATACACTCCTTTACACATTGCTGCGAAAAAATTATAGTAAGGTTATGTGTATTATTTGGCCAGTGCATTTCTGTTTATACATTATTTATTTATAGCACTGGGTGTGTAAACTTGTTACTACAACATCCTGAATGCCCTATCAATGAACAAGACGTACAAGGATGCACAAGCTTATATTTAGCTTGCGAATGTAGATCACCTCCAATTAAACTTATACGTAGCTTATTAGAGGGCGGAGCGGATCCAAATATAGGAAATCACGAACAAATTTATCCTTTACACTTAGCTTGTAAAAATGGAAATTTAGATGTAGTAAATATATTACTTGATTACAACTCTGATATTAACGTTCAGGACGTAGATGATGACACTCCATTACACTATGCAGTAGATAACAGAAAACAACTGGTGGTTCATAATTTATTAAAATTTAATGCAAATACAAGTTTATTAAATTCATACGGATTGAATCCGTTAATGATGTCTATAGTGCGGAAGAATGAGGACATTTTCAATTTACTTTTGCCGGTAACTTCAAATTTGTGTCAACAAGGAGCAAGGAATGAAACAGCTCTTAGTTTGGCTATTCAGACAGGCAATATTAATATTATAGAAAGTTTGTGTAATAAAGATTCAATTATTATTGAAAATTCCATTGATTCGTTTGTGGGACTTGATGAACTTTATGAAACGGATAATTTCGAAATTTTTCAATATATCTGGCCAAAACTAAACCATAGATTATTACACGAAAATGCTGCATTTATATGCACTGTAACAGAAACCTTAACTATACAAGATCATTTGAAACAATTGATAATTATTTTTCAAACTAAAGATTTGAATTTAAAATTAGGTAACGGAGGGTATATTTTGCAAAATATATTTTCAATGACCGATTGTCCTAATAAAGAATATTTTACGGACAAAATGGACGAGTTAGTTTTTATTACAAAATCTTTATTAAAATACGGCGGAGTAATCAATAAAGAGGGATTTAAAGCTGTGTGCCGTTTCATGAAAAATTGTCCACATAAAGAAGATTTAATTAATATTATAATGACCAATAGTGATTTTCAAATAACAGAAGATTTGGTTGTATATGGTTTTTCTCTAAATGCAGAAATGGGTTTTTTATGTTTACAATACAGTTCACATTTACTTAATCCGTTAGAATGTTTTGAATTGCTGACCAAGGATTCAAATTCAATGGAATATTTGAAATTCTTCACTCAGTTTTACTCGCTAAATATAAACATAACGCAACAAATGCTACGAATAACTAACAATGTTTCTATTCAGAATATGTTGAGCCATTTTTCAGGAAAAGTGCAGAGTTTAGCTGAGTTATGTAGAAACATAATAAGGGATTGTGTCGGACGATGTCTCATGCAGCAAAAAAATGTAAACGTAACAGACTTCCAGAAAGCAATAAAGAAGTTAGATTGTCCGCTGGATACACAAGACATTTTATTATTTAAAAAGCCTGTTAACTTTTTTAAACAGAGTTAACGCAGTCGTTTGTGATAATATACTTCAAAATTCACCAATACAATCATTTGTTCTATATTCTCAATTTAAAATTGTTAAACAGCATATTTTTGGAGTAAAATTTGTTTCTTGTAAATATAATGTAGTTATAGTCGTTTGAAAACTTTATTTTGTATTTTATGACACAAGAAGATTACGAAATAAATGTTTGAATATATTTTCTAAAACTATAAGATTATCAAAGATCACTATACCTACCTTTTTTCTTGTCAGTAATGATTATATTTATTTTTCTGAAACCGGCGCGAAAGTACTATTTTCGCTCCTAAAATGCGGCGCGAAAGTTTAATTTCCCTGACTAGTCATGAAAATATTTAAACATTTTTGCTGTACCTTATTTTTATTTTTTGGGCAGTAGATCTGCTACAACCTCTGCTGCCGCTTCTTTTATATCTACAGGAACCTTGTCGCTTTGATTAGTTTCGCAAATCATAGCAAATTACTACACTCGCACGCATCAAAAATTCAAAACTGACAGCACCGACAGTTTGATTTTTGTTTATTTACAATTTTTTGTCTGTTACCCAAGCACACTACTAAATACTTATAGACAATCTAATTTGAATTTAAAATTATTTTTTATTATTATCGAAGGTTTCAGAAAAAAAAATTAATACATGATTCGTCAGAAAAATGTATGACTTGACTCGGAGCCGTAAAATACTCGGCACGAAGTGCCTCGTATTTCAATGTGGCTCCTCGACAGTAATGTATCATTTTCCTGACTCTTATGTAAATAACTATTACAGAAATAAGGGATAAATAAAGCCATTGAGAAAATAATTGTTCTAGTTACAATTTCAATGTGGGTACCACAGAATCGATCGCGATAGGCTAGTATGTGCAATAAAATGTTACTAAACTAATATTTTTTCGAGAATAATAGAAGTTGATCGCATATTTTTTTTATTTATATAAGTATTTGCTTATATGGGCATCAAAAGATCAAGTGTGAATATTTATAAATAAAAAAATATTCCGCGCTAAAAATCAAACCTCGGTATTTGTCAAGATAATTCCACAGTTAAGTAGGATTTGAACCGATTGTGTAGCATTAATATTAATTGAAAATATTTTTTTCTATGATCACTATGGAAAATAGTACTTTTCTCACACTATACAGGGTGTTTGGCGAAAGGCCGGCACTTAGAATATTTTGTTTATTTTGAGAGATACAAGAAAATATTAAGAAAAATATAACTATACAAAGGGCTCTAAAATGATCGTAGGAATAATATTGTGTCACTTCCGGTTCTAGTGGAAATGTGTACAACTTTAATTATAGCGTAGGGAATCGGTATTTTTATATATATTTTTCGAAATGTACATAAAATTAGCTTTACAATGATACAAAAATATCATTGTTTTACTTCAACCATTTCAAAATGACGACACTTTAAAATATTTACTAATAAATTAATAAAAAATACACCATAGTCAGCTATTTGAGATTTTGTTATCTGAAACTAAACAAATAATGTCAAAAAATATTAGATCTATCTTTCCTGACGATGTAATGGTAGAATTTGTTATATGTGACAAATTGTGCAAAAAATGACGACTGCCATTTTGAGTATTTTTAATTTTGTTTGTTATATTTAGTAAGATTTATTGTATTGTGTTGATTGTTATAAGGTATTTTAAACATTTTTTTCGTTAATTACCTATAGTTTTAAGTACATAAATATGAAAATAAATTGTTGCCATTTTGAAATGGTTGAAGTAAAACTATGATATTTTGATATCATTGTAGAGCTAATTTTATGTACATTCCGAAAAAATATATGATAATATCGATTCCATACGCTAGAATCAAAGTTGTACACACTTCCGCTAAAACCAGAAGTGACACAAAATTCTTACTAAGATTATTTTATGAGTCCTTTTGACTAGTTTAATTTTGTTCCATAACATTTTTTTGTATTTCTTATAATAAATGAAATATTCTAGGTGCCGACCTTTCGCCAAACACTCTTTATAAAGCTTCAAAGTTGCGTATTTCCCACAATCGTGGGTTAAAGTTTTTTGCCAACACTGCGCATGCGCAATGTGAAAAATTTCATTTCTCACAAAAATTGCCAACACAGAGCTTGCGTGAAGGTACTCTTAGTGAGATTGGAGAGGTGGAGAATTACCTATTTTCCAACTTGTGTGATTACAGCACTCGATTTTCACACCTCGCGGGAAATAGGCGACTTTCTGCACTTGTTGCACAATATACTATTATTTATTTGACGTATATAGAAAACAATGCGTTACCATGGAGAAGAAAAGAAAAAGAAATCCAATTTGTATTCTGACTTCCTTCCTAGTAGAGGAATTATCAAATAAATTTTACTATTTGCATATTTTACATCAACTTTAAATATTTTTTTTGAAATATTTGTTACATAATCTATGCGCAAAAATATTTAAAAAAAACACTTCTGGTTGACTGATATTTATCAAAAATTGACCAACTGGTATAATTGATTTCGGAATCATATATAAAGTTACATTAAGATAAATTTGCTCTACATACATAAACACATATATTCGTTAATTTGGCAAACATCGAAATCAAAATAGTCAAAACCTAAATTCGTAGACACCAGGTTAAAATTTCGAAATATCAAAATAGGTAACATGATTATAGTATCTCCTTATTACATATAACGATACGGAAATATTAAACTGGATAAAACAACAGTAATATTTATCATTGTTAACAATGTATTGTTTAAAAATTAAATAATAATAGCATATTAAGCAATTATAAACATAAATTATAACAAAAAAATCACTTCAATTTGACCGAAGTCCGAAGGGTGTGAGTATAGTAACATACTCCTGTTCTACAATTACATCTTTAATAACATAATATAGTCGTTGAAATTTAAAACAATTTACGTACAATATTTATTATTTGTAGACATATATGTGAAGTAACAACTTTTGTAAATAAATAATTTTCTTAGTCTATGCTGTAATTCATGGAGTAATTTATATTTATAATTTATTAAAATTATTTTCCATTTATCGTTTTGATAACAACATTCATGTAATCCTACATTGTAGTGAACGATGTATGAAGGGCATTGTGAAGATATTTAAACTCGAGAATTTAAACATCAAGTAATGCTCAATCATATATCTGTATTTAATATTTTTTCTTATGGTTTCTTAATAACATAATTCATAGATTTTGAACATTAATCATAAAAATTAACTTGATGCTTGAATACAACTAAATTAAACTAAATAAAAATTGCTGCATGAATACGGTATTACTGAACATAAATATCACAAAAATTAAACTAAATAAAAATTGCTGCGTGAATTCGATATTACTGAACGTAAATATCACAAAAATTAAAGGAATGTTTGAATCCAAACATATGATTCTGCAACTTTGCACTATTTTAATAGATTAGATGTCTCAGCCTTACACGAAACGGGCTGAAAAATAAAATTAAAAACATTATATATAAATAGACTATATTAAAGTGTTGAAGATCAAAGTTTTATAACTGGCTACAATTTTCAATAAATTTTGTTACTTGCATGAGAGTAACTCGCCATATTTTTTCCCAGTTCTTAGATTTTTACCAGAAGTTAATCAACACGTGTTACTTATTGATCTAAGAAATTTAAATATGACGTTTCAATAGCCAAAATGTTTTATGAAATTCTTAATTCGTGGATGTCAGAATTGGAAAACTTGCTATAACTTCCTTAATATACGACGGATATGAATTAACAAACGCAAAAATAATATTCTCCATTAATTTCAAAATTGACAAAACATATAATCTATGTTACGAAAATTGGGAAAATGAAATGCAAGTCACCATACAACATAAAATAAAAGATGAAAAATTATTATTATGCGAAGGGGCGTGAAATTGAATCGGAATCTGAACCAAAAAAAAAAAACTACTAATTTTTTCCGAACCAGACGGGAACTTGTCATATATTTATGAAGGTTAAGTTACCTGAACCGGATAATTTTATTTTGAACCATAAACCGCAATAAATTTTACATGTTCAATTCATAATTAAATGGACTGCAAACATACTAGATTTGAAAGTCGGTAGGTGACATACCGTGTGTCCCAGAAAAGTGGTGTCATAGACATTAAACTTACGAGGTTTGAACAAGGAACGGAGGTCTTCAGTTCAATTCCAACTGTATGTTTTTTTTAATATTGTTTTCATAATTGCGCATTTAATAATTTTTTGCGTCTGCACAAGATATCACCATTGCAAGTGGTGTGAACTGTTTCAACCCAAGTTGAATACTTACACCCCCGCTGTCATGTACCTTAGAAGTTAATTTTTAAAACAGTATTATATTAGCATTTAAGTGAAAAACATTGTTTTTGAAATTTGTAAGCAAAAACCATTGGTTGAAACAATTTTTTTTCTGTTCTTTAAAATGGTCTTGAATAACAAAAATTGTTTACCCATTTATGCATTTTTATAGCTCTTATAGTTCTCGAGATAGCAATGGTGGCCCATTTAAAATGAACTAACACCTGTACATATGATTTTTTTCACTACTAGAATTTAAATCCCAATCCTATTTAAAAAAAATTATATTGATAAAAGCAAAGATTTTGAAATGAATATTTACTTGTTTCTTAATATTTACAAAAATTAATTAGGCTGTCTTTGTTTTTATATTTGACATTGTTTGTCAATCTCACTTTTGATTTTATTTGATTTACTTATTTAAATTATATGGCAAATTTAAATTGTGTGTCCATACTTTGCACTTTTCTTAAGTTACATGATTTGAACAATACTTGGATTTACAATAGTTATTTATGATATAAGTTTAACAAACCCCACGAACGAAATAAAATCACTTTTAACACAAATATCATACACTATTTTTCCTACGACCACAGTTATGTACCTATTAGTAAATAAAAACTAAGCATTAGAATGACATTTATGACAGGTCATGATGTATTTGTTATGAACAACTGAACATAAGACGTGTTAAAAGTAAATTTGTTTTTTACTTTTAACACGTTGTCAATGGCAACGTTTTAAAAGTATTTACTGTGTTATAAACTGTTACTTTTAACTTGCTAAGCAACCGTTAAAAATACTATTTTTAACAGTGGTCGTAGGAAAAATTATTTTACAAAGTGACAGTTTTCATTATGGTTAATAATAATTTATTATTGACCTATATGACCATGGTTACCAGGTAAGCGGTAGTGAAAAACAATTTCTCATCAAATATTTTTACAAAACATTAATAATTTAGTTTTAACATAAAAAACAGAAACCATTATAAAAAGCAAGTTCCATAATCGGAATCGAACCAATCGAACTGAAGATCTTAGATTCCGTATGTCGTGTGAACAAGTTATTTAATTCTATTATTGTTTTTTTTTTTACATACTTATATGTACAACTAGTGTTAATTAGGTCGTTGAGCGAACCTTATAATGTTATATAACCATGAATTGACAGCTGTCATTTAGGGTGTAGAATAATAAAAACATCTGACGAAAAAAAATTAAATCTTTTTTTTTGTAAATTTGCCATTAAAATGAAGTAATCTGTAATAAATAAAATGTAGGAATATATATCCTGTGCAATAAGTTGACTTAGTTATTAGTTGGAAAGTTATTGTTTACCAAAAACAGTTTTCCCATGTCAAATTGCCTATGAGAACCTTAGATCATAGATACAGACTTGCTTATATTGTACGTGTTAAATTTTTGACCAAACATAGGAGGATGGATATACTTCTTCCATTTCTTTTTGGAGGCGGAAGTATGAATTAAAAGTCAAATTTAAAAACCCACCATGATACCATTTGACATTGTACACAATTGTCAAAATGGTTTGAACTTACTTTGGAAAAATTATGAATTACTTTATGAGTTAGGTGTAGAGTTAAAACCAACGTGCTTTTCTTAAGAAATCTTTCGGAGAGCTAAAGGGAAAAATTTATAATGTCAAAAACGTGCTATTAAACATTAAATAATTAAAGTATTTACAATACTTACGCCTGAAATGATAATTTTGTACATCTACTCGAACAAACAATGCAACTGTTAATTATTTTCTTAGAATAATGATGATACAAAAAAATGTTTGATATGCCGTGACACCAGCACTTGCAATTAAAGATGTTTTCCTACGACCACTGTTAAAAATAGTATTTTTAACGGTTGCTTAGCAAGTTAAAAATAACAGTTTATAACACAGTAAATACTTTTAAAACGTTGTCATTGACAACGTGTTAAAAGTAAAAAACAAATATAATTTTTTGCAATACCTGCACAGTAAGTTACCCATTAATAACAAAATTTAAACACAGTAAGTGGAACTTTTGTTGCAGATTTGGTTTCCATGGTTATAGTAAACACTTCCCGTGCACGGTGGACAGTAAGTGTGTTACTTACAATTCATGGTGGATGGTAAGTATTTAGTTTCCACATCATCATAAACATTCATGGCACTCTTACTCTCAATTGCAATTCAACTTTTATTTTTGACATCAATCTGACAGACGTTAATTTTGAAACCTATTTTTGTTTTTCTATTATTTTTGTAGGTATTGCAAAAAATAGCTTACTAACCTTGAACTGTAAGTGATATTTGAAGTCTCGAATGTTTAGGAAATCTCGACCCTTCGGGTCTCGACTTCCCAAACAACATTCTCGACCTAAAAACTGTCACTTACAGTTCACGGTACGTAATATACTATTAACACTTCTTATGTTCAGTTGTTCATAACAAATACATCATGACCTGTCATAAATGTCATTCTATAATGCTTAGTTTTTATTTACTAATAGGTACATAAATGGGGTCGTAGGAAAAATAGTGTATGATATTTGTGTTAAAAGTGATTTTATTTCGTTCGTGGGGTTTGTTACACTCGGCTTCGCCTCGTTTCATAAACTTCCCCACTCACTCATAAAATGTCACTTTTAACACTTATATCATAAATAACTATTATGTTTGAGTTGGTAATGCAAGCAAGTTAGTCACGTGCATTGAATATTTCCGCCTTATATAATAAAGAGGGTAATATGTTTTGCACTTCTATGCTTGGCCAAAATCTGGCCTGTTTTACCTATCTAGTGATTATGATCTAAGATGAGAACACTTTTCTGGGACACACGGTACATAACAAAAGAGCGTATACAGAAAATTTTACAGCCTAACATAGACGTGTACAGAAATAAAAATAAATAGTAAGTATTGAATAAGTATAAACATTGCATTACCTTCTCACAATTAGGACAAGGTCCGGTGATTAAACCGTAGTACACGGTGTGCGGAAGTCTTGTCAGCCACTGCAACCAAAGTAAACAACCGTTTTTATTATTATGAAATATTATTACAACAATCTTACACGTGTCTAATGTCACCATGGCATGTAACCAGTTAAAAAGACAATAACCGATGTTTTGAACGAAAAATGCGAACTTTAATCGTAATTTTAACCGATATATTGAGGCTTAAAATACAGATAACCTTAACCAAATAAAACTAAATCTGGTTTTAGCGTCAGTAACCTTTATTTTAATAACATCCTCTGAACAAAAAAACTGTTTACAATTGGAAATTATCTGAAGTTGGTCAATCTGTTCTACCAACTCAGCTTGTAGAGATGTTTCTCAGGTCTTAGGACTTGTCATTCGTGAAATAATCAAGTAAATATAATTCGAGCTATGAAGGAAAATGATTCTTAAATCACTCCAACTTCGTTTTCGTGATCTAAATGTAATTTTTGACACTCTTTTGTTTGTTACTATGGAACAACTATTCGTAAAGTTTTTCAATAAATTTATAGCACTTGAGTGCCATGTGAAAAACAAATTATAAAACTGTTAGTATTGATATTGTTTTAACAATTTTATCAAATACCGTGTAATTATAACGCTAAAATAATTGAGTTTTTAGATAAATAAAGTAGATTAAAAAACATGTGAGTTAGAAATTATAACTCACTGTTTGTTTGTTGGTATCATAGTAACTTACAAATCCTTCTCTACTGTATTGTTTTATTAAATGGCATTTTGAAATGTTAACTGTTAAATTTTTTTTATATATTTTACAATACAAATACGGAAACATGAACTTCCGTGCATAAGCTTTTGTTTGAAGTATGAGCGAGCAACACGAGCGAGTATTTCATTTAGGCGAATGCACGGAAGGTATTTCCTCATAAGTATTGTACAAGATTTTTGGAACGAACGAAACAATTGTAAAACCTAATTAATAAAAATGTAAAACTGTCATTTAATCGTCAATAAAGTGAAAAAACATTCGTTGTTATGGACTGTATGCCATTGTTCACCGTTGTTATTGTTTGTTTGTATTGCTAATAGATAGCGCTAGTAGTGCTAAAATGTCAAAATTAGCAATGCAATTTGTAAGTTAATTTAAATAATTTTTATTCTTTTAACTAATTGTCCTCAATTATCTTGTTCTTATATTAAATTTGTTGTAATGCGCAAAAAAAATATAACGCTTTTAAGCTACTCGATCAAAGAAGTTTCTGTTGAGACACTAGTGCGTGAAAGTAAAACAATAGCGAGAATATGGCCTTTTTGATTGTGAGTTGGCTGCGGGAAATATTAGTTTCTAAGTAGTGAGTACTAAAATAACTATTATATCAATGATTAAAAAGTGTTGGATAAAATGTAGTGTGGCACACGTTTGTTAATTACCTAAGTCACTTGAGAAAAATACCCACTAACGGCCTCGTGACCTACACATTTCTAATATGACTTATTTGTAATGTATTATACTTGTACCATGAATAACTATTTCATATCATTTGTCATTCTTGACTATTTCTTTGTTATAAAACCAAAATGGATACTTTTTTACATATGAGAAGATTTGATACTTCCGTAGCACTTTTGGTGTAAACATATTTAAATAAAAAATATAATTAATTTTGCTATTTAAATTTTTAAAATGTTCTCTGAAGATATGAATATGATATTCAGGGTGGAATCGAAATTTGGGCACATGGTTTTTGATTTTGTTATTGTTTTTCATCCATAGCCTACTGTACATTAATTTTAAGAATACTAAAGTATTTAAATTTCTCGCAATATTTTAAAATATTTTTATTATGTAAGGATATTACATGGTTGAATTCAGAAAAAAATAATACAACGAAATAGGCATAAAAAATATGTATAATCCCATTTAAGAAATTATAATTGTGTGATGTAACTTGAGAATCACTGGTTTAAAAAATATTCTATAATCAAATGGCCCCCTTGGTGTCCTATAACTTTATTATTTAGTATTTTTCTGCATTTGTAATAACTTCCGAGTAAAACCATGTATCCAACTTTCGATTCCACCCTGTATAGTAGAAATCAGAAAAAAATCTATCGAATTACATAATAGAATATATGTAATGTTGCCATTTAAAATAAGAAAGTTGGATTCGATATCTTGAGAATCACAGACCGAATTTTTTTTTGTTTATTTCACTAAAATAGTTTCTTGATATATAAATTTTATGCTGTATTTTAATATTATATTTTTTTACATTTGTAACTGATAAATTAACCGGTTGTCAACTTAAAAAACTTTTTCGAACTAAACCCTTTATTATTATAACGTTCTTAATATAGTTTACCTTAACTAGTATTTTCTCGGTTACATGTCTTGAATATCACTCAATCGAATGTATTACATATTTACTTTTATATTCAAACGTGTTATTTTTACGAACAGAATAACATGCAATAACACAGGGCTGATAAAAATTTCATATTTATTTAACTATTTATTAAGTATTCTCAAGTTCTCTTGACGCACATATTAGTCATTTCTAATTGGATAATAATATTAAGGTATGTGGATTTGTTTATTTATAACTAGTAAACAAAAATATATTATGGTAAAACGAATGAAAATTATGAGTAAATTATTGAGTCACGAAGGTTTTCAATTAACTAGAATTTTAAATACCGCAATATTTCATATATGAAAATAAGAAAAAAATATTTGATTATGTTACAGGAATGTGTATATGTAATTGATACACTTTACTTATGTGAAATATAAAAATCATTAAAATAGTATATTTTACACCAAGTTTGAGAAGACTGTCATTATTGACCTAGCGCCAAAATTATAGTTGCAAGACCTTGGTATAATAATGGTCTTCTCAAGCGTAGTATATACATTATTTTTCACTACTAACCCTTAAATCCCAACCCTACTTAAAAAAATATATTTGAGATTTTGACATGAATATTTACTTTTTTCTTATTATTCACAAAAATGAAGTTCACTTTAATTTTTGATTTTGATTTATTTGATTCATTAAGTTATAAATCCATAATTTACACTTTTCTTGAGTCCATTGAATCAAATTTGGAGGTTTGAGTTTCTTTAAAAAGTTACTATTTGTATTATTGATCTAGGTCAATAATAATTTTATTATTATCGTAAGTTATTATGATTACCAAGTAAACGGTAGTGAAAACCAATTTCTCATTTAAATTAATGTAAATTATGGTGAGTGTCTAGGATAGAAAAGGATTTTTTTAGCATTAAATAAAAAAAAATACCTCGTATAGACAAAGATGGTGCATTGGTTTTTGACATAACTGGTTGTCACAGTGAAAATCGGGTGGTTGGCCTTGTAGAAGACTTGCAAAACACAAAAAACATTCTGAGGATTCGGCTGTCGTCTCCTCACTTCCTTCCTCACGAGTTGGGAACATCGCTAAATCTACAGAAGCATACTATATTATTCAAGTAGTTTGATCAATATAACAGATACGCACCAAGTACTTTTAATATGTTCTGAATAATGTCACCTTCTGGCTCCCAGTTTACTAAATTTTCGGAAAGAATCTGTTTAAAGTTCTGGACGACGTCAGTCGGTCCGAAGAATCTAAACTCTGGAATGCTAGTCATGTCCCATGGATTCAGTGTCACTCTTACGCAGACGCTATTTTCTACACAAATATTCATTTTATTAGATGTTTTACAACGTTTTAGTACTTAAAAATTTAATTATAAATATACTATGTACCCTGATTAAGATTCATGCAACAATCACCCTTCTCCTCATATTTCTGCCCGAATACACTTTCCTCGCCTAGTATTCATTCACACATTTTTTTCTTCTATTCCTCATACTCGAAAAAATTCTCCCTTTCAGTACACTTACAATGGATTCTTCCCGGATATTCAAATTTAACATATTTTTAATGTTTTCAATAATTTGCTATGAAACAATGTTAAGAAATATATAGTATCATATAAAAACACTATAGTTCACTCATAATAAATTATTAAGGACCGATTTGTTCACCTCTGGTTACAGTGCCGGTTGTCTTAAACGTTGGTTAATAGAAAAATATCAGAGGTGAAAAAAATCGGCCTATAGCGTACGATTTTTTCCCGTTTTTTAGTTACCTATGCCGTATGACAGTTTTTATAGAAAAGGACAAATATAATGAGAAAAAATTTTTTAATTTGGTTCCACTTGACCGAAGTGAATAAAATCAATAATATCTTAGTTTATTTTCATGTTTATATGTTTTAAATCATTGGAAAGAGAAAAATATTTTCTATTTAATAGTATTAAAGACAACTTTAAGCCTCATATGAAAATTAAAGTTAGCATGAATTTCTTGAAAGGTTTGAGAATTATAAAAATTTCGACGACCGTTGTCAATGTCTCGTAAAAAAAGTGTCTGTAGAACGTGCAAATTAGAAACTTTCATGAATTGAAGCAAGAAAGTTATAAGTCAAAAAATAAATTGACCAAAATAAGTGTTTTGTTCACATCTCGTAATCTATTTTTTTGCCCCATTTTAATCGACTTCGTATCTCTTACGATTCTTTAGATCTCAATGGGGAAGTTTAGCGTATTTTTTTTATTTTATCAAGATTGCCTTCAAAAGTGATATTCTACATTTTATTTCACGCAAAGATGCCTAGACTTCTCAAAAAATGAAATTTTATACAAAAATGACGTCACAGTGGCTCGCGAAGAACGTATCGTCTATCTTAACCAGCGCGCGCTGGGTTCCCATGGCAACAGAGAAGTGTGTAGTGCAATGCCGCAAGATACAACCTACGTTCAAAGAGTCAGGTCTCACCATCCCTTCTGCGCAAGCGCATATGTCACTTGTGACGTCAGAGTGGCTCGAAGATAAATCATTAATTATAAATAATTGGCAACATAATTTTAACTTTCAATTATATTTTAAGTTATAATTATTCATATACTTACGACTAAAAGATATTTCACCTGTAATTTCAACCACGCTAAACTTCCCCATTGCTGGCCTCCAAAAACCGACATCTCTAATATGGTACAGAAAATTTATAAAAACAAGAAAATATTTTGTTTCCATTGTCAACAGAGAAAATTAACTTGTTATTGAGGTTGTTATTTATTCATATATTTACAGTTATATTGTTACTCTCAATGTTTATTATGTATTTGAACAGAATAGTTTTATTTTTCGTATTTTGTGGTACCGCAAATAAACACTGCGGCGTTGTCGAACTATCAAAGGCTGAAGTACGTCATGAGGTAATTTGATTTTTAATGGAATTTATAACAATTTATTCCACGCTAATGTCTTAAAACAGAGATGATAATATGAAAAATATTCATATACGAATAATAATAATAATAATAATTTGGGAAGAGCCCATACATCTACCCACATACAAACTCTATCGATAAAATATTTTTTTAAACATCACAAAAATCTCACTTGAACCCTCCTAACAAATCTAAACACACCCCGCTTTCTAATTTCCACAGCTTTTATCCGTTTTTATGCTTTTTCATCCAAAGCCCAACATCAATACATCAAAAAAGACACAAACACAATATACATAGGGTGGAAACGAAAATTGGAAACTCATTTTTTTTTCTGAAATTATTATTAATTCAGAATAATTACATAAATTTTATTTTTTATAGTTCTCTACAAAAAAAAGGCTAAAGGCAATAAATCGACAGATCTTTCAAACCACATTGTAGCCATTCTCGTTAATTGAATTATTAACACTAATTAATAATGTAATGACAAAACACAAATTTTGTATTGTAAAAATAATAAAAAAAATATTTTGTTTTCAGGGCACATTTTATTTTTTCTTTAATAACTCAAAAACTATAAAAAAAATCTGATGTTGACTACTGTCTTTACTGAGTGATTTAAATAATTAGAACTTACAGTATTAGTAAAATTCCTTTTAGAGTATTCGATGTTTTTGTAATATTTTCACTGTCAATTATAATAAATGTCATTGAGACCCATTCCGTAACTCAGTGGTTAATTTTTAACCAGTTGCTAAAATTTTTGACAAATAAAAACAAACATTACAAATGATGTTTTGATACTTTTTCCATTTTTATCTTTTTTCATTGGAGGAAAAATTTAGCGCCTGGTTAAAAATTAACCACTGAGTTACAGAAGAGGGGGAATTGTCTAATATAAAACATTTATTTCCATAGGAGACTAGATTAACCGCAATTACTTGTAATAGTTAACTGGGGCTAGGTAAAAACAAACTATAAAATTTTGACTAATGACAATATTAAATTATATACAAAAATTCTCATATATTCATAATTAATTTTAGAAAAACACTTCAGATCTTCGTGAAAACACCACTTCTGGGTGTATAATTTACACCAAAATCTAATCAGATCTAATTTAGGGGGTCAGAATGTTGTATCCAAAATTTCGACTTTTTTATACCTAAGTACTTGAGTAATCTTTACAATATTCCTCCATCCACACACCAGGACAGACATCATCGTAAAAATATTAAAATCGTGTTCTAGGGACTTCAAAACGTGCTTATCCATTGAAAACTGACTATGCGATTTTTGGCTTGATTGTAACTCTCTTACTGAGTGGCGGGAGATTAAAATTAAAGTAAAAACCATTAAACTGTATTCAAACAAAATTATTTTCTATTAAATGGGATAAAAATGTAGAATGTACCATTTAAGAAAACGATAAAGTATTATCTACGAAAATTTTAAAAGTACTACTAACTTAACTGATCATTTTTTCCGTATCTATAACTTTCCAGAATTTCCTATTGTCCTTTCCACTCTATATACACTCAACTGAGAATTCTTAGATACGTAAACCATATATTCACAGAAATAAATTAACATACCTCCAATAACGATTGTTCTGTAGTTGTTAAGGTAGGTTGGATTAAGAGGCGCTGTGACCCAGCACACAGAGTCGATTTTGTGCAAGGCCTCGTAGTACGGAGTAAACGTTTCCACAATGCTAAGAAATGTTTTAACAAGCAAAGCCAGACTGATCTGCGGATGGAACAACGTCATATCTGCGGAGGCAGGAAAGTTGTGACTGCTCACTGAATACATGTTGCAGTCCGAATGAAAATCAAGTTTTATTATCATTTCATTCGTTACCCCAAATTCACTGTCATGTGTTATAGTTAAACATTCATCTGTATCATCAAATACAAACTTTAAATTTCGAAATTGATGTTTTAACTCGCGAAATTCATGGCAGAATTTAGAGAAAAAACGACGATTGAAAAACCTTTGTTTTGGAGCATTTAGAACAACTTGAGAAAATAATTTCAAGAATTCTAAAAAGTTAATAGTATCTGATTTAGTTATGAGAGTTTGATACGTCGATTCATTTATGTTTATTCCCGTTTCAAATGTTATCCCCGACGCTTCCGGATAATTTGGAACGTTAAAAGAGGCATAGATATTTTCATTCTAAAACAAAATAAAATGTTTAGTAAACATAACCCTATTTTTAAAATATGTTTTTACCTCTTGTGTTTTGAAGATTCCTACAAATCTTGTGTCAGTTGCTTTATAACGCATTACTGTTGGAAATAATAATTTCAGTTCTGTTTCTAACTGTAACATGTTTTCTAAATAAATTATTTAACGAGAAAATGTATGGATCGTGAAGAGTTTATTACGTATTTCTTTTTTCAATACATACACACACACACACCACTAATTTCAATGTTGCCAACTGTATGCTTCTAGAGTTCAGTACAAATATCCCCAAACGTAAAAATAACAAATTTTAAATTTATCATCTGAGGTATTTTGTTGTAATCTGAATTAAAAATATTTTTAATGAAAAAAAAATTTCATTGTAAAATATTTATATCTATGCTTCCTTATAACGTAGGTGTGTCTACGGCGCGAATTTAAAGTATAATATTCTGAACGCGGTATACATGCAATTAAGAATAATGTATACTGTACGTTATTGTAATCATTGAAATTAAATAGACTTATTCTAACTTTTGTTTTATTAAATATCTATTATAGTTGTAATTTATAATATTATCTATGTAAATACTTTCTTCACCAGTGTTGTTAGTACCAATGGGGGATTCTAACTAAATCGAATACAGAGAAATTAGTTTAAAAAATAGAAAAAGTATACATAATTATGGATATTACTAAAGAAATAAGATGATATAATTAAAATACTTCCGAAATACGGGGCGTTTTTGTTAACACGTAACGTCACCTATATATATTACATCAATATTTGATTGGGAACTTTGAAAGACTGCGAATGTTTAGATTGGCAAGTGAAAAATCCCACCAAGTCTGATGAATGAGCTTGAAGTACAAAATAAGCGTGACCTTGAGTTACAGAAACATCAATTGTGTACTTGTAAAGTGTTATTAGATGAATTTGTCATATATTAACTTTTATTATTTCTTTTACATTTCTAACATAATTAATTTCGAGACTAGTGCATACATTTCCTGTTTATGTATAATATGTTAGTGTTAAAAGTTTGTATCTTTAGCGCCACTGCCATTATCAAACAGTTTTTATTTGAATTTTTTTAAACTCATAATTTAAATACACGTGCACTTTTTAAGAATGAAGACTTACACTGTATTGTAATAATAATTTATATTTTATAAATATAATTTCGAAATAGCATATACTTCACGAACATTTTGGTTCATAAAAGAAAATAGTTTGACACAAAAAATATATTTGTGACGTCACATTGATTATTTCAAACTTTGGAAGTCTGTAAGTCGCTTATTAATATAAACATTTACATCGATTTTTATCAATAATCTTATTGTCCCTTATACTTTAAAATGAAATTATTAAAAAAGGTAGAAACTCCCATTCAGTCGCAGCGCTGATGTGTCCATAGTCCATTCTTTCAAAATTTTCATTTTATCGACTGACGATTAAATTTGCCACTAATTATAAATATTTAGTGACATAAAAAATATATAAAGCTTAGTGCACACTGGGAAAGTTTTCTTTCCAAAGTACTGAAAACTTTCCGGAAAGTTAATCAAAATATGTTGTAGCAAGATTGTGATTTGCAACTTCTTTGGCAAGAAATTTGAGAAAACTTTCCCTGTGTGAACTAGGCATAAGAATAGTTCGACCATAAGTTTATTATTTTAATATTGGGAATTTCGCGATGTCCGTTTTCTCTGATGTTGGTACTGCGTCATACTGTACCAACCACGGGTTGCCACTTGCTAGGTGATTGTCGCTACGGATATTGTTAACATAAATAAGTAATAATAAAGTAATAAACATCTTTAAACATTTAGGACAATAATAATGATAAGTTTAACTGCTGATTTTCTCGTGTGTTGTATGATATTCTTATACATATAGTCTATTTTTAAAAGAACGATATGCTGGGAGGATAGGTGCAGTTTTATCTTTCTGATTGGATAATACGCCAATATTATCCAATGGGGGTTTCCAAGATTTTTTGATTTTTTTATATGATAAACTTTAAAACAAAATATGGGTAGGCTCCTAGCAACCTAAAAATTGTATACCTACATTTACAATTAATGAATTATATATTTGCCTAATCTTCAAATTGATAACTATTTCATATGAACTTCTTCAAATCTTGAGTTACGCTTTTCTCAACACCGCATACGATGCCTTTGATATAAAGCATTCTACGCGCTTGTACTTTTACTCATACACGAACCTATGCATTTTGCTAACAATTTTTCATCAAACTCATTAGCATATTCAATGTTTGTTCACCGTTACATTAATTTGATGGTTTAGTTACTTTTTATTTTTATATTGGTATTAAACAGTTCTTATTCGTGTTAATAGATGTCGCTGGAGAGTACAGAAATGTCAAAATTAAATGTTTTAAATTTATATTTAATAATATATTAAACTTTAGTGTAGGTATTTTAAAATCAATTAAATAATATTATAAATAAATATATAAAAAATATGTTACCAACGTGTTTTTAAACCTAAGATATAAAAATCTAGGTTAGAAAAATCAGTTTTTGATTAATATCAAAAATTATAATATGCAATGTATATTTATCCTAATGCATGTTAAACAAAATATATATCTTTTACTAAATTATAATCTTTATTACAGTATAATTATAATTATAAATAAAATTCAACAGACAAAATTAATAAATATATATATATATATATATATATATATATATATATATATATATATATATATATATATATTGTTTCTTGATTTATAGGTAATAAAAACATTTCCTTGCATTTTAGTATTGCTGAAAGGAACAAACTGTGAACATGTTTATTAGCTCTAAATCACTAACTCTTTGAGGAAGATTTGAATCGCATCACTAGGTCCATTTTATAAATCTATTGAAAACAGTAGCCATTACATGCATAGTCCAATACCATTTAATATTGTTAAATTAGTAAGCTAAATCAGAAAAAGTAACCCCAATCAACGTAACATCTACCAACATGAAGCATTTCATAAATTTACTTTGGAAAAACTAAACGTTACATAACACCAATGAGTAAATAATCTATGTCTTTTCCTTTTCGTTGTCTTTTGTACAATTCGAAGAGATACATTCATTATGTTTGGCTGACTTCCCCAGATAGCGCAATTATATATGAACAATGAATATTCCTTAGGAATATTTGGATATTCTAGGAACAATCTGTTTGTGTTCTGTAATATTCACAGAAATTCCAGCAGATGTCTGTAATTGTTTAATCTCCAACTTTTAAGAAATATTTGTATGTTCAGATACTTAGAATAAAAAGTATCTAGCTTTAACAAATTTATGTAAGTATCTTTTAAAAGTATCATTACTTCTTGTTATAATAAATATTGATATTTTTCCTCCATGACATCTATTTAAAATTCCTGATCTTTTTGGCCAGAAAAAAGGCAACAAAAGACGAATTTACTTCTTTGTTTGTACATGCGGAGTGCAACAACTTATATTATTTATAACTATTAAACTACAGCAATATGAAATATAAAAATACAAATGAAAAAAAATCATTGTTATGTATAAAACAATCAGTTTACTATAGCAACGAAGGAAAAGAAATCACTGTTTCATAATGAACAATTAGTTTATTATTGTTTGTCACATCATATGATATAATATAATTCAGTTCATTACTATATATGTACATTTACAAAGTATTAAAACAGTATTCATTCACTTTCACACATGTTTAGAAATTGTAAAACAAGTAGAAATACATACTTTGTAACTTTTAAAACTTGTAATATATGTTTAAAATATTGGAATACGATTGAACTATGTATTTAGATAATAATAAATAAAAATCTAGCAATGTTTTCACTCTGTGTTTATAAGAGAACATACAGGCTGAATACTGAAAACCTTGACATAGGGAAATAACATGGGAAAACAGTTTTTTGCTGTTTCCATCTGTCCCGCTAAATAAAATCGGGTGTATATGGTATCGTTAGTTAGATTACTTAATTTTGCATCTAATAAAACCAAATGTTGTGTAATATGGCGTTTTCTAACTGAAATATTTGATAAAATAAATTGTATTTTGAAGGTTATCCTTCATATTTTCGAATAAGAAACGTCAAAAACAAAATGCTCCATAGCCGAGTGGATACGAGGGCTGTTTCATAACATAAATAATCTACAAGACCTGGTTCGAGACCACCTCAGCCCTAATTTTTTTTTAATTAAATTATGCTTAAAATATCTTTATTATATCAGACTATTTTAATAAAATAGCAATATTCATATTTTTATAAATAAAAAAATCCAAATATTTAATAGAATTATTATTTGCTGTCTGTCAATCTTAACAATTAATTCGAATTTAGTTTTTGGTGTATAATTTTGTATTTCATGTTTCGAAACATGATATTTTATGTATAATTTAATTTTAAAAAAAATAGGGCCGAGGTGGTCTCGAACCAGGTCTTGTAGGTTATTTATGTTATGAAACAGCCCTCGTATCCAATCGACTATGGAGCATTTTGTTTTTGACGTTTCTTATTCGAAAATATGAAGGATAACCTTCAAAATACAATTTATTTTATCAAATATTTCAGTTAGAAAAGGCCATATTACACAACATTTGGTTTTATTAGATGCAGAATTAAGTAATCTAACTAACGATACCATATACACCGGATTTTATTTAGCGGGACAGATGGAAACAGCAAAAAACTGTTTTCCCATGTTATTTCCCTATGTCAAGGTTTTCAGTATTCACCCTGTATATTTAAATTACATGTGACAGCTGCTAACTGTAAAGGTTATGGCCAACCTTGGTTCTCAAAAAGATCCTAACAATATAAAATTGTTATTTTAAAAGATGTTTGTTAATTTATTTAAAAATACTGGTACCTAACTGTAAGATAAGAGAAAGGAATAAGAGAAATTATTTTTCATTATCATATAATGCATGTTTATAAATAAAAGTATGATGTGAATATATGAACAGTATTATTTTTGTGGAGTTATAATATACATATATATATATATATATATATATATATATATATATATATAAAAGTTAAAAATTTGATGGTGTGTGTTGTATATGTTATGTAATAAATATTAAAATATTATTGTCATATGGTTTCAATAGTTCAATTAATGCTCGTAAGATGGCGCTGATAATTTAAAAAGGACTAATATCTCGTAATTCTAATTAGTTAGCAACAAATAACTTTTAAATATATGTATTATTTGTAAATATGAATATTTAATGAGCTGTAATAAAAAAGACAATTTTGACATGTTCCATGTTTTATCTCGAGAAAAGTCCATTAAAAATATATTATTTCTGTTTGACATCTAAGTTGAAATTTTAATAACAAAATGTTGTTTTAAGCATAAACAATCACGGTGAAAATGCTTAATCCCTATTTCTGGACCATTAATAATAATAAATAAATGGGCAGCAACAAACTAAACGTTGTAAAAAGAGAGAAAATTGACAAAAACAGGTAATGACACTTGTAGGTTATATTAATAAATTTTGTTTAAATACATTCATCTACTTTAAACATTTGTTTATTATATATGGTTTACAGGTATTTGTAATTTATTTATATTGTAATATAGGATTTTCAAGGTTCAATAAAGATAAACACAAACACATCATATTTGTTGCAAGTATTGTGTATAACTCTTTATTTATAATAATATAGTACACACATTGCATGTTTATACATATTTATTAAACAGTCTAGTCAATTTTATATGCTGTACTTCAGGTTACTTGTAAAATCCTTCCGCATGTATGACTGCTATCTGTAACATAATTAACACTATTAGCATTCATTGCTAAACTATCTTCCACATATACATCTGTAATTGTCATAAACATTCCACACTTGTCATCCGAACACTGTTCTCCAGGTTCTTGGAATTAACAATAAACACTTTAATTGTTGTCTCCAAATACATATTATCCTGTTGCATATCTTTCCTTGTTTGTTTAACAAATGACATAAACAAAAACGTGGTTTGCATCTAACCTAAAACCATAAGACAGTGTTATTCACTTATTATACCATATTAAATATACTCACATTTACCCAAAGTACCTACCACAATACATAGTTTATTGTTATATACCATTAAACATCCTCGTAATTAGTTAATAAGTAAATATGAAGTAGTTTTATTGTAAAATTACAAAACATGGTAAAATTTTCTGAACTGCAATTGTTTGGTTTTGACGTTTATTTGAATTGCCGCCTAGTATCGCTAGTTGTCACTAATATGCGTGCCACTTTGAAATTATTACAAATAAATAGTATACATTACAACAAATATTTCCAGGTATAACACATAGTAGCACCCCCCGTAGAAGGGTGTGAAAAAATATTATAAATAATTTATATGTATATTATAATTTTAGCATTGTACTTAAATTATATAAGACAAGGATTTAAAGTAATTTACTTTATTTAATATTATTTTATTGATTTTGAATTATCTACATTAAAGTTTAATATATTATTAATTACAAATTTTAAATGTTTCAATTTGACGTTTCTTTGCTCTTCAGCGTCATCTATTAACAGCAATAAGAACTATTTAATACCAATATAAAATTAAAAGTAACTAAACCATCAAATTAATGTAGAGGTGAACAAACATTCCCTGTATTCAAGACTTTGATCAAAAATTGTTAGCAAAATGCATAAGATCGTATACGAGCAAGATTACAGGCGCGTAAGGAACTTCTACTTGAAGACTACATATGCGGTGTTGAAAAATGCAGAAGTCAATGTTTGAAGAAGTTCATATAATATTATATTGTATTTTGAAGATTCGACAAGTGCATAATTCAATGCCTAAGCAGGGCAGTGTAAAATTATTTGAATGTTTCATGCACTCCCCAAAATATTCAACCCATATTTTTTTATTTTTCCAAAAAGTTGATAGTATCCGAGAAAAAAATTAATAAAGTTTACTGACAATGGGTGTGACGTCATTCCCCTGACTAGAAAAAGATAGTCCATGTGCGCTATGAGATAAAACTATAAGTAGCTAAAAAACTGAAGTGAAGTTAGGCTACGAGTATCGCGTAAATTCAAACATTGAATATAAACATAACCTGCTTTCGTGATTCATGCTTTCGATAGATGCATTTACCAGTTAACACGTGTGTGTGTTCTCATATATTTTGAAATGAAATGAAATCGAGCTTGCACTGTCATTTTATCACATGAAGCTAGCTATCGGAGGCAGTGTTGCGAACCGGTGAAATTAAAACTTATGTACTTATAGTTGGCAACACTGATCAGGGGAAGACGTCACAAGGTCATTTAAATAAAATTTTAATTTCAATTTTTAAATAAAGTATTCAACAATTACATATTATTTTAATTTTATTACAATATACTCACTACCAAAATTGATATGCAGAATATATATTTTAAAAAGGCGTTGTATTGGAAACCCCCATTAAAAACAATAACAAACTGTACCTATCTTCCAAGCATATCGTTCTTATAAAAATAGGCTATAAATCATTCACATTTACCAAACACTTTTTCAACTACAACTGCCACAAATGAATGAAACTTGAGGCATTCGGATTTGAGTCAAGGAAAGGAATCGGATTTGAGTTAAGGAAAAAATATGGTAGGTCTGTCACTTCATTTAACGGTGAAAACAACTTACAAATTCATAATATAACTAACAAAATTGTTATTCAACCTGGAGATTTATCTGATAACCTGGAGCTCGAGATTTACATTGAAAACCGTTGAAACTAGAGAGGTGGCAAATGGTAATGGTATAGTGAAAAATATGCATTATTCATATACCTATTAAGTATATGGCATTACTACCGGAAATCTTAAACGATTTGTATCAAACATAGTGTACGAATCCAAGATTCAAATATGAAAATTTAGAATCGAATAAGTAACAGTAAAGTTCGTAGATGTACAAAGAACCGTAATCATTCGGGGAAATTTAAATATTAACTTTATTATCATTTTCTATCCGATTTCATTACTATTTTGATAATGGGGAAGTTTAGCGTATTTTTTTTATTTTATCAAGATTGCCCTCAAAAGTGATATTCTACATTTTATTTCACCCAAAGATACCTAGATTTCTCAAAAAATGAAATTTTATACAAAAATGACGTCAGTGTGGCTCGCGGAGAACGTATCGTCTATCTTAACCAGCGCGCGCTGGGTTCCCATGGCAACAGAGAAGCGTGTGGTGTAATGCCTCAAAATGCAACCTACGTTCAAAAAGTCAGGTCTCACCATCCCTTGTCCTATGTCATATGTAATTCCAAGCACGATAAACTTCCCCATAAGCATTTTCACATACTGTTTTGTAATATTTTAAACTTTTATCAAATGTGTAATTAAAAACGCATGTTAGGTTTCTTTTTTCATGTCAAATTACTGTCATTTTATGACTGATTATTTCTTTGAACAAAGGATACCAGGAAGAAGCATTGCATTCCAGTGGCTATTGGCGATAGCCGCATGGTCGCATAGTGTTTTTACCGTTTTGCTTTTTGTATCGTAGTCTTCAATTTGAATTTCAAAGAGTTTATTAAGCATAAAGTATAATACATTTTATACATATATACCTACAAACATATATGGGGAGCGTTTTAGGGATCTATCCAGGGGCGGACCGTGAACTTTGGGGGCTCAGGGCTTATACTGTTTGGGGGCCCCACCTTAAGTTTTTTTAATAAAAAAATATGTAAGGCAACGGGCGTTTTATATTCTAAATTAACATTAACAAAAAACAAAAAATCTGATGTGTCCAACACAATACCTCCCGCTACTGTAGTAATTTATTCTATATGTTTTTCAATACATTTAATTTGTAGTTTTAAAATTAGTGTGTTATTGCAGTTAAGAGAATATTTTTAATTCATTTCATACCTAAAATTTCCTTCTTAAAATTTGTATGACCAATATGACAGCTATTTTTGACATTACTAAAACCGAAACCGAACTTTGATTCACGCATGCAAATACATTCCTAATACATTTCTTTTATCTTTTTAAATTTTACAATAAAATTACTTCATTTTTACTTATTTTATCTTTTACACTTACTTACATCAAATTTGACATCACATGTCAAATTTTGTGAACATATGAATAACTCATCTGTTTTATCGAAATTCCTCAGCCTAAACGATATGTAAAATTATTATAATTTATATATTTTTTCTATCTAGCTAAAAGTTATGTATAAAGGTAATTATGCAGATCGGTAGAAAATTAAAAAATCTTTATATTTAATAATAACGTAATTTGTGAAAAAATGGTTTTTGAGGTATTTTTTTAGGAAAAACGGTTTAAAGTTTCAAGTAAAGAACTACTTCCGTTTAACCAATTGTAGTCAAAATCTAATTAGTTCATCATATCTGAATATAAGTCTTAAATACCAAATATTATATTTTTACATGTCTCGTATTGGAGTTATCGTGGACGAAAAATCGTCACAGACACACAAACACACAAACACACAAACACACAAACACACACACACACACACACAAATGATAGAACTAATCCTCAATTTTTGATTAGAAAATTCTATTTTATTCAGGTATTTAAAATTTAATATTCACTATTATACAAAAAGATAGATACTATTAGGATTAGATTAAAAAGAAAGTGACTTCGAAATTTATTTAAGCATCTATGCAGAGAATGCTAATGTCTGTAGGGTTATTCTGATTGTCCGAATAAAGGGGCCCCTTGTATCGTGGGGCCCTGGGCTGCAGCCCATAAAGCCCATGCCTAAATCCGCCCCTGGATCTATCACTCTTTCAGCTCGGATAACAATTGAAAAAAAATTGTTTATTTACATAATGTGGGACAAATAAATGAAGAAATGGTGGAAAACAAAATACTAAATTAATTTACATTTTGTAAATTAGGGTTGTGTTGTCTAAAATCTCTTGTAAGTATTCGGGCAGGTCCTCGTGCTGCTGCAGAAGGGCAATTACTTGCCCTAAAATATGTAAAATAATATTATAAAGATGTTTTACAGAAATTTTTATTCGTATTTACTTGGATTAGATAGATTACAAAGATAAAAAGTACACAAAACTTTGAAATTAAACAAAATCACACGTTTACAAGGCAATTAAAGTCAGCAAAGTACTTCAATAGTTCTCCATTTTGAAATTAGCATCATCGCGAATAACAATATACCTATAGAACTAAAATTAAATACAATCGTACACCAAATCAGATATGGCAATTTCACAAATTACAAAATAATATTTACTTAAAAATTGCATGCACAAACAAATACAGAGTAGAATTAAAGATATGAGATATAAAAATAAAACTTACTTATTTAAAGATACTGGAGCTTTTTCACCACACAAACAACATTTCTTTCCACTGTTAGCCGATTTCATTTTCCAATGATATTTAGTTACAATGTAAAAAAAAAAGTGACTCTATTTTTTATAGTATGAATTTTTTGTTGCTCATTTCTTGCCTTCAGATTATCATCAATGTAAAAATTATATACCGTTTCTTACTTATTTTTTTAATAGCAAATAATATTTATAAATAAAGCTCCAAATAGGAAAGTAATTTTAAAACAAAATATTATTCCGACTTCCGAACTAAAAATTTCCATAACGGCAGTTTATCAGCAAAAATTTAAAAAAAATATAGACGAAAAGTAAAAATAAAACATGTAGAATTAATAAGAGTATTAATATATTTTTCTATTCGTTGAAATATATGGATCTGCATGAAGTTTATTAAAGAGTAGGATCAGAAATATTGTTTACAACAAAAGTGGCCTATAAGCAAAAATTGTTATTGTTTTTATTGAAACTAAAGAGCAATAATACATTCAGGATTACAAGAACCATATATTTAATTTATCAAATACTACTGGGAGTAAGTTTTTTTGGGTAACGCTTGAATATTATTTTAAAAGCAAAATGTTTTCAAAAATTCAAATCAAATTGTTTAAATTGAAGGATAAGATCATATTCTTATATAAAAAGATGTACTATTTTCCTTTTTTATCTTTAATACAGCTTCTCCTTCACCTACTGATCTTACTGCACTATTTAAATACGTGCCGATATCACCAATAGATATGCATATTTCTTTTCTTTTATTAACTTTACACAATTAAAAAGAATAATATGTAAACTAGAGATTTTATATATACAGGATGTATGTATGTTTATTTTTAGGTTATTCGATAGAGTATTTTTTTCTGAATTCAACGATATGAACATATATACTAATATAACAAAATAATTGAGAAAAAATGCATGTTAGATTTATATGTATTTTATTTATATTTGGCTGAAATAAGAGTGTTGTAATAAGAATTACAATTGGTTGAACTTTTATTTTTATTAAAGTTTTTAAGTTTTTTTGTTTACAAAATATTCATTTTTTGATTTATTGCACAAAGAGCATAAGCAGTATATTTAAGAGACAATTTCAGTATGGAACTTGGTGATATTTTAAGTTTAACAAGGCTATTGGCAACACTGAATATATATAGAGTACCATTGTTTCCAATCAATAGCATTTTTCCCAGTAGTGCTATGATATTAATTTTTAATATTAGAAAAAATAAATAAATATTATACGAGTTGATGAATACTAACGACTGAGTTCGACTACCATTTTTTAAAATCCTGTTAATTTATTATATATTATAAATAGTGTTCCAATATATAAACAGAGTTATTCTTCCTACAATTGAATAGCCCGATTCGAACGGATTGTTCAAATTTTATAGATATAATAAATTCCGTAGGCCACGTTTTAAATGAATGGCTTTTTATATTTAATTCCCAGTCTTCAAAATCATTCAGTAACGTTTCCATTATGAAAGTTTTGGTTTCATTATTAAGTCTCTTATTTTTTAATATGGGTGTCATAGTGACGGAAACACGATGTTCTGCTATTTGTAGTTGTTGCCATGATGATCGAATTGCTATCTTAAATTCGTTGTTTTGAAGGTAGTACCGACATAATAATAAGTCTTCTTCTTTGTTAATTAATAAATATGCACCTTTTGTTTTTCTAATATAAAAATCAACGTTTGGTACATATGTGATATTAGCGTGTTTTTGTTTGTAATGTACTACAGGCACTATATCTCTGATATTTTCCCGACAAATGTAACAGATTTCTCGTTCAGAGCAGAAAAAGAAACTATGCTTTTTCAATTTCTTTGGTATATCGCTATAAGAACAATTGGGTAAACTACACTCTCTAGTAAAATTTGCACATCTAGCACAACGCCAACGACCATTAATCATGAATTCGGCTTTGAAAGATAAAATTAATTTCCCACATGGACAAAATTCAAATATTTCTATATCAATACGAATTCTAACATTTTTCGAGTTATTTATCAAAAATTCAGTTGGTTTAACATATTTCACTTCTCGATTATACACTGCTCCAAATTTTAAAAGTTTTTCATTTACAAATTCTACTGCATATTGTGCCTTTCTAAAAGCTGGAAAATATATCAGGTTGTACACTAGAATGGATATCAAGTTTTTGTTTATTTCCAGTCTGACGAAATATAAATAGTTCATTTGTTGGATGATACCAAACTGTAGATCAGATTTTGTCAAATTTAAATCAAATTCTGCAAAGTTTGTGAAATAATTCTCACGATGATATTTATGTAAATGAGAAATACAACTGAAAAAATTATCGTTATGTAAATCTATATTTTCATTTTGTAATGTTTT
Source organism: Stenolophus ochropezus (assembly GCA_035578165.1). Classification (NCBI taxonomy): domain Eukaryota; kingdom Metazoa; phylum Arthropoda; class Insecta; order Coleoptera; family Carabidae; genus Stenolophus; species Stenolophus ochropezus. Next base: position 13,932,866 of record JAQOWZ010000020.1, read on the forward strand.
TTCAGACAGGAGACAATATTGTGACATATTTGTAGAGTCACATTTTTCCTCTGTACATAATTGTTTTGTTTCTGCCATTAGTAAATCTGAAAATAAAAAATGAGGTGAATTAAATTTATTAGAAAGAATAATTTCGCAGTAAAACGCTAAAGTTTAACTTTTCTTTTTAGGTAAAATAATACGCAATAAATTATTTTACGCAGTTGAATTAAAGAATGCATTAATTCTTTAAATAATATATTCAGATAAATAAATGTAAAATACAATTTTCATTACTTTTTCTCTATATAATATACTAACCTTCTTAATATATTACTTAAGTAAAGTGTTATCACTGAATTGTCTACATTGACAAGCAGTGTTGCCAAATGTCTGAGGGGGAAATATTTATAAATTTATTTTTCTTCAAACGTCATAAAATTATATCGTTTATGTCGTGATTTACAAAATTGGAGTTTAATTTCTACATCGCCGGCGTGGAAATTATTATTTTTACGCCGCCGGCAATAAAAGTAAAATTGGGAGTGTAGAAAAATCTATAATGGAAATATCCTGCCTTGGAATTGTACTGCTTTTACAAATGCTGCTATGGAAAGAACCTGCCTTTGAAAAATTCCTAAAAATTGAATGCTGCTGTTTTCATTTGACCTCCTTAGATGTCTCCGTCATCGTTTATCAATACCTTTAGAATACAAGAGATGTCTCTAGTGATCCGTTAAAGCTAAAGCTATTTTACACTTGACGGGAAGTTATTATTGAAATTTATAGTTTAATTTCGACAAATTTACATTTAAAATTTACACAGGTCTCCAGAACAGGTAGTTAAATCAGATTACCCTGCATATTAAGATTATAAAACAATAAAAACCAACTGGATATAGCAATAATAAAAATACTTCATTGTGAAAATAAATTTTAGAATTTAATATAACACTCTTTTTCAATATATTTTGAACATTTTATGCGTGCAATACGAAATCAAAAATCTTTTGTTTCAAACAAAATTCAATTAGTGGTTTACTTTGAATTTAACAGGCAAAATTTTCAAGTAAATGCAAGTGAGATATGTTAGAATTTTAATAAGCTGCGTACCGAAGTAAGCAATTTTTTGCTCATATCTAGTAACCTACGAATTTTTAGGGAAAACAAATACGTGATTAAAATGGTCAAATAATGTGACAACTTTGCCCCAATTTAACCGACTTTGTATCTCTTATGGTTCTCGAGATTCCAATAGATAACCTCGAAAAAACGGACATTGTATATGCTATTTTTTGCAATTCCGACTATGTATTTTTCAATAAAAAATATTTTTGATAGTTTTAAAATATGGATAATAGGTTTTCAGAATACTGGTTGGTAATATGAATAATAGCTAGTTTCTAACAGGTGATTAAGGAAGTAATCTTTGCTAGTTTACTAGTCACTTGCTAATTAATCACCATTCAACCTACCTATTAATTACGGGCAGTTGTGCTCATTTGATTAGCGCGGATCGACTGGGGTTCAAATCACAGCATCATTAATTATTAACCAAAAAATAAATAGAGCTGTGTCAGAGTGATTCGGAACCCACTATAAGCTGCAGGTCCCCTGTTCTGTCATTGGATTTAAGCCTGTTGAACATTGTAAATAAATAAATAAATGTGTATAAAGTAGTACCGTAACATGGGTACTCCAGCTATATAAACCATATTTTAATGTCTCCAACATTGCAATAAAATTGTTGTGCTAATGACCGGTTGCACCAATATAACTTAAATTTTAAGTTTCCCCATATTAGACAATATCGTATCCTAATAAAATATCAAATATATTGTATAACAATGCTTTTAACATTTCGATTAGATTTTTTTTGTTTAATTGTAGCTTAAAATTTAAGATTTGTTGCAACTGGGCATAAGAAATATAAATATTATTTTCATCCATGAAGAAATTTGCAACACGCTTGAAGATAACGACCTATCCCATTTCCTTTCTCGATGTACTATATTCACCCTCTAAGAAATATACATTTTAGTAAATATACTTGCAGCAGCAATTCTGAGAAGTACTACAAGGACCTACTTTTAGTTCTATTCAAGAAGAAATGCCGAAACATTTTAACTCATAATTTATTTTTATTATTATAAATACGTGTATTATAAAATAATATAAATTATATTTGACAAATTGGAAAATTACTTTTAAAAAAGTTTTATTAGAACAACAAGACGTGCTTACATCAGTGCTAAGAATGAATACATTACATTTCCTTAACTATATATGTATACTACAGAGATTATCTCCTCATATTTCTAGGAGAACTTCTATTCTAACAGCGTTCCACGGCTGAACATGATGAGTCGTGGGTTTGTTTAGGGTGAAGTCTCTACTTAACTTATATTTTACTCATAATTTTATTGACGTAGTCTATAAACTGTTTATATTTCGTAATACATATTCAATATGAATTATATAACTTTTAGGGTATATTAAAAAAAATACAAAGGTAACAGATAGCGTTGCGAAAACTTCAAAATTGTATCAATCATTGTTGAAGTGAAGAATATAAAAATATGCATTGATTAATTAGTATTAGAGAAATATTTTATATAAATATAACTTTGTTCGCGAGCTACAAGCGATATAATTGTTTGTATGACGTGTACGACTTTCGTCTTATTTTGAAAAATACAAACAGGCGCGCACTCTCAATTCTCCCAATCTGCAGGAGAGAAAAATACCTACGACCCTGCATCTGCATGCGACAAAAATAACTAACTAGTAAACTGTCAGTTTATCCCACGAAGTATAATATAGAAGGAGTGAGAGCTCAGTCAAAAAGATGGCTACTGAAATGTGCTTTAAAAAGAGACAGACAATATTAGAGAGAGATAGAATATAGTGTCTGTGTATTTCTTGTAGGAGGCTTTAGTATATTAATTTATAATATTAATGGAGGTAAATAAATATTTTAAAATAATAAATATAATTATATATTAATTGAAACAGCCAAAATACATAAATTAATTCATTTACAGTAGTACCTATATTTCAAAAAATGAGAAAAGCGGAGAAAAACGAAAATTTAAACAAAGGGTATCAATAACAATTAAAATATATTTTATAATGGCTAATGTATTCTAACTTTATTAATAAGAAATACATGTAAATTATTTAGAACATAACTTTGCATTTTTTCTGAAATCTTTACATTGTGATTTTATATTTTTTTGATGCATATAATAATTTTGCCTGATCCTCATTACAATAAATTCATGTATAATGTATGAAAACATTATTACTTTATGTTCAGCACATGGGAATTCAAATTTATAATTTTCTAAAATAACTAAAATTGTTTCTTGGTATACCTGATCTGTATCTATAAATTTCATAACAATTTTTTAGGCGGCTGGTACATAAATTGTTGTTTTTCGTATCTGCTGGCAACCTTAAAGTATCAATTTTTATTTGACAAAGTCAAAATTTTTGGCCGCTAGTTTGTTCATTATTGATTTACATAGTTCATATTAATGGGATTAATTATTTTAGAATATAATAACAAATATAAGTAAAATTTTAACTATTCCTTTACAAATATTAATGAAAAAGTAATGAATTTGCGAGTAAAAATAGCGGCCGTAAAGTAAATGCGGCCGTAATGTAAATGCGGCCGTAAAGTAAATGCGGCCGTAAAGTAAATTTTGACAGATGTCAAAAATTGATTTTGAATGAAAATTTATAATTTTTTATTGCAATCGCCTAAAAAATGTTGTGTGCACCTCGGCTAAAAGTTCTTTTTGGGCCTCATCTGATTTGTAGCCTCGGCTTTGCCTCGGCTGCAAACTTCGGTTTCGGCCCAAAAAGATTACTTTTAGAACCTTGATACACAAATAACTATTTTCTGCATACATAGAAAAATTTAATATTTTCGTGTTTGGATATACTAGAAAACCTCTATTTTTTAAATTTGTTAAATATGCTTCAGGAGCATTTACAAGTTCAGTTTTTAAACCTTCCCTACACATGTTACAGTTAGTTTTCTTTAGCAATTTACGTACAAGGAATCCACTGATGTAATACAATATTAAATTTGATGTTTCTGATTTGTAATAATCGTGTTCATTGCTATCTTTTCGGGGAATCTGTTTCCGCCACTTTTCAAGCATTTCTTGATTCTTAGGCACCAAAAAGACTGCTACTTTTTCCTTATTACTATCATAACCACTACGACAGAACGGTACAAAGCAACGTTTACCCATTTGACGTTTTATTATTTGTAAAAATTATATAAATCTCGCAAAATAAAACTGATATCCGCCACCGACAAAGCTGGTTTGGGTACACAACGTACACAATCAGATGACAATCAGGATACCAAGTGTTATCTCTCTCTACTCAGTTCTTACTCTCTCACGACACAACTACGCTGCCATTCGTTTCTATAGAGCATTATACGAAGTTCGCACTCCTTCTATATTATACTTCGTGGTTTATCCTAACCTAGTAAGAGTGAAAGTAATTATTATGTTTGATAATTTTGTTTATCTACGATCGTTCAAAAAGTAGATCATTATTGATACTTTATTGCACTTTTTTCCATATAAATACAATTGTTATAGAAATCATGGTTACTTAAGATTTTGGGCTTAGGAATAATTTACCTGTCATTAGTGTCACAATATAAATAAGTTTTCTGCTCAAATTTGCGCAATCGTAGATAAAATATTGTAAGATACAAATTCAAAAAGTCATACTTAATTGCATTAGTGGTTAAATTTATAACGCGAGTGTTATAAAATCAGGAATACAATTAATTATGTCTTTTTGCAATTGTATCTTAAATAACTATTTATTAAAATACCTAGCAATATAACAATTATAATAACAATTTCAATATGAGTGATATGTATTATGGATTTAAATAAATTAATATGTTCCTGTATATTATTTTTATTTCTTACCAATTTTTGTAGGTAAATGGTTTTACAGTATTTTTCAATAATGTGTTAAATAATTAATATTACTACAATCTTCTCATATTCATTGTAAAACAATTCACCGTCTGACACGGGTTGAAAAGACGACTGTACATCAATACCGTGTAAAGAATATATTTTTAATTTTTTATACAGTATAATACACAATACCACATGATTTTGTAAAATACGCATTATTTATTGATGAAAAGTATATATAAATGTATTATAATGGCAAAGTTGCACAATATTCTTCTCTTCTGTTGCACCATTCCATATTCCTTCCGTCATGATCTACGTTTACTCACCTATATGCTTGCTTTTCTAAATCGAATTCAATTATATCATCTTGTTGCGAATATATACTGCACAAAGCTCTGTAAGTATTTATAATAATACTACATTCTCAAATACTTTAAATTGAGGTGAGGTACCTAATTCCTTAGGTTCGGGTATACGTACAGGCAGTCAATAACTCTTAAATTTGGATATTCTTTTAAAATCATCTTTTACGACCTCAACATAATTACCAGAGGGCCATTTTATAAAATGTTTTACTTTGAAAACTAAATGTTCGACCGCTTGTCTCGAACATGTTATATATCAACGTCAAATCTATTATAAATTGATCTGAAAATTTATAATCTATTTGGAATATAATTAATATAAAATAATACACATACACTAACATACCTTCATATTTGATTCTGATGTTGCAAAATACCTATTTGGTCAACTACTTGCAAAAACAGTTGTTGTTATATAGTCTTCTTCAATGATATATAATAAGGAATTAAATGTTCTTCTGTTCACTCGAAGTGTAATCTATTTTGTCCATCGCTATAATTATTTATCACATTACTATAATCTTCAGTTCTTGATCGCTTGCCGAAGAATACATAATACTTTCTATACAATTTTTGATTGTTAATGACTATATTTACTTTTTAAAGTCTGTTTACTTGTATGACCGCTCCATCAACATTACATCATTTATTATTTTTGCAATTGATACGGTTTTGTTTTTTTATGGTTATCTACATACGTTACCTGTCAACTAATATTAAACTAAACTGTTTTAATTTAATATAAATAGCCACTTTACAGTACCCTACTGTTATGAAAATCGGGTTCGGAATTTAAATTTAATTTTTGGAACAACTGTATATTATTTTTAAATGCACGGGTAAACAGCAGTTCACTATTCGTCCGTATCAGTTATGGTGGCATTAATGCAGCATTAGTAGCTTTGTGCCATCTAGCGACGCGCTTGCGTACTATTATGGATTCTAGAATTGCATATTCTGGGACTGAAGATTAGAGGATACATACATTCTTGTTTCTAAGATTCTGGGACACGGAATTCTGGATTTGAGCAATACGGTGTTTGAAGATTCTAGGGATTCATACATTCCCTAAGAAAAGAGTCGTTATGGACTCCTGGTGTTACTGGCGTCGCCTACGGCTCGTCCCGTTATTTTCACCACCGTCCGGGAATAAATTGCTTTTCCTACTGGATATATAATATACTATTTTTTAAAAAGTTTTATAAAATTATACAAAAATTCTACTACATCTGAAAATGTAGTTCAAGATCTATTGGTACATTTTGTATTATCTTTTACAATTCAGATATACTACTTTAAATTTTCTGTTCTAACAAATAAATTCAATTTAATATTATTTCGGTCGTACTTAATTTCACAAATATTTCGCAAAATGCATCGCTTGTGAATACTGGCCTATTATTTTATTATATTAATATTTTACATTAAATAATAAAATTTGGAAACAATACTATTAGTTTTTTTTTTTTAATTAAACCTGTAGTTTTAGTAACTTTTAATTGTATATATTTTGCAACAAACTTCACGTATTATATTTACCGCCAATTGTGTTAGATATTGGTAGTTTACAAGTTAATTTGTCTTCTTGCTGTGTATTGTGAAAAATGGAATTTATGGGGTACAAATTTTTGTTACGGAGGAAAACAGGAGAATTTTCGTAAGTATTTGTTTAATAAATTAAAACTGTATTATATTTTATAAGAAAACACACAGAGAGAACTTCATCTATTAATATTTATAATTATTTTAATACATCTAATAGAACATTATTTCTGTAGATACTAATATTGCGAGAATAAAAAAAAATCAAATTGCCCTGCCTCCATAAAAGTTGGCCAAGGAGGTAATATTTTAATGTTAAAAATTCATAACAATCATGAGCAGCCTAATATGAGGAACGAAGAATTCCGTAAAATATTAACAAGACGAGCGATCGGGGAAGTAAAAAGTTTGAGAGTTTTATATGACGAAGAGGCAGTTCGGTAAGTTTACACTATTTATTTATATGCACAAAAATTTAGAAATCAGTAAGCAGTAGAATTATAATTCGACGTTGTGATGTCGATTATCATTTGCTACTAAAGTGTTACTAAAAATGAAAGGTATATTGTAGTGCTGGCATTAGAGGCCGGATTTTTGTTGTCCGTACTATTAATGAAAATATCCGGACTCGTCTGCGTCCGGACCCGGCCGGTTGAGTCCTTATAAATTATTTAGCACTCTTAACTTATATAAATAAATAAAAGTATGATACCTCGGTCGAACTAAGGCTGTGTTATGAGGTTTAAGGGTTGTAAATAAGGGAATTAAGAACAAGGCGGATGGCAACAATACTTTTTCAATGAAGACTCGGATGGATCCGGACCGTGAATTTTACACTGTCCGAAAAGTCCGGACTTTTTTAAAACTTTGGGTCCGGACTGAAATTGTTACAGACTTTGCCACCACTTATATTGTACTTATTGCAATATTCATATGAATTAGTCAAAACACAACAAATTTACTGTCATTCAAATGAAAAATATTTTAACTCTTCATTAAACTACATAATCCAAAAAAATGCATTTTACATATTTGTTGCAACACCAAGTCACTAATAAATCAATACCGAACTAATGATTTTTAATGTAAATTTGCATCGGTTTAATTTATTGTTGCTAAATTTTGTAGCTATGTCTTTTTAATTTGGTTTTCATAATAATATAGACTGAATATATTATGAATTATTTGATACACGAAGATGATAATGTGGTTCCTTTAAAAACTAGGTGGACGGTTTCCAGAGGAACCGCTAATCTCCACATAGTCCCATAAGAATCCACTTGTAATTCTACAAAGTTTGGAAAAGATTAAAGTTAGTTATAGTGAAGAGACTGAAAGTGAAATATATTCGGTAATCTGGATATTTCTATTGTAACAACTATAAATATTTTTTATTCGTTACAAAGTTATAAATTCATAAATTATTCTTGAAAAAAGTGTAAATTATGTACTAACTAGTGGATAATTTTAGAAATCCCGAGGCTGCCGCTGAATACTCCTTCCCTACCGCGTACGCTACTATGTACAAGGCTCGGAGGAAAAACAATCCTCCTATTCCCCAGAGTTTGGAGGACTTGGGTCGTCTCTTCCAGGACGTGCAATGGGGTGAACGCTTCATGTGCACTATAAATAATATTACACACCCATTTTATAGACACACTATACAACTTGAAGAGGGTGTAGCTGTAATTTTTTGCAGCCAAGTAGTTCTTGACGCCGTAATAGGTGGTGTAGAGGAAATACATGTGGATGGCACCTTTAAGTGCATTCCCTCTACTCCACCGTGTCATCAACTTTTTACTGTACATGTGGTGGTAGACGACAAGGTATCTCTGAATATATCTTAAATAATTCTGAAATATATTGAAATTAATATTGCAGACCATCCCTATTGTATACTGCTTGATGACAACTCGGCGTCAAGCTCTTTATGAAGCAATATTTATAAAACTTCAAGAATATGCTCCCACGTTGCAAACTGCTCTCATAATTTCTGACTATGAAGTCGCTTTGAGACAGGCATTAATTGTTTCCTTTCCGCAAGCGGAAGTAGTAGGATGCTATTTTCATTTTGCCGTATGTTTTTATAGCAATCTGAATAGAATTTATATTATAAAATATTTTATTCTATTTATTTTTAAATATTTTATTTCATTAGGCTGTGTGGAAATATGCGTCTCGCATTGGACTTGTACAAGAAATGCGAGAAAATTTAAATTTAAAAAAAGCCATAAAACTGTTCATGGCACTTCCATTGCTTCCGACCGAACAAATAGAAATAGGTGTAGAAGAAATAGTAAACTGGTGCGGAAGAAATAATGTATTACTTCCGGATATGTTTACTTACATTAGAAGGTAATTGATACTTCTCAAAAGGTTAAAAATAATTTATTACTACGGGGCCTATTCTGTAACTCAGTGGTTAGTTTTTAACCAGTTGCTAAAAATTTTAACAAATAAAAACAAACATTACACGTAATGTTTTGATATTTTCTCAAGTGCTACTTATTTTCATTGGAGAATAAATTTAGCCAAGTGGTTAAAAATGAACCACTGAGTTACAGAATTGGGGGTTTACATACGTATGTTAAAAGATTATTGATATGATAAAAACTATTAAAAATTAAATAGAAATTTTAAAATTTTGGTTATTTTATACAGATTTGTTTATAGATATTGGATTAGATTTGTTCGGCCAGAACATATAAGCGTTTTTGGCTTACCTCGTCGCACAAATAACAATGTAGAAACATTTAATAAAGTGCTCCTTGTGAAAATGGGTATCCACCCAAACATATTCACCTTCATCGGTAAGGAATGAAATATTGTTTAAATAAAAATTAATCCATTTATTTATAGAAAAACTGCTTGCATTAAACATGCGAGCATTTACCCAAGTACAAAATTTAGCTTTAGGGCAACCTATTTCGCGCGGCATCAATTCCCGCTACTTAAATAATAACGTGCGCATTCGTAATGCCCAAGTGGGGATAGTGGAGGGTAGATACACAACCCTGCATTTTTTAGAAATTTGCGCACATGCTGTTGAAAATATAGCAAATGACATGCGTGAGGTAAAATTAAAAATTTAGAAAAAATTAATCTAATGAATAATACTTTTAGGGAATCATAGCTGGAGTGCGCGATAATGTAAGTATTAAGATATACCTGAGCAAAAAAACTATTTTTGTTATAAGAACTGTTTATTTACAGTCTGTGAAGTATCTTACTCACTTAAAGTCACATTGAATTTTGAAACTGTTTTCAAGCTGGGCTTTCTTACAAAACATTTATTATAGTATGTTACCTATTTGAAAGAGGAACGAAGCGATGACTCTAATTATTGTCTGAGATCGGAATTCTTTACCGTTCATAATGCTTATATAATTTCTCGCGCGATCAAAATTATGTTTCTTTCAATATCTGTAAAAAAAATCCAAAATTAGTCCACAAAAACTGAAGTCCGTTTCCATGATATTTTCCAAACATTTGTTTCACTTTGCACAATAAATGTCAAAGTTCTGAAATTTGTGATTGTTTTTTGTGTAAGAAATAACTGCGAAAATAATTTGAAAGGTATAATTATTTATCAATAATTGTAGTATTAGTATCTGCACTTTTAATGTTACTAGCACTAAATGAGTTTATTAAATCATATCTGTGCATTTGTAGTAACCATGAACTTACCGTTCTAGAACGATTTGTAATTTTACCGTTTTGTTAGACGTAGCGGCCAGTAAAAACAACCTACTATCTTGAAAACTCTATCAATAAACCTTTTCTAATGACCGATTGTGTAAAAAAGATTTTTATTTATCAACATCAAATGATCAATTTGATGTCAAGAACTCTTAACACACTCTGTCTTATTCTTAATGGTTTTGATAACTTTATTAAGAATCCTGGAAAATAAAAATATCATTAATTTATAACGTTAATAAATGTTGTAAATGACCACCATATTATTCCTAATACAAGCGTCACATCTTCAAAACATTTATTAATTTTTCCTGACCTCACGCGTATTTCTTCAGCAGCGTTTTGAATGCAATTAAATAAATGGTTCCAAAATACTGGTTTAGAATTGAACTGATTTAACTCTATCTTTCATACAGTTTCAAAAATAATCTAGAGGAATTATGTCCAATGAGCAATGTGGCCAAAGAATTGGATTACCACGTCCAATTCAACGTTGTGAATAGGAACTCCATTAATTAAATTAATTGACACAAATTATGAATTAATAAATAACTGTTTAATGTGGTTAATAAAGTCGAAAACAATTAAGAATCGGATAGAGGTATGTTAAAAGTTTTTACTCCCAAAAAAAAGTAATCGACCCTGCAGTTTAGTCATTCATCCCAATTCTGTAAAGAAGTTGCTAGCTCTTAGTAACGTTACTAAAATTTTTAACCAATAGAAATATTTGTAAAAGCTGTCATTTTCATATTTTATTTAGAGTCTACTATTTTTATTGGCTAATGATGTTAGTAACGTAGCTAAGAGCTAGTAACTTCCTTACAGAATTGGGGTAAATACCTTTCGAATCGCTCTGTGAAATTATCAAACACTATTTATTTAGTTTTAATATCAAAAATACATAAACTTTATGAATATTTTAAAATTTCTCTTATAATGTAATACTATATGTAAATAATATTTTCGAAAAATATCATTTATATTTTATTTTCTAGGAATTTATTGTGGATATTGAAGATGTACCCATTGTACAGCCAGTAAGTTATACGAGGATTTTACTTGAAAGTTAGTGAGTACACATATACATATATTTATTTTATTCTAGGACCAAGGAGTCGCACAAGAATTAAATGAAGATCAAATTGTAAGTTACTCGAGAGTTTAGTTGATATAGATATTATTTGTTTCATAATTTTTAGATTCCTCAACAACCAGAACAAGCCGAGGAACCACAAGTTGTAAGTTAATTAATAAATTAATAGTGAATGGATAAAAATTACTGGATAAGTTAATAAATATGTATCAGGTTTTATTGTTGTATATTTTAGTGATCCGAAAATATATGTTGTAGGTAAATGTATGGCAAAGGATCAGAAGAAACGTGAAAAATATTTTAACCAATTTTTATTGACATTGAGGACGTTTCGACGCAACCAGCGTCATCATCAACTCAGAACAAGTGGATTTATAAAAACAGCACACAATAATAAATTATTTATTTTTATTTATTTATTATTGTGTGCTGTTTTTGTCAATTCACTTGTTCTGAGCTGATGATGACGCTGGTTGCGTCGAAACGTCCTCAATGTCAATCAAAATTGTTTCAAATATTTTTCACGTTTCTTCTTATCCTTTGCCACACATTTACCTACAACGTATCGGGTTTTAAATGGGATAATTTTATGTACTTTTCATTATTTACAGCCACGTTGCAGTGTATGTTTGGGAGATGTGCCAACACATGCATGTTATCCATGCGGGCACTTGTGTATATGTAGAAATTGCGCAATACAATTGCCCAATTTTAATAATCGTTGCCCCAACTGCCGGGCTGACATTGAAAATATATTAGAAATATTTCTAAATTAATTTTGTATTTGTCTTTATATACAGGATGTTCCATTTAAGCGTGCCACCATTGCTATCTCGAGAACTAAAAGAGCTACGAGGTTGGTTAAATTAGCAAAGAACCACCATTTTACAAGACTAATACAATGAGCAAAAAAAAAATTTTTTTGACCTGTGTTTCTCAAAATACGGGACACAACTTTCTTATTTTAAATGGGAACATATGTTTAGTTTTAGGTTATTGGATAGAGTATTTTTTTCTGAATTCCGCAATATAGTATATTACATATGTTAAATTTTATTTATATTATAAGGAGTAAGGTTTCTTTTATCTTTTTATGTACAATTTTTCATTTTTATTTTTTTTATGTATTCCTGTAATAATATAGTTTATAAACGTTCCTTTTTTTACTATTCCAATAATGTGTATTTCTTATATTCCATTTGAAACTATTATAAACCCAAACATAAGGATTTAACATGTAAAATCATATTTTCGTAATTTTCTTCTTCCCTAATTATTTTCGGTACAAAAGCTTCAAATAAATGTTGCAGGTATAAAATTCTGCATCTAAATCAACATGCAAAATTAATTTTACTTGTATTGTAACACTAGAAATTAGATATGAAAAAATAACGTAAATAAATTAAAATTAACAAGTGTTGGTTTATCGTCAAGTTACACTGGGTTAGTTTATTTTTAGTGCATTTATCATCTTATTTATAACTAATTAGACTTGTATTACGCAGTCCAATTAGAGTCTTATTGTACTTTGTCGTACTGTTCTCTTCTGCTCGGTCCAGCTCTAGGCGGATTATTTACCAAGCTTCTTCATGACTTCCAATAGGCAGTGTTCATTGTTGTCATTTTCTAAGTCGCAGGTACCATTTTACTTTTTCAATTGTATAGAGAATCACTTCCAGTTTCCCGTGGCTGGTTAGTGAACTGTATTGTTTTATAATCTATCGTATTATATCATCGATATGTCTTATCGTCCAACTCGATTTTTTATTCTCATCTTGAAATTCTTGATTGCCTGTCATAAAAGTTTGTCATATAATGTGTTGTTATCATGTTCGTCGATCGCAGAGATCATGCCTATATATCCGCCAAAGAGAATGTAACATAGTAATATTTTTCTTTCTCTGGCGTCCTCGTCCCGTAATATGTTTGTCGTGTTCTGCAGCGTTCGGTGTTATCCAGATGTCCTGCTGGATTGTCATTGAACGTCGGTCTCCATTTATTACTGAAGATGATTGCGCACTCGTTTCTAAAATATCAGTGTACCTTGAATAGAAGTTTGTTCACCACATGTTGCACCTGCTCTATCTTAATGCTTAGAACCATTAAAACATATTTAAGAGCTTATTCTAACTTCTGCTGAGTGTATTTTCCTCGAGATCTCCAGCCCCCTTTGAAATCAATAGTATATTCCGTAATTCAACAAAAAAAAACTTGATTCTGGGTGAACTCTAGTTCCTGAAAATTTTTACCTATTTTGACACTTTGACTTTGAATCATGACATTTTAAAATTGACATAACCTAACAAAAATATACGTGAATAAAATAGACGATAACGTTGAAAATGACAGCAAAATTGAACAATTTTATAATTAAAAAATTAATGTTTTCATCGGTGCCTACCAATCTTTTTCAGGGATAGCGTTGCGAGTAGAAACCGGTAAAAGAATTTCAGGACTATTATCAATCACAAACCTAGTCGAACCGGTAGAACGGAACGTACTATTAAACACAGACCATCACATATGCTATTAAATTTCTACGTCAATCGGAGTTAGTCTTGACATAACTAACGCCGTTTCCCCACAAAATTAATTTAAGCAGAGATATTATATTATCTATTATATAGAACTACTACTTTAAAATAATATGAACATATTCCAAATTTGTAATATACTAAAATAAAATTTAATACGGCTCTTGATTAATAAAATTAGTTACTTTTTAATTCACATGCAGCAAATGTTTTCTCTGATTAACTACACATATTTTAATTTTTTATAATTTAAAATTAAATTCTTCCATAAAATATCGCATATCTTCTTTTCTTACTTTTTTAATACAATTTTACGTTTTCACATTGTTTTTTAAAAATTTGTTCATAAATATTTAACGTTTTATAATTTTTTTATTGTATTATACTTTATTTAATCATCAAATTACATATAAATATGAATATCTTAACAAAATTTACTTTTGGAAACTCCCACTTCCCCCATTGTGTATACTATCCTCTTTTAAAATTTGAAGAACTATAGACATCTATTGGGGTGCGTTCGGAAACCTTGCCCAGACGACAACTCTTTGCCCAACGCGTTCGTTTACACTAGACAGTTTGTCGAAGTAAAACGACTTGAGCGTTCGAAATCTATTTGGGCGAACGCCTAGATAAAATTATTTCGCCCTTCTTTTTACATGGGCGAATTGATAAGAATTTTTGGCTGACTTGCGCAGTAGTGTATTAACGTGTCCCGTGCATCAAAATAGGTTCCAGCAACAACTAGATAATCAGAATAATTCCATGATAATAGTTAATAATATATAACATAGTAACAAAAATGAATTTTTTGGCTGTTACGGATAATAGCGGGGAAAATATTTTTGATCCAGAAGGAAATATTCTGGTTTATGACAATGAAGGTAAGTTATTTTTTAGGTTATTTTTTTATAGGTCTTTAAAATAATTTTTGTTTAATTAATTTTTAGAAAATTCTATGAAATTCATTAAGATGAAAAATCCTGAGGAAACTGCTATTGACGAACAATTAAAAAACGATAGCGGCAACGAAGAAACAACACATAATGAAGAAGATTGTAGGCGAAATCCTTGGTCAAAAAAGGAAATACTACAATTAATTGAATTGTACAAAAAATATCAAAGTTCGTTTAATTAATCGACAATGAAGAAAGATAAAGTATGGCAAATGGTTGCAAATAATTTCACACATAGTGCAACTCAATGTCGTAATAAATTACGTATTTGAAATCTAAGTACATGGAGAAAAAAGACAACATGGGAAGCAAGAAAACTGGAGCCCGTGCAGTGAAATTTGATTATCTAGAACAATTTGAGGAATTATTTGGTAAAGATCCCAATGTAACGCCCGTATCTATAGCATCATCACTACAAGGTAATCCGTCAACAGCTACAGCATCATCTTTGCAAGATAATCCAACTGAAAAGCGACCAGCTAAAAATATTTCCGACAGTGATTCTGATGCTGCTTCTTCTAGTGGAACGCATACTATTCCTGCCAGAACAAAAAAAAGCAAGCTGCAAAAGCAGTTAGATACTTATGAAAAAAATTTACAAGAAAGAGAGCAGGCCAAGGAAAGAAGACATGAAGAGAACCTTGAAAGACAAGACAGAGCCATTGAAGCATTCTCGCTAGCAATGAACAAAATTTTGGAAAAGATGTAATTTTAACAATAGTTTATATTTTTATAAAATTTCAATTTTTTTTCTTTTAAGACTGAATAGATTAAATATGCGATCTATCTGCAATAAGAATAGCTTTATTTTTTATAATGAACATAACTAATGTTCTTTATATACAGATTTTTTTGTAACGAGTTCCTCAAGGGATACCTCTATAATATCTCGTACTTTTATATTAAGACTGAAAAAAGGGTATTTTCTACTACTAATCGTCGTTCTATTTGCCTTGCCTCATCTCTCGTAGGCTATTTAATAATTTGGGGAGCAATTGACATTAAAGCGTTGATGACACGCTCAAAACATGCAAATAATGTTGATTTGCACATATCAAACCTATTCCCGACAGATCTGAAACACACAATGTACATATTATAAAAATTATAATCTTTTTACGAATTATTATAAATACAAATCTGTAACTTTCAGGTGTAGCAAGTAACCATAAAACACTTAATAATTGTTTCCTTCCGTCTAATCGGTCTCGCCCAACGACAAATTCACGCGTTAAGATCGGTGAAAGTAATTCATTTAGCCTTTCAAATGAATCTAGAGTTATTCTAAAATGACTGAAATTCTTTTGATGAAGAATTTGGTATTGTTATTTCTAGAAAGTTTATGCAGCGTGATGGCTTTACATTTTTATGTGCAAGGCGTTTTTTTAGTAAATTGATGTGAGCATCTATCAATTTTTCATCACTATCTTCATCTTCGTTATTATTTCGGAAAATAACACTATCAAACAAGAATTTTGAGGCATATACAATGCCAACTGACAACTCTGCCATTTTTAAAATAAATTGAGGTTAGTAAAAACGGTAAAAGCAAAGCAAAGTTAGTAGATGCCGTTCGGGTAAAATAGTTAAAACACGATGACGTCATCACATTTGAAATTACCTTACCCAGAGCGAGACTTTTGGATTCCGAACGCACCCTTGTATTTTAAAGTTATTGATAAACTATGTGAGAGACATCTAATGAGATTAAATGAAAACATCACATTAAATTTTTAGGAATTTTTCCAAGGCAGGTTTTTTCCAAGGCAATATTTGTAAAAGCAGTACAATTCCAAGGCAGGTTTAGTAAATTATAGATTTTTCATGCTACCCGTAAAATTAATAAGTATCCATATCCATAGAAACTATGTAGAATAAGCAACACGTACAATCAGCAAATAGGGAACGAGCGGGCTCACTAGATGTCTCGCCGAACTATTCAAAGTGGTGGTTAGATGATGGATTGTAGATGTTTATATATGGTCCTTGAATTGTAGATTGTGTATTATGACGTTACGACATGCATGTATTTTATTAATTTAATTTTTGTTGTTCAAAGTGTTTTCTTTTCAGTTTTTCGATATGACTGGGCCGGGCCGTGCCTAACCTATTTTGCGCCCGGGGCAAATATTGTTATTTTGCGCCCCAACCAAAAGTGATTTTATTTCGTTCGTGGGGTTTGTTACACTCGGCTTCACCTCGTTTCAAACTTCCCCACTCACTCATAAAATGTCACTTTTAACACTTATATCATAAATAACTATTATATGCTATTTCTATGTTTGGGTACGATGAACTTAAATCATACAGAGCAATATTATTCAAAATATCTAATGGTGTTGCTGTTTTTAAATTGGGTTTTTTTGTTTTCTTAATTTCCGAAATTCAGAAAAATCTAGGACCGTGCAAGTATATTAAATACTGGCTTCAATGTAAGAATATATCTGTAGTAATATACATATATTTACTTAAAAATAGAAAGTGAATAATATAATAAAACATACTCATGATGAAGATTTAATTTGTAGATCGATAGAAATCTATTATCACGAAATATAAATAATATAAATATAACCAAATAGACAACAAAAACTTTACAATAAAAATAATGAACTACACAAATTCAAAGCTAGAATAGAATATTCAAGTAAATATCAAATGAGCAAACACACAAAATCATTCTGCAGGTTTTTCTGACGGGAGAAATAAGATTAAAGGAAAATTAAATGTTTTTATTATTTAATATTACTAAGTACTAACTGATATCTTTGTTGGCGGCCGCCCACTTAACCATAATAAGTAATAGGGTATAAGAATATACAAAGGCAAGACACCGCAGTTTGGCGTTCTGTATGAGTTTAAAAAACTACACTTATAGGTAATAATAAAATAATAAATTTAGTTCATTTTAAATTTTTTTGCATCTTAAGTCGATTTGCGCCCCTTTCATTTTGCGCCCTGGGCCGTGACCCCGCTCGCCCCTGCCTTGGCACGGCCCTGTGACTGGGTTTGGGACTAAAGTGATTCTATAAATGATCTGTGATTCTAGCGACCAATTACAGAGGCCACTTTCCGAGTATAGTATATTGTGAAGAAACATACCCGTGTGCTTGACCAAGTAGATAATCATGTAATAATAAATAAAGAAATTGACTTAAAATAGCAATGAAATATAAGTTAAACGATTGTATGTATCAAAATAATATTTATAGAAATTAACAAACGCAGGTAAGTGACACATTTATTTATTTTAATGGTTGTAACAGTAAACCATATACCTATTAGTAATATACCGCTGATCCCCTATCTTCCCAATGTACTTGCAATACGTTCAAGAAAGCGTAATAGAGATATATCTTGCATCGCATACAGCTGTTACAGTGCACTTGGTGCGCATGCTCATCACCCAAGAAGATAGTGTTTTAAAGTCACATTTAATAGGGCACGAGAGCAGCACCGTCGACCTGTGCCCAAGCTTCTCAGCTCATTTCACACCATTCTATGATTGTCTCAGTTCACTCTATTCCAGGCGGAAGAG
Source organism: Stenolophus ochropezus (assembly GCA_035578165.1). Lineage (NCBI taxonomy): Eukaryota > Metazoa > Arthropoda > Insecta > Coleoptera > Carabidae > Stenolophus > Stenolophus ochropezus. The sequence continues at coordinate 13,951,539 of JAQOWZ010000020.1, forward strand.
AAGAAGTGGCGGAAATTTAAATCGACGTCATTGGCGAGTTTTGTATTCATTCCATTCTGCGATCTCTATGTGTGGTTTATCCATTGAGCTCTTTTAGTATTTCTCGTGTCAGTATTTGATGTTGTTGATTTTGTTATTGTTGTTGAGTTGAGCCAATGCTGTCGATTTAAATTTCTGCCACTTTTTCTCTTCCGCCTGGATCGGTGTGAAGTAAGGCAATCACGGAATGATGTGAAATGAGACAATCATAAAATGGTCTGAAGTGAGATAAGATGGACAAGATGGACATTCGAAAACAAATTTTATTAGTAAGTTTTAAATGATTTATTAAACGTAAAATAGTATAACAATGTCAGTGACCATAAAATCTGTATAAATACAACTTGTTTTCGCTGGAAGAGTATATTTTGACTTTTATTTAAATTTCCGCCACTGGAATGCTGTGAAATGAGATGAGAGGCTTGGGCAAAGTCGACGGTGCTGCTCTCGTGCCCTATATTTAAATAAAATAAATAAATATAGAAATTTCAAGAAAATAATGAATTATTGTACATAATACTGTAATAATCATTTAATATTGTTTATTGATAATAAAATTACAATATCGCGAAATTTCGCTTTGTCATATCGTGCATAGTACACAAAACGTAGCTTAAAATATTTAAAATTTCGCGCTATAGTATTTTTATTATCAATAAACAATAATAAATGATTATTACAGTATTATGTACAATAATTCATTACTTTCTTCAAATTTCTACATTTATTTATTATATTTTAAATATTAAATGTGCCATTGAAACCCTATCTTCTTGCGTGTTGAGCATGCGCACCAAGTGCACTGTAACAGCTGTGTGCGATATCTCTATTACGCTTTGTTGAACGTATGGATCGCGGAGGATCAGCGCAACCGGCTGAATCTTCATAAGGCAGCATGAAACAAGATTTCTAGTTTCCATCGAAATTTTTAGATGGCGTTGCATGTACCGTTCGGAAGTTTATATTTTTTACTGAAAATGATAGATGGTGCTGGATGTGCCTACAGTATGTTTACTTTTGAACTGAGGGCGCTTTTTTATATGACTGTCATGTGTTTCAAAATGGTTTCAAATTTATTGTACATTTATTGCTGCAATTGTGTAAATTGTGTAAACTAGCAGCAGTTAGTTTTGTGGAGCCTGAGTGAAATAGAGAAATGAGTTCTGTTTCAGACGCACACCATCAACTTGTTGTGCTTCGTAATGGTACATCATTTTATAAAAATGGTAAACTTAAAAATGAATAACAAGGATTCCAGACCTAATGAAATTGTTGACACATTTCTTAGATCTGCGATGCCATGATTATTCATTTTGGATTACAATTTTTTTGAAATGACGTACTAACATAACCTCCTATTCAATCCTTCATCCTTTCACCTTCACCTTTTATCCATTTATATTATATTATATTATTATATTTTGTAATGTAAATAGTAGCATAATAAATTTGTAATTATTTATAGAATTATTCAATTTTAATTTTAAATCATATTCTAAATAAAATATTTAGTAAAGTAGAACCCCTCCTTACCCCAGGCAGTCATTTAGTTACCATCGAAATTCAGAGATGGCGTGATAGTGCAAACTTGGGATCACGCTTTAGTACGTATGATTCCAGTCTTGTCAGTAACTTAGTCTATGGATCAGCGGTATATTACTAATAGGTATATGCAGTAAACTATCATTCTTTTGTAGGTTATGTTAGCAATAAATTTATAAATATCCTGTATAATTTCGAGTGCCGCTTCAAAATTATTATAAATAAATTTTATACATTATACCAAATGTATTCATATACAGGTTGTTCATTTTAATTGGTACACTATTGCTATCTCGGGAACTATAAGACCTACAAAGTCGGTTAAATTAGCAAACAATTTCTATTTTATAAGACTACTTTAATGAGGGGAAACATTTTTTTTTCGATCAGTGGTTCTCAAAATACGGGGTAAAACTTTCTTTTTTTTAAATGGGAACCTACTATTTTATTTGCTTATTCGATTCGTATTTTTTTCTGAATTCAACGATATCCATATGTAATACCCTACATAACAAAATTTTTGAGAAAAATACAAAAGTATGTATGTATCATTTTTATTTAAATATGACTATTCAAAGAGTTCTATGGAAGGAAACAAGTAAATCAAATACAGAAATAATAAAAGTACTCTATAAGTTTGACAGTATTAATATATTACAATTGTTTTACTGATTTATTTTCTGTTTCTTCCATAGCACTCTTTGAATAGTCATAATTTTGCATTTTTCTCAAAAATTTTGTTATGTAGGGTATTACATATGGATATCGTTGAATTCAGAAAAAAAAAATACTGAATCGAATAAGCAAATAAAAAAGTAGGTTTCTATTTAAAATAAGTAAGTTGTACCCCGTATTTTGAGAACCGCTAGTCGAAAAAAAAATTGTTTCCCTCATTAAAGTAGCCTTATAAAATAGAAATTGTTTGCTAATTTAACCGACCTTGTAGCTCTTATAGTTCCCGAGATAGCAATAGTGTACTACTTAAAATGAACACCCTGTATAACATATATTACCGTCACCCGTTGGGGTACTTAAAAAAAAATAAAGATTCTCTGCTCTATCCTGTCTATATATATTTTTATTTTTTTCCTAAATTGATTCAAGTGACGCGTTGAAAATATTATAAATAAATAAAATACATAATAATAAATGTTCCCTAAGTATAACAAGTCGGCTGGATGGCTGAGCGAGCTAGCGCACATATCTAGCTCGCTGTGACGTCATACGAACCTGAGATCCTCAGTTCAAGTCCCAGCGACCGACAACGTGTGATTTGTCGTAAAATAAAAAAAACACAGCTACTTGTGTATCACACTCGGATGCTATAGACTTGCCATCTATACATCTTAAATAGAAGTAGCACTGGCAAATGAAACAACCGACAGTACGGTAGTTAGAACTGCGGCTCGGTGTGTTCGGTTGCCCTATGCTCCGCTTAGGAGATACAGGAACACATTATTATATATAAGTATAACAAACAATAGCCACCCGTAGGAGAGCGTGAAAAAAAAATCATAAAGTTCCAGATATGACATATTTTGCATTTATTTCCCAAACTGGGCGTTTGCCGGTTTGAAGATATAAGTAAATAATATACAATAGAACAAATGTTCCCATGTATAACAAACAATAGCGGCACCCCTAGGAGAGGATAAAAAAAATCATAAAGTTCCAGACATGACATTCTGCATTTATTCTTATTTATTTCCCAAACTGATTCGAGTTCCTCTTTGAAAATATTATAAATAAATAATATACATAATAACAAATGTTCCCATGTATAACAAATAATAGCGGCACCCGTAGGGCGGGGTGAAAAAAATATCTTAAAGTTCCAGACATGACTTATTATTCTGCATTCATTTTATTTATTTCCCAAACTGGTTCGAATGCCGCTTTGAAAATATTATAAATAGATAGTATATACTCGTATATAATAACAAATGAAATCATGTAATGTAATCAGTAAATAACCGTTAATTAATATTATAAAAATATAAATGTTACGCACATAAACTCTGACGAAGCGCTTGTCTCTTAAATACTAAACTTGCCCGTTGTAGTGCCAAGTCGTCTCCAGCCTTGTCCCACAGATCAACAACAGCCGCTCCGCACAGACCGACATTGGGTTTGAGCGAACCCTGTCAGCTGTATCAGTAGCCGCTTGTTGTTGGAACACCAGCGCCGTGCAACACGACACTTTTTCTCTCCTACAGGTCTTGGAAGCAAGAGTGCGTCACAAGACATATATCTTAAAGGGTTAAACAAAATAAAAATATTATTTATACAAATTGGTGTATATTTATTCAGTAAAATGTACATATATGTATAAACAGATAACAGAACCTGTGTTGGGAAGTAGTATGGTGATTGACTTGAAACATAATAAAGGGTCATATTACAAATCTCCTATGTAAAAGCAACATAATATCGGTATTATTACAAAAGTAGATCTGCAATGGAAGTCTTGGTTACCATCTGTATAAGTAACATAAAATTAAATATTGTATTTTATATATTATAATAATGAACCAGTTTAGTTTTTAATTATACGTTTTATTTATGAAAAACGTATCATTTCCATAAGCTTGCTCGCCATGACAAGGCACTGATTCCTGAACAAGAACGTGCACATGCGCTACATACCATAAACCACTAAAACATATTTTTTCTTACGAAAAGTAGCTGTTCGGTAACCAACAACCTACTAACAACCACTAAATTCCAACCAGCCAGCAGCTGCCCCGTATCTCATCTATGTAAGTAGTTTACCAAAAAAAAAAATTTAAAAAAGTGTCTTCTGGCTTTACCTAATTGTGATGTTGAAGGTTCATTTATCTATTGTTAACATGAGGAAACTAATGGGTTTGTATACAACTATTTCAACAAACAGCAGTGGTTTTGAATCGTGAATCTGGAATATATATATATATATATATATATATATATATATATATATATATATATATATATATATACAGGGGCGCACCCAAGGGGAGGGCTCATGGGGCTTGACAACACCCCCCCCCCCAAAGCACTGGACTTTTTTCAAATTTTTACATGAAACATTCTGAATATTATGTGTAATCTTAAAACTAGTAAAGTTATTGGTTCATATTTTATATCATAGTATTTATTTTCTTATGATTGTTCTTTTATATTTCATTTCAAACAGTTCAAATGTAGTACTAGGCATAACACATGTACCACGAGGACATATAGTGTTTAGTGCAAATTTGTTGGCGCAGGGCGGCGCTCGACGCAACGTCGCAAGCCTTAACCATCAAGTTGTTACGCGAAGTAGTTTTGTGTACTCTGCGTGCTATACGTAAACGTAACCTAACATCAAACCTAAGTGTCATTTCTGTTTGAAAAATGAGTCAAAAAAGAAATATATCCAACAAAAATACTCTTCTAAACTTTTTGAAACAAAAGAAGAAAACAAAAATTACTGCTAATGTTGAAAATACACAAATATCTGAAGCTAGTGAGACTACTCAAAATATCTCGGACTCGCCTTCATGTTCTTCATCTCACGATACAAAAACTAATAATATATCAAGAACTTCGTCTACATGTGATAATTTGATGGATATATCGCTGTTTAAAAATAAATTGTTAAATGATAATGAAAAACGGACTGTATTACAGCAAGTGTGGGTTCCCGATATTAACTTTAAATTTCCAGCCGACAAAGTCAAATGTCAGAATCGAAAATTTTGTTATATGTGGCTAAATAAGTACAAATGGCTGGCTTATTCACAAATTGAGGATGCTGCTTATTGCAGGTTTTGTATTTTCTTTGCTCCCAGTGAAATAGGCTACACCAGCTCACAGACTGCGGGCCAATTGGTTAAAGAAGGTTTCAGAAAATGGAAAAATGCCTTAGAACGTTTTGCACAACATAATAATTCTAGTTATCATAAAGCTGCGACATTAAAAGCGAATAATTATTTAGATATAATGTCTGGTAAATTGGTACCAATTGATAAAACTGTGGACAATACCAGAGAAATTATGTCCAACAAGATGGGTGGAAAGACACGATGGTCCAGTTACTACTTCCGGTTTCTGAAGCTTTAGAAGAAATAAAAACGTGGGACGACAAAGAATCTTCGTCGGGTGCAAATATCCTGTTGGGGGCAATAATGCAATCTGAATTTATTATATCTCTGTTATCATCAGAAAAACTATTAACTTATACACTATCTTTAAGCAAAATTTTACAAACGAGTGATGCGGATCTAGCAGCAGCTATAAGCTATGCTGCTGAAATAATGAGCATTATAACTACAATTCGAAATAATGCTGCAGAAGAATTTGGTCGCATATTTAAGGTAGCAGAAGAAAAGGTAGAAGCTTTGGGATCGACAATAAGTGTACCTAGATTGACAAAACAACAAACAATGCGATGCAATGTACCCGCCGAAAATCCTGAAGAATATTATAGACGTACAATTTTTATTCCTTGGGTGGATATTTTTTTAAATAATTTAACGGACAGATTTTTAAAACATAAAGAATTACTTAAAAATTTCACATATCTTCTGCCTACTGGGAAGAGAATTACACAGCAACAAACAGAACAAATTTTGAAGCTTGCTGAATTTTACCATGAAGACCTAGATCAGTTTAGCTCCACTGCATTGGCATCAGAGTGTGAAATATGGTACCAATCTAAGAAATACGATGACAGAAAACAGATTAAATGGTCTTGCTCCTCTGAATATCCATAGAGAAATTCATGTGGACCCAGATGAAGTAATTTCAATCTTGCAAGAAAGAGATGTACGAAGACTAAATTTTGGACTTTAATTTAATATTTATTAGTAGTTTCGTTGAGCTGAACATGTATTTTTTTTTTATTATTATGATATATATTTTATTTTATATTTTAAATAAATAACTATAATGTGTTATGATAATTTATTGATTTTTCATTAAACTTCCAACTGAAAAAAATATATTGAGTTATATTCACAACTATTTAACATTTATAGAATATTCGCCAACTATATAACCGACATGACTGCAGAATCATTCTCATGGAATATTGTCAGAAGAGTTGCCTAAAAAACAATGGCTCATATTCTCACATCCGAAGTAGCTGGAAGTAGCACTATTTCAGAAATGTCAGTTCTTGATATTAAATATAATTCTTTCTCATTAATAGATTGCAATTAATTGAAATATGTATTAGCCCAAATAAATATTACTTAAAATGTAATTCAGAAAAAAATACTTAATCGAATAACCTAAAAATAAACATACGTTTCTATTTAAAATAAGAAAGTTGTGTCCCGCATTTTGAGAACCACTGGTTGAAAAAAAAAATTTTTTTTGCTCATTGTATTAGTCTTGTAAAATGGTGGTTCTTTGCTAATTTAACCAACCTCGTAGCTCTTATAGTTCTCGAGATAGCAATGGTGGCACTTTTAAATGGAACATCCTGTATACATATGTATATATATTCATGTTAGTATATATGTTACTTTTTCCAGAGCCTCGTTAGTAGAAACAGGAAGCATCAACGTGAAGGTGAGGACGACATTTGAACTTAGCTCAGTGAACTGTATCTGTTATACAGATCAGTGGCATAGCTCCTTACTTTCCCTGTTTGTATGTATTTATGTGTGTGTAAGTATTTATGTGTGTGTATGTATTTAGCTGTGTGTGTATATGTGTATGCATTGTAGCGAACCCAGGGTCGCGGCGCGGGCGGCGGCCGCTAGCGAGCGGGTCAGAACACTTCCGTTCGCTCCCCATTGTTCTGATTTCAAGGAATCACAGAATAGTCTAGAATAAACTGTTTTAATATAAATACCCCAAGCAAAAGATCGCGAGGACAGTCTTGTATTGATACGGGTAGAGAACACATGGTGATATAAATAAATAGACAGTGATATAAATAGTGTTGAAATAAATATTGCGTAGTTATAATTGTTTAAATAAATTATCTTAGTGTTTAAGTCTTTATTGATATATGTTAGTCTTAAATTAGTGTTTATATTTGTTAATTCTTAGTGTTAGTTACTTTTCATTATTCTTTATAATTCATATTTCTTTATTAAATCTTAGTTATATAAATATTAGTGTTTTAATCAATTTTACACTTCACCTAAATAAATAAAACGTTACAGTATGCTACAGGGTGTTATTATGCTGAAACAAAACAATATTTCAATTAAATTAACATGTCATACTGAAATCTTACTAGGTGGTAGATTTGCTTTTAAAAATTCCTTAAGAATGATCAGGACCCCTATTCTGTACACAAGTCACCAGTGTGAAAAAGTCACGATGGTGACATTTTGAAGCGCATTATAGCGGCCAATATCATCACGCAAGGAGATAGTGTTTCAAAGTCACATTTAATATTTGAAAATAAATAAATATAGAAATTTGAAGAAAGTAATGAATTATTGTACATAATACTGTAATAATCATTTATTATTGTTTATTGATAATAAAATTACTACAGCGCGAAATTTAAAATATTTTAAGCTATGTTTTGTGTACTATGCACGATATGATAAAACATAGTACACAAAACATAACTTAAAATATTTTAAATTTCGCGATATTTTATTATCAATAAACAATATTAAATTATTATTACAGTATCATGTACAATAATTTATTACTTTCTTCAAATTTCTATATTTATTTATTTTATTTTAAATATTAAATGTGACTTTGAAACACTATTTTCTTGCGTGATGAGCATGCGCACCAAGTGCACTGTAACAGCTGTGTGCGATACAAGATATATCTCTATTATGCTTTGTTGAACGTCTGGATCGCGGTATATTATTAATAGGTATATGAACTAACTGCACATGTGTGACTATATTTCGTATACACTTTTTAAAAATAACTTGTTATTAATTTATTTGGATTAGTTATTTGATTATTCTAAACATGTTCGTTGCTTATAATTTATTTTGAACAAACGATAAGTATAAATATAACTTACATTAAAATTATATATTTGCTAAACCTTTAATTTACAAACTTATACACACTGAAATGCAATAAAGTCGAGGAGCAATTATTATCCTTTTTTTTAAACATTCAGTTTAAGCGATTGTATCTCCAAATATTCTGAGTTTAAACAATGTTGCCAACATCAAGTTATATTTCATACCAACCCACAAAATAAAAATTCCAACCAAAGTAATATCACTGAACTTGGCGCTTGTCAAATTTAAACTATGAAGCAGCGCAATAAAGCAAAACTCCCTGACATATACTTAAAATTCCCGCCTCCCGCACTTTGCTCGACCACAACCAGTGTGAAGTTGGCTTAGCCCTCTGGTTTTGGAACCAAACATAGCAAAACGATAGCAGCGCGCTCATGCCATATATCAGTCGTTTCTGACAAATATTACAAAAAAGACCAAACGTCAATAACTAATTATGTAAATTAGTTCTGTTATAAAATATATGAATGAATTAGTGAAATATTTTGTCTATTTAATTTCACAAAGTAGTTTATGAAATTACGAACTAGATGGCTCAGACGAATCTTAAATCAGCGGTACGCAAATATACACAGACTTACCTATCTATATATTTTTCAATCAACGCCTCTAATGTAAAATCTCTAGCGTACAGTTACAGTAGCCAACTTCATTTCTACCTGTAAACTAAAGGTATAATCTTGCTTTTCTAAATACTAAAAACAAAACATCAATACTATTGATCTCAGTTTTACAAAATTCTTCCATTACGCTACATATTCTGTTCATACAGAAGCTGCAAGCTGCATCACACTAACTAAATGCAAAACAAACAATACTTATTCCGAAATTCAAGGAGGTATTAGTACAAGTATTAATTCTGAAACACACATATTCATAATAATAGATATGCCAAGTAAAGGGAATACAAGCTACAGTTTAATCTCTGCAGTTCGTGAAGGAAAGCTAGAAAAAGTAAAACAGTTAATTGATACTTTTGGCTTATCTTATTCAGAAGCATGGTTAGAGGGGTATGTTTTACTTTGTGACGCTATAAAAAATAAACATACAGGGGTTACTAAACTACTTTTAATAAAGGGTGCCAAAGTTAACAGCGCAAAGAAATTTACTGATACGCCACTTCACTTTGCTGTTAAAAATGATGATATAGAAATTGTTAAAATGCTTTTGAGTAAAGGTGCTTGTGTTGATGCTAAAGGAAAAAAAGATATAACTCCCCTTCATATAGCAGCTGAGAAAGGATATTCACAGGTTGTTGAGTATCTTTTAAAACATGAAGCTAATGTTAATTGTGAGTATAGTTTGCCAAATAGGGAAAGCTATACACCACTTCACCTTGCTGCTGAAAAAGGGAGGGGAGAAGTCATCAAATTGCTTTTAAGTAAAGGTGCTTATGTTGATGCTAAAGGAAGAGGTGGTATAACTCCTCTTCATATTGCAATTGAGAAAAAATATTCACAGATTATTGAGCATCTTTTAAAATATGGAGCCAATGTTAATGGTGCGTATACTTCGATAAATAGAGAAGGCTATACACCACTTCACCTTGCTGTTGAAGGAGGGAGTGAAAAAGTCATCAAGTTGCTTTTAAACCAAGGTGCTTATGTTAACGCTAAAAATAAACATGGCAGGACTCCACTTCATATTGCAACACATTACCAGAAAATAAAAATTATTGAATTACTTTTAGAACATGGAGCTTATGTTAGTGCTAAAGGAAAAAGTGGTGTAACTCCTCTTCATATTGCAGCTGAGAGAGGAGATTTACAAATTGTTGAACATCTTTTAAAACATGGAGCTAATGTTAATTGTGAGTATACTTCGACAAGGAGAAAAGGCTACACACCACTGCACCTTGCTGCTGCAAAAGAAAGAGAAGAAGTCATCAAATTGCTTTTACGTAGCTATGCTTATATTAATACTAGTGCCAAGAATAATTTAACGCCGCTTCATATTGCAACTACGAATACATGTAAAAAAGCAGTTAAATCACTCTTGGACCATGGAGCTAATATTAATGCCCAAGATAAAGATGGTAAGACCATACTACATTTAGCTGTTGAAAAAGGATGTTCATCAATTATTAAGCTTATTTTAAAATATTGTCCTGATGTTAATAACAAAAGTAACATGAGTTCTCTTAATGCTGCAGTGCTTGGCTCTGGAGAACAATATAGCAAAATTGTCAAAAGTTTGCTTCAATATGGTTTCTCTGCCAACCCTAAAGATGTAAATAATTGCAAATTACTACACGCTGCTGTTAAGAAAGGATGTTTGAAATTTGTTGAAGATCTCTTAAAGTATGGCACTGATGTTAATATATTATACAATAAAAGTTATACACCTTTACATAGTGCAACCAAATACAAGCAAAAGGAAGTAGCTAATCTACTGATAAACTACGGAGCTGATGTGAATGCTAAAGATAAAACTGGAAAAACCCCAATATGTTATTCTATTGAGAACACCGATGTAAAAATTACCAAACTACTTTTACAACTTGATGCTGATATTAATGCTAGTGATAAATGTGGAAGAACAGCATTGCATTTTACAGTTTTAAGTAACTTAGGTAGAGTACTTTATAAAGATTCTGATATTGATGTTAAGGGAGAAATTGCCAAACTTCTTCTAAGTAGAGGAGCTAATGTAGATGCTAAAACTAGAAATGGTACAACAACACTTCATGCTGCTACTCAAAAAGGAAATGTAAAAGTTGTTGAAGTTCTTTTGGAATATAACGCAAATGTAAACTCTGAAGCAGAAAGTGACAGAACACCACTCCATCTTTCTTCTCAAAATGGAAATGTAGTAATTACCAAAATGCTTTTGAACAAAGGAGCTAATGTAAATGTTAAGGAAACAAATGGAAAAACTCCAATGCATATTGCAACTCAGAAAGGTTATAAAGAGATTGTAGAATTATTGTTGAAATGTGGCGCTGATGTTGATTCTAAAGATAAAAGAGATGTAACTCCACTCCACATTGCTGTTTAAAAAGGTTATCTAGAAATTGTTGAGATTCTCTTGAAATTTGGTGCTGATTTTGACACTAAAGAAGAATATGGTAGAACAGCGCTTCACATTGCTTCCCAAGGAAGACATACAGAAGTTGTTGTGGCTCTTCTAAAATATGGCTCAGATATTAATATTACGAGTAAAAACAATGAAACACCACTTGATTTTGCTGAGGCTAATATTAATTCATTTTGTAACTTTGATCCTGATGAAGATTATGGTTACGATAGGTGGGATGATAATGATCGTGGCATTTGTGGTTGTGAAGAAATTGCTGAGATTCTTAAACAGCAAACAGTTATAAGAAAAGCTGCAAATTTATATGTAAATAGAAGAAATTTACTATCGATTAGTAGTATGTATCAAAGAAATGATTTTCTAAACGAATGTGAGAAAGAAGTGGATACTATGAAGAGTGAGAAGATTAGTAATACTAATGTTTCTTTTCATGATATATTGACTAAAAGTGTAAGTCAATTAGCAATATATGTAAGAAATGAGAATATAGTACAGGTCTTAAAATTAGATGATTATATAACAAAATTTCCAATATATGCTAATATGATAAAAAGTCTTCTTGGGAAGGGAATGAAAAGAAAAGAATTGTTAGAACAAGGCACTTACTGTTTCCATTCTCTCTTTAATAGCTCTTCAGAGTTACCATATAATTGTATTGAAAAAATATTTAGTTATCTAAATGATAAAGATTTAAAAATTTTAATAAATGCTTGTAAGCCTGTTAACGGTCCTAATAGTGGTATTGACAAAGTAGCAAGATTTTAGTTGTGAAAGGTAAACATGCAATAGCTACAATATGTATTTATCTTTTTTGTAAAATCATACATTAATCTATATGTTATTAATTTAAACTAAATATATGAATGATTATTGTTTTATTGTTCCTATACTTCTTGTAAGAGTAAATTACTTTATTTTTATCTTTACGAAATTTTTCTATATGTACAATATTTGTAAGTCTTATAAAATAAATAAAGAATTATGTATGTTTGTATCTAAACTTGATAACTTGAAGGGTAGCAAATTTAATACTTTTCTTTTGTATTATTACCAACTATAAACTGTAAGTATGTATATTTTTAATGGTATGTATAGTTTGCTTTGTTCAAACTTTGTGTTAGCACTTAAAATATAAGGGGAAATATTACATTGTTCTTAGTGCTACCTGTTTCTTGCATTATTTAACTTTGCATAAATAAATGACTAAGGATAGAGTCCGAGTTTAGACATTAATATTTCGAACATGCAAAGCTTCGGCAAGCCTGGGCCAAGCATTAACATAAGACAAGAAAGTACGCACGTACAGAAATATTTGTTAATTTAATATTTTTCTTAAATTTTATGTAATTTGAAAAGGATATATGCTTTCAGAAAGTCTAAAATTGTTATTTGTTAAGCCATATATTTTAAAATATTCTATACTATACGGTACGTAACTAAATTCATGCGTTTGACAAGCAGAGTCACGCGAACATCAGTGACATTAAAACAGCTTAAGCTAACCTCGCTATGTTCGATTTGATGTACAGGGCAGAGGGTTTATAAAGATTAAAAAAAAAAACTACCTTAAAACTAATCTGACCTATTTGACGGGTAGGCTCCTAGCAACCTAAAAATTGTATATCTACTTTTACAAATAATGAACACAGAAAGCGATAAATTTAATAAGGGAAAAGATGTATTGGTAATAGCATGATGTTTTCAAATATTATATTATAGAATACTAACATGGGGCACGAGCGCGCTGCTTTCGTTTCTGCCCAATTACCTCAGTGCCCATGGTCCAGAAAAGAGTTGAACCTTTAAATAGACGTCATGAACAGGCATAACGATAAATTTAAAAAGGGAAAGGATGTATTGGCCATAGTATGGTATTTTAAAATAGTTATATCATAGAAAACTAATATAATATCTACAGAATGCGCTCTCTACTAAGGAACGAGTGCGATGCAGTCGCTTGGGCCTGAGCACGACTCTCACCAACTTCATACTGGTGTGAACTTTAAGTAAACGTCATAGAGAGGGATAGCAGTAAAAATGATGACATATTCTGTTGATAATATCTTAATTATTCATTATATAACTATTTTAATATACTATACTATTGCATATACATATTTTCCTTTATTAAATTTGTCGCCATCTATGTCCATGTCGTCTATTTAAATTTCCGCCACTTTTTCTCTTCCGCCTGGAATAGTGTGAACTGAGACAATCATGGAATGGTGTGAAATGAGATGAAATGATTGGGTACAGGTCGACGGTGCTGCTCTCGTGCCCTATCCTATTGGTAAGAGCCAACAAAGTGGCTGACATCTGGTGGCAAAATAAAACATCTAAGACGTAGGGAAAACATATCCGTTCATAATTTCCCAAAAAGAAAAATATTAAAAAATACGTTTAAAATCGCATTAAAAATCGGAAAGCAAATATCACTGTTCATGGATATTTATACCCAATATTTTTTACCTAGCTATTTTATTCCATGTAAGCATTTATAATAATTTATGCTTCAAAATATTATTAGATTGTTTTGTAGTCATTAAAAGAAATAAATAAATTACCGCAAAGAAAATTCGACAGAACCTCAGTAGAGAGAAAAAAAAATAGAGAGACGTTACTTGTACGTAGTAATTATTATTCTTTAATATTATATATTTATGTTAAATTTTTTATAGGAAAGAGAGAGAGGAAGAAACAATAAAAATACGAGAAATTGAGCCACATCAAGAGAAAGACGTGTAAAACAAAGAACATGATGTACATGTTTATATGTATGTACCTATCGAATAAAATATGTAACATTAAAAAATAGGAATTTATAGGTATTCTAAAATATATATTTTTTATTTTTTTATGGTGTATTTATATAAAAAAGAAATAAATATAACAAAGCAACGATTGCTTGTACTACTCTCCATCGGCTTTACAGATGCATACACATTTCTCCGAAGTGATAAATGTATTTAATGTTATTACGATAGATTCAAATGAGATATTTGAAGAAACAGGCTAATTATTTCTATGTTATTCCATTTATCTACCTTGTAATCGCATAAAATAATATGTTCAGCTAAACTAAATAAGTAGCTAACAAGCAGATTAGCGCAATTGTGAATCTTATTTTTTTTATATTATGCTTCTACATTGGACATCGACCGCATAGCATCATTTAAATAAATGTATATATCTGAAATAGCGATTAAAAAATTTGAATCGAATTAAAAATAGCAAAATATCCTCAAAACAAAGCATCAAAATCACACTAGCACTTATGTAAAATACAATGTTTTCCCTATAGGGCACGAGAGCAGCACCGTCGACCTGTGCCCAAGCCTCTCAGCTCATTTCACACCATTCTATGATTGTCTCAGTTCACACTATTCCAGGCGGAAGAGAAGAAGTGTCGGAAATTTAAATGGACGTCATTGGCGGGTTTTGTATTCATTCCATTCTGCGATCTCATGTGTAGTTTATCCATTGTGCTCTTTTTAGTGTTTCTCGTGTCAGTATTTGTTGTTGTTGATTTTATTATTATTGTTGCGTTGAGCCAAAGCCGTGGATTTAAATTTCCGCCCCTTTTTATCTTCCGCCTTGATTGTTGTGAAGTAAGGCTATCATGGAATGATGTGAAATGAGACAATCATAGAATGGTCTGAAGTGAGACAAGATCGACATTCGAAAACAAATTTTATTAGTAAGTTTTAAATGATTTATTAAACGTAAAATAGTATAACAATGTCAGTGACCATTAAATCTGTATAAATACAACTTGTTTTCGCTGGAAGAGTAGGTACATTTTGACTTTTATTTAAATTTCCGTCACTGGAACGCTGTGAAATGAGATGAGAGGCTTGGGCAAAGTCGACGGTGCTGCTCTCGTGCCCTATAAGTCAGTCAGAAGTGCTGCCATCTCTAGGAAGTGGCTCTCGCGGATATACAGAATGCGCTCTCTACTAGGGCACGAGTGCGCTGCAGTTAGTTGGGCCAAAGTCCGACTTCGCAGCAACTTCACACTAGGTCGTAGTCGAGAAAATAGCGGGAATTTTAAGTAAACGTCATAGAGAGGGATAACAGTAAAAAAGAGAACGCATTCTGTAGATAGTATATTACTTTTCTATAACATAAGGCGTGGTGTTAAATTCAGCGCAAATTTATTTGAATATTTCATCGTAAATCTAATATGACATCACTGATAGATTACCGATGGAGCTGAATACTGGTGAATAAAGACAGGGTTTGATGAAAATTAGTCATGCCATATATTCTTGCAAAAATAATTTCCGCTGATAGCTCATCAGAATCTTTTTTTGAATTATCTTCTGATGAAGATATCGACGGATTTATTGCAAAAGGACGTAACCGCCATTTGAATAGTTTGGAGATAATTAATAAAATGTTGTTTTTATTTCTATCTTACGTGATGTATAAATTATGTAATATAATTCTAAAACTAGATTTTTTTCCTATTTTGTCATGATTATTTGCTTTAAGTAATATATTTATTTCTATTTTATTTAAATTATAATAGCATAAAGAGTGTCGTTTAAGTCCATATTTGTTAGCTAATTGGTAGTTAAGTCTAAAAGGTGTAGGCGTTTAAGACATTAAATTTATACAAACCTTTTGTTTGGTGCTTAAGTTGTAGTTTAGGTCTTTCGGGAAAAACTACAAAATGGTGTTTAAGTCTTTTTAGGATGGGTAAATATTAAAACAGTTTTATGAAAATACAAAAAGTTTATATTGATAATAATAACTTATAATATAAGATCCTTTGGATAGAAATAAATATATTAATTCTATTTATTTAGTGATATAAAAGCTGTCACATTCTTTTATTCATTTATTAGTAATCAGGTACGAAGTACTAAGCAATTGAATTAAACTTTGAAATAAAATCAGTCTTTTCTTTACAAAAATAGATAGATTTATCACTTTAAAATACTTTCATATAAATATATTATCTTCAAGATCAGTCTCTGCTAACTCATCAGCTACTTTTTTATTATATTTAAGTGATAGGTATTCTCTATGGTAGTAATTAGGAATTATGTTTTTATCACACAAATTTTTTAGGTCTTTGTACTTGGCTTCATTTATTGGTAGTTGTTCTTCGTAAGCTTTTTGTAATTCTCGTCGTTGTCACAAAAACTCAGGTAACATTTAATGGCCCTTTGACCCCTCTGAAGTTCAACTTGTTTAATTTTTGTAAAATCAATATTTTCTTTTTTAATATTTTGGAATTTAACGGGGACTGCAAATTTTTTCCAATTCCAAAAATCAACATAGTTTCTTTGTCTAACTTCATATTCCAAAGGATTACTCCTTGCATTCCGGATTATTGTATGCCATTCTGATTGATTTCTCAATAACTGCGTGTACGGAATCTACGGGCATGTAAGTATGCCCAGCTATTAAGAAAGTTAATGAAATAGTTTCTACATGTTTTGATATATTTAAAAAATAATTTAGCATACAAATTATTTGCTTATTTTTATTTTGTCCCGAACAATTATCGCAAAACAATGAAATTTTTTTGATAGTCTCTCTAGCATCAACTTCTTTTAAATAGTCAAACAAATTAGAGGCTATTTCATTAGCTCCACGGTTTCCATCTCCTTCGCCCCAAAGATAACAGTAGCCTTTTCTTGAGCCAGTTTCATATACCGTAAAATTGTATACGGCATAACGGCGGCTAAAACATACTAGCATATTGTCTCCATGGGGCGTGTTCAAAACTTTTTGTAAATCAAAACTTGCTACTAGTAATGATGGATCATTTCTAGATAAATTTTGTTCATTAAGAAACATTTTCTTAACTTCATCCTTTTCATTGATATGATTTTTATAATCAATATTTAGATTTTCTGTGCGTTCTTCGGATTTAGTAATTGAATATCGATGACAAAATACACACTTATCTTTCTTTGGGACATGAATCCCAATGTTATATTCTTCTTTCAATTTTTTATAAAACGAAGTATATTTATAAGGTTTCTGCTTTTTATCACTAAGGTCTTTATTATATAGCTTGTAAAGGTTTCTGTAAGTCCTAATATCAGCTGGTAAATATTTTTTTGTTGTAGAACTGCGGCAATAGTGGGATGGCACAACGGGTAATTTTTCAATAAATTGTCGAAATTGATTAGTTTGTTCCACTTGCAGGTCTTTTGGAATATCTTCTACTTCAGGAGCAGTTATGTTTAAATCGGTTTTTTTTACTGGCAATGATAGATCTTATTTGCCTTTGAGATATATTTAACGTATTTATTACAAATTGCTGACAAACTCGCCTTTTGGTATTTTCGAATGGAAAAAATATTTATAGGAAAATAATCTAACTTGTTTCCTTTCTGATCGACGTCTCTTAACGAATTCTATTTCAATACATTCTTTCAAAAATTGTTGTTGCTTTTTCTTGTTTAATTTATAGTAATTTTGAAATATTTTATTTCTTTGTTCTTCGGGATATTCAGCACAATTATTTACACATTTGGTTAGGAGACATGGATTTTTTAAAATTATTTTCGCAGATATTTTTTTCTTGTTACTGTTTATGTACTCCTCTCCTGCAATTCTTTTTCTTTTATTTTGTTCACGATGTCGTAGTTTCTTTCTTTTTCTTGCTGCTGCACCAATAATTTCATTAGATTTATTCGATGATGCGTCACTACTATCATCGCCGGCATAAGAAGATTCACTATTACTTTTGCAAAGTAGATCACTATTGGTTTCCAAATCGGACAAATCTTCTTGGTTTTTATTGTTGTCTATGTTAGACATATTATTTGAAGAGATCATTATTTTATCGATACCATCGTTTCCAGAATTTAACGATTCATCTTGGCTATAATCTTTATTTATTAATTCGTCTTTATTTTTAGTAGTTTTGTTTAAATTCTCTAAGTTCGACAATAATTCTATGTTTATGCTTTCATTTATAAATTCAGATAAATTTATAATGCTCAATTCTAGGTCAGTGTACACCACATTACAATTATTATCATTATCTATTAATATTTCATTTATTTTCTAATTTATTTGGTCGTCTGGGTAAATTAAAATTGGCTTCAAATCACAGGCTTGTTCTATTACTTCAGTTACAGAAGCAGTTCCAGTCGTACTTGTAGTAATATTTTTATCTTCATTTAATAGGCTATATATTTCGACCTGCCGCTATTCATTTTATCTGTTAGAAAATTGTAACTAATTAAGTGAAATTTAAAATTCATAATAATAACAGGTTTTCGATAAAAATAATTTAAAAACATGTCATACTATAGGACTCAAACACCAAATTTTAAACGCACATATTTTTTTCATGGTACATTTATTTATAAAGTTAATGAATTATATTCGTACATGTAGGTAAGACAAAACTTTGCACAACATTTTTTTACAAATTTAATGCCCGTTTGCACCAACTAAATATAAGACAGGACTTTACTAAGTTAAGTTTAACGTTAAGTCGTTCTTAAAATATAAGTCGTTTGCACAACGAGTATTTGAGCTTAGATTAAGTTAAGCCGAGATATTTTGGGGAATTTTTCTAACTACTAACTTCAGACGTATTTTGACACATTGTTTTGATATAACCTACTGTAACTGCTGTAACGTATATTGTTATATCTTTGTTATAAACGAATTACACATATTACCAAAGGTATGTAAATAGTATATATTTATATTTAAAGTATTGCAAGTAAAATTTATGCAGTATAACCTTTAATATCAGTATGTATTATTTTAGCGATGGCCGAAAAACAATGTAGGGGAGCAAATTATACGGCCGAAGAAAAAATACTTCTTTTAAAATAATAAATGAGAAGTATAAATACATAATAGAAAATAAAAAATCAGATGCAGTGTCAACCAAACAAAAAGAAAATTGTTGGAAAAATATTGCAGCCGAATTTAATGCTGAAGCACCGAACGTTCACAGAAATGTTGAATCGCTTCACAAATATTACAAAAATCTAGGAAAATTAACACGAACCAAAGTAGCAAATATTAAAATGCAACAAATGAAAACTGGTGGTGGACCTAAAGAAATGATTGACGATGATCCATCTTTGGATTTAACTCTATCTTTATTAAATAAAAAGTCGGTGTATGGTTTAGATACTTACATTGATTCTGATACTCCTATATTATTCGAAAATAACATAGAAAATAGAGAAATTAGTAGTGATTTCAATGTACTAGTAGATAAAGACGTAGAAAATTAAACAAGCAGTATTAATCATTTACATACAGTAAATAATAATTGGTCTCATGTAACACCTATTCAGCTATCAATCTCAAAAAGTGAAGAGCTTGCGTTCCACAAAAAAGTGTTTATAGAAGTAGATAATCAAGGATCTGATAATAACGAAGATAATATTGATACAAATATAAATCCATCTGAAAAACAAACACCGACATCAACAAAATCAAAAAAATGGGCACAAAGAAGACGGCCAGAAATACAGAAAACAGCTATTTCAAATGAAAATATGACTAAATATTATTCTAATTTAGCACAAGTAAAACTTGAAATAGCCGAGAAACAACAACAACAGATTGACAAAAATGAGAAAATATTAGATCTTCAAAAAGAAAGTTATGAACTTGATATTAAATTAAAGAAACAAAAACTTATATTGGAAAGAAAGGAATTTTTATTGAGAAAAAAATGTATGTTATTGGATTTAAAATTAAAAGAACAAAAGTTCTTAAAATTTAAATCTAAATAACATACATATACCTACAGGTATTAACTAAGATGAACAATAAATATAACTTCTAATTTTCTGTAATCTAACTTTATTTTCATATTAAAATTAAATAGATATATCCTTACAACAACCCGAAGTAGTTATTTATAAAATTATTCCTAACCATGAAACCTGCTCCGCGACGTCTATTTCCTTGATCATGAACATTTGGAATTTGACCATTATTTATTAACACTTGTAATCGATGTTGATCTACATCAACATCGGCGGGAGGTTCAGCTTCATTATTTTTCCTAGCTAGATTGTGAAGAATCGCAGAAGAAATAATGATTATTAACACAGTCTGAACTTTTAACCGACATCCATATGCTAATATAGGAAACCGTCTTTTCCAAATACCAAATACGTTTTCGATGCGAACCCGGGTCCTGATGTGTGCTTCATTATATAATTGTTCTGCTCGGGTTTCGGGGTTTAATATTGGTGTTAATAAATATGACCTTACAGCATAACCACTGTCACCTATAAGGTAAATGAAAAATTAAATTATAACTATACCGGGTGTCCCAGCTCGACCGACACATGGGAGTTTTACATGGGAAATCAGTTAATCATGAATACTATCTCCCCAGTGCAAGATATTAACTTGAAATTTTGTATACTTATAGGAGAATATTAATTCTATGGAACACACTTATTTGAAATATGCAATTTCGTCTGCAGGGCGAGATTTATTAATTTTAAAATCTAATATTTTCGTTCAAAATCAGACAGCCATGGAAATAAAAGAAAATATTTATCTGACAGTTTAGTGAAATATCATTGATTTTAATTCTTATTCCCTGTATTTTAATATTATTTAAGTTGAATTTAGTTTCTTTTTGTTAAATAATATACCAATATTACAAAAATATAAATATCTACAATGGTATGTCATTAACTGTCAGACCTGTTACATAGATATTTTCTTTTATTTCCATGGCTGACTGATTTTGAACGAAAATATTAGATTTTAAATTTAATAAATCTCGCCCTGCAGACGAAATTGCATATTTCAAATAAGTGTGATCCATAGAATAAATATTCTCCGATAAGTATACAAAATTTCAAGTTAATATCTTGCACTGGGGAGATACTATTCATAATTAACTGATTTCCCATGTAAAACTCCCATGTGTCGGTCGAGCTGGGACACCCGGTATATTATATTATTTAAAAACTTACTCCTATACATACTTACCTAATATTAAACAGTTTCGATAAGTGTTGTTTTCAAAATCCATTCGCAGTCTACTATTATTGAATATAGTATTATCATGTGTTGAGCCTGGCCATCTGGCAACAATATTTTGTATAACATATTTTGAATTAGCAGCAACCTGAACATTAATTGAAAAGTACGATTTTCGATTTCTATATATTTCGGCATCGTCACCCCCTGGGGACTGTATTTTTATGTGAGTACCATCTAAAATAAAAATATCTTATACATTTTGAATAAATTTGTATAGAATATATTTAAGAATTATATTAAATGATTTCCGGAAGAATTAACCTACCAATAATAGAAATAACTCGGGGAAAATTTGCAAGTTCATAGAAATCATTTTGAGTTTGTTTAATTTCATTTTGTGTCTGTGGCATTTTTATAAACCGATTTATTAAATTAGATATTGCTCTACCAACAAGTACAATAATTCGAGATGTACAAAAATGTACTCCTGAAAAATCTGCAATACCGAGCAAGTGATTTCCAGTAGCGAGAGTTCGCAAAAATATTAAAAGTTGATTTATAGGAGACACACTGTTATTTCTAAAAACAATATATACATATGTTATAACTCAGAAAAAAAGCTATTATTTTATCACAATCATAGCACAGTTACTTACCTGTCATTTACAATCTCGATGTCTGGTTCAATCATTTCTAATAATTCGTGTGTAGTTACTTTAGTTAGTCGAAATCGTTTAAAAAAGTCATTATCATTAAATGTATCAAAATACGCAGCTCTGATACAAATTTTTCTGTTTATTCTGTTTTGATTATTTATAATATCGAAAATGTCTGTTTATTCTGTTTTGATTATTTATAATATCGAAAATGTCAAGATTGTCATCATCGTCATCATAAATGTTAAAATTTTGCATGTTGCTAATGTGACGTTACAATATTGTGAATATTTATAGGGTAAGTCTAATTTAAGCCATCGTCTGTCGGGGGCTTAAATTTAAATCTAACTTAGGATGTTAAGTCTCGAATTCGTACACGGTGCAAAGAAATTTAGGTCAAACTTAAAATTTGCGACGACTAGCTTAAGTCATGTTGGTGCAAACGGGCATTAATAACTTATATCATAGAAATTGTGCATGTAAAATTTCGGAACTTCTCATAAGAAAGTGGTGTTTGAGACATTTGCGTATTAACACACAAACAAGACTTAAACGACCAGAAGTTTTAATGCGAATAACTATTACCTATTATTATCAAAATTATTTTTTGTTGTGATTCTAATAAAATGTATTCTTTACGTACATGTTTATAACATCACTACAAATCTACGTAAAAAAATAAACAAGAAAACACGACTTAACTTACAGCACCTTTCTGCGTCTCACTTCCATAAGATTAACATTGAACTGGCGTTTAAGTCTTTTTAACTTTCAAAACAAAAATTTAGAGATGGCGTTTAGGCAAGAATTGAACGTTATTTACTAGTAAACCAATTTTTTTGGCGTTTCGGTTTCTATATCAACGCATGCGCAATTTTAAGAGCTTTCCGACGATACCAATATCTCAAATTTTATATTTTTGGCGCTTAAGTCCTTTTGCAATAAATCCGTCGATATAATACTAAATAAATTAATATTATTATATTTACCATTTATTAATTCTCTATATGTTTCGTTATCAACTTCAACACTGATTTCAGTGCCTTAAAAATTTAAAATTATTTTTTTCATATTTTATGATTTGTATCCGCGAGAGCCACTTCCTAGAAATGGCAGCACTTCTGACTTATAGGGAAAACATTGTATTTTACATAAGTGCTAGTGTTATTTTGATGCTTTGTTTTGATGATATTTTGTTATTTTTAATTCGATTCAAATTTTGTTATAGCTATTTCAGATATATACATTTATTTAAATGATGCTGTGCGGTCTATGGCCGAAGTAGAACCATAATATAAAAAAAATAAGATTCACAATTGCGGTTATCTGATTGTGTTATATTTATTAATTTTTTATATAAATACACCATAAAAAAATAAAAAATATATATTTTGGAATACCTATAAATTCCTTATTTTTTTAATGTTACATATTTTATTCGATAGGTACATAAATAAAAACATGTACATCATGTTCTTTGTTTTACACGTCTTTCTCTTGATATGGGTCAATGTTTCGTATTTTTATCGTTTCTTCTTCTCTCTCTTTCCTATAAAAAATTTAACATATATATATATATATATATATATATATATATATATATATATAATATTAAAGAATAATAATTATTACTTACAAGTAACGTCTCTCTATTTTTTTTCTCTCTACTGAGGTTCTGTCGAACTTTCTTTGCGGTAATTTATTTATTTCTTTTAATGGCTACAAAACAATCTAATAATGTTTTGAAGCATAAATAATTATAAATGCTTACATGGAATAAAATAGCTAGATAAAAAATATTGTGTATAAATATCCATGAACAGTGATATTTGCTTTCCGATTTTTAATGCGATTTTCCACGTATTTTTTAATATTTTTCTTTTTGGGAAATAATGAACGGATATGTCAAAACTTGCAAACAAATACAAAACAATATCTCCTCCACTTGCTGGTCAATTTTGGTTGTTGTTTACTTATAACCCTATGTGACAGTACAATATTTTCCCTACGTCTTAGATGTTTTATTTTGCCACCAGATGTCAGCCACTTTGTTGGCTCTTACCTTAGACTGGGAATAGTGGGGAGACAGGGCATGCTGTGTAAGTCGCCGTAAGACGGAATTCAAAATCATCAGAGCGATTTTGAGCCTTAATGACATGTCGAAATCAGCTGAAACAGGCTAATCGACCAGTTAAATACTGTACAATTACAGTTGTCCAAATAAATACTTGATTATTCAAGTATCAACACATAATTTTATTTTATAGATGTAAATATATATATTCGTATGAAATAACAATAAACAGTACAATACAAATTTTAGGCAATAATAATATTATTAAAATATTAATTTCTAATACATTAAGAAACATTAATTTCAATTTTATTTTGAATGAATTAATTGAGCATAGTTTTGAACAATCTTCTGTACATAATCACAGAAACCAGTTAATTTATTTGGTTTTAAATAGGTATATAGAATTACGGTTATTTTATTTAACAAAATCTAAAATGTTTGAAACTCAAAGAATACACCACAAAAATACTAAAGTAATACATTTTAAATAAAAAATAACAAATATTGTGGAAAATTGACCATTAAATAAATTTGAACATGGTTTTGTAGATCAACATAATATTATACCAGCTACTATGGAATGATTAGAGAAAATGCAACTTTTATAATTTTACACTTTTACATATTTATTATTTTTAGTATAATTTGTATTGTATTGTTTATTGTTATTTCATACGAATATATGTATTTACATCTATAAAATAAAATTATGTGTTTATTCATTAATAATCAAGTATTTATTTGGACAACTGTAATTGTACAGTATTTAACTGGTCGATTAGCCTGTTTCAGCTGATTTTGACATATCATTAAGGCTTAAAATCGCTCTGATGATTTTGAAATATACGCGTCCATATGCCTTGTCTCCCCACTATTCCTAGTCTAAGGCTCTTACCAATAATGTTGACAATATTTACTTACCGTGGTGTGAGTATAATATGGTGTGCTTACGCGCAGGGAGCCGGCAGGCTATGACGTCAGCAACGAGGCACTGACGCTATTGGTAAGCGATACTCTATCTGGTGGCGAATTTTAAAGCTGCAGGAGCTGTGATAGACGGCATTGTTTTAGTTGCGTGTGGTGCTTACAGAATTTATTTGACCATTTAATTTGACATATTTGTTATTGATTATAACAATATAATAATATAAGTTTCCACCATTTTACAAAAAAGGCAGAATGTTATTTAAATATTTATAATAAATTACGAAAATACAAAAATAGATAAATTGAAGGCCGGATTTTTAAATTAAAAATACCCGTAAGCAGATTATATGAATGCGTGTTCTACATTTTGAAGAGAATGGCTACTTTTCTAGAAGTTAGTTAATATCGTATTTAATGTAATATTTATTACCCTTTATTATATGCAATATTTCCAGTTGCTTTATAGATTTCCTGAAATATACTAGAAACAAACATAAAAAGATAATGAAACTAAATAAAAATAATATTCGCAAGCAAATTCCTTAAAAACTAATTTAAATTTGTATAAATAATTTTAACTTAATCATTCTTGCTTACTCGTGTTTTTGCTTTATAACCAATGTAATCAATATTTCCAGTATTACATATTGTGCAAATTTTCAGTAATGACTAGAAGATATTAGAAATGTTTTTTTTTATATTCTTATTATTTAAAATGACACCTAATAAAATATATTGAGAATCTAAAAATTCTTCTCATCGATACACACATATAAAATATTCTTTTAATCAGCTTTAATGAACCATTCGTCGTATAGTAAAGACATAAAATTTAATTCAAAAACAATATCAATTAATATTAATAACGACTGGCAAAAATTCTTATATTTTCTTTAAAAAGAATTACACACTTCGTTCTAACGTTCTCAAACAATGCAGAGAAATCAAATAATTTATATACTGCTACTAAAACAAATATATGTATTAAACAATGAAAATTATACTATTAAACAAAAATAAATAACTTAAGCTTTATTGTATAGAAGTTAATATAAATATTAACACATTTATAATTCAAAAAAATCTGGTGTATCCAACACAATACCTTCTTTAAAAGTTTTTCAATACATTTAATTTGTAGTTTTAAAATTAGTTTGTTATTGCAGTTCAGAATATTTTTAATTCATTTCATACCCAAAATTTCCTTCATAAATTTTGTATGACCAATATGACAGCTATTTTTGACGTTACTAAAACGGGAACTGGACTTACTTTGATTTACGCATGCAAATACATTCCTCAGTGCCAGATTAGCGAACAGGCTGAGTAGGCTGCAGCCTGGGGCGCGCAAATTTGGGGGGCGGACAAATTTCAGCGGTGTGCAAAATTTCAAAAGACAAAACTTTTGAATTTCTTTTTTCGTATACATTTTTTCTATTTCTGTACTAAAACAAACCGCGATTTAATCAAATACAATAATTTTATACATATTAATGCATAAAAATATCTTATTTGTTGTAACAATTTCATTTTCGTTCAAATTACAACTTATGAACATATCCAAACTTGCCGACTCTTTCGGTAGCCGACAGACTCGCACCAAAAACACCGCCCTTATCGCATAGACTGCACAAGACGTACAGCTACGCCCGAAAAATCAGCATAGATGCGCTGCGCCCGGTTGCTTTATACAATACTGGCAGGCGACAGTATCAAATGCATAGCATATCTGACTACGCTACTAATTTTGTTTTTTTGTTAACTGTAAATTGTTTACCCAACAACAAAAATTAATCAACTAGAATTCAGAATTCAGAAACAAATTTATTATTGTAAGTATTTTGAGATTGCATGTACTTACCTAACTTAAGTTGTGAACCTAACATTGCTTTATTATGTAATATGATAATCTTTGGAGTTTGATTGTTTGATGAACAAAAGTTTATTTTCTTTTTAACTTTGTTAAAGTATTTAGTATATGTTTAGTTTGTTTCTTATACCTTTTTCGTGCGTTTATTTTCATAATATTGCAAACAGTAGTTTTTAAGATAATTTGTATTTTTCGGATTTAATTTTTCATAGAAAAAAATATGACTAATCGCATTCATACCGCTGCGAAGAAACCAAATGGTGCGGAGTTTAGGAAGAAAGCGAAGGAAAAACAAGAACGAGAAAATGAAGTTATGAAGAAGACACTTAAAATTACCTCATTTTTTGGATCAGCCAATACTCTACCATCTTCCACTTCCTCTAGTATAGAATCTGACGACGTCGACGTTCAATCCAAGATCCTATCATCAGTGTGTCCAGCACCATGCGAAAAAGGAATAAGCGTCAACCACAGCGACAATACAATAGATTGTCTTGTCTATGTGTCATCGAGAGTAGACGTGTGTTTGCGCAGCTCCGTCTTAAGTTTTTCAATAGTGCTCAACTCAGGGTATTTTTGCCGTTTTTATTAATATTCGAATAAGTCATCAAAGTATAAAATGGGTGGCGCAACCGTAACCACACGTGGTACAGTCAAGGAAGTTCTGGATGCACTGCTTACAAACGAAACGTTCCTTAAGTCATTAGTCGAAAAAGTTATCAGTCGGTTAGATGATAAACTAGAAGAACAAAGGGTGCATTATGAAAGTGTAATATCTGAATTGACTGACCACAACCGTATCCTGAAGGAGAAATTGGATCAACAGGAACAATATTCAAGGCGCAACTGAATCCGCATCTTCGGAGTTCAAGAGAGTGTCGACGAGGACGTTGAAGCCAAAGTGTGTGATGTGTTCAAAAATATGTGTGAAGTGAATGTTGAACCAAAGAATATAGATCGCTGTCACCGGATCGGTAAGAGACTGTTTTTTCAAGATATTATTGTATCAAATAACATGCACCAATTAATCAATGAATGCACGAGACCTGCATCGAATACTCTAATTGATATAATATTAATATCGGACCTTTCAGTTTGCGCAGTGTCTGGTGCTATTCCATCTAATCTCTCTGATCATAAAATTGTATATTGTGAACTAAATATCCCCAGTCCAGACATTCCAAAAAAAACTATTACATACAGAGATTTTAAAAATTTGGATATGGACCGTTTTTATGAAGACGTGGACAATATTGTATGGAATCGAATTTTCCAACTCAATAATATTAACGATAAATTACAGTACCTGAATGATAACATTCTGAATTTATATGATAAACATGCACCTTTAAAATCAATTAAAACCAGTAAGAATTATTGCCCTTGGATCACTCCAGTAATCAAAATTATGCAAAAAAAACGTAATAAAGCTCTATTAGATTACAAAAAGAATAAAACTGAAGCGAAATGGAAGTATTATAAAGATCTAAGAAACTTTACTACTGCTGCCATACGTAGAGAAAAAAATGCATTTTTTCAACATAGTATTAATAAAAATATTAATAATTCCACTAAACTTTGGAGTAGTCTCAAAAAAGTAGGTATTAATACCAAACCAAACAAAATGTTACCTGAAGATCTTTGTAACCTAACAAAATACGGTGAATACATGCTTAACAAAATTGGAACAGCTTCCATTAATTCAGATACTCGGGAATTCTATTTAAACAATTCTTTCATAAATCAAGGTAGTGCTTTTTTCGAATTTTCTTGTGTTGATGAATCTGTGGTCGAGTCTATACTCAGAAAAGTTAAATCTAATGCAGTTGGTGCTGATGGAATTTCTATAAAAATGTTAGTTCTTGTTTTGCCATCCATTATCAAGCCGATTACGCATATTGTAAACTGCTGTTTGATGGAAGGAGTAATCCCCGATATATGGAAATCCGCCATAGTGAAACCCATAGTCAAGCAAGACAATCCCACTTCATTTGACCATCTAAGACCAATAAATATATTGCCAACTTTATCAAAAGTTCTTGAAAAAGTTTGTTTTGACCAAATTATGTCGTATGCTACTTATACACAAATCTTACCTCCTAACCAGTCAGGATTTAGGAAAGGTTTTAGCACTCAAACATGTTTATTAAATTTGATAGACAATCTTATTTCAAATTTTGATAAATCCGAAGTCAGTGTAATCGCGCAAATTGATTTGTCCAAGGCTTTTGATCTAGTTGATCACGATTTATTGTTGGCTAAATTGCGTTACTATGGTTTTTCAGACGATGCAATTAAACTATGTAGCAATTATTTTTGCAACAGGGCATTTTATGTTCACATGACCTCTGATGAAAACACCCACATTTCCACTTCTTTTCCTCTTAATCGTGGAGTAGTACAAGGGTCCATTTTAGGGCCATTATTTTTTATTATTTTTGTTGCTGACTTGCCATCCGCATTAAAAGATTCCTTTGCTTTTTCTTATGCAGATGACACTCAGATTTTAACATCTTTCAAACCAAATGAAATGGTGGAAAAAATGTCCATTTTCAATGCAGATTTACAAAATCTAATTGTCTGGGTCAAAAATAATGGTTTACTAATTAACTCCGAGAAAACCAAATTACTAGCTGTTGGAAACTATACCATCAAACCAATTATTAATGTCGAAAACAAAGTCATAAACATCAGCCCAGCTATCGACGTATTAGGGTTATCTTTAGATGAAGATTTGAAATTTAAATCTCACATTAATAAGAAATTAACAGCTGCTAGATTAAAACTTAAATTTCTTTATCAGTTTCGATCATTTTTATCATCTGAACTAAAGTTACGTTTAATAAACACACTTATTATGCCCTTGTTCGATTAATCTCACACAGAAGGATATTGGCAGGATTACTCTTTTTTAGAACTCTTGTTTGCGTTTCGTGTATAATGTGCGCAACTTTGACCACATCTCTGAGTATAGAATTTCTGCCAACATGAATTATATAGATGAACGTATGAAGTATCTGTATCTATGTTTAGTACATAAAATAATCCTTACGGAGACTCCATCGTACTTACAGGAAAAACTTACAAAAAAAAAGACATACTTACAGTCTACGTGATAAAGATGCATTTGATATTCCTGGTTTTAATAAGTCTAAATTTAAAGGATGTTTCTCATACATTGCTCCTTCACTCTATAACGATATCCCAAATTATTTAAAATCACTGTCACTGCCAACATTTAAGCTGCATATTAGGAATATGTTCAATTTAGTAGATTAATATTTATTTCATATTATATTAATTGTAACTACAGTAACTATTTTCTCTTTTATAGACAATTATATATTTACACATGTACTTGTATTTGGGTTAGGTGGAAGACCAGCCTTTGGCTGAACCTCGCCTTTGAGAATAACTCAATAAAGAAATTATTATTATTATTATTATTATTATTAATACTAGCACATATCACAAGTTCCCAACGACCCAGTGGAGTATGGAACGTCGATGATACGTTTAGAGAATTGGTGGCCACAGATGGATTTAAACAAAACGATGACATTGACTTTTTCAACTCTAAAAGGCAATACGCAGATCAATGCAGATATTTATGAAAATCGGGTTTCTCAAAAACAATGGCAAATGGTGAAGTTGTTAAAAGGTCATGGTTAGTATATTCGCCATCTGGATCTGTCTTTTGTGCCCCTTGCAAGTTATATGGTGGTATTACTTTGCTCGCTACATCAGGGTTTAATGACTGGAAAAATAGCAATAGCATTTCTCAACATGAAACGAGTTCCGAACATCAAGAGTAGATTAAGAGCTTGTGAAACAGTACAAAAACGAAGTGGAGTACTGGAGAAATGTCTTGAAAAGAGTTATAGAAACTGTGAAATTTTTAGTATCAAGAGGACTGCCTTTGTTCTGTAACAATGAGTGCATTGGTTCTTCACAAAATAGAAACTTTTTAGGCTGTATTGAGCTGATATCCAAATTTGATCCATTTTTGGCTGATCATCTCGTTCGGCATGGAAACAAAGGGACAGGGTCAACTTCCTACTTATCCTCGACTATAGTTGGAGAATTTATTGCTCAAATGTCTGAGCAAGTAAGGGAAGAAATAATATCAGAAGTGAAAAAAGTCAAATATTTTCAGTGGTTGTGGTTTCCACCCCCGACATTACTCACACGGACCAACTAACATTTGTAATTCGATACGTTTTAGAAACCGGAGATCCAGTGGAGCGCTTCATTACGTTTATTCCTAGTGTTGGTCATAAAGGAGTTCAAATAGAACAAGCCGTGCTTTACTGTCATTAGGTCTTGACATACTAGATTGCAGAGGACAAAGCTACGATAATGCGGCGAATATGACTGGCATATACAACGGTCTGCAAGCACGAATCCTAAAACTGAATCCTTTAGCAATTTTCGTGCCATGCTCAGCTCATTCTTTGCAGCTTGTGGGATCAGCAGCCGCTGAAAGCAGCAGTGAGTCTTCTGCCTATTTTACACTACTACAACAACTTTACAACTTCTTTGCTTTGAGTACGGATCGTTGGCAATTACTTATTCTGAAACTAAAGTCGACCAACTCAGTTTTGAAATCATTATCGAAAACACGTTGGAGTGCCCGCTCTGATGCAAGTCAATCTCTGTATTCAAATTACGAAGACATCATGGTTCTGCTTGAGGAAATTTCTATCAACGAAAATCAAAAGAAGGACGTATCACTGGAAGCGAAGAGTATTCTTGGGCAACTTAGGCGACTCGAAACAGCTATAATGGTTTGCTTTTGGAACAGCGTTTTAGTTGAATTCAATAAAGTCAATGTGCGCTTACAAGATTCCCAAATAACGGTAGAAACAGTATCAGTGCTTTATAATTCACTACACTTATCAATTTCAAATTTGCGCGATGAAGATAAATTCCAGAATTCGAGGATGAAGCGATCACTTTGTCTGGCTGCAGCACTTATATGAAAGACAAGAAGAGGAAAAAGAAAATCAAGCTGCCATTTGAAGAAAGTGTTGAAGGTCACACGGAGCTTGAAGGAAGAAGCGATTTTGTAATCAACAAATACTACCCAGCTCTCGACGTTCTAACCGTGGAATTGAAAAAAAGAAAAGAAATATATAATAACTTGCTGAATAAATTCTCATTTTTATGGACGTTAACTGAAACATCTAATGACCAAATTCTTGAGAAAGCACAAAACCTTCTAACGGAATATTCGTCAGATTTAGATATTTCTTTTCCAGGAGAATGCGTTTCCTTATCTGCCTTTTTAAAAGCCAATAGCGACATTTGTACAGAAAGGAGTTTTGAAAGTAAAAAAGGTAATTCGGAGGGTGCCAGAAAACTTTTTCAAATATTAGAAAACTGTCAGTTCAAGATTTATTTCCAAATGTCGAAATTATGTTGCGAATTTACTTAACGATGTCTGTTACTAACGCGAGTGGCGAACGATCTTTCTCAGCGTTAAAGCGCGTGAAAAATTATCTAAGATCTAGTCTTAAACAAGACAGTTTGAATGTGTTATCACTTTTATACATAGAAAATGGCATTTTGGGATGCGTGAAGTTTGACGACATTATTAAGAAATTTGCCGAACAAAAAGCAAGAAAACGGATTTTTGTATAACAACGTAGGTATCTTTCATATAGCTAAATGTTATTTTGACTTGAATTGTGGGTCTTAGTTCCTTTTATTAAAATCTTTGTTTAACATTACATCTTTTTATTACCTTATATATTTATCCATATAGGTATAGATATGAATATAGATTGAAGGGCGCTAAAAAAATTTTAAGCCTGGGGCGCACATAGCTTTAAGTCAGGCACTGACATTCCTAATATATTTCTTCCATTTTTTTAAATTTTACAATAAAATTACTTCATTTTTACTTATTTTATCTTTTACACTTATATCAAATTTGACATCATATGTCAAATTTTGTGAACATTTGAATAACTCATCTGTTTTATCGAAATTCCTAAGCCTAAACGATATGTAAAATAATTATAATTTATATATTTTTTTTCTATCTAGCTAGAAGTTATATATAAACGTAATTATGCAGATCGGTAGAAATTTAAAAAATCTTTGTATTTATAATAACGAAATTTGCGAAAATATGGTATTTAGAGGTATTTTTTAGGAAAAACGGTTTAAAGCTTCAAGTAAAGTATTACTTCCGGTTAATCAATTGTAGTCAAAATCTAATCAGTTCATCATATTAGAATAGAAATCTTAAATACCAAATATTATATTTTTTACATGTATCATATTGGAGTTATCGTGGACGAAAAATCGTCACAGACACACACACACAGACACACGCACAGACATACAGACATCACGGTAAAAATAGTAAAATCGTATTCTAGGGACCCTAATTCGTGCTCATATGTTGAAAACACACACTCGAGAAATCTGACCAAAAACAATACCTCCCTTATCTATATATTGATAGGCGGGAGGTAAAAATAAAGAAAATCGCCTACTAAATAACACTGATTCTTATGTCAAAACAAAAATTATCACAGCTTCGTTAGTTTCACAAATTCACACTTTCGCGCTGCGTGCTTAATCAGAGTCGCCTATAGTTTAAAAACGAAGTTTAGAGGATGATGAAATTTATTGTGACAAATGAAACATGAGCGGGGTGGGTTACTACAGACTGGTATCTAGATAAATACAAAATCACTAGTTGCTATGTGTCACTCAAACGACTTAAACGTCAAATTTAACATTAATAAATGTCAACTTAAATTTTAATCATTAATGGTATTAATAAAATGTATAAACTTTTAAGGAAAACTTATTTACGAAATTTAAGTTTGAGAAATGAACTATATATATCCCAAGTAATACGACTTAAATCCAGTGGAGTAAAGCAAATTATTAACAAATATAAGTCTCTCCAAAAAGTAAGTACTCTCAGTAGTGTATTATTTTATTTCACAAACGAGTAATAGCATATGTAAGACAAATATCTAATGTTCAGAATATGTATAGAACTCATATTTGGTTTTAAGAGGATTCCCGGTGAAGCTAGAAATTCTAACTTCATATTTTGTGTTTCTAGTATCGACAACGTTCACAAGTTCCTCCACTTTACAAGAATAACAGTTCATTTTTCGGTCGACTCTTTTCAATACATGTGTACTTAAGTTTCTGTCTTTCTTCCACCCACCCGTAAAATAGGAAAATTGAGTGGGAGAACCCTTACCCTTACAAGTAAAACTGGAGAAAAATGCAACAAATTTGTATGTTACAATTTTTCTGTTTTAAGAAGAATGGTTAATTCAAATAGTTTTCTGATTAGAAATACTGATTTATCGGTCTTTACTCTACAAGTGTATGTCTCTTATTTGTCGAAAAAATATTTTAGATAACCGTTAGACATTACAATAAAGTAGTACATTTATGTCTGATATTTAATAATTTTTTTTCGCGATTCTATTGTAAATTTTAAAATATAATTGACATAGGCGGATGCGTCTATATTTGTAGAATTCATATGAATTTATTTCATATTAGTTTCTTTTCTGGTTTTTGAATAAAAAGAAAAATGCTTAGCATGTATTTTACCATATACCAATAGACACCGGGAATCCTCTTAATGATATTAGATCTATTGGCTATTCATTTAATTTCCTTGCGCATGCAATCCGTAATACAATGACGTCACGAAAGGGATAGATTCATTTACAAAACATTGAAGTACAGAGGTTTTACGTTCTGTATGATTCACATATTTGTACTGCAGCGAAATACTACATAAATTTGTTCAGAAATTTTATTTTCATGTGCTGTGAAAATTAGTACCATTAGTTGTATTATTAAATAATACATTTCTATATGCATCCTACGATAATATCCCGGAAATAGTTAAGAAATCATTTGTTTTTGATTTATTCAAAAAAACACAATGGCCCGTATTACGAGCTCACTTTTATAATAAAATCGCGATTTTAACGCTCACTTTTATATCAAAATCTTTTGTAAAACCGAACGTTAAAATCGCGATTTTATTACAAAAGCGAACTAGCTCACTTTTATAATAATATCGTGATTATAACTTTTAATTTTACATAAAATTATGATGTAAAAGTGGTCGTTAAAATCGCGATTTTATTATAAAAGTGAGCTCGTAATACGAGTCAATATTTTCAATACGGTACATATTATTTGTCAAATAAATATTTGAAATAAAAAATCAATTATAAGCAAATTGCTTATGATTTGTTTATGTGGGATATAAAATTTTAGGATCCATGTGGTACACTGTCCACAGCAGTAACAATATAAGCCTTTGATTAATTATAATTCTTATTCGTTATTGAAAACTTCATGCTATAAAAATGCAATAAACGAAATTAAAATAGAATTATTTGACATTTTTTTTGTAATATTACAAATGTTCAAAATTCAATATTAAGAAAAAAAAACTATTACTTATTAAGACTACCTAAGTGTACATTTTATTATCCTGGTACAAAAAGATTGATTATTATTTTAAGAAAAATTTATTTATTTAAGTTTTGTTATATTCATTAGCACTACTAACAATAAATTTGTTATGTGCTAAAGTCGATAGAGGCAAATTAAGAATTCCACATACTATTATAAATATATCATTTATAATGTGGTATGTGACCATAATCGAATTTTGATATACCGGGTGTCCCAGCTCGATCGACACATGGGAGTTTTACATGGGAAATCAGTTAATTATGAATAGTATCTCCCCAGTGCAAGATATTAACTTGAAATTTTGTATACTTATCGGAGAATATTAATTCTATGGATCACACTTATTTGAAATATGCAATTTCGTCTGCAGGGCGAGATTTATTATATTTAAAATCTCATATTTTCGTTCAAAATCAGACAGCCATGGAAATAAAAGAAAATATTTATCTGACAGTTTAGTGAAGTATCACTGATTTTAATTCTTATTCCCTGTATTTTAACATTATTTAAGTTGAATTTAGTTTCTTTTTGTTAAATAATATACCAATATTACAAAAATATAAATATCTACAATGGTATGTCATTAACTGTCAGAACTGTCACATAGACATTTTCTTTTATTTCCATGGCTGACTGATTTTGAACGAAAATGTTAGATTTTATAATTTAATAAATCTCGTCTTGCAGACGAAATTACATATTTCAAATAACTGTAATCCATAGAAATAATAATCCCCAATAAGCACACAAAATTTCAAGTTAATATCTTGCACCGGGGAGATACTATTCATAATTAACTGATTTCCTATGTAAATCTCTCATGTGTCGGTCGAGCTGGGACACCCGGTATAAGTAATAAAATATCAAAACTGACCACTATAGCTTCTCATTACAATAATAAAAACTAAACATTAGTTTGCAATAACAAAGTTATTAGCAATTTAATGTTCTGGAGAAGGGATATGTGACGTCATCGAGACAGAAGAAAGAAGAAAGATAGCCTCAGACCGAAAGAGAGATAGCAATATGTTGTGGTAGGTTATGGAATGGCGAAAGTGACAGCTGTTTGACAGATATATAATTGACAATTATACATCATATGATTCAAATTTATTAATTTAGTAGAAAATGGATACAAATTTTATCAAGGCAGATTCTGGTAATTTACCAGTCGTAGAAAAAGGGCTGCAGATAATATCAGTCTGTTTTAAGACTGTATTTGTTCCAACATCTTTGCTCGATAGTTTTAAATTGACATATGTTTTTGTCTCTTGTTCCACCTGTTGTTTCCACATTAAAAATTCCAGAAGAACTCTGTAAACTTGTGGAACAAGATGGTTCATCATCCGAAAATATTAATTTTCTACAAGTTTTCGTTTCTTTCCAGTTGTCGATATTTTCTTGTTTTCTTTTCTTTTGTGATGATGATATTTGAGATGTTGTTGTCGAAATTGTTGCATGTAAGTCTTCTTTACTTGGAGTAATATTGAAGTGTGGTACAACGTTCTTAATACGTAAACTGTCTCCCATTGTTTTAAAATACATCCAATTCTCAGCGTCCTCTTCAAGCTAAATTTTTAATTAATTAAAATTTATTCCCTTGTTATATTTTAAAATACTTACACAAAAATGATCTTCACAAATATACATCTGTTTTTGATTAGTTCCCACATTTATAGCTTCCAATCATTTTCTTTTCTTTTTTCTGTATTTTTCGGAAATCGAAGAAAATATTTATTTGGTGCAGAATACGAATTATTTTCGCATTGGGGTACAAAGTAATACTTAATCATATTGTACTAGTTCTGAAAAATGAAGAAATAAATATCTATATTGATATTCAAAAAACCACAAACAAAAATTTGACTTTCATAATAAAAAAGTATCTAATATATGAATTGATCGATAAAAAATGTATACACTTACCCTTAAATAATCAAAAAAGGCAAATAATATTCCTTGGAAAATTTTAAATATACACGTTCACTCTTAAACAAGCTGCAAGCATTGGTACAGTAAATGCAAGAGTAAATGTAACTAAAACCAGCTGATTGTTACAAGCCATTAGTAATCAGATAGTAATCTATTATATATATTTTTTTAAAACAAATATTTATTTTCAAATATTATTGTTATTATCAAATATCAATTATGTGTATTAACGACCAGTTTCATAATTAATTTTAAAGTTACTTTAATTTAAAGTAAACTTTTATCCATTTGATTCATATGGACAAAAATTTACTTTAAATTAAAGTGACTTTTAAATTTATTATGAAATTGGCCGTAAGTCGTTTATCTTTCGCATAAAACGTATTTTTAAATAATATACACGGTCACATAATATCTGTCAACGTGAACAGCTGTCACCTTCGACTATCGGCCTTATACACTAGTGCGTAAGGTTGCTGATCACGCCATTCCATAAACCTACCACAACATCACTGTACATGATGATATATGTACAGTGACAGCATATAATTATCTCTCTTTCGGTCTCAGGTTATCCTTCTTTTTTCTTCCGGCCCGATGACGTCCACAGCATCCCCTTCCCAAATCTTTAATAATTATTTTCTCGTAAACTACACATAATAAACCGATTTAAAAAAATACGGGTATTTTATTTTTTTGTCTAGTATCATATATGTAAAAATCAAAATTTGGTCACATACCCCATTGGTACTAATGTACAGGTAGACGATATTAAAATTTTTAAATAATTTAATTCATTGGTGATTGTAACGTTCAAAGTTGACTCTACATTTTTCTTGTCACAACTATTAACATTTCCAATGTGCCAAAGTCGTCCTTTATACTTATTTTTCCCCGCACTTTGAAAAATGATGATAATTAAGATCAGACTGTTTACTGCAAACTGATTTCATTCGTATACATATCAATTTACTTTACTTTTATTTTTTAGTTATTGATTTTTTATATTCATTTTATGAATATGAAAAAACATGTAATATTTCTTAATAATAAACAATTTTATAGCTTCAATAACAAACGTTAAATATGTAATCTACACAGTTATAAAGTAATCAGGTGATTTTATCCCTTTCATGACGTCAAATCTGTAGTTTAACTATTATTCGCTTGGTGCGGATCGCTTAGCTTGAATCGCGAATACTGTATTATTAGAAATAACTGAAATTAAGCCGAGGAGACAATATTTCGTAAAAAAAATACATACATTTTTATATTTCTGGGCC
Organism: Stenolophus ochropezus; assembly: GCA_035578165.1. Lineage (NCBI taxonomy): Eukaryota > Metazoa > Arthropoda > Insecta > Coleoptera > Carabidae > Stenolophus > Stenolophus ochropezus. Next base: position 13,990,316 of record JAQOWZ010000020.1, read on the forward strand.
TATCAACATTATTCATCAACAAATCACACCAGCAAACAACATGCGAACAAATAACCCCGCCGATAAATATCTACATCAAATAACCATCCCGTCAAAAAATTCTCCCACCATAGATTAGGTTAGCTTATGTCCATCTAAATATTAGGATTCATGTTAAATACACTCTCGAGCAAAAATTTGAAGTCAGTTTGAATAGGGGTCCTTTACCATAGTAACAAATTAGGAAACTAATCACTTATAGTCAATCTAGACCTTAATTGTGCATAATAAAAACTATCAAAGTTTAAAAAAGGTAATTATTTTTAAATTATTTGAGTTTTTAGTGCCCCTAACATCTGCATCACAATATTACATCTTTCTCTCTTACACATCTACTCAATGGGAAAGTTTAGCGTATTTTTTTTATTTTATCAAGATTGCTCTCAAAAGTGATATTCTACATTTTATTTCACCCAAAGATGCCTAGATTTCTCAAAAAATGAAATTTTATACAAAAATGACGTCAGAGTTGCTCGCGGAGAACGTATCGTCTATCTTAACCAGCGCGCGCTGGGTTCCCATGGCAACAGAGAAGCGTGTGGTGTAATGCCTCAAGATACAACCTATGTTCAAAAAGTCAGGTCTCACAATCCCTTCTGCGCAAACGCATAACTCACATGTGACGTCAGAGTGGCTCAAAGATAAATCATTAATTATAAATAATTGGTAACATAATTTTAACTTTCAATTACATTTTAAGTTATAATTATTCATATACTTACGACTAAAAGATATTTCACATGTAATTTCAACCACGCTAAACTTCCCCATTCCAAATTTTTGCTACTTGCAACCCTACTGACAGTGTCAGATGTCATATTTGACAATTTCAGAGATAATATAAATATAGAAAATAGTTATTTACATGAGAGTCAGGAAAATGATACATTACTATCGAGGAGTCATATTGGAATACGAGGCACTTTTTTTTTAATAGTTTAAACCGGTTCAATAAATGAAATTTGTTATTCACGGTTCTGTTGTTGTTTCTATTGTCTTGGGTAGGGACAGTATTTACATACTTCCTTGGGACTTATTATTTATTTTTTTAATTTGATTTAGATTGTTCCAAAGTGTATATCTTGAGGTAGACGTTTTCGGCGTCTTTGTTGTTGGTAGTCTCCACCGAAGCTATAGTGGATCCTGAGCACTGATTTATTTTTGATACAAAGTTTAGTGTAAGTTTGTCGACAAACTCTTTAAATGCAGGAATTTTTAATTCTTTGTGAATTTGTTTATTGCGAATGAACCACGGTGATTTAGTAGCGATTCTTAGTACTTTATTTTGAAATTTTTGCAGTTTGTTGAATTGTTGATTAGATGCAGAGCTCCAGATGGGACAAGCGTATGTTAATATCGGTCTTAATATTGATTTGTAGATTAATGTGGTGCATTTTGTTTTTAGATTTGATTTTTTGTTTATTAGTGGATAGAGCATCCCTAATCTTCTGTTGGCTTCTACTATTTTGGTTTCAATATGTTTTGTCCATGTTAGTTTTTTGTCTAGGTGTGCTCCAAAGTATTTAACTGTGGCTTTATTTGGATTCCAAGGAATCACGACGTTGTTGATTTGTACTGGATCAGGATCATTAGTTCTTTTCAGTGTGAATATTTTACATTCGCATTTTGTCTCATTTAGCGTTATTTTCCACTTTTTCATCCATTCTGTTATTATGTTTATCGAGATTTGAAGGTCGTTTTTAGCTTTTACTGGGTCTTGATTTTGAGAAATGATTGCTGTGTCATCGGCATACATTGCAATGCTTGTGTTCGGGAAAGTTGGTATATCTCTCATATATATTATATATTATGGGCCCCAATACAGAGCCTTGTGGGTCTCCTGCTTGGATGTTTCTGGTGGTTGATATGGTGCTATTTATTTTAATTTGAAAGGTTCGATGAAAAATAAATGAGAGAATGATGTGGTATAAATATTCGGGGAGTTTAGGCTTGTTGTACATCCATAAATGCTATGGCTGTTATTTCTTTCTTTTCAAAGCCTTTCGTGATGATTTCCGTTAGTCTAAGTAGTTGATGATTCGTGGAATGATTTGACTTAAATCCAAATTGGAATGGTGGTATGCTATTATTTGTATCCAAGAAAGATATTAGTCGTGTTCTAATTACTTTCTCGAATATTTTACTGATAGATGGTAATAGACTAATTGGTCTGTAGCTAGAAACGTTATTTTTTGGTTTGTTTGGTTTATGAAATATAATGATTATGGCATGTTTCCATTTAGAAGGGAAATATCCGATTTTAAGACAATTGTTTATTGTTTTCTGAATCCTTTGATTATAATAAAATAATTATTTACATAAGACTAGTGATGTGATGTTAAATTACCGTAATTTATAATTTTGGTAAATTTCTCCCATAATTTACCATTTATTATTACCATTTTAAATTATCTTGTATTTTATAATTTTGGTAAATTATTGTCGTAATTTCCGTTTTATTATTACTATTTAAAAATTATTGTATAATTGTTTAAAATGTATATAGATACTAAACTATATAAAAAGAAAAATTAGAAACTATCATTGTAAATAAGGAAATACAGTTAAAAAGAGTAACCTACAATTCCAAAAGATTAATAACTATTACAAAAAACTAGTTTGGTACAATTACTTACAAAAAAAAAACATAGAAAATATAAGATGAGTGTTATGTGAAACCTTTATTCAGATTCGAAACCACATTCAGATTCGAGTGACTAATTGATTTTGATAATTTGAGAAAATAGTGTTTTGATAAAAAATGTTATCAAGTTGTCACTGAAAATAATGTTAATGTTTGAGTTTTGTTTTTTTATAGTGTTCTGTCAAGTTTTGTAAAAGAAAATATTTATAAATAAATATAGTGTTCCTCAGTAGTTTGTGTTATCTATTATTACGTTCAACGCTAGTCTGGGAATTATTAAAAGGTTATGGGCCCAGGAGAAACGTATTGATACAAAGTGTGTTATTCGTAATTTTTGAAATGGAAGGAGAAAAAGTTCTTTCCATTCCTAAGTTCGATGGTAAAAATTTTGACAACTGGTTGTGTCGAATGGAAATCAACTTGGAGGAGCATGATTTATTGAAGCATGTGACGTCACCGAATACTCCACTAACAGATTTGAAGGAGGAAGATATTCGAAAGAAAGGAGAGTTAAAATGTAAAAGAGAAATAGTCAACAACATTGCAGACAGTCATTTGGAATATGTCAAAAGTAAAACCAATCCCTATGATATGTGGAATACTCTAAAATAAACCTTTATCAAGAAGGGGATATCGTCCCAATTATCACTACGGAGGAAGTTACTCACTATGCAACTTGACCCAAAGGACTCGTTGGAAAATCATTTTTTGAAATTTGATTGTTTGGTGAGAGAACTGAAAAATGCTGGTGCAAAGTTAGATGAGGCGGATGTTGTGAGTCATTTATTACTAACATTGCCAAGTCCCTCATGTTATGATGTTGTGACAGCTTTGGAAACTCTATCAAGTGACAAGTTAACTTTATCTTTTGTTAAGAAACGTCTGTTTGATGAAGACACGAAAAGAAAAGAAGACAGTGCTCAATCGTTTGTTCCAGAAACTGCTTTTGCAAGTCCTGCAAATAATAAGAAGAATAAGAAGTACAAATGTTATTCGTGTGGTAAGTTAGGACACATAAAGAAGCATTGTTGGAAGAATAAAACGCATATAAACATTGCAAAGAAAGAGAATGAGGAAGAGTTCAATTTCGTGGCATTGACTACCAGTGTTCGAGACAATAGTACGTGGATTCTTGATTCTGGCGCATCAGAACATTTATCTGTTTCTCGAAAAGACATGGTGAACATAAGACGCTTGCCCTCTCCTGCTAATATTCAAGTAGTCAAGTCAGGAATAAAGTTATCTGCGCTTGAATATGGTGATGTGAAGGTGAGTTCGACAGTCAATGGTCAAACATTCAATATTAGAATCCGTGACGTCCTTTTGGTTGAGGATCTAGAGATGAACTTACTCTCTGTACAAAAGTTGGAGTCTCAAGGACTTAAAGTAGTCTTTCACAATGGCGTAGGAAAAATATACAAGGGAACTAATGTTCTTGCAGCAGCTCAAAGAACAAATAAGTTGTACGAATTGAATTTTAATAAGAATGAATCGGCTAACTTATGCAACTTAAATGATTTGTGGCACAAAAGGTTAGGTCATCTTGGTGTAGATTATATGGTTAAGTTACCCAATCTCGTGGATGGAATGCCAACAAAAATCAAGTGTGAGCACAGTGTCTGCTCCATATGTGTGGAAGGTAAGCAGACAAGACTTTCTTTTAATCAAACAAGAGTAAGAGCCAGAAGACCACTACAGCTCGTTCATAGTGACTTAATGGGACCCATTAATCCTATGTCTTATGATGGAAAACGATATGTACTCACTGTCGTTGACGACTACACACATTTTACAGTAGTCTATTGTTTGAATGAAAAGAAAGAAGTATTCGACTACCTGAAGAAATATAAAGCCATGGCGGAAGCTCATTTCGGAAGTAAAATGAGTCGCTTTAGATGTGATAACGGCGGAGAATATATCTCACAACTGCTTCAGAAATATTTTGCCGATGAAGGAGTGCAATTCGAATATACAGTTCCCTACTCGCCGAGTCAGAATGGAGTAGCAGTACGAATGTTTCGAACATTAACCGAAAAGGCTAGATGCATGATATTAGAAGCCAAACTGGACAAGAATATCTGGTCAGAAGCAATAGCGGCTGCAGCTTATATTCTCAATAGATGTCCTACTTCAGCAGTGATAAAAGATGTTCCGGCTACCATGTGGTATGGAAAGAAAGCGTCAGTGAACAAGCTGAGAATTTTCGGTTCCCTCGTTTATCTGAAAATACCGAAACAGAAAATAAACGGCAAGTTCGATTCTCGATCAAAGAAATGCTATCTTATCGGATATGTAGCTAATGGTTACCGACTGTATGATCCCGTTGAAAACAAAATAATAATTGGTCGTGATGTAATTTTTGATGAGAATGCTAGGTATGAAAAAGAACAGTCACAAGATTATTCTGATATGTCATTCGACCATGTCGAAAATGAATCTGAAACATCAAGAGCTGAAACAGATAAAGTAAATCAGTTCGATGAAGACAAAGACAATGACGACAGTACTGATAAGGAGAAAAACAAGAAAACGACTTCGTCTGGAAAAACCGTAAAGCTTCCAAATTATCTAAATGATTATGATGTTTACAATGCTTACTGTATGTTGACGAAAACGTCAGAACCCGAATCTTACAAGGAGGCAGTAACATCACCTGATTGGAAGAAAGCGGTGGATAATGAGTTGAAATCCCTTCAGCGTCTCAAAACCTGGACACCGGTGACACTACCAGAAGGTCAAGTGGCTATTGATACGAGATGGATCTTCAAACTAAAAGATGATGGTACTAAGAAGGCTCGCCTGGTGGCGAAAGGATTTCAAGTACCAACTGATAAGAAAACAACATTTATATATTCCCCTGTTTGTCGAATGTCTACGGTAAGATTAATTTTCTCGATTGCTGTTCAGAATAATTGGAATTTTAGACAAATAGATGTGCCTACCGCATTTTTAAATGGGATTTTAGACGAGGATATATATATTAAAATTCCAGAAGATGTGAAGGATAATGGCGGTGTATTGAAGCTAAACAGAGCTCTATACGGTCTTAAGGTATCTCCAAAGTGCTGGAACAATCGTTTTAATACGAATCAAATTACGAAGATCTAATTATGATTTTTGTCTGTATTGCGGTCAAGATATCTACATTGTACTATTTGTAGATGACGCAATTATAACTGGTACTGACAGTGGAATTGAAGCCCTGATGAATGAACTGAAATATGAATTTTAAGTTAAAGACCTTGGGGAAGTTCGTAATTTCCTCGGTATGCAGATTGAAAGAAGTAAGGGACAGTTGTTTGTTAAACAAAAGAAAATGATCGAAAAAATACTTAACGACTTCAACATGGAAAAATGTCGTAAGGTATTAACTCCAATGGAAGTGGGCTTCAATATAGAAGACGGGGAGATTATAGAAAATGTGCCTTATCGTCGACTAATATGTAGTATTATGTATTTGGCTACCATATCAAGACCAGATTTAGCATTTTCTGTTACTTTGTTGAGCAGAGTTCTGGATAAGCCAACGTTACAAACATGGAAGGCGGCGAAGCGAGTTCTTCGATATCTCCACGACACTGAAGATTATCAACTTACTTTTTCACGATGTAGTAAGACAAGTCTGGAAATTTTTTCAGACTCCGATTGGGCTGGAGATAAAACAACAAGGCGCAGCGTAAGTGGATGCATCACGTTCTTTGGAGGAAACCCCATATCCTGGTTCTCTCGCAAGCAGGGTTGTATAGGTTTGTCTACTGCAGAGAGCGAGTACATTGCGGCAGCAGCGGCAGCACAGGAGCTCATTCACTTACAAGGAATAATCTCCGAGTTTGGTAAAGATGTACCCGCAGTGCTTAAGGTTGACAATTTTAGTGCAATTTCAATGATGTGTTGTTTCGAGAATTCCGGAAGAAGCAAGCATATAGACATTAAATTACATTTTCTCAAGGATTTAATCACAAAAAAGGTATTTTGTGTAAATTATGTCGATTCTAAAAATAATATAGCTGACATTTTTACAAAACCCTTAAATGCTGAAACATTTTCTAGATTGAGAAATGTTATTTTTAATGTAATTCAAAATAAGAATCAGTCATGTTATTAAATGTTAGTTCTTCAATTCGATTGATATTTAGTAAATTTCTATATGTACTTGATATACGAAACTATCAATCGGGGGGGAGTTTTGATAATTTGAGAAAATAGTGTTTTGATAAAAAATGTTATCAAGTTGTCACTGAAAATAATGTTAATGTTTGAGTTTTGTTTTTTTATAGTGTTCTGTCAAGTTTTGTAAAAGAAAATATTTATAAATAAATATAGTGTTCCTCAGTAGTTTGTGTTATCTATTATTACGTTCAACGCTAGTCTGGGAATTATTAAAAATTGGCTCAGTTTAAAACATTTATTAATTACTGTTAAATTACGGTAAATAATTTCGTAATTTATAGCGTAAATTACAACTAATATTACTGCATAAAAGTCGGAAAATTATACATTACTATCGAAAAGCCATATTGAAATACGAGACTCTTTGTCCCGAGTATTTTATGGCTCCGAGTCAAGTAAAGATATTTTTGTGACGAATCATGTAGTACTTTTTTTTCGGAAACCTTTAATAATAATAATACAAATAATTTTTAGATTGATAAGTAAATCAGATTTACTATAAGTATCATAGATTATATATAATATTTTTCTCTACTATAGATGCGAACCTGCAATGATATCAATTGGGACTGCTTTCAGCGCCACTCGATGTTTGCTCCCCCAACTAATTAATATAGGCAACCTAGTAATACATGTTATAGACAACCATTTATGCTTTCAAGTAATTCATTTAGGTACTTAGTTCAATTTATATTATGAAAAATAATTTTAAAAACAAGCAAATATTGAATTTTTAATATAAAATTTATTTAAACTTCAATATTACATTTCTCTTTATATGTTAAATGTTCTAACTGCTGCGAGTTTGATTTCTGATGATGTGAGTCTGTAGGCGTATTCTATTTCCCACTTTGAACTGTTCCAACATACACTTTTGAATCCGGATCACTTATTTTTCATTCCATTTGTCTGGATCACTTTAACCCCTCTACTGAATGAACTGATCCTAAGTAATATACTCGCCATATATAAAACTTTTAGCGCGATGTTTCAACACTTCTACTTCCATTCGTTGCATATTTTCAATCCTTCCGTCCAAATGGATCATCTTTTGCAAAATTTTACTAAAAGGTTTATCACTATTCTTTTTTGCACTACACAAAATTATTTTTCTCCCTTCAATGGCGCTACAGTTCAAGTCGGACCATGGTCTCCTCCAACTTCTGCCTCCACTTCTCTCTTTCCATGGCTGTTGTTTTCCAATTACTTACCTGATACCCTTTCCTTGCATCTCGTTTCTTGTATCGCCGCTACTTTTATTCTGTATCTTATCAATTCTTCTAATAGTTCTGCCTGCGCACCAGGTCTGCACAGTGTCCTTACATTCCATGTACATAAATCGAAGTCCATGTGACGTTGCTTGAGTCGTTGCCGGTGGTTCCGTCTGTTCCGAGGCTGGGTTGGTGGTTTCCTAACAAGTGGTGTTTTCCAGGAGTGGGTTGTTAGCCCTCAGTCCAACCCCCTTTTCGGAGGGCAACCAAGAGATGATAAGACAAAACCAGCCCAATGACACCCTTTTAAATTACATGACCCTGATAAGTATTTAGTATTATATATTTCTTTCGTTTCTAAGGTGGTTTGCATTTTTGTTGCGTGCGCGGATATCTTACAAAACTAATCACAGCGACGAGGTTCTGTAGATATAAAATAAATGGTAGTACAGGTTGTAGCAGATCTACTGCCCAAAAAATAAAAAGTAAGGTACAAAAAAATGTTTAAATATTTTCATGACTAGTCAGGGAAGTGCAACTTTCGTGCCGCATTTTAGGAGTGAAAATAGTACTTTCGCTCCGGTTCAAAAAAAAAAAAATTAATTTAATAAGTAAAACAGATTATCTATTAGTATTTAGTAATGTGTTTCTTTCGTTTATAAGGTAACAGAAAAAATTGTAAATAAGCGTGCGTGAAAATGAAAACTATTGCCTTATATATGTCATAATAAACGCATGTAGTTTAAAACTAATGGAAATATAAATGACTAAACAACCAAATTGGCGAGGTCAAGCATAGGTCTGCTGCGTAACTGTGTCCGCACACTCATTATTCATTTATTATTCTGTAAACTCTTTATTACCTGGCAGAGTAGAAAATTGCTATAAATCCGTCTTCATTTGTAACAAATATAATTTGTTTAGCAAATTTTGAGATTATGCGTGGAAGTATGTTCATATTTATATCTAGGTTTCTCATGGTAGTGCGAAACATATTTTTTATTCTGGTACCAGATACTTTTCTAATTGTTTTTTTGAAGGACGGTTTCAATCTCAACACCGTTTAAATTATTGTGATTGTTCTACTCCTTAATACACCTGGTGTTTCTCTTATATCTCTAACATTGCTTACATGAAAATTTTTTCCTTTATTTGAGTTTGTTTATGGAAATATTGATAAGTGAACCGATAGAAACCCACAGATTAAAATTGTATGCATGTTTTATTAACTAACAACACTAATAAATATAACAAATCAAAATAACGTTTTTGCAAACCTGTTACTACATGTCTATCTCTTAGCAACTAAAAATTAAAAAATTATAAGGCAATTATTGTTGCGCATTGCCGCTAGGTCGGCCCTTGCGGTGCGCTGAAAAAAACTTGCGAAACGTATAATATTCGATAGTACCCACTAGAGGTTTCATTTCATCGGATATTTTTTATTTATATGAATGATACAAATGGGGTCATTTAAAAAAAAAAATGTTTCGATTTTTTTTACATATATGGAATCTGCGACACTTACTATGCATATTTCAATATAATGTACGCCGGAATATAATACTTTTCATTAATAACTTTGTTATAAGATATTCGCGCTGCGAATTTAGTGAACGTCACGAATCAAAAAGCACAAAGTATAATTTTATAGTTCGTGATGTAAAGTAACCTAAAATTTATATAGTTGTCAGAGTAAAAGTGCGGAAATTTTTGTTTTGTTTATATTAGTGTAGAACTATAGGTTTATAAGCCAGAAATATAATTGAAATTACATGACAGTGTAATATATTTATTTATTTAGGTAAAACATGATGAACGAAGTTTAAATTTCGTCCGCAAGAGTGAGCTGATCATACTGATTCGTGATGTATTGGGAGTCGCCACTGATAACAGATGGCAGCAGTAAAATGTGAATAGTAGGGAAAACACTGGATTTCACTACATCTCACAGCATTAGTTTATAGAGTTTATCTTTCAATTTAATATTGTTACCGTAAATTTTAATGAGATATAGTACATAAAATGTGTTTATAGCATTAGGAAATGTATATTAATTTATTTGAATGGAATGTTGAGGGATCTATGGTTGAATTTATTGTACACATTAAATTATTAGTTTTTACAGATTAATCATTGTACAATCGAAAATTACTCTCACGTTCTTACATTTTTAAAAACATATTGGTATATTTAATATTTGCTGTAACTGTTCTCTGTAATAAAATAAAATAATTGGTTTTAATGTTAAACGATAGACATTCTAATGTTACATAAATATATGTACGGTAGAGTGACCATTTTTTTTAAGAATAGCAGTACGAAATCTATGTTCTTTAATTATTAGGTCAAATGTTAGGGCAAAATATGGAAAAATTGTAGCAATACTATTGCTATAATTTTATTGTTATTGCTACAGTTGCTCGTTATTTTCAAAAGTAAACCAAGTCACTAATTAAACGTTAAATCAATTGTGTTATTACTGGAATCTATATAAATAGATTGCATAAATTTTAGTTAATATTTAAATACCAATTCAAATAGTTTATCAGTTCAAGGGTTTAAAAATCAGAACTGTATACTGACAAAATCATTAATAATGTATATTGAAATTTATAGAAATTACTTTAAATAATTTTTTTGCTTTTATTTTAAATAAAAAAACAATAATTTTTGTCTTACTGACGTTTTGGATGTAACCAAAATATCAGATGCTTTTTGTAGGCATACTTCTAGATACAAAAATATTTATTTTCTTTTACCGCTTAATGATATTAAAATAGTATCTCCTCCTATTACCACCTTCAAAAATAAATATTAATATTTTTGAGTATAAAATGCACTACAAAATACTTAGATGAACTATAATCGTTTTACGAAATGATGGAAACAAACGTTCTTGAATAGCGAAATTTTCTTCACAATGTTAAAAATTATTTTCCACAGTTTTTCAAAACTTAGTCTTTTAAGAAATAATGCAGAGATATTTCAGAACTTAAATAATTATCCCACAGTGGTACAAAAGAATTATACTAGTTAAATTTTGAAGAAAATATACAGACTCCTATGCTTTTACTATGCGCATCGACCTTATTACACTAGTGTATAAGGTCGATGAATACGCGACAGTTACAATGTTTTCCCTACTATTTTTTTGCCACCAGATGTCAGCTACTTTGTTGGCGACTCCCAAGAGATTTGAAATCGAAGTCTATTTTCAAAAAAATATATCTACAAAACAATGTATCCAAATGACATGAAAATATTATTTACATATATTGTAGACGGTAGGCTTTCAGGAAAAAAATAAAACAGAAAATGTGAAATGACCCCATTTGCCATTAAGAAAAAAAATATTCCGCCCTAAAAATCAAACCTTGAGAAGTATTTGTCAAGATAATTCCACGATTAAATAACATTTGAACCGATTATACTGTATTAAACTGAATAAAAAAATATTTTATTTATTTGACATATCAAAACATGAAAAGAATCCTTTACCATGGAGAAGGTAAAGAAAAAAATATCCAATTTATCAACTTGCATTTTGTCTTCCTTCCTAGTAGTGTAATTATCGTAAGCATTTATAAACTATTTTATAAAAATGCTTATTATTTATGCACATTTCCAAGTAAGGAACAAAATAATTATTGAAAACAGACCAATTTACGTAATTGAAATTTTTAGCGAATCGAATTGCCTTAACATCTACGTCATAGAATATTTAAAAATAATATTACGGCTGAACAAATAACAATTAAGACTTTCTGAAACTACATCTCGTACGTTTTATATAAAAAAATTGTGGAGGATCCCACTAATGATGTATTTTCGGAATTTTCTGCCTTAATCTTACATTTCAAAACTGAAAACCATTGTACTGTATTTTGTGTATTAAGATATTAATCCAATATTAAAAAGCAAAACAATTTTTTTAGTTTTATGATTTATTCTGACAAAACTACAAATTTATATTTCAAACGGAGTTCAGCCTTTTGTTCTCAGGACTTAATGTTAATTTTTATAAAGGAGACCGAATTTATTCAGAAAATTTAATACAACCCTAAACTGATCATGAACTTGTTATTTATTTATGTTCTCCGTTTTAACCTATAAAAAATACAACTTCTGACACACATATATAAAAAGAGTAAGGCATTGCATAAACAAAAAGAAAAAGAAAACAGATTCAATTCGTATTAAATAATATTGTTCAGTATCTAAATAGAAATAACTAGAACTGGTTCATAAACGTTTTAATAATATTTTATATTATTAAACTGTTTTCTATATAATAATAGGGCAATTGTTAACGCAAAGTATAAAAAATAAATAACATGTCGACAAAAAAATAAGCAAATTAAAAGCAGCCGATCTCAAGAGGGAGCTGGACGAACGAGTGTTGGAGACATCGGGAACCAAGTCTATTCTACTACATCGTCTACTGTAAGCATTAATATAAATAAGCTGGTGAAAATCCTAATGATTTTTTTATTCGAAATTGATAATTTTGTTAAAATTCTGAAATAAAATTCTAGAACTTCTAGAAATTCTTGAGAATTAGCTGAAACTCCTAGAACTTAAGAAGCCAAATTAATGGAAAATTCTACAACGTTCTAGAATATTGAAAGACGGGTTACGGGAAAATTCTAAAACTTTGGAAAATGAATTAGAACAAAATTTGAAAAATTTAAAAATAGAATACGATATAAAAATTGACAAATTACAGAAATTTTTTTCTAAAATTACATCAGCGATTTCAAATTCTGATGTATCTAAACGGATGAAATTCAAAAAAAGATACCAGAAAAAGAAAATAGTTTTAAAATGCATATACAAATACCAGAATTTGACGGTAAGTCATCGGGGCCGAGTTATACAAAACAATTTGAGGCCGTTGCTAAAGCAAATGGCCGGATTTCCAAGGAGAAGGCTACAACGCTGACAGTTTCGCTGCGTGGAGAAGCCATCGATGTCGAAGAAGGATGGCTAGCACGAATATACGATACACTGGACACTTTGACTAGGTCAAAGATTTTTTCTACCCTGGATCTAAAGAGCGGGTACTGGCAAGTATACAGGGTGGCTGATTTTTCATTGTCCAGGCCATATCTCCTGAAATATTAAATATACAAGATAAAGCTAAATAGAAAACTTGTGTAACAAGACCTGGTCTATAAAATAGCGTTAACAGATGTTTTCCATGGCCTACTGATTTGGCGAAAAAATATTTAACTTTGGTTTTTTAAATGGAACACCCTATATATTTTTACGGAATAAGATTCTACATCAATTTCTCTTTACAATTATGTATAACAAGTGGGGGTTTGCATTAAATTTATGTTTAATAATGCAAAAAATAAAATTATATAAGTCTGCTGTGTTTTCTCATTGTTAATCACTATTTTTTTTATAAATCTGATACAAGTGTATATTAGAAGTGTTTTATGGTTTTTATTTAATTATTATTTGATTTGTGAAAACAACAGAGCATATCAACCTTTTCACTATTTGTGAAATTCATTTTTTTTTGTAATTACGAAGTTCAACACCTTTTCAACTAATAAATACTTTTTCCTACGACCACTGTTAAAAATAGTATTTTTAACGGTTGCTTAGCAAGTTAAAAATAACAGTTTATAACACAGTAAATACTTTTAAAACGTTACCATTGACAACGTGATAAAGGAAAAAACAAATTTACTTTTAACACGTCTTATGTTCAGTTGTTCATAACAAATACATCATGACCTGTCAGAAATGTCATTCTAATGCTTAGTTTTTATTTACTAATAGGTACATAACTGGGGTCGTAGGAAAAATAGTGTATGATATTTGTGTTAAAAGTGATTTTATTTCGTTCGTGGAGTTTGTTAAACTCGGCTTCGCCTCGTTTCAAACTTCCCCACTCACTCATAAAATGTCACTTTTAACACTTATATCATAAATAACTATTGTCTGTTCCTTAGCAGTTGTCTACAGGTATAAATAATAAAATAATTGCAAATCACAGCCGTCTCACATAATTTTATTTTTTACATTATTAAGCATAAATTAAACGCAAACCTCCAGTTGTTTTACATAATTGTAAAGAGAAATTGATGTAGAATCTTATTCCGTAAAAACATACAGGCTGTTCCATTTAAAAAACCAAAGTTAAATATATTTCCGCCAAATCAGGCCATGGAAAACATCTCTTAACGCTATTTTATAGGCAAGGTCTTATTACACAAGTTTTCTATTTAGCTTTATCTTGTATATTTAATATTTCAGGAGATATGGCCTGGACAATGAAAAATCAGCCACCCTGTATACAGGGTGGCCCAATGAAAATTATCAGCGCAATTTTTGGCCACTTAACATCAATTTTGCAAAAAACGCTCGAACACGTCAATTTTAGTATAAAGGGGAACACCTGAATGGATTAGTACCAATAGCATAACTTCAACCCTAAAATGGGGGTGGACTGTACCTCAAAATTTTTAAATGGAAAAGGGTGTTAAACATGACACAACTCGAAAGGCCTTTCAATTGTCTTTTCAACAGTTTTTTTTTTAATTTTCAAATCCGATCATTAGTTCCAGAGAAATTTCGTTTAAAAAAATTATCAGGTGTGCGAAACTGCAATCAAGTAGGCTTAAACAAAAAAAAATATCAAATATAGAATATTATTTATTGTTTTTTGTGGATAATTATTGTCAATTAGAAAAAAAATTCTATATAATTATCAATAACAACAAAACAAAGAACATAACCAACAAAATGTTGATGACAATCAAACAAACAATGGCCTTGAACGAAAAAAGTATGTCTCTATTCCGAACATAGATGGACTAGCGGAAAATTTAAAACGTATGCTTGAACAAAATTTAGACATCAACATAACTTTAAAACCTGTTAAAAACATAAAACAACTTTTTAGTACATTAAAAGACAAAGTAGACGCAATGTTACATACTAATACGATTTATAAAATTCCTTGCCTAAACTGTACCAAGACTTACACAGGACAAAGTAAAAGATATTTAAAAACACGAATGACTGAACACAAAAGAAACTCAAACAAAACTAACAATAACGGAACTTGTGCCCTCACACAACACTGTATACAAACTGGACACACTTTCGACTTCGACGGAGTAAATATTTTAGACAAAGAACCTATTTTACACAAACGACTGATACTAGAAATGCTACACATACAAAATGACAATAACAACATAAATTTCAGGACCGACATCCAAAATTTAAGCTCCATCTACTGTAACATTTGTAAATTATTTAAACAAGAGAAATCAAGTTAATCCCTGTAAAGAAAAAATATTGTTAACAATCGCCATTTTACAACAAATTATTTTGTATTACATGACGTGTTTTAATTATTTATTTATTTATTATTTTTTAAATGTATGACGATATCTACTTGATTGATTTTCTGTATATGATCACAATATTTTAAAATAGTCTGTAAGTATTTGTATTTAAACAAAACCACATAATTGTTAAAACATGTGTTTTCCCAGTTTGCCCTGATGATGCTACAATTGGTAGCGAAACGTTGGCCTTAGACTAATAAAATTCATCAGTTGACTGCAATCCTGCTTATTTCTTCACTCCATCATCCCTCCAGTCGCTTAACACCAATTCTTACATAGGGTATTCCATTTAAAAATGACGAGTCATAGTAATTAGAAATTGAATAAATTTGATTCGTTCTTTATTGAACATCCTGTAGTGGATGAATAAATTCTGTTAATAAATGTAAGCTGTATTTCTAACGACAAGGGAGATATCGAAGACGGGTATGATAATACTCAAATTTAGATATTCATAGTCCTACTGCACTGAACTAATGATTTTTTTTAAATGTCGCAATACTCCATTCTCATTCGATCTCTCCTGACATATTCACACATCCCGCAAATATCTCATTCCATAGCACACTTATTGTCTTGACAATGATAAATAAGCAATATAAAAATACGTGTCAATAATTTTTAATAAAAATTCATACAAAATAATTATGAAATTATACACACATCCCTATTTTATTTAATATCTATATTTATTATTGCTTCAGGCACACTGGTCATTGAGTGATCGAAATTCAAATAAAAAAATTAAACTTACAACCCAGTTAATTGAAAAATCTCCAGAATGTTTGCAACCATATCTGAAAATCAGCAGAGTAAATCAACCAATCGGTGAATAAGTATTAGCTTTTTATACTTGCATCCATAACCTTATATAACATGTAAATGTTTCAGGATGTTGGTTAGTGTTTTGGCCTTGTGGATGGAGTGTAGCATTGGCAGCGGCGCCAGGAACATTTCCAGACCTTCATTTGCTGACACTGTTTGGACTTGGTTCTCTAGTTATGAGGAGTGCTGGTTGCACAATTAATGATATGTTGGACAGGGATATCGATAGTCAGGTAAATCTTCATATTTTTTATAGTAATGTGGTTTATACCTTTGAATTTAAAATCTCAAGAAGAAAAGTTGTAATCTAGTGGCTAAATTAGAAACTGCGACGGAAATCGCCAGTTTGAAAACCAAAGTATGACTTATTTCTTGTTGAGTATTTGATTAGGTTGCATGTCCTTACACTAAATTCTAATTTAGCAGCGGGTTTTGCAGTCTATAAAAATAAAATTAAACTGTATTATTTAACTTTTTTGCATATTGGAGTTATGCTTGTGCTTGGTCCCAAACCAGGAAGAAAAAATTATTAGGAATTTTATTCCATCAGTAAGTATTTTCCATCGTACAAATTTTATTGTATTGTATTGTTTACACGACATTTTTGTATTTACATTATTTTCCGTATGTAAATATTTTACCTCATAATTTTTGTATTTCACTATTATATTTATTAAATTTTAAATTATTACTACACAATTTAGAGCATTTTTAAATTTCCTGTATCCCGTATTTTTTTTTTTAGGATGACACGCCACTGTCGAACGGAAATTACGAATAACCATCCGTCATATGCAAAACCCATCCCGGTCACAAGGTTATTCCTTAAATCATTTTTCCTGAGATTTTATATTCAAAGGTTTATGCAGTGGCGGCTTGTGCTCAGTGGCGTAGTTACAACGGGGGCAGCTGGGCAATTGTCCTCTCGCTAGCTTTCGGCAGCGACACTGCACCTTTTTTGCTAAACAATATCAAAAATTTAAATGATCATAATTCCGAATTGCAAAATTCTGGCATATTGGTTTCTTCTGAGTTCTATCGCATTGTTTCGATAATGTTTGTCTAAACCGTGTATGGGCTACATAGGGGCCGGGCACCCCCATTACCAAATTTAAACTAACATAATTGTAAAATAGTTTTGAATAATACTTTCATATTTGGTTCAAAAGTTGATTTGAAAAGAAACTTCAATCAGTTTTTAACCTAGAATTAGCATTTTAAAAAATTTGTTGTTAATATGTAATATTTTTACTTAACACTAAATTAATAAAATGGTAAAAAAATAAATGCTTTTTGAGAGATATTATTTGCGACAAAATATACAAATTTTTTAAGTGTAACTAAATGCGGTACAAAAGTAAGCCAAAACTTCTAATTAAAGACCCTTATTTTGAACATAATATTATCTATCTCATATCAATAAAAACATTATTGGTTCGTTTTTATCCCACATATTTTGTAAAGTTGTATTTACGAAGAAATAACTAATGAAACTAGTATTAATTTTATTTCCCTCCTACACCTGGGCACCCCCATTACTCAAACTCTGTGCACGCCTATGATGGGCTATGTGGGTTATGCTTATAATTTACTGACAGTAACGCCCCACCAGTAACAGCAAAATGGAATAAGAAATAAGTAAAAAATAAAAATTATTTGTTGTTGTTCAGATTTTTGATGCTTGATGGCTTCAAGTTAAGTAAGATATATCTAAGTGATATCTTTGCTTGACATTATAAAGTATAAAATAAGTAATAAAAGGAAGAATCACGTCTGGAAATAAAAAAAAATGCCCGGGAATGAGAGAAATAAAAAAGGGCTTTCGAGAAAGCAAAAGAGCACTTTCAAAATATTAAACATTTATTTTTAAATATGAAAGAAAGATGTTTAAATTTAGATTGATACCTAATACCATTTTATTTTAAATATAGAAAAATGAAAAAATTACAAGTATCTTTTAAAATTTTTAGTAGTTACAATGAAAATGTCGCTACATCATCAATCATCATTATAATGCAAGACAAAAAGCCAAAAAGAAAATAGAAAAATAAAATGTATTGTAAGTAAGAAGAAAGAATACTATATCTGTTAGCGTCAGTGGCGATAAATAAAAATTTAAGAATTATATTTTTTCATTTCACAAAACATAAAGAATAAAATTTTCTTTATAATTTAAATTTAAATTTTAAAGTTAATACGTCTTTCTTTTTTCTGTTCATTGTAGTTTTGTGGCAATACGTATTCGGGTTTCTAATTTTCTCAGTCAAATGTAACAAATCTCTCACTTTAGTTTAAGTTCACATTTTTTCACCAAGAAGGTCCGCAAATAGCAAACATGGAAAACAGAACGAAGCATTTTTGTCGTTACAACCACAAACACAATTGTTTTTAAATAGATGTATTTGTTAAATTGTTTCTCATACGATTTACCGCGACTTTTACCCGAAATTCCTATGTTTAGTTCAGGTTTTGGATGACATTGCTGTTTCATGACAATGGGGTCATTTAAAAAAAAAATGTTTCGATTTTTTTTACATATATGGAATCTGCGACACTTACTATGCATATTGCAATATAATGTATGCCGAAATATAATACTTTTCATTCATAACTTTGTTATAAGATATTCGCGCTGCGAATTTCGTGACGTCACGAATCAAAAACTCACACAAAGATACATCTCACACATACACGTACACCGAGGCGCTACAAGTTGAACGTCAGTGTAAAGCACGAAGTATAATTTTATACTTCGTGATGTAAAGTAACCTAAAATTTATATAGTTGTCAGAGGAAAAGTACGCAGGTTTTTGTTTTGTTTATATTAGTGTAGAACTGTAGGTTTATAAGCGTGAAATATAATTGAAATTACATCACAGTGTAATATATTTATTTATTTAGGTAAAGCATGATGAACGAAGTTTACATTTCGTCCGCAAGAGTGAGCTGATCATTCTGATTCGTGATGTATTGGCAAATGGTGTCCTGTAGAGATTTGAAATCGAAGTCTATTTTCAAAAAATTATATCTACAAAACAATGTACCCAAATGACATGAAAATATTATTTACATATATTGTAGACGGTAGACTTTCAGGAAAAAAATAAAACAGAAAATGTGAAATGACCCCATTGGTCCTGATAAGTAAAATTTGGAAAATTTATTTTTATGTAATTGAATAACTACATTCATTTTGAAACATGTATTTAAACTTTAAAATCAAAGTAAAGGTAAATTTTAATTTGTAAATATTCATATTGCTACTGTTGTATGATAATCAATTTTAACAAATAAGAAGCGTGAATTGCGCCAGATATTAGAAGTTTTTGCAGCTCGTATCAAGAATTGTGTATGCCGAACTCATTCCGATTGTAGACGACGTCTATCGAATCGCGTAAAATTATGTAGTAGAACACCGTAATTAGTCAGCAAAATTGTGAATGTTGCTGGGCGACTACACTATTCAGTGATCATTTGACTGATTGTATCACGTCTCAGCGTACTTGCGCTTATTAAGTCACAATATAATGTAAAATATAAAGAAGTCTTTTTGTTATTTGATTTTTACATATATTTTAATAATGTACTTATATGATTAATTAATAATGCGTATTTTCATTTAATTTTTTTTATGGTTCTGCAGCTCTGCAGTACTTAAGGACGAGTCGCCACTGGATATATATTTATTATTAATACGACTATACGAATAAATCGATTTTTGAAACATGTCGTGAAAAAAATGTTGTGTCTAACACGAAATTATACTACGAGTCTTGTTTTCGCGATTGAATAACAAGTAGTACCGCTACCTCATGCCAGATGACGCCACAAATTTGAAAGAATAAAAAGAAGGTTGTATTCCCGCCTATACCAAGTTCCCGCTCTACGCGCTTCATAACGTTCTTTGTGCCATTACGCGTCACATGTGCGAAGTTAGTCTAGTGTTTTTTCAGTGATATTTTTCAGTTTATTATGGGAAAAAGACGTAAGGAGGAAAAATTGGAGGCGTGGCAGAAGAAAGTAAAAAAACTGCAGAAAAACATTTCGATTTTTTCTAATGAAACTTTAGATAACCTCAATTCCGAAACCAGCTCGGTGCTTGCCGACCAAGACCCGATCGAACAGGTCGAAGGTAAGAGTTTTACAGTTTCCTCGGCGTTGATTAACCTTACAGCGTAGGTTAATTCACACGCGGCGATTGGTGATTTACATATTGTATGTAAAACTGATTTGTCTTTCGTAGACTTTTCCACCATTATCAGCCATGAGGAAATTGTGGACGGCACTCTCGCTGAGAATGTTGCTCCTAATCCACAAGTAAACAAGCAGGTTTTATGCACCTCTTCGGATTCGAGCTCTTCAGTAACCTCGGAAGAGGAAAAAGCTTCCGAAGGAGGCTTGGATGAGGAAACACTCAAGATTTTGGGTGAGATCCCAGTGGAGAATAAGCAGGCTGCCATTAACAAAAATATCTGCAAGCGCTGGAACCACTGGAAAAGAAAAGGTTTGGCAGAAGATGATAGAGAAAAACTTATTTCAAAGTACGTGAGGAAGGGCGAGTGCTACTTAGAGGCACCGTAACTGAATCCGGAGATCGAGGCAACCCTGTCAGCATCTGACAATGTTAGAGACAAACACTGGTCAGATACGCAAAATACTCTAGCGTCCGCCTTGGCTGCCTTAGGACAGGTTATCTCCGGTAAGCTCGAGTCAAACGGGGAAACTGACGGAGTGGAAACTCTACAGCTTCTAAGCGACTCCGGAAAGCTTCTTACTGACGTGCACTATCAGCTTTCGAAGTCACGTCGAGCCTTTGTAATTCCAAACTAACAGACAAGAAGTACAAAAGCCTACCCTCAAAATACCAGGGCCAATCCGGACAGGCTTACAATTCAGGAGGCCATTACAAGACCCTGAGATTCAGAACCCAGCAAGGCCGCAATGGTCGTGGTCCACCTCAGAGCTTCAACACACAGTCAACGAGACCCTCGACGTCGAAAAAGTAAAGGTAAAGCCTTCAGCTCATCTAAAAAACTGTTACGATTCGTGGCGGTCTATTACAAATAAAAAAATTTGTCTGAATGCGATTAAGGGAGTGAAATTGCAATTCTTTCGCAAACCAATTCAAACTAACTTCCCTTCTACCCCTGTTTTAAAAGGCACGGAAACCTTAAAAGATGTTAGACAAGCCGTAAGTGAATTGTTAACTGTGGGAGCTGTCCAGCCCTGTAAACCGATATTAGATCAATTCGTGTCATCTTATTTTTTGGTTAAAAAGTCAAATGGCACGTATAGGTTCGTCCTAAATCCTAAAGAGGCTCAATGCTTATATACGGACTTACCATTTTAAAATGGAACACTATAGCACAGCGGCAGCACTTCTATCGAAAAACGATTTTTTAACAAGAATCGACTTAAAAAACGCCTATTTTTCGGTGCCCGTTCACGAAAGTAACAAAATATGTACGTTTTTTGTTCGAATCACAAATGTACGAATTTGTCTGCCTTCCATTTGGTTTAAATGTAGCCCCCTGGATTTTTACAAAAATATTGAAACCGGTTGTAAATTATCTCCGAGAACAAGGTTTTAGGTCTGTAGTCTATTTAGACGATTTACTTTGTCTGACTCCTTCTCGGGAAGAGTGCATTATTAATACTAATAAGCATGTGGACCTTCTACAGTCACTAGGCTTTACTATCAACCATAAGAAAAGTATGTTATACTCAAGTACAACTATAGAGTTTTTAGGTATAATTGATAACTCAGAAGAATTAACCATGAGCTTACCACCAAATAAGATAATAAAAACCAAGCTAACTATTGAAAGGTTTAGAAATCTGAGTAGGTGTTCAATTCGAGAATGGTCTAGTTTTACTGGTTTAATCAACTCAATTTGCATAGTAGTGTCATACTCTATTCAAAAGGATTCAAAAGAGCAAGATACTTAAACCTATTGTTAGCAGATAACAATTACGATGAATCAATGACTATACCGAGGTCCCTACAGCCCTTTTTTAGGTGTTGGGGAAACAACATAGGGAGAATACCTAATTCCATTCGTCAAGGCGCATTCGTTTGCGAAATTTATTCGGATGCTTCCACATCAGGTTGGGGAGCTTACTCTGGGGGTTCTATAGCCCGAGGTTTTTGGAAAGCCGAAGAGTCTAAGCACCATATCAACTATATCGAATTAGCGGCCGCCATCATGGCGTTAAAATCTTTCGCAGACGAACGCACGAATTGCAATATTCTTTTACGAATTGATAATACTACAGCCATATCGTACATAAATAGAATGGGGGGAGTACAATATGTACACCTAAATAAGATCACGCAGGATATTTGGCAGTGGTGCGAGAAGCGTAATATCTGGTTGTTTGCTTCTTACATTAAGTCTGAAGAGAATATTGAAGCCGATGAAGAATCTAGGATTCGGAACTTAGATACGGGTATGGGAACTAGCTCAGTACGCTTTCGAGTTGATAACAAAAAAGTTTGGCGATCCAATGTGCGATTTATTCGCATTCAGGTGTAATGCAAAATGCGATACTTTTTTTCATGGGGTAGAGATCCAGATGCAACGGGTATTGATGCTTTTACTCAAAACTGGAAATCAATAGACCTTTTCTACGCGTTCCCACATTTCTCAATGGTTTTAAAATCATTGAGAAAAATAATCACAGATAAAGCTTCTGGTATGCAGATAGTGCCATACTGGACGCAACAGCCCTGGTACCCATTATTTCTTTCTTTGTTAAAAGAAAAACCAATCTTACTACACCCCTCACCTAATTTGTTACTTTCTCCTTGCAAGACATTACAACACCCTCTACAGAAGGATCTCTGTTTAATTGCAGGGAATTTATCGGGCGCGCCTTTTTAAAACGGGATATCCCAGAAGAGGTGATAGCGGTTTGTTTAGCCTCAATATCAGACTTAACGCTACAATACACTTCCTCCATAAAACAATGGATTTCATTTTGTGAAATTAAAAACATCGACCCTTTTATCGTAGAAGAGGATAAAGTTCTACTCTTTTTATCGAAACGGTTATCTTATGGCACCCTAAATTCCGCAAGATCAGCGCTATCGTTACTCACCAAGGGCCTTTCGGACAGCTCCAATATAAACAGGTTTTTTAAAGGCGTATTCCGATAGAGACCTTCTCGTCCAAAATATGACGAAGACCTAGGATTAGATTAACTAACAGAACGCTTAGTGATACTCTTAGCCTTAGGTACAGCTCATAGATGTCATACGTTCGTGTGTATACAATTGTCAGAAATAAAACGATCAGAAAAAGGTTATATTATAAAGATTGCCAGTTTGATAAAGACATCGAAGTTAAATGTATTCCAATCTTTGTTAAACCTTTCGTTCTTTCGGGATAACCCGAGGCTTTGTATAGCAAGTACCTTTGTAAGATATATTAAGGTTACGGCAGGGGTGCGGGACAAATGTTCGAGATTGTTAATTACTGTAAAGAAGCCGCATAGGGCGGCTTCTATAAAAACTATTCGTCGATGGATCAGAACAGTGCTAGCGAAATGTGGAATTTCTGATAATTTCACTGATCATAGTACGAGGCACGTCTCTACATCAGCAGCCTTAAATAAAGGAGTCAGTATTAGTTTAATTAAAAAGACGGCGGGCTGGTCCGACGCTTCAATGATATTTGCAAAACATTATCAGAGGGTGGTCCCCACGACGGAAGAGGAATTTGCCACGGCAATAATGCGATAATAATCATCCTTTGTAGATATAATCAATAGTTATACAACAAGAGGTTCGAAAATAATCGAATATACAGTTGAGGACGAGATGTGTTTTAAAGGTAACACATCGAGTCCGCAAACTGTATATTCAGATTATTTTCGAAACTCGAGTTGTATATATTAAGACTATACAACGAATAAATCGACTATATTAAACAAATTATTTACTTGTCAATGTCAATGTCAAAAACTGTAATTGTTTATATTCACGGATGATACGATTAAATATGATTCAACTGTTTCCGGAACACCATTAGTGGTGTTCCGCGAAAACACGACTTAGCAACATAAATAACCGATGTTATACATCGTAACTAAGAAAAACTCAACTATCTGATTGGTCCATTTTCCGATGAGTTGTATAGTCAGTATTATTTTGTTATTCGTTTATAGGTGTTATTAGTTTTTTACATTATGTTGTAATTCTGATAAAAAATAAACATGTAAATTAAATAAACATGTAAATTACTTGTAATGCTCTGAACATCTACTTGTTATTCAATCGCGAGAACGAGACTCGTAGTATAATTATACGATCAAACGAACTTACCTGAAGTGAAATTCGATCGTAATTATATGTAGAGTCTCGTTCAAAGCGATTACGGTCCCACCCAAAAATACAAAGCCTTTTTCCCAACCCGCTTCAAGTAATTTACAATAAGTAATCTTTCTCTAAACTTTATGAAGACCGTAGAGCGGGAACTTGGTATAGGCGGGAATACAACCTTCTTTTTATTCTTTCAAATTTGTGGCGTCATCTGGAATGAGGTAGCGGTATAGTTTGACAAGAGATCTCAAGTTGACGTTTAAATTGTTTTATGGTTGTGGTATCTATTCAAAGTTTTTCCCTGAGTGAAAGAATTGAAAGAAATGTGACCTTTATGCATTCTGTTATAGGGTATATAATTGTACGAAATCCTTTAGAATACACTGTTTGTTCCAGGTACCCAGCTAAGCACTGGATTTGGAAATCCTAAAGTAACAATAGCATGCCTAACTTAATATAGATGGATTACTGTACAACATGGAAATAACTAGACAGGGATGTATTTAAAATTTTAATACCGTGTTTTAAGAAAAATACTCCAATAATTGTCACAAGTTGTGGTAACGTTGATGTACACTTGGTAATAAAAACATTATGTTATAGCAGTTTCGCTTTTATGCAAAATTTTTTGGCAATTCCACGAAGATAATGATTATTGCTAAGAAATTAACGGTATTAAAATTTTAAATACATCCCTGTCTAGTCATTTCCATGTCGTACAGTAATCCATCTATATTAAGTTAGGCATGCTATTGTTACTTTAGGATTTCCAAATCCAGCGCTTAGCTGGGTACCTGGAGCAAAACTTTGAATAGATACCAAAACCATAAAACAATTTAAACGTCAACTCGAGATCTTTTGTCGTACTATACTACTTGTTATTCAATCGCTTCGAACGAGATTCTACATATAATTACGATCGAACTTCACTTCAGTTAAGTTCGTTTGATCGTATAAGAAAAGCACTTTTCCAAAAAGATACGTATTCCTCTCTAGTTAACAAATAACCGTTCAACGGTTGAGAAATTTTAATTTTTATCGATTAGGTTTGTAAGGTAGTAACTTATATTATGTTATACAAATTACTGATCCGTAAGTGATTTCTTAACAAACGAGGAATCCAGTGTTTTACCGCTCTTGGATTGTCAGAGAGTACTTATTACTTATAATACTTAAATAACTTATTTGTTTTAGGTAGCTAGAACAAATGACAGGCCTTTAGTAAACGGAACTATGGATATGAAACAAGCATGGATGTATTTAGCTGGACAGCTAAGCGTAGCACTCATGATTCTTTTGCAGTTAAACTGGTATAGCGTGTTCCTCGGTGCTAGTTCCTTAGGTAAACCAAATTTATTTCAAAAATTAAATTATCATATTTCGTATAGTTCAATATACTTTTTAAACCTTATAATTTTTTTGGTTTTAGAATAGAGTGTAGCGTGGTATACAGGGTGTATCAGCGAACATGGACCCCCACTTATTTTGTTATTATACTAAATAGAAAAAAATTCTTCGTATAAAAGTTTTATAATATAAAATATACTACAGGGTGGCTCAATGAAAATTATCAGCGCAATTTTTGGCCACTTAACATCAATTTTGCATAAAACGCTCGAAAACGTCAATTTTAGTATAAAGGGGGACACCTGAATGAATTAGTATCAATGGCATAACTTCAACCCTTAAATGGAGGTGGACTGGACCTCAAAAATTTTAAATGAAAAAGGGTGTCAAACATGACACAGTTCGAAAGGCCTTTCAATTATCTTTTCAACAGTTTTCTTATTTTTCAAATCCGATCATTAGTTCCAGAGAAATATATGAATTCTGAAAAATGGCGGTTTTAATTATACCAGAATAATGGAATCGGTTCCTATTTAAAAAATAAAAATTGATAATCGTTGCTTGTAAATCATTTTTTTTTTCTGTCTATGCCTTGAAATAGTATATTTAATATAATAAATTTTTTATGTAAAAAATGTTTCTATTCCTTCCAATAAAAAAATCAAGGGGGGGGGGGGGGGGTCGTTTACGATGATACATCCTGTATACATGGAGTATATATTAGCACTACATTTAGACATTAGCATTTTTAATTCATTAAAATGTTATTTTTTTTTTCTATTAATGTTGCTACGAGACGAGACTACAGGTTGGTTTCATCAGTATATATATTAGTTTCGAGATGTCTCGATGTCGAGTTGGTCTACTCTCGATCTCGACTCTTCTTTGTTTATTAGTACATATTTGTTAATAATAGAAATTTATTCGTTAAATATGGACCTAAATAATAATATCCTCATTTCTGAATTAATTTCGTATGAAATACTGTCGTATTTAGTGCACCAAATAGGTATAGTGCTGGACAACATAATTGAGAATTGGATTACCTGACCCCCTGCTAGCATACCGTAAACAAGGGATTATCCCCAAATTTATGGTCTAGAAATACAGAGACTGATTTCAAATTTTTAAATAGATATATACAATACAGGTATAAATGTTTAGTTTATACGTACGAAAACAAAAATATTTTTATTTTATTTTTGTAAAAAATAAAACAAGTCAAGAAAATTATATACATTATTATACATATTAAATAATAATCACCAGTATTCGACATAACGTAAAGATAATAAGTAAATCGTGTATAAGTTAATAATTATTCTATATCACTACACTCATCACTTTCGCTGTCGCCGCAATTGTTTACATTTATTACAAACTGGTTCGTTGCATTACTAATTCTATGATATTCATTTTCAATATCAACTACATGCCGGACACTATTAGACCATTGTTCTTTTGTTATCTTGTCTACGTTTTGTTTAATAAGAGACGAAACTTGGTCATTGCGAATTGGTGCACAGCTATGTCTCCTAATACTATTTTTTAATTGACCCCATATTAACTCAATTGGGTTAAATACACAATAATAAGGTGGTAAACGCAAAACTGTATGACCTAATTCTTCTGCCATGGAATCGCAAACATATTGTTTTTTAATATTCGTTGAATGTACAACTTCAATTAATTGATTTTTCGTATATGATTCTTCGAAATATAAATCATTTTTTATTAAAAATTCCATAATTTCTGACTTTGTATTTGCCATAGTTGGAATTTTATTAATTTGACGAGAATGGTAGCTGGCATTATCCATGACTATAACACTATTTTCTGGAATGTTTGAAAGAAGTTGATCTTTGAACCATTGTTCAAAAATATTTGAGGACATATTGTCATGATAATCAAACCCACAGTCTTTAATATTCTTCGCAGACATTAATAGAGAATTCGGTACCCATCCATTTGCTGACCCCGCATGTAATATAACTATTCTTTTTCCTCGAGATACAGGAACATTTAAAGCACAGTCATTTGAATTGTCAGTCCATCCTTTTTGCACTATGTCATGAGTGTCATACCATGTTTCATCTAAATAAACTACTGGTCTATTTTCTTTTCGAATTTTCTGTATATTTTCTAAATATTTAAATCGTAGTTCTAGGATTCTTCTTGACTCCATAATATATTTCCGTCGGTCAACTTTTTTATAACGAAAACCCATAGATTTTAATGCACGATAAAGAGATTTTTCTGAACAATTAATGCCTGTATTATTATCCTTTAACCGTTGATGTAAAGTGGAAACTGTAGGTACAATCTTTTCTTCATACAGGGTATATACTTTTCTTCTTATTACGTCTTGTTCAAAATCACTTACCACTTTCATCTTACCTTTATCACATCTTTGTTTTCGGCATACGACGCCAATTTTTACAATTCTGTGTACTGTTGAATATGGCACTTTGGTTAATTCCGCCGTTTTCGCAATAGCATTATTCACATTTTCAGTTTTTAATGATTCAAAAACATTCACAATTATTTGTTTGGCGTCGTTCGATAAATGCAAGCGCGGAACACTAATACTTCCTTCGTCATTCTGCACTACATTATCAGTTTCTTCTTCTATTTCACACTCCTCATGCCAAGGTCTCCACATTGTCGATATTTAGTTTTGAATTTCACGACTCTAACGCTTATGCAGTTAGATTTCAACTGAGAAAACCCTTATATTAAAAGTCTATTTATAGTTGTACTGTTGCGGTAAATTTAAAAGTAAATCAAAACTAATCCAGCCTAATGAGAAATGGTTAATTTTCTTGCCGTCTTTGATCCTCATTACACTTATAAGAATAAGACATTTTCCTTAATACCGCCCCTAAATATTTACGACTCATCACCCGTTGTGATGGTTAGCCGCATCCATTACCTGGCTTATGGGATTAACCAAATATCTTGTCCTATACTATAAATACTAAACCGTCTCTACCCGTAGAGCATTTATTTTCCAACACTGAAAGGCGCGAACAATTCAAATAAGTAGTGATGAGAAAAGTATTGAAAAATTTTAGATATAAAATATCGAAAAACGCCGAAAGTAAAAGATTTTATTATTAAAGTAATAAACAAATACAATAATGATGAACTAAGTACTAATGTTTATATGTACATTAAAGAAAAAATGTTAACTGAATTAATAACTGTGTTTGAAAACACACATTACACACTAAATAAACTGTATGCAGACAAGGAAAATATTTGAGCAGAAAAACAAAATTTATTGTTTTTATAATATGTACAACACATCAGATTATAAATGATAAACTAATTATTTAAAAAAATATATTTTTTTCTATTGTGATCTAGTATTTTAACAATATATTTGACATAATTTCTATAAGCTCTGAGTGCTTGAAATATTCGATTCGGGTGGCTTTTACCTGCTTGGCGCTCGGACAATGGGGAAGTTTAGCGTGGTTGAAATTACATGTGAAATATCTTTTACTCGTAAGTAGTGATGTAAAATGACAGTCATTTTAAAATAAAGTGACGTGACAGTCATTTTATAGATATTTTTCAGTCATATTGAATCATTTTGGTCATTTTATTTTTTTAAAATATTTTAATGAAAAAATATAACATAAATTCATTATTTCATATTAAGTATATATATTTTCCTTTCTTCTGCTCTTTTCTTGCTTCATTTTTTATAATTTGAGGGCAAGAATTGCATTTAATTAAATGATTCAGCATACGTGTAGCGTGCAGCGCGTAGGATGTCTTACAAAATTTACATTCGTATTTTGGTATTTTTTCAATATTGCTACAATTAGTACTAGTAGTAATACTAACGAAATATTTAAACGCAATACTTTTCTTTTGCATTTTCACTAGTACTTTCTTTACTAAACGCTGCCTTGTAGGTAGTTGTTATGACTGTAATTGAATGTTCACGCTTATACTCGCCCTGTCGCGCTGTACTGATGTACGTAGCAGCATTTAATAAATAATACTATATTATTTATTAAATGGTAGCAGTTCGTTTTTGTTCGTATATGTCCGTGACCGCCATTTTCACAACGAAAAACGCGTCATTTTAAAAATGACACTTGTGTCATTTTCAAAATGACAGAAAAGTGACGGTCGCGTCATGGAACTAAAATGATCTGACGATCATTCTCAAAATGATCGTGACTGACCACTGTCATTTAATCCACTCGCATCACTACTCGTAAGTACATGAATAATTATAACTTAAAATGTAATTGAATGTTAAAATTATGTTGCCAATTATTTATAATTAATGATTTATCTTCGAGCCACACTGACGTTACAAGTGAGTTATGCGCTTGCGCAGAAGGGATGGTGAGACCTGACTTTTTGAACGTAGGTTGTATTTTGAGGCATTACACCACATGCTTCTCTGTTGCCATGAGAACCCAGCGCGCGCTGGTTAAGATAGACGATACGTTCTCCGCGAGCCACACTGACGTCATTTTTGTATAAAATTTCATTTTTTGAGAAATCTAGGCATCTTTGGGTGAAATAAAATGTAGAATATAACTTTTGACTGCAATCTTGATAAAATAAAGAAATAAAAAAAATACGCTAAACTTCCCCATTTTAGTGCGACACCAGTGCCGAGCATGACGTCACATTTCCGAGTGCAATCAGTGCATCCCAATCGAAAAGGGTTATTACTTTAATAGTCCTAGTCCGTGACCGGCGCTGCTATGATTTATCTTGATAATGGAACCGCACAATTGACAACAATGGAATAAATTGCAGAAAACTTTAAATTTACCTCAAAAATTTTATGCTGTTTTTAACATAAAATTTTAACAGTGGAGTCGTGTACTCTTATTTTTATATTATTTTAAATGAAACTTCGTTAAATTTTCATTCAATTCGTAATACTAATGGCCGGTTGCATCAATATTACTTAAATTTTAAGTATCCCTTAAATAGGCAATATCACATAAGAATAAAATGTCAAATGAGCTATTTAACATTGCTATCAAAATTTCGATTAGCATTTTTTTGTTTAAGTGTGCTTAAAATTTAAGTCTTGTTGGTGCAACTGGGCATAAAAGGTGTAAATTGTATTTAGTTTCGCTGCATTTTATTTTTAATGTTAATTTGACCACTGATTGTCCCTGAACGGAAAAGAGATGGCAGCATAGTCGACTGGGACATGTTCTGCGATTATGAAATGTGCACTAGACACTAAAAAATTTATAGCGTTCGTTAAAATTCTACAGCGGCTCGCAACGTCGCAACTAAATATACATTACATTACATGTTACATTAAAAAAATATATAATTGAAAAGTTGAATAGTAGTAGTAGTAGTAGTAACAACAAAAATAAAAAAATAACAATGCAATAAAATAGAATGGAACAAATTATATAAGATAGGACAATAATTCTGGTAGTCAGTTAATGTTTTGAAGGCTTTATTTCTGCTACGACCGACCTGTTACACTGGGAGGGATAAATTGTTAATGAAGCAATGATGGCTGATTTACTAAATGATGATGATGGCCAATGATGATGTAACAGGAATACAATACACACAATACGATGCGGTGCGAGAGAAACATAACAATTGTGTGACGTCACAACTGCATTGGACATTTATTTCAAATATCTCGTAAAGAAGAAATTATTAAAACAATGTTTCCCTTTATCTTAATTGCTATTTAAGGGGACATACTTTAGGTGTAAAAAAATTGTATTTTTTTTTGGTACATTGCGACGCCTTTTTCGCATTTCCCTATTTATAGCTCCTCGTTCTTTTTGCCACTGTTGTTAAGTTTACGGTCTCGTTACCAAGCAAAATGATTGCAGGACATAACATAACATTTACTATAAAATAACTTCCGAAATCATATTATACGTTTTTCCTATTATTTAATACCCTAATACTCAAAAATATTTATGTTGATTAACAAAATATATTTCAGTTATTAATTAAGACGAAAGTTGATACTGATCTCATTTTGGTATAAACTTTAATATTGAAACTTAAACAAAGAAAAAACGAGGTCATACGAGACAAGACCGAGAGATTGCAACACTATTTACTATAAGAATATACTGCAAACGACATAAATATGTATAAATTTGTAGGGTTGGTGGCGACATATCCAGTTATGAAACGAATAACTTATTGGCCGCAAGTTATGCTGGGTTTGACTCTAAATTGGGGTATTTTGCTGGGATATTCAGCAGTGCATGGCACACTTGATTGGTCTGTTTGTGGTCCAATGTATATTGCAGGAGTATGTTGGACTATTATTTACGACACTATTTATGCTCACCAGGTAAGTTTACTTGATTTTACTGCTGTAGGCGAAGCGTGATACCTACTTGGAGTAAGGAAAGCAAAATTGAACAAAATTTTGAATGATTCCGTATATAGTTTTCTTATTTTAGTTTTCTAAATAAATACTGTATATTTGGCGCAGTTAATACTCACATCAGCAATTTCTGCTGCAAGAATGATTAAACTTTTATCTTGCATCTTTGTCGTATTCACGTGGCATAGATATCTTCGCCTAACAAACGACAAAAATGAAATATAAACTGCAGTGTAACCGCGGTAAAGGATATTTTCAACTATATAAAAAACTAAATATAAATAAATCATTCAAGTCATCCCTGTCATTTATTAAAGTGATTTTGGCATCTACAATTTGTGCTTCTTTGTGTGTTAGCAGTTTCTTAGTTTATTCTACAACTTTTTTCGTATGTTTCATCCAGTTTTATATTTGTACATAATACTGTCACTTTTGGCATTTATTTACTTCAAAAATCACATGATTTCACCCGACAAAATGGTATCTTCTATCCCCCGTCCCCTTCAACGATTTGAATAATATGGTTATAATTGTTGACGTAAGAATCAACTGCTGGAAATAGAGTGTACGTTTATTGTTTATATTATACTTATTTTTGAGATGTATATATTTTATCCTCCACACATTTTATATTGCTCGACATTGTACCTTGCACACATTCAATCTTGCATACATTTTATTCTCCACATTTTTAATCCGCCAAAAAAGTTATCTTACACACATTTTATCTTACAAATCATTTTATCATCTACACATTTTATCTACGCTTCCACTAATTTTATGTTCTACAAATTTAATCTTTTACACATTTTTTCTTCAGAAACATTTATTAATACTGAATATTATATCTAATTATAAATATGTTAATTGCTTGGGCAATAAAATGAAAGACAGGCACAATTATAATATTTTTTCGATGAAATGTTACGAAGATAAAATGTGTGGGACAAAATGAATGGAAGATAAAATGTGTGAATGAAAAATGTGCGCAAGATAAAGTGTGTGTTAGATAACTTTTCTTGCGGATTAAAAATGTGGAGGATAAAATATGTGCAAGATTAAATGTTTGTAAGAAACAATGTTGACCAATATAACATGTGTGGAGGATAAAATGTATACGATTCTTATTTTTTTATTCCTTCTTTCCTTTTTTCCTCAATATATTGGAGGTGGGTGTTGAGTTTTCTATCGTTGCTCTTCTACACATTTCTTTCCATTTCTCACAACATGTGTTTATTATGATTGTCCCTACAGAAAATCCCTGATTAATTTCTGCTTCAAAATCATTATATTTTTGAAAAATATCTAAATGCTTTAATTTAGCGGCATTTTCACTTAATGATTGAAGCACTAACTACTAATTTTATTGTCATTATTGAGTAGTTAATTTCGAAACAACGGTTTTAAATATTTTTACAGAAGAACGGCGTTTCTACATCCTGGGCAGCGGGAACGGTTTGCGTCCGGATGAATTGCATACATTGCTTATTTTAAAGGTAGTTTTAGTATTTTTTGTCGTTTTATTCGTTAATATACTGTATTGCGAATACTACCAATTATTTTATATGATAAGTTGAGTGTTGAGGAATTAAAAGTGCGACTTCAGTCTTCGAAAATAAAGATTAAAAGTTGAAAGTATAAAAACATACATCAATTAACTTTCACATAACTGAAGTTAAAACTAAAATATTATTATTATTCTTGCTTCCATTGTTTCCATAGACGCTTCGCCACTGCCTTGAAACCGAAATTAAAATAAACTTGTATTATTTCTGCAGGATATTAATGATGACATTTCACTTGGTGTCAAATCTACAGCTATAAAATTTAGAGAAAACACTAAATATTGGTTAACTGGGTTTTCGACTGCAATGATCAGCAACCTCACTTTAGTCGGTTTAATAGCCGACCAAACGTGGCCATACTATTCTGCTGTCGTCTTGGTAGCATCTCATTTAGTATGGCAGGTATTATACATGAAGCAGAATTGGGCTATAGCTATGTTACTTTAAATAAATTGTAGCTGTAGCTGTAGTTTAATTTTCCTTTAGAATAGCTGGAAAGTAGCATTTTTTAATAGTTTAGAGCTAGCTACATATATTCAATTTAATATAGCTGTAGCTGCACTTTTTGTGAATAGCTTGCCCAGATCTAATATGAGGGTATGGTAAAAAGTTCTGGGCTTCACATACAAGTAGCGCTTTTATGTCAATTTTTTCGATGATCTTATAGGATTTCATTACCACATACCATAGTTCCAAGTCGCTCTGTTTTTTAGTATTAGTTTGACCGTCTGTTATAATAGAATATACAGGTAATCGGTAGTCCCCCACATACATAAGTGCGCTATTAGTTGTGGAATTTAACGTGATACGAAAACTTTTCACGATATATTATTTAGGATCAAACTTAGAAGATAACATATTCGCAACTCCAATATTTGCAAAAAAGGAGGAAGAAATATAGAAAAATAAAATGTAGGTGTACCAGATATGCTAAGAAACGAGGTATGAAAATATTCATCATTTGTATCAGATTGATTCAAAGATTTTGGTCTGCACATACTGCAAAATACAACAATGCAAATCACCATATGTAGTGTAACAATTACAAGAATGCCCGAAATGACACGATAGCACATATTTTCTGTGATTCCTTATCGTGTACTCTTGACATTTAAGCTAGTCGCCCACTAGATTGTGCCATGCAGCACCACACTAACTTAAAGAAAAATCTTCTTGTGATCTTTAAAATAAGCCAGTAACCTAGGGCTGTACAATCAGAGAAATTTGTGGTCGATGATCGATCTTTATTTTTGATAAATCTTATCAGTCGATCTATCAGAAAAAAATCGATCCAAATTATTCAGATCGATCTGGACTGATCTGATCGATTCTTATTTTTGTTCTGATGGATCTGATCAATCTTGACTGAACTGATCCTCAACTACAAATCGATCTTCATTAATAAAACTGCAATCAAAGTTCATTATCCATATATGAGAAATATGAAATAAAAGTTGAAATCGTTCTACCCAGGTCCAAATGTAAACTAGGCATACTAACATATTGACTGATAAATCGGGATCGAACGATCAAATTAATTTATCAACCAAATCGATCAAATAATCAAATCGATGAATCGATCACATCGATGAAACGATGAGATCGATATTTCTCTTACTGAGATCATTTCGATCGATTTTTTCATCAAACCGATCTGATCGAACATTTTTCGCAGCTCTATAATTAACCACTAGGCCCCGCCGCGCTGACCGAAACATATTTCGCTTGTGCACTTCTAATGTAATCAAGTGGATCTACGCCCACTGCTTTGAACGGTCTCGCATCCCGCTGGAGAATTTCCGCAGTAAAATTCTCCAGATTTTTAGAGCGGAAATTTCTGTTCGTTAAGCGGAAGGAATCACAGAAAATATGCGCTATAGTGACATTTCGGACTCACTTGTACATGTTATAACTGCTTGTGTTTTTGTATTTTGTACATATGTGTACAATCCCTTTTCTTCGTATATTTAGTACATCCAGATTTTCTTTTCTATATTTCATCTTCTGAACTTGATTTTCAATCATTTATCGTGTAAAATTTTCACATAAAATACAATCCCGCAAGTAAAAGTGCGCCTATTTGGGCGACCTCCTAAGAAACGGCGCACGAAATTTTCCCTACGGCGTTTCGGCCTAGTGAACGACTAACTTTGTACGCCTATTAAATTATACACATTTATTGTTGCACTTCATTTAGACTTATTTCATTTGATAGTGTTATATGATCCTTCAATCAGTCCCAAATTTAATTACAACATTCTACGACTATTTCTTTTTGAGTTATATGAAATATTAAAAAAAAAATCCTTCGCGCAATAGTATATTGTGTTATTAAGAGTAAAAGTGATACTTTATGTGACGACACTTTTACTCTGAACAACACATGCTATTTTTTCTTCAAACTTAGAAATTTTAAAAAATGAACTACTATTTGACGTTTAATATGTAGGTTACCTGTCAGTTATTCATAATTTTTAGTAACTTTATTCTTAGGTTATCTAGTTTCTATAGTGACATTTAGGGCGATATTACAGATTTCTATTGTACAAGTTACTTCTTATTGGCTGATTCTACATACGGCGGCGAAGAAATTAAACGGCGGCTAGAATAAAAAATTATATTACGGAGGCATAGAAATTAAACTTTAACCTTGTCAGTCACGTTACAGAAGATGTCACTTTTATGACGTTTGAAGAAAATAGTATATTGTGTTATTAAGAGTAAAAGTGATACTTTGTGTGGCGAGCATGGAAGTTTGCACGACGAGCGAAGCGAGTCGGACAATTGCATGCGAGGCACACAAAGACACTTTTACTCTGAATAACACATGCTATTTTTTCTTCAAACTTAGAAATTTTAAAAAATAAATTACTATTTGACGTTTAATATGTAGGTTACCTGTCAGTTATTCATAATTTTTAGTAACTTTATTCTTAGGTTATCTAGTTTCTATAGTGACATTTAGGGCGATATTACAGATTTCTATTGTACAAGTTACTTCTTATTGGCTGATTCTACATACGGCGGCGAAGAAATTAAACGGCGGCTAGAATAAAAAATTATATTACGGAGGCATAGAAATTAAACTTTAACCTTGTCAGTCACGTTACAGAAGATGTCACTTTTATGACGTTTGAAGAAAATAGTATATTGTGTTATTAAGAGTAAAAGTGATACTTTATGTGACGACACTTTTACTCTGAACAACACATGCTATTTTTTCTTCAAACTTAGAAATTTTAAAAAATGAACTACTATTTGACGTTTAATATGTAGGTTACCTGTCAGTTATTCATAATTTTTAGTAACTTTATTCTTAGGTTATCTAGTTTCTATAGTGACATTTAGGGCGATATTACAGATTTCTATTGTACAAGTTACTTCTTATTGGCTGATTCTACATACGGCGGCGAAGAAATTAAACGGCGGCTAGAATAAAAAATTATATTACGGAGGCATAGAAATTAAACTTTAACCTTGTCAGTCACGTTACAGAAGATGTCACTTTTATGACGTTTGAAGAAAATAGTATATTGTGTTATTAAGAGTAAAAGTGATACTTTGTGTGGCGAGCATGGAAGTTTGCACGACGAGCGAAGCGAGTCGGACAATTGCATGCGAGGCACACAAAGACACTTTTACTCTGAATAACACATGCTATTTTTTCTTCAAACTTAGAAATTTAAAAAAATAAATTACTATTTGACGTTTAATATGTAGGTTACCTGTCAGTTATTCATAATTTTTAGTAACTTTATTCTTAGGTTATCTAGTTTTTATAGTGACATTTAGGGCGATATTACAGATTTCTATTGTACAAGTTACATCTTATTGGTTATACGGCGGCGACAATATTAAAGTTACATCTTATTGGCTATACGGCGGCGACAATATTATACGGCGGCTAGAATAAAAAATTATATTACGGAGGCATAGAAATTAAACTTTAACCTTGTCAATCACGTCACAGAAGATGTCACTTTTATGACGTTTGAAGAAAAAAGTGTTTTTTCGGCACTGCCGATTGTAATACAACAGTGAGATGTAAAACTACATATTATAGCAGTCCCATATATAAAATTGCAACATTCTAAGGCTAATTATTAATTGGAGATATTTATGTGCATACAGATTTCTTGCCAAAAGTAGTCAAAATGGATTTTAGGGATAGCTAAAATAAATATTTCTGTTGAAATCTAAAAACCCAAATTGTTTACGAATTCAATACTTCTTTTACTTCGTACAAGGAAGTAAAATATATTTGATCACCTTACATTTTTTTTCCATTTTTGGAAAAGTAGCTGGTTTCTTTACTTTAACAGAAATAGTATGTACCACAGTGACTTAAAAATTCTGGACAATGATATCATGCAACGCCAACTAAAAACGTTAACATAAAAGAGGTATTTCTGTGTGACGCCTGGAACTTCTCGGACTACCTTTGTATAATCCAATTCTAGTTATTTTTTATTTTACATATATTATATTTCAGATTTATAGTTTGAACATCTCAAGCCCTCAAGATTGCAGAAGTAAATTCATTTCAAATTTCCATTTAGGTACGATTTTGTTTATTGGTATTGTAATGGGAAACCTCTTGAAAAATATGGAAATTCAGAATAATTCAATTTAAAAATTGAAATTTTAGGTACTTAAATGTAAAATATTCAAGTTTACAATTTCATAACAAAAATGTCTGTTCACCAAATTAGTAAGAGTTATAATTTCACACTGTAGAACAAAATAATATAATTTGATATTTTACATATTAAATACTTTTTAAGGTATTTATTAAATTTGTACCACTATACCCTTTTACACTCATAAATCCCCATTTAAAATTTTCTATTACATTTTTTATGCTATTGTATAATTTAGTGTTTTAACGTGAATTAAATATTTCTAATGATAATATTTACTATTTTATTTTCATGTTATTGCCATTAAGATTTTAAATATGTATGGTATGCCAGAACTGCATGGGTTTTTATTATCATAATGGAACCGGAAACTTCACATTGGTCGAGAAAATAGATATCAGGGAAATGCGAAAATGTTGAAGATGAAAAGCGTGATTTATTATCCTGATCTTACGGTTACAGACAGAATTGAATACTTTATAAACCTGAAGTTTCAGTCGCCTACTTACACGCTTTTATTTCAAACACAATTTAAAAGTATTTTATATTTTAATATATTAAAATATTTCTATTAATACAAAAAACAAAATACTAATTTTCAATGTTTGAAATATATATTCTATTTGAAATACATAAGTCTAAGTATAAGTATTTGAAATACAAATTTGTATCTAAAATATAATCCGTCGCGCAGGTATACTCGTACACGAGTTGAACAAAACAATACGAATATTGGGGTTTCTGTTTTCTGCGTATTTTCTTTCTCTAAACAAACGCACACTATTATTGGTATAGTAAATAACATTCAGTCTGATGCGACCGACGGAATAGGTTGGAGGACGGAGGTTTCAGTAAAAAGATATGATGGAGTTTGAGTTAGCATCTACCTCGGAACTAAATACAAATAAAATTCCAATTATATTAAATGGGAAATTTTTCAAAATCATTAAAAACGATGACGATAAGAAAGTGATTGTTGAATGCATTAAATATAATGGTTTAGGGAATTTGTACAAAAAATATTTTAAATACTCAAATGTATTTGAAATACTTAAGTATTTGAAATACTTAAAGTATTTGAAATACAATATTAAGTATTTTAGTATTTGAAATACTAAATATTTGAAATATATAAAAAATAAAGTATTTTACCAATGACTTGTAATACTTTTGTTCGGTATTTTATATTTTGTATCCGAAATACTTTTTGTTGACTATTTTATACAACACTGGCATTGCGTGTGGAAGAGTGAGATGTATACTCTGTCGCACGTAATGTGGATTATGAGACCTTTCAACTAAAGTCAACATAATACGGATGTGAATGCGGTTATGTTTAACGCAATATTAGTGATTCATAAATTAGTCAATATCTTAGTGTGTCTTGGTCAAGGGTTTGATTTCATTATGCATATAAGTGATAAAGAAGTTCAACCTTCGTTCGTGGTTGCACACGGATGTGTTTGTGTCCTCGTTGTGGTAAAGGAGCGCATGTGAAAAGGGGTATATGACGTTATAAAGCAATATATAACACGGCTCTCTGAAGTACAAAGACAATTATAGGCCAATTCTGAACAAGTCTGTAAGCCTTACAGATCTGTAAATTTGTAAAAAACTAACAAAAACGCATTTATTTTTGTTGATTAATATAAAATTATACATAAGAGTGGCTACTTTCGTTGCGATTTTGTTCAATATTTACAGATTTACAGATCTGTAAGTCTTACATATTTGTTCAGATTTGGCCTATTAGTCTCTTTGCATTTGGCAATTAGTGGTGTTTGTGTTAGACACATCATTGTCTTTGTGCTTAGCACAGCCATTGTAAGCGGTTAAGATGGACCTACTGACTATAAACTTGTAAGTAACTGTTACATTATTTAACTTGCTGTTTTAAATTCTGAATATAACTATCCATACGCTTATATACTGGTATTATTTCTAACCCGATAATATGTGCTTATATCTATTGTCGGGGCTGATCTGGAGTTTGAGTCTGGATCTTCAAAGTGAAATTACGCTGAGACGTGACATTAGTTGATAGAAAATTCTACAATTTGAGAACAGAAGTTAACGGAAAATTCTCGAACATTGGAAGAAAAATTAACAACAAATTCTAGAACTTTGGAACAGAATTTAAAAGAAGAATTAGCCGAAAATTCTAGAATATGGGAAGAGAAACTAATGAAAAAATTCTAGAGTTTTGGAAGATAAACTAAACGAACTATTTAAAGAAAGTTCTAGAAATTTAGGAGATAAATTGGAATAAAAAATAGAAGAATTTGAAAGATGAATACGGTATGAGGATTGCAGAATTACAGAAAAATGTCTTCAAAATTACGACACCACAGGTTTCAAAACAGATGAAATTCAGGAAAAGAAAACAGAAAAAGAAAATAGTTCTAGAATCCATATAAAAACACCAGAATTTGTAAAACAATTTGAAGCCACTGCCAAAACATCCTACAGATGCTAAAAGAAGATGAGTAAGAAGACTATCACCAACTTGTGAAACGATTGGATATGTGATATAGCAATGCGCATCTGGTGTAGATGTATCAGACACAACTAAAAACCGGTACCAGAGTTCCAAAGAAAATCTTCAAGAATTCAAAGCTGATATAGCTCGTTTGGTTCGTCTCGCACATCCTACAGCTCCTGACAGCCTATTGGAATGTCTGGCCATCATTTATCTATGGGGTCCGAGACGATGAAATTCAACAAGCACTGCGATTGGTTCGACCAAAAACTCTGGATGACGTTCTTTCATATGCCTTAGATCTTGAAGTAGCTAAAAAAGCTTCACGTAACCAGTCACGAGTGCGAAATATCGATGCTGAGAGGTACGAAGACACCGAAGTCATAGAAGACAAAAAATAAGTCACTTCCGATATGTTTGCTATTCTCGCGCGAGCTTTCACACAAATATAAAACAAATCATGTACTACGCCAATTTTAAATAAAACTATTCTATACTCATAAATTTTAAGCTTACGCTTATAAGGCAAGTAAAGATAACAATAATAAAAATAAAAGAAGCTTATTTGTGGCCCTTGATGCAGATAGATGGCTTCCACTAACGGCTCAGGAAGTCCGATGACGTCAGATCCGGTAAGCAATATGGCGAGATCTGGACTTCACAAGAATGCTGCAGGCTAAACTCGAAACTTCCTTTGCACGGGATAGCACCTTGGTCCACCGACAGTTCCAAATGAATTTAAATCCAAAATTAAATCCCAGCTACTCACTTCAGGTCTATTTCGCTGTGCCACGTATCTGGCTATAATACTTGTAGTTCGTGCACCAGAATTTGAAATGCACAGCAGGAAAATACAAAACGAAAAGGCCAAAAAAGACGGTATCAAAAAAAAACCTGAAAGAGTGTTGTTAATAACCAACCCTTAACAAATGTGGCATGGATACGCCACTGGAATTATTTCAAGAAGAGTTGAACATGTTAAAACCATCAATTGAAGTAATGATAAATAAAACAACAATAAATAATAGAGTAAATCAACAGAATAAACGAATATGGAACTCACCTGAGGTGTAGGGCGGTTCTAAACGTATTTCAATGCCACGTGTTCAATAAATACGGATATATCCGCGGAAATATAAAAAATTTCCTTGTAAGATATCTTCAGTATAGCTTCCCAGTAGTGGGCAATTAAAATTATTCCCAAAAATTCCAAATTTCAAATTTAAACAAAATATAATTTTTACTGCAAGATTCGCAACACACGAGCAAGAGAAAAATGATGGTTACGCTTGCAAAAGAATTTGCCTCCGAAGTCCGAACTTGCGCAAACTCATCAATTGTTAATAAATTTTAAAAAGGCTTAAACCAACTTCGCCGTAGCGTTTAATTGAGTACCTAATAAAAAGGTGCAAAATTAGCAATAATTTTCACGATAATTTTAAACCGTAATAATGTAACCCTCCCAGAACGGAGTGCATCGATCGTAGAAGCACAGTTGGAGGGTAGCTTTTGTGAGGGAAACATTTTTTAGCTCCAGCCGAAAAATGATGATGCCAAAACTGGCACTGGAATTGTAATTGAAAAATTTTTGCTCAAAACCGACAAGATAATCCCTGTTCGAATGTTCACTGGTCTCATCAATTATTGGAACTGTGAATGCCATCCTGTAAAGCTCCGGATATTCTAATCAGGAAGCTGTGAACATCGTTGCTGGACTTGACCGCCGACCAGAAAACCAAGGCTAAGAACTAAATTAAGAACTTTCAGGATGTGTTTCAATTTGACAAGAAACACAAAGAAAGAACCAATGTAGTCCATCATAAAATAGACACCGGAGACGCAAGACTCATCCGCCAAATAGCAAGAAGACTACCAATGGAAGATGCGGAGGGAATTATTAAAGCCATGAGGACGGAAGGTGTGATCGAACTTTCAAGCAGTCCATTAGCTTCACCAGTGGTGCTTGTGAAGAAGAAGGATGGCTCTACAATATTTTGCGTCGATTATCGTCAACTTATCAACGTGACGAAGAAGGATAGCTACCCGCTACCCTGAATAGACGATACACTGGAC
The DNA here is from genome assembly GCA_035578165.1 of Stenolophus ochropezus. Lineage (NCBI taxonomy): Eukaryota > Metazoa > Arthropoda > Insecta > Coleoptera > Carabidae > Stenolophus > Stenolophus ochropezus. The sequence continues at coordinate 14,033,372 of JAQOWZ010000020.1, forward strand.
ATATTGGCAGGATCAAAGATTTTCTCTACTCTTGATCTAAAGAGCTGATACTGGCAAGTGGATTTAGATCCAAAAGACAAAGAAAAGACAGCCTTTATCATCGGTACCGGTCTGTGGCAATTTACTGTTATGCCATTTGGGCTCTGCAATGCCCCTGCAACATTTGAACGTCTCATGGAAACAGTGTTGACTGGACTGTCGTTAAAGACATGTTTGGTTTACCTCAACGATATTATTGTGGTAGGAAAAACATTTGATTGAGGATTAAAGAAGGTTAACCTGAAGCTCAGTCCAAATAAGTGTCACTTGTTTCAAAGAGAAGTTCATTATCTTGGACACGTGGTTTCTAGTAAGGGTATTGCAGTTGCCCCGGAGAAAATAAGGTCCAGTATCGAAAGATAAACACTAATTTAGAAGTTTCCTTGGTCTCTGTAAATACTACCGACGTTGTGTACTTGGATTTGCCAATATAGCGAAGCCATTGAAAAGACTTACTGAAGAAGGCAAAAGATTTATCTGGGAGATGGACTGTCAAGCCGCGTTCAAAAACTGAAACATTCATTCAGAAGATGACCTAGGAAGGGGTCCAACAATATCAGCACAAAAGGTATGCCAAGGGCGATCACTTACATCACGAGTAGCCATAAGTCCTGCGGGAGGTCTACGTTCAGGTTTTACTGATAGACAAGTTCTACAGTTTTTAACGTAGCGGGTGACATCTACACGCATATGTGGCCAATAGTAACGTTGAGCGATGCGACAAAAAGATTTATGTACGCCTAAATGTTCAGCGGTAGGGGAATCGTAAAAACGCTGTAAAATCTTCCAACGTTCGGCTCTCGGTATAACTTGTTTCCAATAATCTGTCTCTTCGGACAATTCCGGATAGCTACAACGATAATAATGAAATAAAAGATTGCTTTCGACACGCCAAGCGGGAAATTTTAGAGGATGTGAACAAATTTTACTCAACATATTAGAGTACCATTTATCTGGAGATTTCAAAGGTTCAACGGTAACGGTATCTAATCTAGGAACACCACGAGAAAGTGTATCAGGTACCACGTAATCTCTACCTTTCCGATGTACAACATCAAAACTGAATTGTTGTAGGCGAACAGTCCATCGAGCTAAACGACCACAAGGATTTTTTAATTTGTGTATCCATACTAAAGACTGGTGGTCGGTTACAACCGTAAAATGAGCACCTTCGATATACTGCCTTAACTTTTCTATCGCCCACAAAACGGCTAAACACTCGCGTTCGGTTGTTGTGTGCAAGCGTTCTGCACGCGTCAGAGATCTACTTAGAAAGCAAATGACTTTCTCAACGCCGTCAATGTTTTGTGTGAGAACAGCTCCTAAACCAAAGGCGGAAGCGTCGGTTTGCACAGTAAAAGGATATTCAAAATTTGGACATGATAGAACCGGAGCGGTAATCAAGCGTACTTTAATAGAATTCCAAGGAGCCTCACACGAATTGTCCCATTTAAACTTATTATTTTTGCGCATCAGATTTGTCAAATCACAATCAAGTCAGAAAATGATGGTATAAATCTTTTATACCACGCCGCCATCCCCACAATTCTACGAACTTCGGAGACAGTCGTAGGGGTCGGTATACTCAAAATAGCGGAAACTTTATCTGGGTCAACATTTAATCCTTTATTATTTACTACATAACACAAAAATACTAATTTGGTACGACAGAAATTACATTTATCCTTACTTAAGGTTAAGCCGGCACAATGGAGACTATCGATAACTTCTTTCAGAATTTCGATATGTTTTTCGAAAGTCTGTGTGACAATAATAATGTCATCAAGGTATTTGAAAACAATCTGCGCCTAAAACAGTATCGATGAGACGTTGCCACGTCATAGGAGCACTATGTAAACCGAAGGGAAGACGACAAAACTGGTACAACCCTCTATTCGGCACCGTGAAAGCGGTATACTGCTTAGATTCTTCCGCGAGAGGGATCTGCCAATAAGCAGATTTAAGATCTAATGATGAGAGAAATCGTGCATCACGCAATTTATCCAACGTATTTGATATATACGGTAATGGATAGGCGTTTCTAACTGAAACTTGATTTAATTTGCGTAAGTCTACACAAAAACGAAAGTTTTTATCCTTTTTCGGAACCATTAAGATTGGCGAGGACCAAGCACTATTCGATTTCTCGACTACACCTAACTCTAACATATGATCTAAATCGGCGTCAATAAACTTCTGCATTGCAGGGGTACGTTCAAAAACGTTACTCTGGGGTACTGAGTACACATTATAACGTTCAAATACCAAAAAGTATAATCATAGAGTTTCCCCTATGTGCGTTCAAAAATTCAGTGTGCGTACTCTAGAGTTTACTCTCCATACCCTGTAAATCTAGTAGGGTAAGCAAGGTAGCTGTCAAGAAACACTAGCTGTTTATCTGTTATTATAAATTATTAATATAAATGCAATGGATATTAATGTGATTGATGTCAAATTTATTGGGGTTATAGAAAACGCAACAGTTTTACTAGAGAAAAAATAAATAAAAAAATAATCTACATAATATAAAACCCAGTTGACACAAATATTATTCACATACAGTAATTAAAAACAAGTTTTACTATCACATAGAGCGATAAACAGACATGGTTTCTTTCATAAATATTGAAAGTGAAAAGTAAGGTTGTAACATATTTTGTCAAAATCAATGAACGTAACTATAAACGTTCAAAAACTTCTAAAACCACAGTCACGTGATCATGCTCAACCTAGAGTATACCTATACTCTTTACACAAATTTTTGAACGTACCCCAGGCGATACCGGATAACGCTGTTTAATGGGGTCTTGATATTTAAACACCCGAATCTTATGTTCGGTTAAGTGCGTACAACCTAACTTAGTTTCTTTGACAAAAGCCGAATCTAATAATTCATTTAACGCGTGCAGTTGTTCACGAGAAAGGTCTGCGCTAGATTGAAGAAATTTTGTATGTGTTTCCACAGACGCAATATCAATATGCGAAAATTCCCATTCTCCACTACGAAGATCAGGTACAACTCGCATGATCCTGAAAAAATCTATCCCGAGAATTAATTTGTGCGGAATTGACGGTACTACTAAAACTTCGATCCATTTCGTTCTAATATTACCAATAGCTGCATGAGCACTTCCGTCAGCTACAGTACAATTCGTAACATTATTTTTATTTAAACGAAAACCCAAATTACTAAACCAATCCCAACCGGAACTACCAATAACGGTACAAGAAGCACCGGAATCTAATAACCCAAAAATATTTCTACCTAACACGGACACATTTAAATAAGGCTATTCGTCACCTTTAACATGCGAAATAATATAATCAATAACCGGATTTAGATTCACAGATGTACACCGGTTGCCTAGCGCCTGGTTCGAGAGTTTCCCGACTTATTACACCTCGCACAATTTTTCACGGTAACATCAGGCTTACCACAGCGACAACAATGGCGAGAAGGAGGTCTTCTACATTCTGAACTTCGATTTCTGACGGTACAACAATTCCAACACTTAATTTCAGCGCGAGAAGTGTTCGGTTCAACAGAAGAGATGGTACGCGAATTAGATGCGGCATCGCATCTAGAAGTAGTCGCAACATAAACTAAATCTGGTTCTAAACCTGGACGACGCGAAATAGGTGGTACAAAATTATCAATATTTATTCGACGATGTTCGAGTCGACGATAATAAGTTAATAACTCTTCGACGGAATTAATATCAACTAAACCGAGATGATAATGAAGATATGGACTAATATTACGTATTAATATTCGCATCTGTACGTTTGGTGATAGCAATAGTTCATCATAATCGGGAGATTGAAAAACTTCTTTTAATACAATTAATAACGAATTCCAATCAAAAAAACGTTGTCGGTTAGCACGGTACTATAGTAATGCTTTACCGCGAAATAAGTCCATACAAGAAACAAATAATTGTTGGCGCGTTACGTTATGAGCTTCACAGAGTTCGTTTACTTGCTCCCGAAAGTAATTTAGTGAAATACCGCCAGGTTCACCCTTGAAATGCAAATTCCAGTGATACGGCAATACTACTTTAACAGATGGAGAAGAAGTGTGAGTTGCAGCTAATAGTTCGGTATCTGAGTCCGTCTCAGAATTAAATTCATTTAAAGCTTCAGCGTTAGCGAGAGTAGATGAACGTAACTTAGCTTTAACTTTCGCTTTAACCTAAGTCCAATACGACAATAGTTCTACAATAATTTTTGAATGAGCTTGTTGTTCTTCATCACTTACTGCGGGCATACGATCTGCGCGAGAGAAACAATGTGCTACTTTAGCCGACAATTTTTGAAAACTAGATGATTCTGCGGTGTCATTAAATTTATCTAGAAGTCCCTTCAACTTCGACAATTTTATTTTGAAGTCCAGTCAAATCTTCAGCATACGTAAAAGGATGCGCGGGCCATTTTATTGAGTTATTATGCTTTTCTAGTTTGATTAAGGAACGAAAAGTTGATTGCATGGCTTCCGAGTCGACAACATTCGATACTCCACGAACTGCAAGTTCATAACTCAACTCGTCCTGCGATAGCCTACCTACATTAGCCTTGAACTCCATAGTTAAGCAAATTGTTCTAGCTAGGATTTATGAAACTAACTTAAAGTAACCGACCGTACTGAGCGATACTAAGCCAATATAAACTAGCTAAATCCAACAAATTTTGGCAATATACAGAAATATATATATATATATATATATATATATATATATATATATATATATATATATATATATATATAAATTGTTCGCGAGATTGCAATAAAAGGAAGGAATAAAGCGCGATAGCAAAAAAAAATAATACTGAAAATAACCAATGAGATGAGCCACGGGCCCTTTAACTTAAGGCCCTTTAACTATGGGCTTCTTACCTAAGGCCCCGTAACCAATGGCCTCTTTAATTTCGAGCCCCACGTTGGGCGTTAGAAATGTTATGCCACAAAGTAACTCGCATTTGCTCGCAACTTCTCCCGTTATGGTTTAACCAGGGAGGTATTACTGTCCTAGATTAGAAGGTACAGGCCGCCAGCTTTTAAACAGTGGAGAATGGGGTGGATCGGCTTCTTGAATAACAAGTGACATTTGGGGCGCCACGCATTTAAAGAAGAGAGATAAACACATCAGGTTAAATGCGAACCCTGAGCGTTAAGGGAAATTGAAGTAACACACAATATTTAAATTATTACAACAAACGTTGCCGTATATTGAAAATTAATTTAAAGTAATTTTACAGAGAGTAAAATATAGTTTACGAGGCCTCGATATGTTGTTGGCACAAGTAGCCTGGTTAATGGTAATGATATAAAAATAATGAACGGGACAGACCGAGATGTGATCAATCACGACGTCGTCGAGAACCGAGCCGGAGGTCGACCAACGAACACGGGACGGTGTCGAAGCGAATTTCCGCAAATAACCTACCCGTACGTAAACCAAAATATGAATAATAAAAAAAAACTAATCTCATCGAGGGCGCGAGATACAATAATTAGTACACTCCGTACAACTCATACAAAAATATTAGTGACATATATTACGTCGATACAATTCATAAATATCATTGGCAAGATTAAAAGTGTCTCGTAAGAGAAAATAAATAAATTAACTTGCGGTTTTGGAACTTCTCTCCTTGGCGGCTCCGCAAGCTTCTCCATTTTACAATCCTTTGTATAGGCTCCCAAGATAGCATCTATAGTATATCCAGATCCTTAGGGTTAATATGCGTCCAATATTAATTTAGAAAAGATAACTATGTAAAATAGCATATGTAAAGTTTCGACCCTCTTTTCGATATTGCAAAGGTGTTTGATTTTTCCCAAATCCGCAAAATGCATTTGATCCAATTATTGGGACGTTGGCAGAAAAATATCTCTGCTTTAAGCACGTGTAATAACGAAAAATCTTTCAAATAATGAAAACTCGAACACTTAAACCTTCCGCAACGATATAACAATCAACTCTAACCTCCCGTATTCCAACGCACGTGCGAAAAGAGCGCGAAAAACAACAAACGTGCTTCTGTAATGCTAACGACCCTAGCGACAGCTATCAAACAGGTATGGGATCTAAACTCTAATGTACGGCTACCTACATTACGTGGGTGATAGATTGGTGTACGACTCATTGGCGCAACGAAAAACTTAAATTTGACGTGACAAACTGTAGCACGTCTTTTCAATAACTTCCATTACTATTTACTATCAACTTGTAAACTCTTTCAGGACCACTGCTACCAGTTTGTGACCCTCTCCTTGAAAGGATAGGTATTTCAATATATATATATATATATAAATGTGTTCTTTGTTAGACCAGATACGGAGCAAGTATTAGGAGATGGATATTGAAATTAAACAGAATACTCACATTTGTATAAAAATATAAAAAAATGTAATTAATAATGGTTTACATTTGGTTTCGTCTCCAATGACAATTCTGTCCACCATCGCCGTCTACCATTACACTATATCACACTACTTCTCTAGTTGCTTCTCTCTTTCTCTTTATTAACAACCATTACATTACACTATATATACTATGAATACAAGTACTAAGTCAGCAAATATTAGTTTTTCCTTTACACAATACTATACATGAATTACATCCATTGTCCTATCTTAATTGGTGCCACTAGAATGTGCTGACTTAGACTTGATACAGCTTTACAATGCACAGAGGCGTCGGGCTTGTCATCAAAGCTGCAAAGGAATTTGGAAGGCCCTTACAAGATCGTTAAGAGTATAAATGATGTAGTCTACAGAATTAGGAAAAAGCCTAATGGAAAGCCGAGAGTAGTCTACTTCAATCGGCTAGCCCCTTTCGCTGGTGATAACTATGGCGATCATCGTGTGCAACGGTTCGCCGGGTTGTACCTCAGGAACCCACATTTGAAAGTTTCGTGAAAAGTCATTCTACTGGTCACAAGGCACGATATGGCGTGACAAGAGAAGTACAAGGAGATCTGTTCACCGTGTCCCCAGATTATTCCCTCGCTCATTGTGTAGTGAAAGACATTAAAACATTCGATGGCAACGCTTTAGTTTTTTTTTTAAATTTAGTCGAGTTCAAGAAATGGCCAGCCAATATCCATCCGTCGAGAAAACGCTTCAACTGAAGGAATATAACGCAGAACATAAGTGATATGTCTCCTATCTGGTTACGAAACAATAAATCTGAAGCCGCCATACCGTAGTTTATGGGACTCGCTGTGCGATCTAAAGGACCATCTACTGGAGGACGACATCATGAAGCCGGCATTACCGTAGATAGGCAGTGGAATAGATGGTTTAGATTGGAGGATTGTTATAGACAGTCTTCCGCGAGTGGAAATTGTAGTCTGCAGCTTCAATATTAAAGGACAAAAAGTGCTCAATCGGGCCGTCGGCTGTTACTTCTTCAAGATCTCTAGGTGCATCAAAGATAATGCGTGCAGTTTTTGTCATTACGAACTATTTGGGACGAAACAGTCTTAAGGAGAGGGCAATATAGTGATCCCAAGGTTATGCCGTGGACAACAGCCACTAGCAGACACGTCACGACTAGTTCGCAACGCTTCTATTGTACTGATCCGTCGAAAACACGAGAATATTCCCGAACTTAATTCCTCTACTATTTAAGCCTGAGCAGAATAGACCGGAGGACAGGCTGATATTAATACGAGTTGTGAACATAAATAGAGGGTGGAAATAAATATTGTGTAAATAAATAGTACGTAGAGTTAAATGTTAAATTAATGTTTACATATGTTTATTCATAGTGTTACTTATTTTTATTATCTTATATTATTCATATTTCGTGTTTAAACTTAGTTATATAAATATTCGTATTACAATTATTTTTACACTTCACCTGAATAAATAAATGCTTTTTAATAAAAGCTATAGAAGTAGTGTCTAGTCAGTCGCCGTGTTGTCAAGACGTTATATTCCTTTTGTGTTTAATTTTTTGTATGTGCATAATAGTTTACATTAATAATGTAATATAATTATATTCTGTATAAATTAATCATTTCTTTTATTAAATATTTTTTATTGTAACTCAGTTTATTTCTAAATAACATCTCTACCGATCCCCACAATTAGGGGCTCAACCGGGATAAAAATCAAATAGCCAAAAATAAAGTAAATCGAGAGATCGAGAAATCCAGGTTATAAAATAAAAATCTTGCATGTTTTAAAAATATTGTATTAATAGTTATTTATGCACCAAGAGCGTTAGGAAGATGTTTTTGCCCGGAGGGTGAATGTCGCCCGATGGGCAAAAACATCTAGTAACGCTTGTGGTGCATACAATATTTTATTTTTCACTGAAATATGTAAAAATATGCAATTCATAATAATAATGAATATAGTCTTACGTAGACGTATTTAAAAAAAGTTGGCCTTGCACGTTGCCAAGCATATTGTTTAATATTTTATTTATTTTTTGTGAAACGTCAAACAACGTTTTTTCTGTGAGGCTGGAGGACGAAAATATTTCAGAAGATATTTTATTACGAGCTAAAAAAGCTTCTGAAGATTTATTATCCACAAAATCTAAAGAAGTTTACAATAAAGAATTTAATATATTTGAAAATTGGAAAATAAAACATTTAATTACGGTCATAAATAAAACAGTGATGATGGCGTACTTCCGGGAATTGGTATATTACTTATTTACTGAATTTTATTAATTTTATTTCCCTCTTTTAGTCTGAAAAGTATTCTCCCAACTCATTATGGACAAAATATTCCATCTTGAAATCGACTTTGATTGTTAATGATAATGTTAACATTTCTCGCTATAATCGTTTGATTTAATTTTTAAAACAAAGGTCGAAAGAATACATTGCCAAGAAATCTAAAGTTTTGACGGGAGATCAAGTTTTGTCTTTTATGAAGGATGGTCCCAATGTAACTTATTTGCTGAGAGAAAAAAAAGAGATTTATTCATATAATGTATTCTTATGTATATAAATGTGTTTCATTGGTGGTTCTGATAATGGGTCTTTTCGGTGGTTTGCGAAGGAATGAGATAGTTAAAATGATGATCGATGATATAGAGGATAAAGGCTCGGTTCTACTTGTGAACATTCCGGAAACCAAGACTGGTACTGCTAAGGGTTTTACTATCGTGGAAGAGAAAGAAATAAATGCCTTGAATTTGGTTCGACAGTATGTAGCATTGAGGCCGCCAGGAATAAGAGAGCGAAAATTCTTCCTGACATACAGGAACAATCGTTGCACTGTACAGCCAGTTGGAAAAAATACAATAGGAAGTGTACCAAAAAACATTGCAAAATTTCTCAAATTAGATAATGCGGAAGAGTATACTGGCCATTATCTGTGCCGTACATTATCTACTCTGCTGATTGAAGCAGGCGCTACATTTGAAACTTTAAAGATATACGGAAAATAGAAGAGCACAGCAGTTGCAGAAGGTTTTGTGGAGGAAAGCATGGCTTCAGAAAATCAAATTGCTTGTTTGATCGCAAATTCAGTGGTTGGGGAAGAAAAAGAAGAATCCTCCCGAAGCTTCCGTCAAGGTGAAATAAGTACAACTAATAACTTCAGTAGATGTTGGATCAGTTGTTGAATCTTCATTAAATGTTTGCGAAACTGAAGAAAGCAACATACGAAATTTAAAAGGGTTTAATGTTGAGTCTGTTTCTTTTCCGGGTAAATTCGAAAATTGTAATTTCTATTTTGGAAATAGTAATAAATAAATAATGATGACCATATTTTGTATCTTTTTTGTGTAGTTAAGTAGAAATAAAATAAATACATAGAATACTAAATGTTTTGAGAGCGGGTGTTATGAATCATGCCTCTATCTATCTATATATACATATATATAGATAGATAGATAGAGAGAGAGAGAGAGTCAGTCATCCTTCTACCCTCAGGTGTATGATGTATACATTTTTGTTTAATCCTAACTTTTATTTATATAATTTAATGCCTTTGAAATTCACATGTGTACTAATTTTACCCACTGTTTCTTGTTCTTTTGTTATTTTTTTGCTTCTTGTATAGGGATGTTTCTTTTCGTCAGTATCTTCTTTACTACTGAAGCAGTACTGCTAGCATGTATAATTTTGTTATTAATAATATTAGAACTATTCTTTATTAAGATGAAATATTTTTATTTTTGTGAATTTATCTGTTTTCATTTTTAAACTAGTTAAGGGTTGGATTTGTTTACATTTCGTAGGCAGGTCAGAAATATTGTATACATCCCACTATCTGTATTTGGAGCATAGGCGTAGATTTCAGAAATTTCGATACGTTATTCATACTTTCGTAGATTATGATATAAAATTACATCGTTGTTTAAATAAGTTCGGATGTACAAATCAAGTATTTTAAATAACAGAAATATCTCATTCAGTATCATATTGGTAAAAACCATGTCCTTTCAGTTATCATTTAACTACAAATAACTTTAACAACATAAAGTTGATAAATTATTATTTATTTGAATCATTCTGAAATTCTCTAAAATGATGTGTTATTACAACACATCAGTTCAAATATTCCTTAATAAAATACGTACTAAATAAATAGGATATTAGATTTTAACTAATATAAATTTACCTATGTCACGCTAGTACAGTTGGCACAATATAATATTTGCAGATGGTACTGTTAATTTAAATAAATATGTAACATAACAGAGAATATAATGTTTTTGTTTATATTTTGAAATGCACCAAAATACTAAAGGGATTATCCGCACGCCCATGGACTCCACGTCCTGACGCGAAAACCAGATGGCCCAACCACTTGAAAGGGACAGACTACGAGACGCTGAGCCTGTATCTGTATGATTGATATGCAGATTCTAGAAGATTCCACGATCACGCGTCTGGAGCGTGGCTGGTTACCCCCGAAACACCCTCATTCTGAAGGAGAGAAGAGGGATATTTTTGTATATAACCCGAGTCCAAATCTGAGCTCGAGGAGTCTGATCCAGGACTCCACGTATGCTTGGCTTGTCCGAGGTATGTTTTCCTGGTCTCCTTGACTCCACTTCTCTACCTCCCTAATCCTCTCCACTAAGACCGTCTATGAGTAGCACGAGGCAGATGTCTGGCACCTAGACGACCTGGTGGACCCTCTGAACCCGCTGTCATGAGTAGCACGAGGCAGATGTCTGGCACCTTGATAGTTTATTTTCCCCACTAAGACCGTCTATGAGTAGCACGAGGCAGATGTCTGGCACCTAGACGACCTGGTGGACCCTCTGAACCCGCTGTCATGAGTAGCACGAGGCTGATGTCTGGCACCTTGATAGTTTATCCTCCCCACTAAGATCGTCTATGAGTAGCACGAGGCTGATGTCTGGCACCTAGACGACCTGGTGGACCCTCTGAACCCGCTGTCATGAGTAGCACGAGGCTGATGTCTGGCACCTTGACAGTTTATCCTTCTCTCTGAAACCGTCTCCGTATTTATTGCCCGATCCTATTAAATTCCCGCCAACGATGGTGCGACTCGGACAAGTCAGGTATATGTTATTCGTATTGTTTTATAGTTGTCACAATGATGTCATATTTTTATTAAATATAAACGATCTGATATTGACTGACTAACAATTGTAAATCTGGGTGTCTGACACCGATCAAACTATCAATAATTATTTCTGATCTCTTTGACTGTGACCCGCCGTGGCCGGTTCGTTTGACCGAGAGCTATTGTGGCCGGGAGAACCGTGAGCTCAAGGGCCAGTCATTGCGATTCAGACCATACAAAATATAAACAATTGCCCTCTGACAAAACAGAGAGCCCTATAAACGAAAGAACCAACAAATATAATTATACAAACCAGCACACACACAATTGCAGTTGTGAGCAACAATATCAGTTTGGATCCCAGTCATATAATTTTACCAAATATGTTTATCATAAATTATTGGGACAACTCTTTAGGAATTGAATACGATATTTTTATATGATTGTTAAATATTCAAAGTTGTCTCTCTACCTGAGGTTTTGGCTGTGGTTTCCCTCAGGTTCATAAGGTGAATACCAGAGAGCGTAATATTCCACAGCACTCTACGATTTTCTTAATTATAAATAAATGCACAAGATAGATATTTTATCTATCTTTTGGAGTGAATATCATTCTTTTATTTTATCAAATACCTGTCCCGATTCCTCCACTCTTAACAGCTACTCTGTATTACGACGATGAAGGGTTATTTATTTAAATTAACACAACGTAGGGTAAGTTAAACCTTCCACTAGATGATCTTTGGCTAAAGTATAATTGTATGTACGGAAGAGGTGGGTATGTACTAGTGGTGGCAAAGTCCGGAAAAATTTGAGTCCGGACCCAAAGAAAAAAAAAGTCCGGACTTAAAAAAGTCCGAACTTTTCGGACAGTGTAAAATGCACCTTCACGGTCCGGACCCGTCCGGTGCATTTGTGTACCAGTGCACGGTCCGGTCCGATGCGGTGCATAAATAAATTTACGAAGCAAATAAAATTAAGTTTAAGTGAAAAGTATATTTTTGACAGCAATGATTTTAATACCCTAAAAGAAAGAAAACCGATTATTATATGTTAAATTAAATAAATTTGCACGGAAGTAATTTAATTGGCTGTATATAAAATCGGCCATAAAGCAAATAAAAGTGAAGTACTATCGCAGGTCCGGACTATCGCAGGTCCGAACACGGACGGGTCCGGACTCGGACGGGTCCGGATTTTTTTATTAATAGGGTCCGGACTTAGTCCGGACTCAAAGTACGGACTCAAAAAAATCCGGTCTCCGTTGCCAGCACTAGTATGTACTGTTACACTACGTTACCCCAAAGATTTCGTTTTTCCTATTTTTGTTATACGGTCCTTTTATAGGATTTAGAAGACTGGTGGTTATATCTTTTCTTTTTAAGATTTTCCACATTATCTCTCTTTATACTCTGTCAAACGCTTTTTTTAAATCTATGAATATTATGTATGTTATTGTGTTAGTGGTCATAGTCTTATGCATTAAACCCTTAACTGTGAATAAATGGTCTTGGCTACTGCGTCCTTTCGTAAATCCACTTTGTGTTTCGGACATTGTTAATTCTATATTGTTTCTTAACCTTTTATTCTAATATTCGTTCAAATACTTTTAGAGCCGTACTCAGTAACGATATGCCTTTATAGTTCTTGCATTCTTTGGTGTCTCCTTTCTTGTGTATTGGCACAATTATTGCTAATTCCCAATTATTTGGTTTTTTATCTCCATTCCAAATTTTGTTGAAAATTGCAACAATATTACTATGCCTTTTTCCCCCATGTACTTTAACATTTCTGGCGTAATTTTATCATCCCCTGCTGCTTTACCAGTATTGAGTATTCTTAGCGCTTCTGTTACTTCCTCTATTTGTATTTCCTGCGTTTTGTCTTCATTCGCATTTTCTGTCTGATCTATTAGAATTTGTTCATCAGGTTCTATAGTAGAAATTTTTAAGCAGTAGAGATACGTCATCAATATTTGTAACTAAATTATGTCGTCACGAATTACAAGGTTTATATGTGCATTAGTTTAGAAAATGTGTTACGTGTTGCATATGGCAATGCCAAATTTAATAACAACAAATAAAATGATAACATACCTCTCGAACTGCTTTTAACGACAGTAATGGTCCACCGTGTGCCAGTTCTTTTTCAAAATATGCAATCGCATTTGCAGTTAGCACTTGTGACTGCTTCGATAATGCTTTAGGCATTATTACTTAAGCTAATAAAATAAACGTATAACAAGAAACAAAGAACACGAATACGAACAATAATAAGGAACAATACAACTTAAACGAACAAACAAAGATTTTATATTATATTATTTGACAACTCAATCGATCGGCGGGACAAGAAACAAATATATGTAAACATATTTTATTTGAGTCATAGCCCACGTGTGTTAAAAAAAATACAGTGCAATTATTATAAATAAATTGAAATGTCATTAAATACCTTATATTTTAATTTGAAATAATAGTAAATATCATAAATAAGTAATTTTTTATGATATCTTTTTTTACTACTCGGTTTTCTAAATAAAAATATCTTTCGAAAATTTCTACAAGTTTTATTTCATTTTGTAACGTTTTTTTCAGGTCTATGACGTCTCTCTACTGCTTAAAAATTTCTATTATATCTGATTATATTCACGTGTAAATAAAAGCTATTAGAAATATTGCTTCCGTAAATATAAATAAGTTTTATTATTGTTTAACTTCAATATTATATTTGCTATATTTCATTTTAAATTGAACGCTCTAATACATTGCTGTCAATCAAATGTCAAGTTGTAACCATGGCTATACGAAATCCCATGTTTTACGTTAAAATAACTTTACTGTTTGAAAATAATCAATACCCTGTTCAACTAATACTTTGTTCATCACTGGCGAAGACATATCACGTCACAGGCCAAAATTTTCACTTTTCACAAATTGTTATCTCGCTTATTACAAAAGATTTTTCAGTTGCGTTATCACTAATATTCTTCTTTCGCTGCTTATGAGCCCACTAATAAATAATTGCTGGTAAATATATATTTTTTTAAATCACATCAATAACTATCTGATTTTTTTGCAATTCAGTAGATTTTTTTACTACGGTCACCTACTCCATTCCACACGCTAGTTATTAATAATTATAGAGAGATTCATTTGATACCAAACATCACATATACATACATATCTGATATTTTTTGTTGTAGAAAACAAAAGCCGATCGACATTACAAATTTTTGTCATTCCTGCATGCAAGGCCTTGCCGAGTATTTTCATTTGATTCCAAAGAAGACACATTTCTGTTAGCTTTTTCTTTTATCAAATGTTTTATTTGGAACCAAGCACAACACGCTTCTGATATTCTTTTGCAAAACAAAAACCCAGTCGACAGCAAATTCTTTTCATTTTTGCTCGCAGGATCATGTCGAGTACTTTCATTCGATACCAAACTTGACAGTGTGTTGTGTGTAGAATATTAATTTTAATAATTATTAATACGTTTAAATATATACGACACGTATTTTCTTCGACATAAAAACAACAACTTAAATACTGTGGGTTCGTTTTTCAACATCTCGAGAACCGTAGAAGGTACGAAATCGGTTATTTAGGGCCAAGTTGTTACATTAGTTGGGCATTTTAATCATGTATTTGTTTTCCCAAAAAATGCAAAGATTGCTAAATATGAGCAAAACATTGATTTTGGTCAATTTACTTTTTCCCTTATAACTTTCTTGTTTTAATAATTTCAAGAACAAAAAAAGGAAGGAAATTTTTAGACAAACTAGCGAAAAGACATAACACATATAAGATAGATAATATAAAAATTGGGTTTTGGAATATAAAGGGAATTAAAGGGAAAGATAAGGATTGCTGGGATCATATAAAAAAATATCATATTGTAGGACTTACAGAAACTTGGGTTGAAGTTTAGAATTGGAGAATAATAAAACAAAAACTACCAAAAGAATTTAAATGTAAATGTCTTTTTGCCACGAGAACTCACAAGAAAGGAAGAGCAAAGGGGGGAATTATTACAGGAGTAAAACAAAATATAGTAGAAATAGATGCCAATACGAATTACACAGAAAATATTCAAGAAAGACGAGTACATTTAGACAATGAAATATGGAGAATAGTCACGATATATAACAATAATAAGATGAATGCTATATTAAAAGAAATAGACGAAAATATTGAAGAAACAAACGAACACAATTTGGTAATAGGAGGCGATTTTAATGCGAGGACAGGCGAGAATGGCGGATTCTGCAATATGCTTACAGGCGAAATTGAGAAAAGGAACTCAAAAGACAAAATCTCAAATAAAGAAGGCTCAATACTAATAAAATGGTGCGAAGAAAGAGGTTTAAACATCCTTAATGGAAACCACGCGGGCGACGAATCAGGGGAATTTACCTTCATCAATACAAACAATGATGCATCAGTAATAGATTATGGAATAACGAATAATGAAGCACGGGACAAAGTATTAAAATTCTCGATAATAGACCAAACTGAATCCGACCACCAATTAGCAGCCCTTACTCTAAAACTCACAAAAAGCAACATGCCAAAAATAGTTCACGAACAAACTACTATAATATGGAATGAGGAAGCAATAAAACAATATAAAGAGAAGATCGGGAAGTTTGAAATTCAACATACAGATGATGTAGAAGATCAGATAAAGCACTTACTGGATGAGGTTCATAAAGCAACAACGAAGATAACAAGGAGAATAAACACAGAGAATATCTCAAAAAATTATTGGTGGGACAAAGAATGTAGAGAGAAACAAAAAGAAATGAGAAGATTTTTGAGGCACTTCAGAAAAGGACATATAACGCAAGAAGTATACAAACTAAAAATAAGAGAATACAAAAATATATGCAAAGAAAAACAAGATATATGTAAACAAAAAACCATGAATGAATTAAATAACATAACCTCGGAAGCACAAGCTTGGACATTCATAAAACAGGAAAGAAAAAAGCAAGCATGCATAGATGAAAACATAACAGCAGAACAATGGAACCTCCATTTTAAAAACTTATTACAAGGAATAGACGAAAACCCAGGAACCGGTATAAGGAACGAGGAAAGAAACAACTACGAGGGAGGAGATATCACTGAGGATGAAGTGAAAATACAAATAAATAAATTAAAAAAAAAGAAAGCATATGGAGAAGATGGAATCCCAAACGAGGCTTGGATATACGGGGGAGAGAAAATAATAGGCATTATAACAGAAATTATTAATAAAGTTTGGAAAGGACATAAAATACCGAAACATTGGACAAAAGGCATAATTATACCCATCCACAAAAAAAGGAGATACAAGTTTACCTAACAATTACCGAGGAATCACATTACTAAACACATTATATAAAGTATACGCGATGGTATTAAACCAAAGACTCCAGGACGAACTAGAAATTAAACAAATTTTACCGGAAACACAATCAGGATTTAGACAGCAACGAAGTGCAGTAGATAATATATACATATTAAATTATTTAATAGAAGAACAAATAATGAAAGATAAAGGAAAACTATATGCTTTCTTTATTGATCTAAAAGCAGCATTCGACAAAGTTGATAGACAGATATTAATCGAAACGCTAAGAAGACAAAACATAGATATACACCTGATTAAGAAGATAGAGGAAATTTACGAAGAAACAGCAAATGTGGTTAGAGTTGGACAGAACTATACAAATGAATTTTGGACAGTAGCCGGATTAAGGCAAGGTTGCCCACTAAGTCCAACACTATTTGCGATATACATGGCCGACATAGAGCAACACTTCCAGAAAGGACAAACTGGAGGAGTGATTATCGGAAAAACAAAATTTTGGACACTAGCATATGCTGACGATATAGTGTTACTCGCAAAAACCGAAAAAGAATTGAAATCCATGATCCAAAGGCTAAATATCTACTTAGAGAAAAAGAAAATGGAGTTAAACGTTGAGAAGTCCAAAATTATGAAGTTTAAAAAAGGAGGTGGAAGAGAAAAAGACGAACAATGGTTATGGAGAGGACAAAAAATTAAAAGGGTGAAAGTATTTAAGTATTTAGGCTACACACTGAAACAAAGTAACATTGTTCAAACCCATATAGATCAATTAGTTAAAAAGGCAAACATCGCGATGAAGGAAGTATGGAGTATAGCAGAACGTAAATTTAAAAATAATTATAAAATAAGATTAATGTTATTTGACTCAGTAATAAAAAGCATACTCTTATGCGGCGCAGAAATCTGGGGATGGGAAGAAATTGAAAAGCTAGAACAAATACAAATTAAATATTTGAAATGGACACTAGGCCTAGAAAGAAGTACACCACAATATATCGTTATGGAAGAAACAAATAGAGATAGAATAAGAATACAATCCGGATTGAGAGCAACCAAATACGAAGAAAAAATAAGAAACTGTGATACACGTAGAATACTATACCAGTGCTGGAAAGAAATCAAGAGAAAGGAAGATAGAAAAGGACCATTGACAACCTGGGAAACAAAAAGAAAAAACTACTTCCAAAAAAATGGATATTCACCAAACGAAATTGAAAGAAAGAGACAGGAAAATATTAACGTAAAATTGGAAGTAGCAAGCAGAGACCAAGAACTACAGAAGCAAGAACAAGATAAGAAGATACAAGAATCTAAATATAACAAGACATACAAAAACATTAGGCCAATAGGCACGCCACAATACCTAAGAAGTAAAAATGGACGATCAATAAAACTAATAGCCCGACTAAGATGTGGAAATGAAGCAAACCAAAATAAATATTGGCTCGAAAAAGACAACAGATTATGCAGACTCTGCAAAGAAAAAGAAGAAGCGCTAATCCATCTACTATATTATTGCAGGTATCTCCCAAGGCAAACCAACAGCCTACACTCTATCCTAGATGAATCCGGGGTAGGAGAGACCTGGGCCAAAATACTCAAGAAGACCAGAGAAGAAATAAAATAATCAAAATATATGTATTTATATATACGTATTGTAGTATGACATATCTCAATCAACATAATTATTGTAATTTGTTAATGTAAAGAAAAAATTCTAAGCTGGAAAGCAAGAATTAAAGAAATAATAAATAAAAAAAAAAATAAATAAATATACGACACGTATTTTCTTCGACATAAAAACAACAACTTAAATACTGTGGGTTCGTTTTTCAAGGCTAACTACTGGGATCTCGAGAACCGTAGAAGGTACGAAATCGGTTATTTAGGGCCAAGTTGTTACATTAGTTGGGCATTTTAATCATGTATTTGTTTTCCCAAAAAATGCAAAGATTGCTAAATATGAGCAAAACATTGATTTTGGTCAATTTACTTTTTCCCTTATAACTTTCTTGTTTTAATTCATACAAGTTTCTCGTTTCCAAATTTTACAGACACTTTTCTACGATGGTTTGACAGAAGTCCTCAAAATTTTTATAGCTCATATACTTTTTGAAAACTTCATGTCAACTTTCAATTTTCATATGGGGCTCAAAGTTAGTTGCCTGTAGTACTATTATAAAAATATTTTTCTCTTTCCAGTTATATGAAACATATGTACATTAAAATGAAAATAAACTGAGAAATTAAAAAATTCTTGATTTTATTCATTTCAATTAAGTGTGCTTTGGAAACAAAATCAAGAATATTTTTTATCAATTTTCATGGTTGTATTGATTTAAATCACTTTTTTGAAATTGCTATTTAACATCCCAGATTTACGAAAATGAAGGAAAAAGCGTGTGGCAATTCTTAACAAGAACTACTAAATCTCTTTAATGGACCAATTCTGAACAAATCTGTAAGTATTACAGATCTGTAAATCTGTAAAAAAAACTAATAAAAACGCATAAATTTTTGTTGATTAATGTAAAATTATGCATAAGAGCGACTGGTTTCGTTGCGATTTTGTTCATTATTTACAGATTTACAGATCTGTAAGACTTACATATTTGTTCAGAATTGGCCTATAACTTACTTGCGGAAAAACTTTTGCATTAATGTGTAATTTTAAAAAAAAATTATTTCAAAATGTGGTACAGTAAAATCTGATTATAACGACGTGTAACGGATTCCAAAATAATGTTAGCTTATATCATTTTTTTCATAATAAATGTTTTTTCTAAAACATGTTTTTGAAAATATAATACACCTTTTTGAAAAAGTCAAAAAATCTGATTTAAATAAAAAAACCTGATTATGACTTCCGAGAAAAAAGCTGTTACCAATTTTATTATTTTGCAGAAATCAGTATATATAACAAAATTAACTTCAAATTTTATATTTCTATCAAAATCAAAAATTTAAATAAAATGTTTTTGGCTATATTACATTTATGTAGGTCTCACATTTGATTAATAAAGAAGTAAATGTCTTCCAGATTAGAATATTCCTTTTATTTTTGAGTACTAACGACATGACTCTAATCAGGTGCATATAAGCACAGCATTTTTCATAAATATTTGCTTTCAGGTTTTAAATTTGTGTGTATTGGTCAATATTTGCAACAGGCATAATTTTTACAAACAACATGGCACATTTAAAATCAGTTGACAAGAAATAAGGTACGCAGTATTTACAACAAACAATAATTTTTTATGCTCAGTTACACTTTCATGTGTTTTTTTTAACAATGGAAGTAGGAAATTTATAAACAAAATTTTCAATAATAATATTGTAATGCTAACATGTAGTCCATATAATGTCGAAATTAAATTCAAATATTTTTTTAATGATATATAATTTTATTGCTCTAGTGTTATTATTTAAAATCTAAATATATTATTATATTTATTTAGATTCATATGATAACGTAACAAAAAAAATAATAGATATTTTTGAACAATTATGTTTATTACACATTAGTCATTATAATGTAATTTTAAATAAAGTAAGAAATTAAGTGTAATTAGTATTACAATTTTTTTACTATATATGTGTAACAAAATTAAAATCTATATTTCTTTATGAATTGTTTTATGTGAAGAGAAAAATAATCCATCTAAATAATAAAAGTTGTACCTTTAAATTGAAAAAAAATGTTCATGAAAATGACATTTCTGATTCTTTTATTGCTATTTGGCGTACTAAATATGGTGCAAACTAAATTTTTTGTAAGTATTTATTGTAGTATTATTTATTTTTTATCGTATTTTGTGTGGTTTTTATTTGTTATTTTATTGAAAACTTCATTAAATGAAATGTTTAGAAAAAAGCCCGAAATTTAACAAAACTTTATATAAAAATCTCCCGCATTAAAACACATGATGAACATTTAAAAACATGATATATCCATGTAGATAATAAGTTCAACTCGTCTTTTAGAACTTTTTGCAAATTTTGTTACAACTTTCTTACGTCAAGCTGAATCAAGCGGCAAAGTTAAACCGGTGAACCTTTTCTCCGGCTAGGTACCGCTAGCTCTCAACCAAATTTTGAGCCGCAATGTTTTTGCACCTCACAAACTCTTTTCTCTCTTTTCCAAATCCCTAACAGTCAAATCTTAGAGTTTCCAGATCAAAAAAGTTCTTCGGTAGTAAAAAGAAATAATCTATTTAGGAAGTTGAATTTGAAATATTTACAAAGTGCAAATGTCGGTAGTCATACAGTCAAAACTCTCTCATCTGTCGGTCGCAATAACATACCAACAAAATATTTGTTATCGTTTATTTAATTATACATAGTTTTAATTAAATATCTAAAATAGCGAACCAAACAATAGTTCCTAAATGATAATCATTTAATGGCCGGTTGCACAAATATTACTTAAATTGTATGTTTCCCGTCAATGGATCAATATAAAATGAACTTTTTAACAATGATGTCAAAATCTCAATTACCATTTTTTGTTTAAGTGTTGCTCAAAATTTAAGCCTTGTTGCACAACTGCGCATTAGAATCTTAAATTCATAGATAATATTTTCCATTTAATTTCTTAAAGATTGATTTCGTGTCTTAAATTAGTTACCTTAGTTATTATAGATTTAACTTCCATAACCCCTCTCCCCTGGATCCGTCCTTGACTTCCAGCCGTTGTAATAGTAATACAGGGTGAATACTGAAAACCTTGACATAGGGAAATAACATGGGAAAACAGTTTTTTGCTGTTTCCATCTGTCCCGCTAAATAAAATCGGGTGTATATGGTATCGTTAGTTAGATTACTTAATTTTACATCTAATAAAACCAAATGTTGTGTAATATGGCCTTTTCTAACTGAAATATTTGATAAAATAAATTGTATTTTGAAGGTTATCCTTCATATTTTCGAATAAGAAACGTCAAAAACAAAATGCTCCATAGCCGAGTGGATACGAGGGCTGATTCATAACATAAATAATCTACAAGACCTGGTTCGAGACCACCTCAGCCCTACTTTTTTTTAATTAAATTATGCTTAAAATATCTTTATTATATCAGACTATTTTAATAAAATAGCAATATTCATATTTTTATAAATAAAAAAAATCCAAATATTTAATAGAATTATTATTTGCTGTCTGTCAAACTTAACAATTAATTCGAATTTAGTTTTTGGTGTATAATTTTGTATTTCATGTTTCGAAACATGATATTTTAAGTATAATTTAATTTAAAAAAAAATAGGGCCGAGGTGGTCTCGAACCAGGTCTTGTAGATTATTTATTTTATGAATCAGCCCTCGTATCCACTCGGCTATGGAGCATTTTGTTTTTGACGTTTCTTATTCGAAAATATGAAGGATAACCTTCAAAATACAATTTATTTTATCAAATATTTCAGTTAGAAAAGGCCATATTACACAACATTTGGTTTTATTAGATGTAAAATTTAGTAATCTAACTAACGATACCATATACACCCGATTTTATTTAGCGGGACAGATGGAAACAGCAAAAAACTGTTTTCCCATGTTATTTCCCTATGTCAAGGTTTTCAGTATTCACCTGTATATTATAGGCAGTGCCGGCGCAAACTAGGCAACTGCCTAGGGCGCAAAAATCTAATCATTTTTATTTACTAAATAAATATTGGTAAACTGCGATGCCATCGTAGATGTTAGCGCTACACACGGTAATATTGGAATTCTTATGTCGGGTAAAGTTAATATTTTTATTACTCACTATTTTATTAAAATGTATATATATATACATATATATATATATATATATATATATATATATATATATATATATATGTATATATATATATATATATATATATATATGTATATATATATATATATATATATATATATATATATATATATATATATATATATATATATATATATATATATGGGTGTTCAAAACTAGCACAAGATTATAAGGCTATATGAAAATTAACAAATTCTAACGATATAAAACAATTTCATATTGTAAAGTAAAAAACTTAATAAGGTAAATCACTGAAAATAAATATTCGAAATTACGACCCTGCATAAATTATTGGTTTTCAACTAAATCTCTCTCGAAATTTGATGAAGGTTCTGAGTGCTTACAAACTTGGTTGTCGACGGTTAGGAAAACGCTCTTGATATATTATTTTTGCCTTTCTTAAAATTTCAATGGTGAAGTTTAGCGTGGTTGAAATTATATGTGAAATGTCTATTAGTCGTAAGTATATGAATAATTATAACTTAAAATGTAATTGAAAGTTAAAATTATGTTTCCAATTATTTATAATTAATGATTTATCTTCGAGCCACTCTGACGTCACAAGTGAGTTATGCGCTTGCGCAGAAGGGATGGTGCGACCTGAACGTAGGTTGTATCTTGAGGCATTACACCACACGCTTCTCTGTTGCCATGGGAAGCCAGCGCGCGCTAGTTAAGATAGACGATGCGTTCTCCGCGAGCCACTCTGACGTCATTTTTGTATAAAATTTCATTTTTTGAGAAATCTAGGCATCTTTGGGTGAAATAAAATGTAGAATATCACTTTTGAGGGCAATCTTGATAAAAAAAAATAAAAAAAATACGCTAAACTTCCCCATTGAATCTCCGATTATCATATCAATCAATTCATTTTTAGTTAACATTTTCAAAAATTAAATTCACATTATACTAGTAAGAAATAAATATTTCCTTTCTGTTGTGGCGACCTTCTGTCGATCACATTTTGAGCCGCCGACAATGCGATACCAATTTTATAATTTTGGGCGACAAGACATATACCAGGATTAAATCGCCAATTGCAAACCAGGGTTTTCTGTGCCTTCTTGGAAGGCCCACAACATCGGCTAGCACACCTACCAGATATGTTGAAGGGTTTTCCGACCCCGATGACAGGACAGCGATAACGAAGCTAGAAAAAGACACTTCTTCTCCGGGTGTCGTACTGTTAACATTCCTACATTTTGGCATCCAATATTAT
This sequence comes from Stenolophus ochropezus, assembly GCA_035578165.1. NCBI lineage: Eukaryota > Metazoa > Arthropoda > Insecta > Coleoptera > Carabidae > Stenolophus > Stenolophus ochropezus. Next base: position 14,057,297 of record JAQOWZ010000020.1, read on the forward strand.
TTTTGTTTTGTAATTATTTGTTAATAAACGTTGTTAAATAATTATTCTTACTGCACACCATCCACAAATTGGTGACCCCAACGTGATCGGAAAATCGTTTTTTGACGTTGCGTAAATATAGTGAAAGTGTTATTTCGGTATCTTACATAGACAATTGTGATGGCTAGTGCTATGAATTTGTGCTTCAAGCAAGTTGGTGGGTCAGCCAACATCTGCAGAATTTTCCACCCTTCTAGACCTCCAAGCCTGCGCTTTGGTTTACCCAGCTAAAAGCCCAATTTACTCAAGCTAACATCATGTCAGATGAAACCAAATACAACTACGTGATTGGAGCCTTGTATTCATCGCATATGGAGGAGATAGAGGGCGTTCTCATCAAGCCACCATAAAAGATAAGTACGCATGCATTAAGAACGTACTAGTAAGTCGCTTATCCATCTCGCAAGAGCAGCGCGTACAACAGCTATTAGAGCGGGAAGAAATTGGTGATCGCACACCTTCTCAGTTTCTCCGACATACACGCAGATTAGCCGGTACAACTATACGTCGACTACCAGATAATATGCGTGCAATATTAGCCACTCAAAACGACATACCTCTTATAAAAATCGCGGAATCTGTGGATAAAATATTCGAAACTTTATCCACCGTAAGCCAATGTGCTGTCATTGCAACTGCGAGGGATAACGACATGCATGATACGCTTAAGCATCTCGTGAAGAGGATGGACAGGCTTGAGGCGCAACTACAGAAATCGTACTCCAGAAGTCGCCATAGATTATTTTCGCGGAAACCTTGAAAGGACAGCGCCACCAGGTCCACGGAGAGAGACGGTATGTGCTAGTATCACTACCGCTTTGGTGATGCTTCTAATCGTTACCGTGGTAAATGCAAAAAGACATCGGGAATACGGAAGTATTCAGTACGATTGATTTAGTTTGCGCGTATAATTAAATTCTGGTCGCCGCAGAAAATGTGGAAAAAACTGCCATAGCTACTCTGTTCGGTCTTTACGAGTTTACACGTATGCCGTTCGGGCTACGTAACGCGGCACAGACTTTTCAAAGGTTTATTGACGAGGAATAACACGGTTTAGACTTTGTATACGTGTATTTGGACGACATTCTCGTTTCCTCATGTGACCCGGATGAATAAAGAAACATTTACAACAATTGTTTGAACGCTTAAAATCATACTGTATAGTGATAAACTCAAGTAAATGTAAATTTGGTGAAAGTGAAGTGCGTTTTATAGGATATTTGGTAAATAAAGACGGCACTAAACCGTCCCGGACCGTGTAGAAGCCATTTCCAAATTTCCAAGACCAAAGATAATAAAAGAGTTACAAAGATTTTTAGGCATGGTGAATTTTTATCGTCGGTTTATTTTTCACACCGCACGTCTTCAACAACCGCTCAACGCCTTCCTAAGCGGTTCCAAAACCAAGGGCAATACACCTGTGGCATGGACACAAGAAGCTGAAGATGCGTACACAGCAGTGAAAAATGGGTTGGCAACGTCAGCCCTTTTATCCCATCCTATACTTGGTGCACAACTCTCGGTAACGGTGGACGCCTCCAACTACGTAATCGGAGGAACGCTGCAACAGAAAATGGGCAACAGCTGGCAACCGTTAGCTTATTTTACAAAAGCATTAATGACGGCTCACCTTAAATATAGTGCGTATGACAGAGAGCTTCTCGCAGTTTACGCTGCAGTGAAACGGTTCCGCTACAGAATCGAAGGCAGGCAGGTAATTGTTTTTACAGACTACAAGCCGCTGACCTTCGCCTTCATGCAAAAATCGGATAAATGTACACCGATACAGTTTCGATACTTGGATCTTATAGTCCAATTTATCACGGACATTCGACACATCAAGGGCCAAGAAAACGACGTCGCCGACGCTCTCTCGCGTATCGAGGAAATATCACCCTTCGTAGACGGTTCCGCTCTTGCCCAGGCTCAAAAAGATGACCACGAACTGCAAGAACTTCTGCATTCCCAACACAGCGGGTTACAGCTCAGGAAAATCTATATACCTGGCATGGACGATGCGCTATACTACGACGTGTCTACAGGATCGGTACGTCCCTACGTCGCGACAGATTTTCAACAGTCTTCACAGTTTGTCACACCCAGGAGTAAGAGCCACGCATAAGTTAGTCACACAGCGCTACGTATGGCAAGGAATGAACACAGATGTTTGATACTGGATGCGTGTCATCGTGCCAAAATATAACGACATGTGAATTCTCTAAAGACGCCAATCGTTTCGACCATGTCAACGTGGATTTGGTAGGTCCGCTTTCAATTTCAAGAGAATTTCGCTACTGCTTTACGTGCGTAGACCGCGCAACACGATGGTCGGAGGCAATACCTCTACCCGACATCGAAGCAGCAACAGTAGCTCGTGCTTTTGTAGAACATTGGATAGCTCGGTTTGGCATAAGTTAGAAAGTTACCACGAATTAAGGGCGTTAATTTTAGTCACGGTTATTTAAATAAATAAATCAATTCATAGGCAAGACTTACATTCGAACAACGGCTCACCACTCCCCGGCAAATGTCATGGTGAAGCGATTTCACCGGAAATTGAAAACCGCCATTAAATGCCACAGCATGGAGAATTGGATTGACATACTGCCCATCGTATTACTCGACATTCGAGCATCATTTAAGAAAGATCTGCAAGCAACAACAGCAGAACTGATATACGGATACGCCTACCAGGTGAATTATTCCACTCTCAACCTGCTGAACTCACGACGAGCTACGCGCAACAGTTTTGTGAGAAGCTGAGAGCATGGAAAACTCTGCCAATCGCACGACACGGAACAAGAACACATCATATGTGTTCGCTCGCTACGATACGGTACACCGCCCTCTGCAACCAACGTTTGACCCTATGAAGTATTGAAACGCAGAGACAAATTCTACGAGTTACGCATAAATCAAAAACAAATGCGTATCTCGATAGATTGTACATCGTCTCTGAAAAAGAACAGGCACCTCCTGACAATGCGACCCCTAGCGCCGCAGAAAACCATTTCGAGACCAGAAGTGGACGTCGTGACAAATTTACAGATCGCAACCAAGCGAATTGGTATTTTCGGCAGTTTGTTTTTTTCTTGTTACAGACATTTTCACTGGCGAGGGGGTGATATGGCGACCTTCTGTCAATTACATTTTGAGCTGCCGACAACGCGGTATCAATTTTAAAACTGGGCGACAAGACGATGCATACCAGGATTAAATCGCCAACTGCAAACCAGGGTTTTCCGCGCCTTCTTGAAAGGCCCACAACATCGGCTATCACACCTACCAGATGTGTTGAAGGGGTTTCCGACCCCGATGACAGAACAGCTATAACGAGGCTAGAAAAAGACACTTCTTCTTTGTTAAAGTTATTTTAATAATTATTCTTATTGCATACCATCCACACTGTTATTGATTTAATTGTTTTATATCCTTATAATTTGTTTATTTTCATATAGCCACCTTATTTTTTTCAATAAATATTATTATTGAATTTTTTACTTATTTAATACTGTTGGCTGTGTTGCTCATTTTAAAAATATTATTCGTTTTAACAGAGACAATTAACTAAGTCACCATTCTGATATTTAAACATACAAATATTTAAAAATAGATAAAATAAATAGAATTGTACTCTTTAATTTAAAAATCCAGTTTTATTTAAAAATAATGAAATTTATATAATATTTAGCTACTTTCAGGGTGGGCCACTATCAACCCTGGCCCTCCCCTCGCGACGGCCCTGGTTTCATTTACGTAAATAATAGACAAAAAAAAATATCACAGCCAACTGTTAGCAAATCGTACCTCAAAATGATGGAAATCTGAACTAAAGAATATTATTTATTTAACAAAAGAATAACGACAGTGCTATCATATATGATACTGTCGAAAAAAAAGAGCAAAATGCAATCAGAATACAAGAAAAGAATAGAGGTTTCATTCAAGATATTAAAGTTGACTCTGGTTTAAGTAAAGTGGATATATGAAATTTATTAAGAGACTCAATCACAATTTTTTTTGTAAATAAATAATGTTATGTAAGTAAAATACGTATCTATCATTTTAAAAGAAATAAAAGTTTGTCTCTACTTTTTCAAACACACTGTATATTGATAGGCGGGAGATGTTTTGGCGTTGACCGCACAGTCGCTGCCCTGTGAGAAAAGTATTGGTTTGGCCAAATACGGGCGTACATCCGAAACCATATCTCACGTTGTCCCGAATGCCTGCTGAATAAAATTCTGGCCGGACGACAACCTGGAGTCGTACACCATATCCCACCAGGAAACCGACCATTTGAAACCGTGCATCTGGACCACCCAAGCCCTTTCATGACTAGTGACGAAGAAAACAACCATTTACTGATACAGATAACCTGACAAAATTTGTTTTGTTATGGCCTGTGAAGACGACGTGGATCAGTGAACTTCTGGAGAAGCTAGAGGAGCTGCTCCTGGAGTATGACCTGTCACGAAGGTTGGTCTGCGACCGTATACATCCTCGAGCCAACGGATAGATCGAGCACGTCGGCCACTGTCCTGCCATTGTCACTCGATTAATTTGTCGCCCACTTAACGAATCGGACAAAGTAATTCCGTTAGTTCAGCGAGATCTGAATCTTGCCCCAAACAAAATTCCGAATACCAACCAAATCATGTGGACGGCGTAAAACGCCAATTAGCTCACGTAGAGAATGATTACAGTACACCCGAAAAATTACAAAAGAGCGCGAGACAACGCATCTTACACGCTCATAACAAATGGAAGGCGCGACATGATCTTCACTGAGCTACCCCACCAGTGTTCGAGCCCGGCGAAGTACAGTTCATGAAGCGAGCAGCTTAAGTCACTGGAGAGTCAACCAAACTGCAGCCTCGCTACCGTCGACCTCTGGTAGTAGTGCAGATTCTACCAGCAGATAGCTATCGAGTTTACCAGCTAGAGATAAACCGAGTTTACCGAGTCGTCACTACCATCGCACATATCTCTACTTTAAAGTCTTACCAAGGGCGTTAAGAACTTGGAAAATGAAGTGACAGAAGCTAGCGACAGCGAGACGAGATCGGCTAAGGTGGAGTCCTCAAGTTGCACGAGATCAAGGGCAGTATGCAGCATCGTGTTCCAGTCTGTCTAGATGATTAAGAGGTCAATGACAAATGTCGTCGAGGGCGACAACCGCCGCAGGATAATCGAATGTAATCGCAAAAGTCAAATTCCGCGTGAAAGTACGCACCGAATAGTGACGCACCCCGAAGTCTGTGGGAGCGTGGATGAACAGAGAACCGCTGGAATAATCGATCTGTCAATGTTTTGTAAAGAGCAGAATATTATTTATTCTTTTGTTAATAAACGAATAAACTCTTAACCTGTTTCTCATCATTGCTTGACATCCAGGCCCGTTACCCAGAAGTGTAAATTAAAACGCTAACAGGTTTACTATTGTTTAAACATATATAATAAATTGTAATTTATTCATTTATGCGGGACCGCGCTTTGGTAGTAAAGCCGCTCGTGTGTAACATAGCGGCGCCTTTTTGTATATTGAGCTCTAGATAAACCTTTTTTCTTTCTTACATTTTCATAATAATTATGCAATGTACTTATTTATTCACGTAATCTACGTAATTCTGATTTTAAATTATGAAGAATCAATTATACAAAACAATGAAATTAAGTTCATATATAATTAAAACTACAAAATTAAAGTACTTACTTTTTCGTTCGATGCAAATTATTCCTAGTCAGACTACAAATTTAATTGATCTGTTCGCCAGTTAATCATTAATAATGTGTAGTGGGTAAGCACGCTCCGACTCGCTAAAAAGAGTGTGGGATCTGAGGTTCAAATCCCAATGACAACCAACCTTTAAACAAAAATAAAATACCACTGTGCCGAGTGGTTCGGAGACCACTATAAACTATTCTGTTAATGGACTTTAGTTAGGTTAGTTGCACAGTGTAAATTATATAAAGAAAATAATCGACGCCTCTAAATTTGGCCGCCCGCTAGCCTTACACGCTCGCTAGGCATCTATATGTTTGACATCTTCACGTCAGTGGAGCAACATAGTTCAATTTAAAATTAGATAGCAAATAATTGTGATTCCACAGTTTATAATTTTTAAGTAATAGAGGGTGTTTACGGTCTTTTTATTTTATTTTTAATGGGTGCTACTACAAGTCAAAAGAAGGCGAAAAACATTAAAACACCTTAATAAAATATTTATGATAAAAGAGATATGATTTTTTTTAGTTTTTATAAAGGTGAGGTAAATTAATGTTGAAAAAAGTTGTAGTAACCTATGCAATGACAAATTTCTCTCTTTTGTTTTTTAATTTGTTTATCTCTCAGTTGCAGTTTATTACAATTTAATTGTGCAACGTCTATTTCTATGTGATTATTGTTATTAATTGTGTAAAAATTGAACAATGTACCATCGGTATTCTAATACAGAATTAGTTGACATGATGCTTATTTATGGGAAAGTGCATCAAATAGGCAATGTCCTCAACAGTTCACTAATTTGATAATACGTGCTTGAGATAATGGTGATCTGCGAAATAATCAAGGGCGTGATGGAGGTCCTGGTCGGTTCCGACGAATTTTAGATGCGGATGTACAAATTTTAAACCTCGAGGACGAAAATCCTTCAACCAGTACACGACAAATTGTTCGGCAAATAAGTGTCTCAAATCGCATTGTATGGAGAACACTACGCGAGTATCAACTACATCCGTTTCATGTACAGCGAGTACAAGCTTTACATCCTCAAGATCATCCTCAGCGCGTACGGTTCTGTAGATGGTTTTTGCGCAAAAATGACGAACACCGTAATTTTTATTGAGTGTGTTGGCGACTGACGAAGCTACATTTACTCGTAATGGCATAAACAATTGCCACAATATGCATATCAACTTTTTTCAACATTAATTTACCTCCCCTTTATAAAAACTAAAAAAAATCATATCTCTTTTATTATAAATATTTTATTAAGGTGTTTTAATGATTTTCGCCTTCTTTTGACCTGTAGTATCACCCATTAGAAATAAAATAAAAAGACCGTAAACACTCTGTATTTGGATTGGAGGCTTGATTTTTTTTTTGAAAAGTGACCATTTGAATAATTGACCTAGGTTACCATGATTACCAAGGCAAGGTTCTTTCCGCACTGAGTGTTGTGAAGTAATGTTTTCAACAATTTTTGAATGTTGATACTGTGACTATTACATACGATTGTAGAAAAAAGTAAATATTTGTAGGTTTCTAGGCTAGTAAATGAAAAAATAGCTATGCGTAATAAGTATGTAAACAAATATTTTAATTTTACGTATGAGAAAATTATAAAACTCGCATGCGTCTCGTTTTATTATAAAATTAATAAAATAAACAACTAAAAACAACTAAAAACGATACCAAGGACAGCTCAATTTTATGAGTTAATTTAACAAAATTATAGTTTATAGAAAAACGATATAAATCCGAGGTATTTGAATAGTGAAATATGACCGATGGAAAATATAATAAATGAAAAAATTAATTTTTCTTATTTTATAACTGTTAATGTGTCAATAATTTCAAAATTATTGTAAAAAATTAGGGATATACATAATTTGATGTACTGATTGTAGTGCAAAATGATTATTTTCAAAATTTGCGATAATAATCGCACGGTCCTTAAAGCTGACATTTTAGGCCATTGGGCCGGTAGGTGACGAATTCCAATACAAATTAATAAATAATAAAAACGTAGTTTTATTTTCAATCAAAAAAAGCGAATGAAACATTATACAATTTAATTAAATAAAATTAATTTTAATGTTTTCTCCTACGTTAAGTGCCTATGACTACACTTTCTTGGAACATACAGTACAGTATTTGAAATATAAATAAGTATTTGTATTACATTTATATTTGAAATACATATAGTATTTGCAACACATATTAGTGTATGAAATATTAGTATTTGTATGTATCTAAAATGCAGCCCTTCGTTTGTTGTCTGTCATCAGGCCGCGTAAGTTGTTCTCTAAAAAGCTTAATTTCTTTGTACTATATCTCAGCTATACGTCAAAGAAGAATATACATATATGATTTTTTAGTATACATCGACCTCATTGTAATTGAGTCTTTAGTAAACTCCAGGAAAATGTTTACTTTAACTATTTTTTAATATTTGCATTCTTTGAAATATAATTAATCATATGTGAAATAATTAAAAGTATTTAAAATACTAAAAACTATTTGAAATATTTAAAAGTATTTGAACTACTTAAAAGTATTTGAAATACTAAAAAATATTTGAAATTCATAAAAGTACTTGAAATACTTGATAGTATTTGTATTTTATTATTTCAAATACAGGAAGTATTTTACTACAGACTTGTAATACTTTTGTATCTGATATACTTATTTTACGTATTTTACACAACACTACAATAAATGTAAGACATAAAATGATTATAATAGTTGATGATTCTATAACGTAATTAACCGTATCAGATTTTATTTATTACTTCTTTTTATTTCAGACAAAAACTGATGATGTGTTATTAGACTTGCATTATTTAAAAACTTGTCCAACTAATGATTCCAATGTGATTTTCAACTTAAATAATAATAGAAAACTACGAGAGTCTGTGACCGCAAATATGAATTTAACTCTTGCTGTTCCTTTCGATAAATCATTTACCGTAAGTTATTATATAAATATTAATGGCTGGTTGCACCAATGTAATTTAATTTTTAAGTTTACTTGGACAAGAAGTATAGTAGTACGGGCTTAAAATAAGATATGATTTGTTTAAGATTGCATTTACCATTGATATATTCAAATATATGTAGCATAAAATTTTAATTTTATTGGTGCAATGGGCTATTATATGATCATTGTCAAACTGAAGTAAAAAGTACTAAAACTAAAAATTAACCATTGTGATAACCAATAATAATGATAAAAACATTGTATTATCTTATAATTTCAATGAAATTAACATTAGAAATTAAAATTTATGTAACAGCGCCATATCTCTGACGTCACGTAAGAGAATAAGACAGCAGTATACAATGCTAAAAGTGGGAATTTAATCAACCTAACTCTTTACTTAATGATATCGAATAAATGATTTTCATGATAAATTAATCATAACTATTAATGAAACAATGTATAAGATATCAGTAGATGCAACTCATAGAATAAAATAAAAATATTTTAATATTACACAATAGCGTTGATTGAAAAATATTGTTTTTCAGTTACATTTAGAAGTATGGAAATGGGGAGATGGCGGTTGGAAACAAAATTTTATTAACGTGGATCGGCCAGATGCCTGTACGAATATCGCCTATTTCCTGGGCCCTGTGTGGGGACAGGCTCTCGCTAAAACAGGGGTGAAAAGATGTCCCATACCACCAGTAAGTTTTATTATAGTTCTAACAGGAATATAGTAAATTGAATTGACCCAGTAATTGGTGAGATTCTCCTTGCGCATTGTAGTATTGGTAAACATATATTTCATAACATTTTGAATGCGCTTTCTTGTATGTATTAACTGGAAATTTTAATTTGTAAAACATTGTAGAGTAGACGCAAAATCTCGTGGCCCTGCGCGCAAAGCTAAATTCATCATTGTAGGCCGGCCACTGACTCTTGTACAACAAAAAAACATTGACTTGTAAAATTTCTCATTTATCTTGTAGCGTTCGTACGTTGCAGTTCTCTAGAGTTGTTATTGATGTATTTTTTTTTTAATTTTGTATCTGACAAGTTATTCAACTTAATAGATAAATAAAATAAATTGACCAACGTTTTTAAGTTAGTTATAAAATATGCCTCCCACCACTTTTTCTATCTAAAATAACTCCGCCCATGAGCGGAGTTGTGCCACGAGATTTTGCGTTTACTCTAGTTAATGTATTTTTTTAAAATAAGTATTCATTTTTACATAAATCATGCTGTTTATAACATATAAACATTAAATATGCACAAAACATGAATTCCATTTGGTATTAGTATATTAAAAAATATAATAATAAACAGTAAAAGGACAGAATATTTTTATTTTAATCGCCTGTTTGAAACTGTTCGCGATTGGCCAAGTGGTCGCATGAGGTCATTAGCCAGATTGAGCTCAAAGAATACTCAGCACGGATTGACTAAAAATCACCAATTAAAGTCAAGAAATTCACAAAATTAATAAAAATGAGTACAAGAAAGCAGACAGTCTGCCACAAGCAGAAATAAAAAATTCAATAGTAAATAAAATAAATAATGTGTTAATGTTACAATTACCCACTACCAAAATATGTCGTTTTAAAATAAAAAAATATGTAAATTGTAAAACATTCAAAATATTTTATTTAATTAGAATAAACGGATCACATTTTATTTTAATTAATAACTAATAGTAATCACAATTTTATTTTACCAATAATTGCAGACAATTATTACAAAGTCAGTAATAATGTATTATTATTATTGTGGCGTAATCAAATCATTTCTTTGATTACAACAAATTCAGTCATATTTTTAATTAATTATCTTAATTATTTTGATTGTAAATGTTCCCATGTTAAATCCCTAAGTCAAGTTTTCTAGTATTCACTTACATTAAAATGATCTTGGTAACAATACATTGTTTATTGCAATGATATGCTTCTTCAAATTTTACCTTTTAACATGGTTATATAGTAGAAATTTTTAAGCAGTAGAGAGAGGTCATCAATATTTGTAACTAGATTATGACGTCACGAATTACAAAGTTTATATGTGCATTAGTTTAGAAAATGTGTTGCGTGTTGCATATGACAATGCCAAATTTAATAACAACAAATAAAATAATAACATACCTCTCGAACTGCTTTTAACGGCAGTAATGGTCCACCGTGTGTCAGTTCTTTTTCAAAATATGCAATCGCATTTGCAGTTGCATTTGCGACTGCTTCGATAATGCTTTAGGCATTATTATTTACGCTAATAAAATAAACGTATAACAAGAAACAAAGAATACTGTAGCGAACCCAAGGTCGCGGCGCGGGCGGCGGCGCGGGCGGCGACCGCTAGCGAGCGGGTCAGAACACGTCCGTTCGTTCCCCATTGTTCTAATTTCAAGGAATCACAGAATAATCTAGAATAAACTGTTTTAATATAAATACCCCAAGCAAAAGATCGGGAGGACAGTCTTGTATCGATACGTGTAGTGAACAGATGGTGATATAAATAAATAGATAGAGTGATATAAATATTGTTGAGATAAATATTGCGTAGTTCTAATAGTTTAAATAAATTATCTTAGTGTTTAAGTCTTTATTGATATATGTTAGTCTTAAATTAGTGTTTATATTTGTTAATTCTTAGTGTTAGTAATTTTTCATTATTCTTTATAATTCATATTTCTTTAATTAAACTTAGTTATATAAATAATAGTGTTTTAATCAATTTTACACTTCACCTAAATAAATAAAACGTTACAATTGGTGTCAGGTGCGAGGGTTGTTAATAAACTGTGAAGTGTAAAATAAAAATAAATAAAATGGCGACTAAACAAGTTAAATTAAGTGAATTAAAAGTGGCTGATCTCAAGAGGGAGCTGGAAGAACGAGAGTTGGAGACATCGGGAACCAATACTGTTCTACAACATCGTCTACGGCAAGCTCTTACAGAAGCTGGTGAAAATCCTAATGACTTTTTATTCAAAATTGATGATTTTGGTACAACTTTAGAACAAATGAAAGAAAGTTCTAAAGTATTGAAAGAAGAACTAATAGAAAAATCTAGAACATTAGAACAGAAATTAGAAGAAATGAAAGAAAGTTCTATAACATTGGAACAAAAATTAGAGGAAAGTTCTAGAAAATCTGAAGAAAATTCTCGAACATTGAAAGAAGAGTTGCTAGAAAATTCTAGAACTTTAGAACAAAAGTTGGCAGAAAATTCTCAAACGTTAAAAGAAGAATTAAAAGAAAATTCTAGAATTTTAAAAGAAGAACTAACAGAAAATTCTAGAATATGGGAAGAGAAATTAATGGAAAATTCTAGAAGTTTGGAAGAAAAACTGAACGAACAATTGAAAGAAAGTTCTAGAATATTAGAAGAGAGAATAGAAACGAGAAAAAAGTTGAAGAGTTACAGCAAAATTTCTCTAAAATTACGCCAGCGGTTTCAAATTCTGATGTGGCAGATATTATTCAAGTAAACAAAACAGTAAAAGCGGAACATAATTCAAAACTGCACATTAAAACACCCGAATTCGATGGCAAGTCATCATGGCCGAATTATGTAAAACAATTTGAAGCCGCTGCCAAAGCAAATGGTTGGACTTCCAAAGAAAAAGCTACTGCGCTGACAGTTTCGCTGCGTGGAGAAGCTATCGATATCCTCCAGACGCTAAAAGAGGATGAACAGGAAGATTATGATCAACTTGTCAAGCGGTTGGATATGCGATATGGCAATGCGCATCTGGAGCAGGTATACCAAACGCAATTAAGAAACCGGTATCAAAATTCTAAAGAGAATTTGCAAGAATTTGAAGCCGACATAGCTCGCCTGGTTCGTCTTGCACATCCTACAGCTCCTGACAGCGTCTTGGAATGCCTAGCTACACAAGCATTTATCTATGGGGTCCGAGACAATGAAACTCAGCAGGCACTACGATTGGCTCGACCAAAAACTCTGGTTGATGCACTTTCATATGCCTTAGATCATGAAGCTGCAAAACAAGCTTCACGCAACCAATCGCGAGTGCGAATTATTGATGCTGAGAGGAATGAAGACACCGAAGATCTAGAAGACAAGATAAGACGAATTACTTCTGAAATTAATGCTACTGGAAGAAAGAAACTCCGCTGTTGGAATTGCGGTGAATTAGGTCACCCGCAAAGGCTCTGCAGAAAACAACAGAAGAAAGCAGAACCAAGAAAGGAAGAAAAGGAGTCGGGAAACTAAGTCGGGTTGATGCGAAGGGGCAATCGTCGACCCGTAATCCAGTAGCCCCAGAATCCATTAGTTATGTCGCATCCCTACATCATCAAGCTAATAGCATCTATGTAGACGGTTCTATCGACAGAAGGCCGCTTAAAATGTTGCTGGATACGGGTGCGACAAAAACAATAATTAGACCCGACTTAGCAAGAAAACTGTGCAGAAAACATCTACTTCCAACAAAGTGGCAGATACGCACAGCCACCGGAGAACAAGCTACCGCATCTGGAGAAATAGATTTGAGCATCACTGTTGGAGAAACGTGCATTAAACATCGTGTGCTGGTAGCTGATGTAGAAGATGAATTCATTCTCGGCATGGACATTATGAAAAAGCATGGATTTAAACTTGACTTAAAGAATGGAGTGATGATGGTCAATGATGAAGAACTGGTATTAAATCCACGAGACGACAATGCCATGCGAGTATTAATAACGGAAGATGTCACCCTCCCAGAACGGAGTGAATCAATTGTGGAAGCACAGATAGAGGGTAGCTTCTGTGAGGGAAACATTGTCATGCTCCAGCCGAAAAATGATGATACTAAAACTGGGACTGGAGTTGTAATTGGGAAAGCCTTGCTCAAAACCGACAGGATAATCCCAGTTCGAGTAATGAACATTAATTTTTATCCCGTTATACTAAAAAAGGGGACCGTAGTAGGTGAATGTGCAGCAGTATCATCAATTATTCGAACTGTAAAGGCCAAAGACAACACATCCTGTGAAGTTCCAGATATACTAATCAAGGAGCTGTCATCATCGCTCCAGGACTTGAATGCCGACCAGAAAACCAAGGCTAAGAACTTAATTGGGACCTTTCAAGATGTGTTCCAATTTGACAAGAAGGACAAAGGGCGAACCAATGTAGTCCATCATAAAATAGACACCGGAGACGCAAGACCCATCCGCCAAACAGCAAGAAGATTACCACTGGCGAAGCGGGAAGAAGCTGAAGAAATTATAGAAGATATGAGGACGGAAGGTGTGATTGAACCTTCAAACAGTCCATGGGCTTCAACAGTAGTGTTAGTGAAGAAGAAGGATGGCTCTACAAGATTTTGCGTCGATTATCGTCAACTTAACAACGTGACGAAGAAGGATAGCTACCCGCTACCCAGAATAGACGATACTCTGGACACATTGTCAGGATCAAAGATTTTCTCTACTCTTGATTTAAAGAGCGGATACTGGCAAGTGCATTTAGATCCAAAAGACAAAGAAAAGACAGCTTTTACCATCGGTACCGGTCTTTGGCAATTTACTGTTATGCCATTTGGGCTCTGCAATGCCCCTGCAACGTTTGAACGGCTTATGGAAACCGTGTTAGCTGGACTGTCGTGGAAAACATGTTTGGTTTACCTCGACGATATTATTGTGGTAGGAAAAACGTTCGAGGACCACATGAAGAACTTGGAAGAGGTTTTCCAAAGATTGAGGAAGGCTAACCTGAAACTCAGTCCAAAGAAGTGTCACTTATTTCAAAAAGAAGTTCATTATCTTGGACACGTAGTTTCTGGTAAGGGTATTTCAGTTGACCCGGAGAAAATAAGGGCTGTGAGTGACTGGCCAGTACCGAGGGATAAACATGAATTGAGAAGTTTCCTTGGTCTCTGTACATACTACCGACGTTATGTACCTGGATTTGCCAATATAGCGAAGCCATTGACAAGGCTTACTGAAGAAGGCAGAAAATTTATCTGGGAGATGGACTGTCAAGCTGCGTTCAAACAACTTAAATATTCCTTGACAAGCGCACCTGTCCTAAGTTATCCTTCACCAGAAGGAGAATTCGTTCTAGATACAGATGCCAGCAACGTTGGAATTGGTGGCGTTCTTTCCCAGATACAAGACGGACAAGAGAAGGTTATTGCCTATTTTAATAAGACCTTGTCAAAACAAGAGAGGAATTATTGCGTCACCAGAAAAGAACTTTTGGCTGTCGTGAAATCCGTGGAGCACTTCTACAAATATTTGTACGGTAGAAGATTTCTTATAAGAACTGACCACGCTGCTCTCAAATGGCTGCTACAATTTAAGAATCCTGAAGGTCAGGCAGCTAGATGGATTGAAAGATTGCAAGAATATAACTTTGTTATTGAGCATCGAGCAGGTACAAGCCATCGTAATGCTGACGCATTATCAAGAAGACCTTGCCAGGACGAATGCAAGCATTGCAGTCGTCTAGAAGAAAAACTCTCTACCATCGCCAGAACAACAGTAGTAAATGATAGTTGGCAAACGGAGGACCTTCGCAAGGACCAAGAGAATGATTCGGACTTGAAAATCATACTGGATTGGAAACGTGGCGATAGCAGACCAGTTTGGGAAGATGTTGCACGACACTCACAAAGTGTAAAATCGTACTGGGCGCAATGGGATTCTATTGTGGTTGAAGAGGGCCTCCTGAAACGTGTCGTAGAAAATACTGAAGGTACTGTGAGTAGGACCCAGCTGATAATTCCTAGGAATAGAGTACCGGAAGTATTGGAGGAGATCCACGACGGATCTGGACATTTTGGAGTGAATAAAACCCTTGAGAGAGTGCGCGAACGATTTTACTGGGTAAATTGCAAAGAAGATGTTAAAGAGTGGTGCAAGAAATGTGTGGTCTGCGCGGGAAGTAACGGGCCACATAGGAAAAGAAGAGCCCCAATGCGCCAATATAATGTTGGAAGTCCCTTCGAACGCATTGCGATTGACGTGGCCGGACCATTCCCAGAAACTGATGAGGAAAATAAATACATAGTGGTAGTAATGGACTACTTCACTAAGTGGGTTGAGGCCTACCCATTACCCAACCAGGAAGCCGTAACGGTCGCTAAAGTTTTGGTTAAAGAATGCATCTGCCGATTTGGAGTACCGCGAGAGATACATTCCGACCAAGGAAGGAATTTCGAGTCCGCCCTGTTCCAAAATATCTGTAAGATATTAGGAATAAAGAAAACCAGAACTACTGCATTACACCCGCAGTCTGATGGCATGGTTGAACGGATGAATAGAACAATAAATCGGTATTTGTCAAAGGTAGTCTCTAACCATCAACGAGACTGGGACCGACATCTTCATCTGTTCTTGTTGGCTTACCGTTCATCAGTGCATGAGACAACAGGGCAGACACCATCTAACATCTTATTCGGGCGGGAGTTGCGCTTACCATGCGACCTGGTATTTGGCAGTAAACCCGGTGAAGATCTAGCCGGGGAGGACTATGTAACTGACTTACGGAGAAGAATGAATGACATCCATGAACAAGTCCGCACAAACATTCAAGGTGCCAGCGATCGGATGAAGGACCAGTATGACGTCAAGGCTGAAAAGGGTGGTTTTCAACCTGGGAATTTGGTGTGGCTTTACAATCCACAAAGACGACGTGGCTTATCACCGAAGCTGCAAAAGAATTGGGAAGGTCCCTACGAGATCGTAAAAAGAATAAATGATGTGGTCTACAGAATTAGGAAAACACCTAATGGAAAGCCGAGAGTAGTCCACTTCAATCGGTTAGCCCCTTCTGCTGGTGATAATTTTGACGATCATCGTGGAGCGACGGTTCGCCGGGTTATAGCTGAGGAACCCACATTTGATGACTTTATGGAAAGTCATTCCACTGGTCACAAAGCACGGTATGGCGTGACACGAGAAGAACAACGAGATCTGTTCACCGTGTCCCCAGAATATTCCCTCGCTCACTGTGTAGCGAAAGACATTAAAATGTCCCGCGGCATCGCTTCAGTTTTTAAAAGAAAATTTGGACGAGTACAAGAACTGGCAAACCAACGTCCAACTGTCGGGAAAACGCTACAACTGAAGGATGATAACGTAGAACACAAGCGGTACATTTACTATCTCGTTACGAAACAATACTCACATCAGAAGCCGTCATACCGCAATTTATGGGACTCGCTGTGCGACATGAAGGACCATCTGTTGGAAAACGACATCATGAAACTGGCAGTACCGAAGATAGGCTGTGGACTAGATGGTTTGGATTGGAGGATTGTTAGAAGCATGTTAGAAACAGTCTTCCGCTTTACCGGAGTGGAAATTCTAGTTTGCAGCTTCAACTCTACCGGCCAAGAAGAGCTCAAACGGACCGTCGACTGTTATTTCTTTAAGACTTCCAGATGCACCAAGGGTGATGCATGCAGATTTCGTCATAACGAACTGTTCCGGGACGAAACAGTCTTAAGGAGGGGGCAATGTAGCAAACCCAAGGTCGCGGTGCGGGCGGCGGCGCGGGCGGCGACCGCTAGCGAGCGGGTCAGAACACGTCCGTTCGCTCCCCATTGTTCTAATTTCAAGGAATCACAGAATAATCTAGAATAAACTGTTTTAATATAAATACCCCAAGCAAAAGATCGGGAGGACAGTCTTGTATCGATACGTGTAGTGAACAGATGGTGATATAAATAAATAGATAGAGTGATATAAATATTGTTGAGATAAATATTGTGTAGTTCTAATAGTTTAAATAAATTATCTTACACCCAGATTCACAAAAAAGATTAAATTCGGAGTTAGTTAACTCCAAATTTAGTCCCGATTAAATTTTCCGGGATTAGAGCGATTCACAAAGCACCGTTGTTAAATACTGAGTTAGGTAATATCGAATACTAGTTACAATTTTTTTCGCTTTAACTCTTGTCGCAGAATATACTTGGCGCCATAAACTAAAACCCCCAGATTCACAAAAGGGATTATTCACTAATTCCGAATAAATTTAGTTCCACATTTATACCAGTTGTTAACTTCATGAAATGTCAAACTAACTCCATTCCCAATTCATAAAAAAGATTAAGTATATTATTTAGTCCAAAAGATAACTCCAGTAGTTTGATGGAATTAGCAATATTTGTAGATGATTATCAGCATTTCTAAGTAAGACTGAGAAATATTGTGATGATATTTGAAGTCACGGACCATATTTACTATTTTGTTTGAAGTAAATCACATTGATTACGTTGATTACAAGCATGCGCGAAGCATTCATAGTGTAATTAATTTTGTTTAATATAAACGTGATTTAAACAAAGTTATATATTTTCTAAAATAAAAATGTAAGTGTAAGTATAATTAATTTTTAAAAATATTTTTATTATTACAAAGAATATAAAAGTAAGAGTTAACCTTAAAATTAATTTTTCTTAATCTTTTCTCCACTTCCATTGTAACAATATAATATAGTCGCATGAAACAGTACTGCACACAATTGATTACTGAACACTGATTACTACTGAGTACCGGTATCAGTGTTCTTCGACTGATCAAGTGATCACTTTCAGTATATGGCGCCAAGAATATTCTGTAGTGGCGAAAATGCGGGAAAAATTGTAACTAATATTCGGTATTAACTAACTCCGTTTTTAACTCCGGTCTTAATCTGTTTTGTGAATCGCTCTAATCCCGGAAAATTTAATCCGGACTAAATTTGGAGTTAACTAACTCCGAATTTAATCTTTTTTGTGAATCTGGGTGTGAAAGATTAAATGCTACGAAATTTTCAAAATGTATTTACATACAAACAAATTTGTTTTACAAACGCATAATTAAATGTCGAAAGGATGAAATATTTCCTTTGCTTTTGTGCATTTGGCGCCATATACTGAAAGTGATCAATTGATCAGTCGTAGAAAACCGATACCGGTACTCAGTGGTAATCAGTGTTCAGTAATCAATTGTGTGCAGTACTGTTTGATTCGACTATAATATATTATTACAATGGAGGTGGAGAAAAGATTAAGAAAAATTAATTTTGAGGTTAACTCGAACATTTATATCCTTTGTAATACAAAAAATATTTTTAATAATTAATTATAGCAATACTTACACTTTATCAAACTTACATTTTTATTTTAGAAAATAAATAACTTTGTTTAAATCACGTTTTATTAAACAAAATTAATTACACTATGAATGCTTCGCGTATGCTTGTAATCAACGTAATCAATGTGTTTTACTTCAAACAAATTAGTAAATATGGTCTGTGACTTCAAATATCATCACAATATTTCTCTGTCTTACTTAGAAATGCTGATAATCATTTATCTTTTGGACTAAATAATATACTTAATCCTTTTTATGGATTGGGAATGGAGTTATTTGACGTTTCATGAAGTTAACAACGGGTATAAATGTGGGACTAAATTTATTCGGAGTTAGTGACTAATCCCTTTCATGAATTCGGAACGGAGTTAAAAATAGGATTAAATATGGAGTTAGTGGCATAATCCCTTTTGTGAATCTGGGGGTAAGTGTTTAAGTCTTTATTGATATATGTTAGTCTTAAATTAGTGTTTATATTTGTTAATTCTTAGTGTTAGTTATTTTTCATTATTCTTTATAATTCATATTTCTTTAATTAAACTTAGTTATATAAATAATAGTGTTTTAATCAATTTTACACTTCACCTAAATAAATAAAACGTTACAATACGAACAATAATAAGGAACAATACAACTTAAACGAACAAACAAAGATTTTATATTATATTATTTGACAACTCAATCGATCGGCGTGACAGGAAAGAAATATATGTAAACATATTTTATTTGAGTCGTAGCCAACGTGTGTTAAAAAAAAATACACTGCAATTATTATAAATAAATTGAAATGTCATTAAATACCTTATATTTTAATTTGAAATAATAGTAAATATCATAAATAAGTAATTTTTTATGATACCTTTTTTTACTACTCGGTTTTCTAAATAAAAACATCTTTCGAAGATTTCTAGTTTTATTTCATTTTGTAACGTTTTTTTCAGGTCTATGACGTCTCTCTACTGCTTAAAAATTTCGACTGTACTAGTTTTTTGCTTAAAAATGATTTATTTTACTCTTACAGTAAAATCTATTGATTTTCGTCACCTAATTAACGTCGGGAATCTCAACTTACCAGGTTTCCTCCAGATAGGAAATTTTGGAAAAAAACATTCATACTTCTAAAACATTTATCAAAAAACTGTATTTTATAATAAAAAAGTAAAATTGCGTAAATATCGTTTTCCATAATAATAATAATTATAATAATAATAATAATAAAAGAAAATTGTGGATTATTGAATGAAATTTAATTTAGAAAAATTAAATTTAGTGTATTTGACATACAATGTTAGCATCAACTGCTGTCATGTTGACAGGTTGATAGAACTTGGTAGTATTTAAACACATAACCACAAAACACTATGTATATAATAATTAAAAATATTTGTACAAAAATAAAAACAAATTATTGATTTTATGATTTCCGTAAAAAAATATTATACAAACGTCTTGCGTGAACTTTTTTCTCAGATTGATTCTATTGCAGCGCTCGCAAGCTCGCATCACAGAATAATTATATACGAGTACAGAAGCGACAGTAAGATTGAGAAACGAAAATTAGGGAAAAATGGGGAAAGCCAACAAATTTAAAAAGCTCATCGTTTAAAATCGTAAAGTTTCGTCAAATCTTCGTGGCTCGAGTTTCTCTGTTTATCAATCATTAACGCACCTAGAAAATTTTCAATAAGGGGACAATAATAAAAATATAAGAATACACAAATCGATTTCTAAGAACCAACAAATATGTTATCACTTTGATAAAAAATAGGAATAATAATTATCAAAAAGAAATTATTGTATTTCACATACTCCAAAGTAGAAGAAATTGTATCTGCTTTCCACACTTTGTCGACGTCTATGTATACGATGATACTGGTTGATTTAAAATTGTACTTGTTAAATATTTGTTTAAAAATACACAAATGCTAAGATTGTAAGACGTTTTGTTAACAAAATTTCGAATTAAACATAATTTAGAATTTGGAGTATTCTGAGCATGTAAATTTTAAAAAACACTAGCATATTTTTATACTTACATATTTTGTTTAGAAAATACTTTTTATATATACAGTACTACTAATAAGATAATTATGAAAATCAGTTATTTGCTCGTGAAAATAAAACGTAATCTTGTCCACTGGTCATATTTTTCACTACACGTATATCGCGCAGTGTAATTATTTATTTATTTACTCTATTGTAATAAATAAATTGTTTATTATGTACAATATGTACGTTTCCCATACATTCCGCTACAAAACACAAAAAAAGAATTATGTTAATTTTTTTAGTACTTTCCAAGATATGACGAGATAAATATAAAAAAACGAGAAAAAATAATATCTAAAAAAAGTGAAAAATTGCAATTTTCAGTACTTCCGCAATTCCAAATCGACTTGCAACTATCATAAATCGATAGAGCAGAAAATTTTACATAGATTGCACTTATTTCCAACAATCGGTCGGATTTTCTCGGGTTAAGAATTTTTTTGACGGCTTTTGCGAGCACAGATCTCCTACCACAGAACACTAAGGTAAACTCTCCTACTATGAAGCAACAGGCAGTTGTAGCAAAATTAACTATGAAAAAATTGCAAATAAATAAATATGAACTGTTAAGTGGGCCACATTGTACAAATACTTTAACATTATTTGGAGTTATTTTCTAAAGATGACATGGAAAATATATTAAGCGACTTTGAATGTATGTACATCAACTATTTTCATAAGGTAGCATTGATTCTCGGATGTAGTAATGTACGTACATTCTTTGTACTCCTTGTAACTTAAATAACTATTAATTTAATTTCACAAATTGGAAATTAATTTGCAGGTTAAAAATATGGTATAAAAAAGGCTGAAACCCAAGAACCAAAGAAAAGATGATTAATGAAGTAATTTAGATATGGTTTGATTTAAGAGTTTGATGATATTGATGTCAAAGAAATTTGAAAAAACAAATAATCGTGTTATTGAATTTGTTTTTAATTTACTGTAGATATACACTCAATTTCCCGCATTTGATACTCACGTCATCAGTTTCAATTCAAATCGTTGGCGGGAAGGAGGATTGATGACATCATCTTGTCGGATGAAGTCGGGTGATTTCCGGAATAAATAAATATACAGTATTATATACAAACATAAAAATGGATGAAACATACGAAAATAATTGTAGAATTAATTAACGAAACTACCAAAACACAATGAAACACAAATTGTTGACGCCAAAATCACCTTCATAATTAATTGGAATGACATGAATGACATATTCAAGTTTTTTAAATATTTGAAAATACCCATTACCGTGGTGACACTACTGTTCCTATTTCATTTTTGTCAAAATGTTTAAAAACATGGTGCTAGGTAAAACTAATCAATTATATATTTTTCTTTTAGCCAAATTCTACGCAGGTAGCAATGCATTAAATTTGTATAAATCACCGACTGGTTATCATGTATCAGTAGTAGATGACACATAACTATGGAATTCTCTTTGTATATATATATATATATATACAGGGTGAATACTGAAAACCTTGACATAGGGAAATAACATGGGAAAACAGTTTTTTTCTGTTTCCATTTGTCCCGCTAAATAAAATCAGGTGTATATGGTATCGTTAGTTAGATTCCGTAATTTTGCATCTAATACAACTAAATGTTGTGTAATAAGGCCTTTTCTAACTGAAATATTTGATAAAATAAATTGCATTTTGAAGGTTATCCTTCATATTTTCGAATAAGAAACGTCAAAAACAAAATGTTCCATAGCCGAGTGGATACGAGGCTCGATACGAGGGATGATTCATAATATAAATAATCTACAAGACCTGGTTCGAGACCACCTCGGCCCAATTTATTTTTAAATTAAATTATGCTTATCTTTATTATATCAGACTATTTTAATAAAATAGTAATATTCATATTTTTATAAATAAAAAATCCAAATATTTAATAGAATTATTATTTGCTGTCTGTCAAACTTAACAATTAATTCGAATTTAGTTTTTGGTGCATAATTTTGTATTTCATGTTTCGAAACATGATATTTTAAGTATAATTTAATTTAAAAAAAAATAGGGCCGAGGTGGTCTCGAACCTGGTATTGTAGATTATTTATATTATGAATCAGCCCTCGTATCCACTCGGCTATGGAGCATTTTGTTTTTGACGTTTCTTATTCAAAAATATGAAGGATAACCTTCAAAATACAATTTATTTTATCAAATATTTCAGTTAGAAAAGGCCATATTACACAACATTTGGTTTTATTAGATGCAAAATTAAGTAATCTAACTAACACCCGATTTTATTTAGCGGGACAGATGGAAACAGCAAAAAACTGTTTTCCCATGTTATTTCCCTATGTCAAAGTTTTCATTATTCACCCTGTATACCTCTCAGTTCCTCTGTAACACGTACGATAATAAGATAGCGAATAAAAGTCTGATCTACGCCATGCGTATACGACAAAGATACAAGTAAAAGTTGATGATTCTTGTAGCAAAAATTGATGACTTTAGGGTGAAATGCGGGAAATAGAGTGTACATTTTGACTCTGCTATATTAAAATATGGTGTTAATTTCAGGGATATTATAGTTTTGAAGGTTTCACTACACGAAGTAGTGCAGTCACTCTTCCCATTGTCGTGATGCCAGGCAGGTTCCTCGTTAAGATTCATGCACTGCGACTGAAGAAGCTTTCAGTCTGTGTGGAATTTGAATTTGAACTAATTTATTATGGCAAATTAAAAAAATAAAGATACTGATTAGTGATTATAAATAAGTAATCCATAAAGCCCATGACACAACGGTCGATACCCATAAAAATTTGACCATCGATTTCATATTCATGATACCAAAAGAACGAACCTATCATCATTGATGAAAATGAAGGATCCACTATTTTCACCGTTAATCACAGACGAAATGTCAGTTTGTCTTATATGTGCCTACCCTGAGTATTTTTAACGTGAAACATGTGGATTTATCATATCCATGGTTACAATTTGATGTAGTCGCCGCCAGCCTATATAGCAGTGACGTCACTTCGAAGATTTTTATCATACACATTCCAAGTATTATTTGTCTTTGTCTTACTCATTACAGTCGTATAAGTCTATGACTTGAAGTTTGTCTAAGTGTCAGGGCTTGTTTGTTTTTAAGTTTATGTCTATTTATTTTAATTAATAATAACAATATTTATACCTAAAATATACTAATTTTTATTTATTTTAGTAAAAATACTGACAAATATTATTAACAGCACATGTCAGCAGTTAATTTTAAATATTTTTGACTTTTTTAAACTATTTGTCAATGTGACAGTTCGGTTATTTATTTTGTTTTACATTGTATATATTTTTAATATCCTATTTTATTGATTTTTTAATGAAATTATATTTCTGTTACTTCTTACTACTACTAATTATTAAAATTTAAATATTTAGAATGAAATATAATTATATTTAATAATCCTAGTGCTATCTTTGAAGCCTAATATTAACTAAAACAAAATATTTATTCATACGAGCATTCACATGACGATCGAGTGACGTCACTCCTATATGGGCTGGCGGCGACTATAATAGTTTGTTTACTTCTCATTTAAAATTAAACATAGCGAATGAATTTGACAGCAGTATTATTTTAATAATGTAAGAAATTACAAAATAAAGAACTAATAAATTAACTAACTAACAAGTAAGTATAATATCGAACAATTAAACAATAATTACAACAAATTTTCAAAAATCCATCCATTAACTGCTAAGCAATGACTCAATCCGCTATCACAAAACTTTCGAGTTACATACGATGATATTTGGGCAATTGTAATATTTTAAGAAATGTTTTGCATTTGAACTTTTAATTGATTTAAATTTTGAAAATTTCTCCCAGTTCAAACTTCTGATTGTAAAGGTTACCAATAAAATGATTCTTAAGATTGTTGTTGCAAATGAAATTTGTTTCCTATGTCTCATTTGAAATGAGACAATGAAATATACGTTGCTGTCAATCAAATATCAAGTCGTAACCATAGATACGGTAAATCCCATGTTTTACGTTAAAACATACAAACGGTATATACACATCAATTGAAATTAATTATATTATACCAATGTTTTGCAAAATTCAATTGATATATTCCTCATTCATTTAATGTAGTTTCTGATTTTATTACGATTTCCTAGTTGTATTTTGCGATGTACAAAAGTGGATTCTAAAATTTCAATAGTGACAGTGAGTATAAAGCTATTATTATTATAATTACTTTATACTCACTGATAGTGATTAGGTTAGAAAGTAGATAGAAATAAAATAATTTTTCGATATTGTTTTCGATTACTTTATCGAATAGTTGATATATCGAATACTGATATTTAAAAAAAAATATATCGATATATCGATAATTCGATTTATCAATAATATCGATAATTCGATATATCGTATATTCAATAATTCGATACATAGCATATTCGATAATTCGATATATCGTATATCCGATAATTTGATATATCGCATATTCGGTAAATTCAGTATATTGAATAATTATACAATCTGTCCAGATTTCATCGGCCACCATTGGGATCTCGGAAACTATAAGAGCTACGACTTCGGTTAAGTGGGAAATATTGTGCGCATCTGAGGGGCGATTCTAACTGTGTAAACTGATTTTCATCTATTTCTTCTTTCTCAAATAATCCAAACTAAATCAAAAACTATATCCCAAGCTAGCTTTACGTCTCCTCAGAGCGTGTTTTCAGCAAAGGAGGTATGGTAATTTCTGATAATAGAACATCATTAACCCCAGCATTCTGAACAATTAATAATGCTTTCTATGAATAAAATCCATTTCAAAAAGTAAAAAATGTGTTTTTGTAATGCACAATATTAGCGTAAATATATATATATATTTTTTTTTTGGTATAAAATTAAGAATTTTTAATTTGCATTTTCCTGTCACAAGAACCAGTTTTCACTGTAGTGTTAATTACAGTTTATCAAGAATTGTTGAGCGCTTTAAGTTTATAAAAGCAGAGTAGAAAAAACCAGTAAGTATAATATATATATATATATATATATATATATATATATATATATTGCGGAAATAAGTCTACCTTGATCTTTCTTATCAAGCTACAATTTTAAATTGCGAGCTATTATCTACAATATTTTTACCAACTGACAAAATACGTAAGGAAATATAATATCTATTATAGTCTATTGTGACCGCGAAGCAGATGGTGCTTTGAGCGACCTAATAACCAACGTACCCAATATATGCGCTATGCTAAAGACAGCAGATAATGTGATTTTTGGTTTTCATTCGTTCCAAACGACATCTACTTCGCGGTCGAAAGAGTAATTCAATATATCGATAATCTAATGTAGATATCGATAACTCGATATATCGATAACTAGATATATTGATAATTCGATATTTTGATAATTCGATATTTTGATAATTCGATATTTTGATAATTCGATATATCGATAATTCGCTATATCAAATCTTCGATGTATCGAATATAGCAATATTTTTTTAATATCGATATGTTCGATATATTTTTTAATATCGCCCACCCCTAATTACTACTTACATAAGTATACTTTTTTACTTGTATTTATTATCATATCAATACCTTTGAAAAAGTAGTTCGAAGTTCCACTGTACACTGCAAAAAGGTTGTTATGTAACGCCAGAGAAAACAGCTTAATTTGTCAAAAATTTAATGATTGCACACTACTCAAGTTTATTAATTATGTAATTATAAAGTGAACCATAAAGAAAAAACAGTTTTACCCTTTTGACATTTATTTACCTTTCTTCTAGCAACCAGATTAAAAGATTAATGTCATTTATAATCTTGTCGTTAAATTATCTCACCGAATTTTACTTTTTCATCTTCACTACTCGTATCTTCATCTTCAGCGTTTTCATATTTCTTAAGTTGTGATGTGTGAACTGTTACATAGAATCCATTTCCTTTCTTCTCTGCTAGCTGTGACACTACATATGTATCGGATGGTAATATCTTTGTCACTATTAGGGGACCTCTCTATTTTAATTGGTTCTTGGTGCTTTCACAATGTCTTTGGTGAAATCTCTTTTTCGTGTTTCTATGTTTCTCGATCATTTAATTTTTAATATAATTTCTTATTAATGTGATATATGCTCTCTTATCTTGGTCTTCATCAACTAATTCTCTTAATATTAAAACAACTATGTAAGGTTTATATCTGTGTAATGCTTCAAATGGAGACTTTCCTGTCGTTGTACTGAACTAGATTTAAGTTTCTGTCTACAATTTTTAAAGTAAATATTCTTTTCTATACAATATATTTCAAATTCATGAGAAGTAAAAAGATACCATTGACTGAAATAAGTGTTTTAGGGTATCCGTACCTATTTCAATGTTCTTCAAAAGCTTGTAATATTTCTTTGGTTTTAGTTGATTTTGTAACAGAGCGAAATCACATTAGTTCATTATCGTTAGTTATTCATTCATTGGGTTGTTTTGCTATTTTGGGAATGTGAAAAAGTCAGTAAAATTCCATGTTATCCCTTACGTCATCTTGCAACGATGCTAGTAACGGGACTTATTTCCGCGTGGGGTAAAATCACCCTTACTGACCGAGCATCGGAAGTGACGTAAGTGACAAAATAGCTAATGTATAAGTAAGAGTTAAGTTTAGTGGGGGTAGTTGCAACCCTGATCAACAACAGGAACTGTTGGCTCGCTCTCTTGCATCCCGACCTCGAAGAGAAGAAGTTGTATTTTTAAAACTGGTGTGTAAGAGTATTGTTTAGACGGCTTGACCACGTGTTTCAGCATGGTCTTCTTAAGTAAGTCACGCTCTGATTATTCATTCATGTATTAGTTTTGTTGCATTAATTATACGTTTAGTTAATTTAATTATAGATTTATTTTATTTTAAACCACATTGGTTTATATTTGTGCAGTATTCTAAAATATATAAATAATGTTTTGTACATGTTATTGTCAAAGTACATTTTTATTATTCTTAATGACTCGTATCTGTCACAAAATCAAGTGGACATATCTCAGCTATCGTCCAATCTTGAGTATCAGGTATTTCATTTGGCGAACCTCCTCCAGTTTCTTTTAAACCTCTTTTATATTTCCCCACATTTTTTTTGCTTGGGTTTTCAACCGTCTCCACTGTTCTTTCATACCCATTTGATTTCATTTCTATTTCTACTTCACACCAAGCTTCTTTTCTCTTCTTCATTAATTTATTATCATTTCCTTTACTTTCTATGATGTTTTTGCACAACTGAATTATAAAATATAGGATGTTCCATTTGAAAATGACGAGTTTTAGTCATTTGAAATTGAGTAAATTTGATTCGCTTTATTGAACACCCTGTATAATTACATTTAAAAAAATATGTATGAGAACATAGAGCGTAGTGACAGTTGTACAGAAAAAAAAATTCTTAATTTTTACTATTAAAATAACTTCAGTACGTCATTATAAAGCAATGCGTGTATTTGGTCTTTTTTAGAGAATAAACGAAATAACTTGGCAACGCCGCGGAAAACTAAAACAAAATTTATATGTCCGTATAGAGGAATGAAATACACTTGAAAAAATATTAAAATATACAGGGTGTTCCATTTAATAAAAGGCAAACAATTTTCGCCGAACCGTAACGCAACACCCTGTATATGTGAAAATAATTTTACGTTATGCTCCTTGAGTTGACGAATAACTTCTGTTAATAAATTTATGCTGTATTTCTAACGACAAGGGAGATATCGAATACGGGCATTTCGGTGATTCACCCTGTATATATATATACAGTGTGTGCAAGGAAATGCGGAACATAGGACTTTAACATGGGATTTCAAAAAATTGCGGATACTCTCTCTCCTGATAGATTTAGAACAAAACTACAACAGTACAAAGTTGTTCAGAATTAAATTCTACGTCAGATAAAATCATAATTCTTGCAACAGTACGTCGGCAGTACGAGATATATTAAATATAAAATGTAACATTTTCGTTCAAAATCAGACACCCATGGAAATAAAAGAAAAAATCTATGTGTCAATTGTGACAATTAGTAACCTTACTTTGTGATCAATATTTTTTAAAATTATATTTGTACAGTTTTTTTAATATTAGCACATTGTTAAAGAAATGAATATAATTTCAACTTAAATAATATTAAATTATAGACAATAAGTATTACAATTAGCGAAAATTCTCTAAACTGACAGAAAGATATTTTCTTTTATTTCCATGGCTATCTGATTTTTAACGAAAGTATAACATTTTATATTTAATATATCTCGTATTACAGGCTTGCTGTTGCAACAATTATAATCTTATCTGACGTAGAATTTAATTCTGAACAACTTTGTACTCTTGCAGTTTTGTTCTAAATCTATCAGGAGAGAGAGTATCCGCAATTTTTTGAAATCCCATGTTAAAGTCCTATGTTCCGCATTTCCTTGCACACACTGTATATGTATTAAACGAAAATAAAAAAATTATAGATAAATATATTTCATATGGAAAACCTAAAATTACAAACATTAAAAATAAATTATATAAAAATAATAAAAAAAAGTATTATATACCATATAAAATTAAGTAATTATGATAGAAGTTCCCATATTTTATTTTCTTCTTTTTCAATGTTTTTTGGTTTGGTCTCCTAGAACATACAGTGGCTGAGCGATGATTATTTAAAAAAATTTAACGTATGGTATCGCATCGAATTTGCTTAAAGGTTCACCGTTTAATGAAATAATGAAATATTATTCATCGAGCTGAAAACTTGTTCTGCTTCTGCGATAAAAAGAACGGGGGCTCGCGAAATCACAAAGAATTTTAACAAGGGGCTCGCAAATTATTTAGAATTTTAACAATAATAGTATTCGGATCGCATATGCCATCTAGTGCCATTCAAGCGCACTAGCATGTTTTTACAGTTATTTTATGCGACTTTGCTTAGCGCAATGACGTCAATTCCTGTCTTCTCTTCACGCACCGGCAAACTGTGATCTTCCGTAGGTATTCGCTGTCTGTCCGCTGAGGAGATCGCACGCTTTATTTATACTCTACGCTAAAATTGACCACGAGGCTCAATATATTTTTTCTATTGTTGTTTTTAATAATTCAACTTTTGTTCTTCTTGTGCAACACACAATGGGGTATTCCAAGCCTACGGCTTTTAAAGAAATTCTTATTGGATATCATTGTTTACCATATATAAGTAATATTAAAGTGAATATAATCATTATTTTTCTGATTTTTAATACCATAATATCAAAATGAAATTGTAATGCATTTGAATCGAGTATGTAAAATTCAGAATCAGCCATGTTGTGACGAAGAAGGCACTCGCTTCAGCCTATTGGCTCTTGTTCGAACGCGCCACGCCTCTTACTCAGACCTACGAATGTATGTTCTCAGCTGGTTCTCAGTGCCTGTAACGTCACACGCACGGCCGATTTTCTAGAGAGTAATTTATTGAAACTTTAAAAAAAAAAATTCTGGCGTGTTTGAAACCTTTCGGCGAAAAGAAAAAATACGGGTCTAATATTTTATGCATAGAATAACATATTAAAAAATGAAAAAAACTTGGAATATCCCATTCTACACACGCTGTAAGTACACATATTTTTGCATTGTTGTGCACTTTACACTTGCGCTACTTTTGCAATTTTGTTTTACGCTAAATATAGCTTGTTTCATTTCAATTGTTATTTAATAGTAACTTTGTATAGTTTTACACATTTGCTGCATATTTCATTTGCATTTGATCACATGTAGTTCAAATTAATTTGACTACATTTGACACGTTTTTCTTTGATTTTATTAATGCTCTAATTACTTTTACAAGCGCTAAGATTGTTTAGCTTTGTTTAAAGTTCATATTCGCTTTGTTTTATTATTATTTGTTCTTTATTCTGTTTGTATTTTCGCTATTTTTGCCTACTTATTTTAGGACTTTGTTTGTTGAATTTTATGCAACTTATACTCATTATTTACGCTTGGGTACAATTTTTATTGCATTTATTATTTAGCTGCACAATATTTGTAAAACATATACTTATGTTGAATAAAGTATCCTTTTATTTTGTCCCCTTTTTTTACAAATTTACAGCATTTACAGCACCGAGCTTCTAGTGGACATCTTGCGCTGCTTGCTGGTTTAATTGTATTCGCTTTCTACTTCTTTTCTTCATCTTTCGCTGTTGTTAGGAATAAGAACTTTATTAGCTTCGCTATCCTAATCAACATTTATTATTATCCATTTTACCAATTTATCCTGTCATTCTTTAGAGTTATATATTCAGTCCTACTTGTATTTTCGTTTCTACTTCGCTTTGCCGCTACGCTCGAAATAATCGTTCTAAATAACCAACACGTCAATCAACCAGCCGACCAACTATAGTTCTTTCGCTTACGAGGCATACTTTAGGTCAACTCTAGCACCTGATTAGGGATTTTGACTTCAACGCAACGCTGGTCCTTCGAGTCATACTCCAGAAGTCAGCTTTAATCAGGCCGCATCTTTATACATCAACCTAAAGTGCTGAGACAGCTGAACCAGCTACTCACCGCCCCAACATTTTGGTCCTTCGAGCCGGATGGGGAATCGTTCTCTGTCGTGTTGTTATTTGGTTTTATTATTTTAATAAGTTTTGTTATCTGCTTCTTACTAAATGATTAAAATACCGGGAGGTAAGAAACCTGGACTACTAAATCCAATAGCAGCAGGAGATGCACCATTTCAAATAATTCATGTTGATCACTTATTCCCATTCATAAAAAGTAATAAAGGTAATTCTTATATTCTATCTTTGATTCAAAATTTGACAAAAAATTTTAGATTTAGTAAATTAATAAAAACTAATACATCGTTGAAAAGAGAAAAATTGGCGGTTTCTATTTTATTAAAATAATTATAGGTTGCTATTTGAAAAATAAAAGTTGATAGTCCTATCTTGTAAACCTGACTTTATAAAAAATATCTACATCTTCCATCAAATAGTATATGTAAAATGATAAAATTTTTATATGAGCCATTTTTTTCTATTACTTATAATAAAAAAGTTAAAGGGGGTGGCGTCTTCCCAGACTCACCTGTATATGAGGCGTTTTCATATATTCTTTTATATTATATTTGTATGAGAAATCTATAAACGAACATCACAAATTCGCACATTTATTAAGATTTAAATATCGGTCTTTTGCAATCTTCATTACTCAAATATATGTAATCTGTTCGTTAAGTATAGATTTGCTATATCCACTCGTTTAAATTTACTCATTCATACTTGTAGGTTATTTTTTTTAAATTGTGTTTTAAAGAAAAAAACAATAAATAATTCAATATATTTTATGAATTTATAGTATATTTGAAACTGAACCTACTATCCCAACACAAATGGAAGAATCCCGTCCGAATTCAGACACTCCTATTCCTACAACTCCTTTAAGAAGAGTAAAAATGTAAAAACGAAATGACTCAATATGAAGAAAAATTATTACAAATGGAAACAGAAAAATATAAACAAGAAGAACAAAGAAAAGAACAGCAACATGAAGCTGTTATGAAAAATTTAAAAATATAGAATATAATTTCATTGAAAAAAAAATACGTTATAATTAGAAATCTTAGAATTAAAAAAACAAAAAAAATTAAAAGAGTTAGATTTGAATTAAATAAATATTTTTTATATCTTAATATTTATCGTTGTTATTCATTAAAATATCTATTAATAAAATATTGGCGAAAAGCATTGCCACGAATCTGGTTGGTTGTATATTTTGTTCTAGTTCTGGTAGAACATCAATTTCATCGTTGCTTTCTTCCGTGTCGGAGTTTTCTTCATTATCTATTTTGCGATATATATATATATATATATATATATATATATATATATATATATATATATATATATAAAATAAATATTTATAATATAAACATGGATTACAATGATCCATAATACCTATATCCATATCCTTTCTAATATTATGTAAAATTGCCATTGCAGCAATGGCTGCTTTAGCAATATCCAATGAAATTAACAGCCCATTTTGCAACGACCGAAATACAGATTTCCACTGCCCAAAACAACGTTCCATCGTGTTTCTTGTTTATATGGGCTCTATTTTACATTTCTTCAGCAGGACTTTGAGGATTCAATATGGGTGTTAACAGATACGGTTTGCACGGATAACCCCCATCCCCTAACAAAACACCATTTAGTTCACCTCGCTAAAAGATTACATGAATTTATACAGGGTGAGTCTGGGAAGACGCCCCCCCCTTTAACTTTTTTATTATAAGTAATAGAAAAAAATGGCTCATATAAAAGTTTTATTATTTTACATATACTATTTGATGGCAGACGTAGATATTTTTTATAAAGTCAGGTTTACAAGATACGACTATCAACTTTTATTTTTCAAATGGTAACCTATAATTATTTTAATAAAATAGAAACCGCCATTTTTTTCTCTTTTCAACGATGTATTCATTTTTATTAATGTATTTGAAAAATTTCGAGAAAAATGAGAATTTAGAAATATTAGAAATCATTTTTAAACAAATATTATAGGTGGCCATGTTTCTCCAAACCGGGTAAAAATCCTTCTCAGTGTTCTTAAACTCGGTTTCCAACGTCTGCAACGTATGATGCAAGTCGATTAACCAATTATTAGAATCGTATCAATTAATTCGTTCATCGTGAACTTTTCAAAATGTTTTTTTTTTGTTTACAAAATAAGTTAAATTAAGTAACAAACAAATGTATACATTTTTGACATTAATTTAATTGTTTTTCATTGTTACGTTTTGTTTATTTTGTGTAAAAATGATTTCTAATATTTTTAAATTATCTCATTTTTCTCGAAAATTTTCAAATACATTAATAAAAATAAATACATCATTGAAAAGAGAAAAAAATGGCGGTTTCTATTTTATTAAAATAATTATAGGTTACTATTTGAAAAATAAAAGTTGATAGTCGTATCTTGTAAACCTGACTTTATAAAAAATATCTACATCTGCCATCAAATAGTATATGTAAAATAATAAAACTTTTATATAAGCCATTTTTTTCTATTACTTATAATAAAAATGTTAAAGGGGGGGGCGTCTTCCCAGACTCACCCTGTATATGTTTTTGTGAGATATGTACTGCAAAATGACGTGAACCTTACATCAAATTTTCAGGCCAGACTACATTCCTCCCATATCCTAGCATCGTGCGCACTTTCTCGCCATCGGGCTACTATGTCTATTATTTTGCAATTCGCATCAACTACAACTTGAACATTTAATGAGTACCAGCCTTTGCGATTGCAATAAAGTAACGATTGCTGTTTCTAATTTTTATGTGTGTACAATCCACACAACCAATGACACATGGAAACTCAGCAATTGATTAAATTCTCGCTTGGTTCTGTCCACATCACGGGGTAAATCCACAAAGTTATGCAATTTTGCAGCCAATGCCCTAGACACTTTTTTTACTATTTTACTGACCGTGGGATGACTAAGGCCATGTAAATCACCTAAAATTTATTATTTTAATTACTAAATACGTACAATCAGGCATTTGAATTTTTCGAGCTCATCGAAATTCACGCAGACAATTTTTTTTTAAAAAAGATTCAATTCGGTGTTTATTAACTCCACATTAAATTTTGCGGGATTAGAGCAATTCGCAAATCAATAAGATCGAAATTAAATTCGAAATTAATTCTTATATTAGTTACAAATTTACCACCTTAACTCTTGTTGATTAAATTTATATTAGTAGTTTTCAGTTGCTTTCTGTTTTTTGTTTAGGACTACTCGAAGAGAATTAATAAAATAGAACAGAAAAAAAACAAAAAAAAAACAGATTTTTAACACAGGACATTGAATTTTTTTTTAAAAATTGTACTAAAATAAATACATATTTTTAATTACTAAATTTTAAAATAAAAAAGATTAACTTTAACGTTTCTGTTTCATGTAATACGAATTTAATAAATATATATTTTAAATTGATTACAGCCATACTTCAATGAATACTTTGCGCATGCATATAAGTCAAACTATTTTACTTCCAGGTTGTCAAATATTATCAGAAGCCTTGATAAGTATTATTTAGGAATATTGATAATCAACTACAAATATTGCTAAATCTATCGAACTAATGAAGTTATGTTACGAACAAATATAAATATTGTACTTAATACTTAATTAGATCTGAAGTTCGTTTTACTTTTCAGAGAGTTAGAAGGAGTATAACTTTGGGACTAGCTCTAATCTGAGATAACGACTAATCCTTTTTTATGAATATGAATTCGAAAAGGAATTAAAAAGGGACTAAATATCGAGTTAGTGGGTAATCACTCTTACGAATCTGGTTACGAGATTTGCACCTAGTTAAAAAAAGGATAACCTACCATTATCCTCTTGATACAATCCTTTTGTACTTAAGTTCTACGGATATACATTTTTTTCTGTGTTGCAGCACTAATAAATAATTTTGTAACAACTCAATAATAAATTGAGCTGTCATTTTTGAAAATTTGTACCGTTTTTTAAATTCTCTGTCAATTGCAGTGTAGCTAGTGTAATAAAATACTTTTTATAATTTTTAATTATAATATTTTATTGAGTAGTTACTTTAGTACATGTAATGTAGTGTTACTGTTTTACGTTCAACTGTCGTGAAAAAAGATCCGTGCCAACTTCTTCCCAAACGCTGTTAGGTACTTCAGTGGGTCTCAGTGTTTCAAATGTTTGACATTTCTGAAATTTCAAGCATGTTTCACAGTTTTTTCTTGCGTTTTTAATATCGGTGTTCATACCTGGCTAAAAAATAATATTTCTGGCTCTAGATTTAGTTTTTTCGATGCCCATAGGAGAGTAGCGTAACTTATTGATGATGTCTCTCCTGAGAGTCCTAGAAACTATCACACACTGACCTTTAAAAATTAAACATTTGTATTCAAAAATCTCATGATGATATGTATGATAAGCTTTAATTTCGTTTGGAATGTCTTTAATTTCTTTTGGCTAGTCATGACGGACATATTTCAATAAAGTCTGCAGCTCATTGTTTCTTTCACTTTCTTGCACAAATTCTTCACGTCTTTTAAAGCTCATATTTTCGGACATTTTGATTTCTAAAATTTGCAAGTTATTGTCCATATCGTCTTTCGCAAATTTCAAATGAGCCCTAGACAGTGTATCGGCGATCACAAGTTCTTTTCCTGGCTTAAATTCTACTTTAAGGTCAAATGTAACAGTGGGGGTTGACGACGATGAAGGCGATGAATGTTGTCATTTTTACTTCGAGGAGGACATGATGATGCTAGATGATACTAACTGGTGATGACGGTTGAACCAGGATAACGACAACATGGCACACACATATTTGCTTTAAATAACTTTAAATTTATTTACATTATTTACAATGAAAACGTTAATATAAAATCAAAACAAATACTACAGAGCTTACTTTCAGAGCTAGAAGCTCTGGCCTAAAGTCAGTCTGAACCATGTCAGATGACTGCTACCGAGTCGTTAACTACATTACGACTATCAGCTTGCCACTAAGACTCTAACTCCTAAGACTGTACTTACGACTATCGACTCTGCTATACTGACTGCCTTAACTCTACTAAATTAAATCCTATTTATATCCTAAAAAGTGTTAGGGTTGGCAATGTAACTATTACGCACATCGCACGTGGAAAAGTTACAAAACGTTAATAGGTTATTAAACTTTACGAAATATAACTTGTCCACGGTGCATTTTTGTTAACGCGCCATTTATATTACGAAATCTATCAAACAATAATGATTTGGAATAATTCGTCAATTACTGTTACATTACCACCCCTTAAAGATTTAATTATATCTTCGCAGAAGATATAATTAAATCCATTGTTCTGAATCTATGACTCATGTTTTGGCCGGTATTATCATAGTCTGCTTAATCAGAAAAGATGGCCGTTGCTATTTGCTGAAGTCAGCATTTTGGTGACCTACCAACACCAGAGTCATAGACCTCAGAAACTATGACAAGCCGTAACAAGATGAAAAAAGCCTTGTCGTTTTTTCATCTTGTTACACAAATCTTTGAAGTCTCAACTTCATTTTCTGTAGTCTAACTGGAATCTCAGACATGTTTTTTTTTCATTATAGGGATAAGAGGCTTGTGATCACTTTCTACTGTAAAAAGTTTATCTATCACAAACTGTTCGAATCGTTCGCATCCGATTACTACAGCGTATAGTTCTTTTTCAATTTGTGCCCAGTTTTTTTGTGTCTATTACCATGAATTTGAAAAGATCAGTCATTTACCAAATATAATTGGGGTAATTGACGGAAGTCACATACCAATACTACCTCCGAAGATTGGTTACCGGGACTTTATTAATAGGAAGGGATGGCCATCGATTTTTGGATATTTCTGTGAAAAATCCAGGCGCAACTCATGATGCTGCTGTGTTAGCGAAATCAACATTATTAAGAAATATTGAGAGATTGATGCCACAGGTAATATGATGAAGTTTGAGTATTTGATTTTAATATGCTGATTAATATTTTATTTCGCTGTAGGGCACTGTACAATTGCATGGTCATGAACTTCCATATGTAATTATTGGAGTCCCAGCGTATCCTTTATTACCGTGGCTACTTAAAGGTTATATAAATCGCGGCGTAACATTACAGCAGGATTCATTCAATGCGTACATGAACTCTGCTAGAGTATGCATCGAAAATGCATTTGGCAGATTGAAAGCCAGGTGGAGAACTTTATTAAAACGAACAGATGTAGCTTATAAATTCGCCCCACATGTTATAGCGACATGTTGTATTCTCCATAACATTGTAGAATCATGCAAAGAAAAATCTCATGATACTTGGATGAAAGCAGTAGAAGAAGCAGATATAATATTGCCACAGCCACAAAGATGTGCAAACCGGAGCTTGGATACCTACGATGGAATTGAAACCAGAGAACTTCTGTGCCAACATCTACGCGACAATTATCCATTAAGAAGTTCTAGATTAATAAGATGAAAATGAAATTTTTATTAAAAAAATTGTATATTATAATATAACAGTTTATTATAATTTTTAAAAAAAAATACAAATAAATAAACAAACGTACATAAGCGATAGAAAATAAATTTTATTTTATATTATAATTACATAATATTTATAAGAAAAACTTAATCTGACTCACTGCTTCTGCTGCTGCTGCTGCTAGTTCGAGCCTTTCTCTTTTTTTTTTTCCTTTCTTCGATAAAGACTTTAAAGCCCACACTAAAGTGTCAGTGCTTTTTTTCAGCATAGCTTCTTGCCTATCCATCATTTCATTCATTACTTGATTGTCTTGATCTGCGGACATATCTGTAGCAATCTTTACAAATGTATCCCGGATATTATTTTGTCTCGATATAAATTTTTCTAATGATTTTTGATAAGATGTTCCTCTGCTGGTTTTCGGAGTGCTGCGCTCGTTTGACTTGCTCCTAGGCTGTGATGGACCAGGAACTGCATTAATTGGTTCTGACAACTACTCAAATGGAGTTGAATTTCGTCCACTTGCAAACATTTGTTCATCATCTGTTGAAAGAAGCGAATGGGACACATCTGAAGATGGTGTGCCTTCGTTTACATCTTCCACGCCGGTTAATAATCCACTATTGCTTACTTGGTACTCAAAGACTAAAACATTTGCAAAAAATACAGAAAAGTACATTTTAGTGCATATAGATTATATATACCTTCTTCTTCGGTACTGCAATCCTTTGCAGGCTCGACACCGTCTATTTGTGAGGCTGGACGGTCACCCAATAAATCATCTCGCTGAAATATTCAAATTCGGATCTTCCGCTACCACTTATATTGTTGGCCCTGCGATCCTTATAGTAATCTCCTAGAAAATTAAATTATAGGTTATATTACAGATGCGACAAGAAAGTATACTGTACTCACGTTTTAAATTTTTAAATTTCATTAGCATTGTAG
Source organism: Stenolophus ochropezus (assembly GCA_035578165.1). Taxonomy (NCBI): domain Eukaryota; kingdom Metazoa; phylum Arthropoda; class Insecta; order Coleoptera; family Carabidae; genus Stenolophus; species Stenolophus ochropezus. The sequence continues at coordinate 14,096,179 of JAQOWZ010000020.1, forward strand.
TAGCATCACGAGGAAATCCTGCCTCAAGCATAGGTTTCTCTAACGTTTTAAAAATTTCAGTAATCCTTAATCTTTTCCCGTCCATCAATCTCAGAATCTTTTTCTCTTTCATTAGACCAAGGAAATACAATACTTCCGAATTCTTCCAAATATTTCTTTTTGCCATAAAAAATAATGTATTTTTAAATATATACAACAACAATGTATTATATACTTAAAGTACGTATTGACAAAAAAAAAATCCACACCACCTGTTAACTTGACTGAACAATTTCATATAAGTTCATAACCTCATTAGTAACCAAAATGAAACTAACTTCGAAACTTCGAGTGGGTTGAGCGTTTATCCCGTATATTCAACCCGGTCGAATAAGCTCAACCCATTTATATTTTAGGGTTGAGTTGAACATTTCAATCCGGTTGAAAATGCGTTTATTACGATCATTTCAACCCGCTAACTTTAATCGGGTTAAATGAACCCATTTTCAAGTGGGTTGAAACTATCGGGATAAACGTTGTGTATGTGAGTGATTTTGATGCGTATGCTACCGGCAGATTATTTTGCAACAACACTGCGCCTACGCCTGTGCTGCTAGCATCCACGCTGACAACACAGTCTTTGTTTACGTTGAAATACTGCAAAGTTGGAGTCTTGGGTAATGTTGCTTTTACCTTGTTAAATGCCTCGACTTGTTCTTTCGCCCACTCAAATTTTGCTTCCAACTTTGTCAATTCTCTAAGTGGCGCAGTTAAGTCTGTCAAGTTCGGTATGAATTTAGCGAGGTAAGTCGTCATACCCAGAAAAGTCTCCAACTCTTTGATGTCTCTGGGTATTTCCATTTCCATAACAGCCTTATCTACCTCAATGCCAGCATCTGAAAAAACGTGTCCCAAAAAGTCAATTCTTTTTACTTCGAACTTACATTTTTTTTAATTGAATTTTATTCCGTTTATTTTAGCTTTTTTGAAAACCTCTTTGAATGTTCGTTCATGTTCTACATTATTTTCCGCCCAAATGATAATGTCATCGATATAAATCGCGACGTTCGGTATGTCTTTAAAAATCTATGAAAAACTTCTGGTGCTGTCTTAATTCCGTACGGCATTCTAAGAAAACGGTAGCGTCCAGTTCAACCTGCCAAAAAGCCTTCGTAGCGTCTAATCTACTAAAAATCTTAGCTTTACTCACGCGACCAGCTATCTCCTCAAATGTGGGCAGTTTGTAATGTTGTCTTAGCAAACAAGAATTTAAATACTGTGGGTCCAGGCAAACCCTCAGCGTATTGTCCGGTTTTTTAACTAGAATTACTGGGTTTACGAATTCTGTAGGGTTTCATTTTGAAACCATACTTATAGCGAAGTTTGCCTATCCCGTGAAACAAATCTTGATTAGCTTTTATCATTGCTTCTAAATTACTTTTCTCGACCTCAACTGTTCCGATTCTCTTGGCTAATTGCAAAAATAATTCCAAGCAAAAGGATCCATTGAAATATTTCACTTTTCCTAAAGATCCTCATATTCTAAAAGAATGGATTCGTAAATGCTACCGCAAAGACAAGTTTAATTCAAAATATAAGAGAATTTGTAGTAAGCATTTTAAGTTGGATGATTATGAAGATGAAATGCAAGCACGGCTAATGGGTACGCAAGCTAAAAAATTAAAAAATACAGGTGAATATAAACATTATTAATTGTAATTAAAATAATTTTCGTCTTAAATAATATTTTAGTCATACAATAGAACAATACCTTTGCTTGTTATGTATTTAATTGACATGTAAATTATATAAACTGTTAAAAAGATAGGTTATCTATATTACATTTTATTTTAGCAATTCCGTCACTCTACTTACCCTCTGATAAATCAAAAGAACATGAAACAATATCTAAAAGAACAGAAAGAGTACAGAAAAAGCAACAAAAGTTATTAGTGGAACAGTTAATTACAGCAGAAACTATTTGTAAAAATGATCCTTTACCTCACGTACAAGATTCAAATTATGAATCGATTATTGATACGAATGAAGATACTATTGGAAAATTAGAAAGGGAAAATGTTGAACTTAAAAATAAATTGTTGCAGTATGAAAAATCTGAACGGGAGATGAAGGAAAAACTGTTTGAGTTAGAGAAACAATTTGATGAAAAAAGAAACAAGTTTGAAGAGGAAGTAAAAGTTGGGTTCAAACATTTTTTAACCACGAAACAAGTTGATGTACTTACTACTAAAGAAAAAATCTAAGGTTCGATGGAATGAAGAGGAACTGGGAAATGCATTTACACTAAGATATTTCAGTAAAAGATGCTATATTTATTTAAGACAAACTTTACATTACCCACTCCCTGGACTCAGCGCTTTACAACATTAGGCTGCTAACATAAATTTAAGAAGTGGTCTTTTAATTGATGTTTTAAAAGTCATGGAAATAGTAGGTACAACTAAAACTAATCTACAAAAGATTACAGGGCTTTCCTTTGACGAAGTTAAAGTTTCTTCTATGTATGAATATGAAGAAGAAGCATGATGAAGTTGTAGGTCCTCATTCATACATGCAAGTTATTATGGCAAGAGGTTTGTTTGATAAATAGAAACAGCCCGTGTTCATAGCTTTTGACCACAAAATGACTAAAGATTTATTAAACAATATCATAAATTCTTTACATAAAATTAACTACAACGTAGTTGCTTGCGTATCGGACTGTGGTGCTAGCAATATGGGTTTGTGGCGAGATTTAAATATAAATATTAAAAATACTTTTAGTCCGCATCCCGTAACTGATAAACCCATTTTTTTCTTAGCTGATGTTCCACATTTGCTAAAACTTCTTAGAAATTGGTTCCTAGACACCGGATTTACTTTAGGTGACGGTACTATAATTAAGAAGAAGCCAGTTGAAAAATTAATACAGAATTCAGGTACTGAAATTAGTTCTTGTTACAAGTTATCTTTATTGCATGTACAATGTGAAAAAGCACAACGGCAGAATGTAAAATTAGCAGCCCAGTTATTTTCACACACAACTTCTACGGCTCTTAAACATTATCTGCCTGGTACCGATAAAAACTTGGCTATAAACGTTGGAAATTTCATGTAATTAGTGAATAATTGGTTTGATGTATTAAATTCATATACTCTTTCAGATAAAGTACCAACAAAAATGCCATATGTTCTAAATTATTCTACTTAAAATGAAATTCTTGAAGATATGAAAACTACTGTAACAAATATGCGATGTATTGGAAAAAAATCACTTCAAATATTTCAAAAAGGAATTATAATCTCAACTACATCAGTACAAAACTTATTTATATACATATCTTCGCAACGAATTTAATATTACATATCTTCTTACTCACCGTCTGAACCAAGATTGTTTATAAAACTTTTTCTCACAGGTACTTAAACATAGGTATATTTTTTCTCGTATAATAGTTTTATCTTCAATTTTAGTTAAAAACTAGGGGCGGACTTCATGACCATCCAGCACCACTAAATGCACTCTACAGAGTAAGAATGATTCTATTAGGGAATGAACCGGAATTAGTACAAACATATAGTAATACGCCATTACCTGTTGAAGTAGACAGCGATAATTACATATTCACTAGTGTTTTAAAGAGAGCAAAATTGCAATATATAAAAATGTTCGACACTCAGCTATATGACAACTCAACGGCAACAAATATAATAAATGAAGATACCGATAGTTCAAGTTCAACATCTACAATATCTCGGTCAATGTCGCAAATAAAGAAATGACAGAAAACGATGGTTTTATTTATATAGCGGGGTATTTAGCTAAGAAAAACAAATTAATACAATGAGGATAAATTTGTTTTTATTATTCGCGCGTAACATTAACTCATAGCCACCTAGCGACAAAATTTAGAAACCGGCATAGTAGTATTCGTCAGCTGATAGCTGTTAACAGTTTGAATATTTTGCACACTAAGCGTTCGACAATACTTTTTTGTGCGCACAGTGTACTAAGTACTAACGGTATCGTTCGTTAAATCATGTGCTCTGTACGTTGTGCATACCCAGAAACACCGGTCTGCATCTGTTGAGATTGTTGTGCTAACAGTATACTTGGCGCGTCTTTTAAATGTGGTTATAGTAGATGTTAACATTAGACGGCCAGAAAATAGAAATTAAAATGTATATTTGCAATATTTGTATTTTTTTACAAATGTACCTGAAAATATGGAAAAACATATATCTATTTGTTTCTTTTTCTGTTAGGCGATATATATTCAACATAATTTATACACTTTTTCTAAAATAGTGTTCTCTTCGTCTTCGCTATCAGTATCGTTTAAAAAGTATTTTGTACCATTAATACAATTTGCGTAATAAAGCGATTATCCATTTCTGTAATGAAGATTAATAAAATATCTGTTTAGTGTTCTTAAGACGTTTTAGTTACTCAATATATCAATACTAGTACAAATCAGCTGTTTTTATCAAAGACGAATATGCACAGTAGGTTTTTTTTTATTAACATGGAACACAATGTACACAGTGGCCACGTGACCTCGGCATATGCACAACCCACACATAACACAAAACGAATTACCGGAAGCACCTATAAAGAGGTGAATCAGAGTCGCTTACACGCTTATTGTCTGTGTGCAGGACTTCCCCGCGAAGATAACCAAGCACAAGGAGTTCTGGTGCGAGTATCGCAGCGAGTGCACCTAGTGCGACATGGACCTGGAGCCCGACGGGGCAGCGCGCCATTACGCGAACTGCAGGACGATCCCGGGGGTCCCAGCCGGCGCCGGCCACCGCATCCCATGCTCCCAACACTGTATGTGTGGACCCCGGTGGAGGGTCAGCAAATGTCTCGGTACCGCTGCGAGGTGCAGCTGCACTGCGCGGGTCGCACTCGTTCCTATACACCCACGCCGTTGTACCGGTGGAAGTGTGACTGGCTGGTGACGTGTGAGGAACCTGACTTCCTTGCTGATAATGATGTCACTGTTTATGTAAATGTTACAGGCACTGACTGAATATAAACTTGTACAGAATACAATAAAATGTTATTTTTACTTTCTGTTGTTGTATTTTAAAGAAAGTAGTATCGCAAATAGTAACATATGTTGCAGGTTAGCCTTAATTTGACAATATTTTTGTATTAAATTAGTGTTTTTCGTCTTTATAAATTAAAAATAATGTCAGAAATGATTATTACTTTGTCCGCAATAAATAATTTCTTTGCTGAGGACTTAAATTGCGTTAGCAGCGGAGAAAATTATTTAAACTCTGGAAATTTAATCAAATATTTATTTGATGATGAATTAAAAATCATAAAAGGGACAGGTAAAGCTTCCATGAAAAAAAAAATTATAAAGTCGAGGTAAGAAATTGTGATTACGTGGAAAACTTTAGTTATTATTTTAATTTGTTATTATAATTTCAGATTTGTTTAAATAAGGACTACATTATTCAGTCCAGTAAATGTAGCTGTCCGAGAGGCCAATTTTTATGCCATCATATGGCCTGTTTGTGCTTATTTGCACACTATAATTTATCTAAAACAGATGTCGCATGTTCGTGGACTGTTCAGGCGTCACAGAATTTGGAACCTGTTCCAGTTTTGCCATCGGTTCTGTTTGATCCACAACCGAAATCATGTGACAATGCTGTTGATGTATTTAAACAGAAATTTAAAGAAATAGATCGTGGCATAGGGTTACTGTGACTAACAAGTCCCGAACCAGAAGATAAAGACGAAAAATTAGTACCATGTATAGAGGAGATTTTAATATCTGAAAGTTATCTTTTGGCAGCAAATAAAAAGGAATATTTTTCTAATTTGTTGCAAGTTAGTCACGAAACAATTAAAAAAGTGGGTACGCAAACGATCGGTCAAGTTGAAAATGCAGCATGGCTAATTTCTAGAAAGCATCGGTTGGCAGCTTTTTATTTTGGGGCAATAATTAAAGCCATTAGAAGACAAAGCTTCCTAGAATCTTTTTTTAAAAAACTTATAGGTATTAATTTAAAGTGTTTATATCCGTTATAATTGAAGGTTTTTGATTGTTAGGATTTTCTTACAAGGACTTGGAACTATAAACAGCTTTAATTGATAAGTATGTTGTCCATTGAAAAGATGATAAATATATCATTAACACTGAGCATGATTACTACCACCAAATTCAGGGCCAGCTTTTTATTACAGATAGGAAGTATTGTTATTTAATTATATTTAGTAATATAAGCTCAGTTGTTGTAAAAATAGAAAAATGTTCCGAATGGGAACATAATTTGTTTTTAATACAAGACTTTTATTTTAATAAGTATAAATCTTATATGTGTAAATAAATAAAATAATATTGTATATAATTGTCCTTTATTTGAACAAAACTGGGTAAATAAACAAAAAATAAATAGGTACTCATCCTTTTACAAATATTGCACATTTTTAAATAAATTTGTAAACATAAAATAAAAATTGAAAAATCATCTATTCCACATCTAAATAGTCTTAAATCTCCCTTATTAAAGGGTGTTATAAATTAACTAATGTGAAACAAACTTGAAATACAATGCTAGCATGTTGTTGTAACGATTTTTGAATGAGATTTAGAATTCTGAAAGCTTTAATACGAGCATTTGCTCTTTCTACGTGTATGCGACACCTTGCAATATTTAATGTTCTCAAAGCTTCGTCTCTTGAAAATTGAGGTAACATTAAAAAAGGGGGCATATTTATAGTTAATCCACGAGGAACTAAATCTCTTATAAGAAATCCCTTATCGACCATTATCATGTCACCTTCAGTTAATTGGTCACTTATTTTTGATAATTTAAATATTTGTTTATCTGAAGTAGATCCAGGGTATAAATCACTAACAAATACTATAACTCCGTTGGGTGCCACTCCTACAAGCGCTTTGTAAGTATTTGTATGTTTATAGTTGCTGTATGTTTTTTTCTGAACTTTCATATCACTTGTTCTACTTATACGAATTTCTGTGCAATCTATTATCAGTCTGCAGTTGGTAAAAGCCGAAAATGAACTAGGAGGACATGTTTTTGTTGGCGTGAGGGTATTTTGGATAAAAAAACTTTGAATAACACATTATGCATTAAGTAGATCCAAGTTAAATAAACATTTGTAGATAATTGTAGCGGAACTACTGCCAAACCTGGTAGCCAAATTTAAATGCGGAAAATTTAATCTTAACTTCATTAAAGTTATTAGAAGCTGATCTACATATGTAAAAATTATCACTTTCCATTTAAGATAATAAATAAATTGAAATGGTGATAGACATGACAGTAGTGCTTGAAAAGTTTCATCGTCACGTAAACCGGTGTATAATTGGATCAACTTATTATCATTTCTAATATTTTGGTAGTGGAATTGATTTTTGGACTTTTCAATATCCAGTTGTTTTTCTAAATCTCTAATTTTTGAGCACGAAAGTTTACATTCTTCACATACAGCTTATTATCCTGTATTTCAAATTCCCTGCTTTTTCAAGAGCATGCCTCTGGTTCGTCAAGTACAGTTACATCAAATTCAACATCTTTTCATTGTTAAATTTTTTTCAAGTTATTTTCTCGGGCGAAGTAAATACATATCTTTTTTCTTTATTGTGAGTAGGTATGGGGGCGATTGAGCCTGGGAAAATTTTGCCGACCGTGGGAACTTGGCGGCATCCTTTGATACCCAAATTTCGAGGGTTTGATCCACCCCCAAAATTTTGGGGGTTTGGCCCACCCTAATTAGCATACCGTGGATGTTTGGCTCACCCTAATTTGCATACCGTGAAATATGGCCTACTCCCGAAATTTTGGGGTTTGACCCACTCTAATTTGCATACCGTAATTTGCATACCGTAATTTGCATACTGTGATTTGCATACCGTAATTTTGGGGGTTTGGCCCACCCCTAATTTGCATACCGTAATTTTGGGGGTTTGGCCCACCCTAATTTGAATTTCGTAATTTGAATACCGTATTTTGCATACGGTAATTTGCGTAAATTCGGGATTTGGCCCACCCTAATTTGAATTTCGTAATTTGCGTACCGTAATTTGCCTACGGGAATTTGCGTAATTTTGGGGTTTGGCCCACCCGTGGGAAAATTTGAATACCGTAATTTGCATACCGTGGGAAAAAATCTGCATACCGTAATTTGAATACCGTAATTTGCATACCGTAATATGTATACGGTAATTTGCATAATTTTGAGGTTTCTCTCTCTATGGCACAACATTCCTCTGAGGAATAGGGCCTCAAGTACCTGAGGTACTTGTTTCATGACAGTTTTACTTGCATTTTAGTGATGCAGGTTGTCAGCCTACAGTCTCTGCAAGGCCAGCACACACCGAGCCGTTGTGCGGTAACCCATCCAATTGGACCGGGCGGGCTATGTTGCTTATCTACACGATCAGACAAGACACGCCACGACCACACAACCGTACTGGCTGACGAATTTTGAGGTTTGGCCCACCCTAATTTAGTAATTTTGCATACGTTGATTTCATATTATAATATTTCAATAAAGAATCATCATCAAACTAGGGCAATAATAGTACATAAGCAGCAAAGTTAGGGGCGATAGTAGTAGTTGTTGACGTCATACTCTAGTAATATTAAAATAAATGAAATAATACACATTATCATCGCATTAAACTAGGACAATATTAGTTGCTGACGTTGTACTTTAGTAATATTACAATAAATGAAATCATCGAACTAAACTAGGGCAATAATATTACGTTTTTGAAATATTCACCATTGCTGGAAACAGGGTTTTTACAGTAAAATTAAATAGTAAATTATCAGCCAATTAAAATTAGGGCAATAATGTTGTGCTATTGATTCCAGTACCGTAATTTGCATACGGTAATTTGCGTAATATTAGGGTTTGGCCTACCCTAATATTGCATACCGTTATTTGCATAGGTTTGGTCCGCCCTAATTTACTAATTTTTGCATCAAAATTTACATACCGCGGGAGCCTGTCTTCTTCTTCTTTGATGCTACCGACCACGTTGTGCGATATAAATAAAAACTATGAATAAGACAAGTTTCTGTTTGTCAACAACCTAGTCGGGCTCCCGTGGAGAGGGGGAGGTGCGAGACCTTACAGGAGTTGTAGGTCAGTATCTTACTAAGATACACGTGCAAGTTGCACCTGCGTAACTGTCTAGACATAGGGGTGAATGTTCAGAACTGATACAGGTGTGCAAGGTCAGTTTCTGTTTGTGATGCTGTGTCAACAACCTAGCCCAGGGACTCGACTTATAGGTCAGTGCCTTACTAAGGCACACGTATAAGTTGCACCTGTCTTTACAGATAGGTTGAATGATACACATGTGAGCAATGTCGGTTTCTGCTTGTGATGCTGTGCAACAGCCTAGTCGGAGTGTCTTACTATGCAAACTGCATCTGCTGTGAGCAAGGTCAGTTTCTGCTTGCGGTTCTGTGTCAACAGCCTAGCCGGAGTTTTACTAGACAGTAAAAATAGTACCGGATCAGCAATAAATTCCGTAGAACTGGGGGATCGTGCGCCCATTATAATTACCAGCATTGTGCACAAGAATAGTCATTCTTTTAAACGAAGAAGAATAGACCGATCGACGCTACGAAAATGTTTGTTGTAGAGGCTAGTGAGAACTGGGATAAGTGTTCCGCTGTGAGTCCGCTCGTGTATATTCGACAACGTGAGTGAGTGAGTTAATGTAAATTTATTATAATAATAGTACTATTTTTCATATTTTTTTCCAGCAGACCGGTCTCGCATTCACGTGTTGCTCCCGAAAATTGCAGCAGCCCTCTTAATAACTCCAGCGCTGTTGATTCAAGATTAATTGTATAAAGTCTTCCTATACATATGTATAGACCAAGTAAAAAAGACAAAAAACAATTTAGGAACCAGGAACGACACCGCTGGAATGAGATAAAAAAAATTACAATCAGAAAATTAGTTGCAATTCCAGCCCCATTTCTAATTTTGTAAACCAGATCAAATTAGTAGTAGATATTATTTATAACATGTAATTATAACTGTGTTTGTAAGCTGTGTAATTTTTAATACATATGTTATATTCTTTAAATTTGTCTCTTGATTCGTATCCCCTCGTTATTCCTTGTTGATTTTAAGCTAATTTTCCTATTTCCTAGTAATACATAACTTGATGATAGCGATTACCTCCGTTTGTTCTTGACAATTTTTTAAACAGATCAAATTCCTAATATTTGGCATGATTAATTATTAGAAGTAGAACAGCTTTGCAAGAAAACAGCTGTAAATTCGTAATGTGTAAAGATAGGTTCACATAATCGATTATAATTGTAACAAGTCTAAGTCAGCACATTCTAGTGGCACCAATTAAGTAAGTAGGAAATGGATGTAATACATAAATAATATTGAGTAAGGTAAAGCTAATATTTGCTGACTTAGTACTTGTGTCCATAGTATATATAGTGTAAGGTAATGATTGTAAAAATATGGAGAAGAGAAAGAGAGAAGCCAGAAGTAGAGTGGTATAGTCAGTGGTAGACGGCGGTGGTGGACAGAAGTGTCATTAGAGAAGAAACCAACTGTAAAACATTATTTATTATATTATTTATATTTTTATACAAATGTGAGTATTCTATTTAATTCAATATTCATCTCCTAATACTTGCTCTGTATCCGGTCTGACAAAGAACCCAGTTATATATTATTTAATTACTGGATAGGAGACAGTAGTGATAAACGGCAATAGAACCCGAGTAGTGTGAGTAACATCGAAAGTGTACAGTCAACAATATACATTATCATCGAAAGTGTACAGTCAACAATATACATTATATTTATTTGTTTATATATTCAAACGTGAGTATTTCTGTTTAATTCAATCTCCATCTCCTAGTACTTGTTCCGTCTCCAATCTGACAAAGAACCCCATATTAAATGTTTTTGTCAATCCTATCCTCATCGAGGAAGGGTTACAAATTGGTGGCAGCGGTTCGGGAATTTTTTTTGTCAGATTAGAGTAACCTTTCGGGGTTCACTCGTGGAACGACAAGTATTAGAAGTTGTCAGTTAACATCATAAACAAAACATGGCAAACGGGGAAAATTCGGGAAAGGTAATCAAAGAGTTAGAGAGTCGCTTCAACGTATCAAAAATAAAGTTCAGTACGGCAGCAAATGTTTTGGATGAATTTTGCGGGGAAAATCCGGAAGAATATTTTGCAAAAGTTAAAATACGAAAAGACATTGAGGAATGGACAGACCAAGACACAGTTGATCTGGTGTGAATAAGACTAACAGGCCAGGCTTTCGAACTGTACATGAACAAACCAGAACTTCACAGTAAAACTCTATCACTGAAAGAATTCGCGCAACATTTTCTAGACAGATTTTCAAAAAACCGATTACCGGGACAAATTTACAATGACTTATCTAACTGTACACAAACACCTAACGAAACTGTACAACAATTCACTCAGAGGTTACGGCAACTAAACAGAGAATTATTGCAACAAGGAGGCGTGGAACAGAATTTCGTAGATAAACTATGTATGCATCAATTTAAAACAGGGTTAAAAATGGAAATAAAAAGATATATACGGGCAATAATGGACGCACAGGAAAACTTGTTGACGACGCCGTGATGATGGCAGAAAGAGAAGAAATGGAAATCCTACGTGAAAGAATAGGACAAATAGAAATCGGAGCTGTAAACAAGAATCCACCAAAAATAGAAAAAAAATGTTACACTTGTGGGGCCACTTACCATTTTAAAAGAGACTGCAAGCAAAGAGAAAGAGGGATATGTTGGAAGTGTGGAAAACCAGGCCATATTGCTATAGGGTGCAGAGATAAAATATACAATAACAGCCGTCAATACCAGTTTCATAGAAGTAATGGCGGTTACCTAAACAGATACAGGAATCAACCGCCAAACCAAGATACGAGATACTACGGCAACAACAGATTTAAGGAAAATCAACAAAGGTATGAACAAAATTCACGCTATCAAACAAATAACAGTCATCATTTAAACGAGTAGCCCCTCTCGCACACGCCCCACCGCGGGAGGTACTAGATAACTCAAATCAAAATAAACCCATAGTAATCACTCAAATCGAAAAAAATGATAATTATATTCCAAATTTGGTATTAGCATCAGTAAATAATAAATCAGTAAAACTTTTAGTAGATACGGGATCGGCAGTTTCATTAGTTAAAGTAGAGTTGTTAAGGGGCAAGAAATAAAATCAGAAAGCATCGGAACATTAACTTCTATCTCGGGCGGCGAATTAGATTATTTTGGAGTAACGGATGTAAAATTTAATTTTAATAAGGTAAATATTAAGTTCATGTGTGTTGTTTGTTCGGAAAAATTAAAATTAGAAGCCGACGGTATTTTAGGCCGTGATTTTCTCAAACAGTATGAGGCTAGTATAAATTATTACTCTAACGAAGTTATAAAAGGTAACACAAGTATTCCATTGCTAACAGACAGCAAAGCAAAAGAAATGCTGACAACAGCAAAGGTAATGTCAACAACAAAAAATATCGCTACAAGGCCGCATGACATGGTTGATGTAGGTCAGTGCGATGTGGATAACGCTTTAAAAAATAGACAAGATAAAGTAAAGTCATTAAACGTAAACACAGAAAGTTGCAAAGTAGAGATTGGTACATTCAAACAAGGAAGATCACCTACACTGAAAAGTAGAATAGTTAGATTAAAATACACGAAAGAATTTTACCTAATTGTGAATTTATGTGTAGTGCCATACAGAACTTAATTTACTCTGGGGCGAGATCATAATGGAAACAGAAGAAATAAAAATTCACGGGTTAATGGCGGCAAGAATTCGTACAAAGGCAGAAAAAGAGATACCCGTAAAATTAATCAACATAACAAGCAAAGATATTACAATTCATAAAAATACGATCATAGGTAAAGCGGAAGTATGGCTCAATGAACCGGAAGAAGTATTAGACAATAAGTCATACAAGGTCCAGATAAACGCAGTTCAAAGAGATAGTAGTAGGCAAAGGATCGAAGATCAACTAGAGTTAGATTATCTGCCTCACGAGGTGCAACAGGAATTGTTGATGTTATTAGAAGAGTACGAAGATATATTTCACTGGAAAGATAAGAAATTGGGGTGCACACACAAGGTGAAACACAAAATAATTACAAGGGACGTGCAACCGATTGCAAAAGCAGCATACCGGGTTCCTTTTAGCCAAAAAGAACCACTAAGGAAGGAAATAAGGAAAATGCTGGATGCAGGGGTAATAGAGCTATCTAATTCGCTATGGTCAGCGCCAATTGTCATGGTACCTAAAAAGAAAATTAGAGTGTGTATAGATTTCAGAGGGTTAAATAAGGTTACAAAAAGGGACTATTTCCTTGTTGCCAATATGCAGGAGACTTTGGATCAATTAGGGAATGCTAATATGTTTACCACGTTAGATTTGGCTTCTGGATACTAGCAAGTACAATTAGATGAACAGGACAAAGAAAAAACAGCGTTCACAAATGACGGAGGACATTATCAGTTCACAAAAATGGCGTTTGGTCTAGTGAATACATCCCACACATTACAGAGACTAGTAGGTATGGGGGCGATTGAGCCTGGGAAAATTTTGCCGACCGTGGGAACTTGGCGGCATCCTTTGATCCCCAAATTTCGGGGGTTTGGCCCACCCCCAAAATTTTGGGGGTTTGGCCCACCCTAATTTGCATACCGTGGGGTTTGGGGGATCGTGCGCCCATTATAATTACCAGCATTGTGCACAAGAAGAGTCATTCTTTTAAACGAAGAAAAATAGACCGATCGACGCTACGAAAATGTTTGTTGTAGAGGCTAGTGAGAACTGGGATGAGTGTTCCGCTGTGAGTCCGCTCGTGTACATTCGTCAACGTGAGTGAGTAGTTAATATAAATTTATTATAATAATAGTACTATTTTTCATATTTTTACAGAATGTCCAGCAGACGGGTCTCGCATCTTGCCCCAGCAACCACTAAAAATTGGGGTGAGTGTTCCGCTGTGAATCCGCTCATGGACATTCAACAAGTGTGAGTTAATATAAATTTATAATAATAATAATAGTACTATTTTTCATATCTTTTTCCAGCAGACCGGTCTCGCATTCACGTGTTGCACCCGAAAATTGCAGCAGCCCTCTTAATAACTCCAGCGCTGTTGATTCAAGATTAATTGTAAAAAGTCTTCCTAAACATATGTATAGACCAAGTAAAAAAGACAAAAAACAATTTAGGAACCAGGAACGACAGCGCTGGAATGAGATAAAAAAAATTACAATCAGAAAATTAGTTGCAATTCCAGCCCCATTTCTAATTTTGTAAACCAGATCAAATTAGTAGTAGATATTATTTATAACATGTAATTTTAACTGTGTTTGTAAGCTGTGTAATTTTTAATACATATGTTATATTCTTTAAATTTGTCTCTTGCTTCGTATCCCCTTGTTATTCCTTGTTGATTTTAAGCTAATTTTCCTTATTTCCTAGTAATACATAACTTAATGATAGCTATTACCGCCGTTTGTTCTTGAAAATTTTTCAAACAGATCAAATTCCTAATATTTGGCATGACTAATTATTAGAAGTAGAACAGCTTTGCAAGAAGACAGCTGTAAATTCGTAATGTGTAAAGATAGGTTCACATAATCGATTATAATAAGACAATTGAAATTGAGTGTACAACATTGCCCATTGATTATTATTTTTAATATTCAATTTCAAATTATCATATCTGAGTACGCATGCGTATATTTTACTTCTATTCATACACACAGCTACAATTACAAACATTACAGGCTGGGGTTGACATTCTTTATGTAATCTTCAAACCACAAGGTTGTTCTTAGTTAAATTAAAAATGGGTATTGATAAAACTAAACTTTCTATTTTAAGCGCGTTAATTTCGTGCGCTTTAATTAATGAAAATTATTATGGGGCTTGTTTACCGGCTGGATTCATATTTTGCGATGAGGCTAAAAAGTTGGGATTCACCCCGGAAATCATTATGGGGTATCAGGTGCATTATTATCAACCATTTCCTGTACTTCACTTTTGTGTAAAAGTTAATGAGGAACTGTACGACTCTAATCTACAAGTACTACAAACATACTGCGGTTTAGATCCCAAATATTTTAAACTTTCGTCTTCTGAGATTCAATTACCTCCAAGAAATGAAGATGAATTTCAAATGATTGAGTACTATAATAAGTATAAACAATCGCAGAGTTCTCACGAATATTTCAATGAAAGCGACGTACCGCAAATTTTACTCAAAATAAGAAAAAATGTACAACGTAGAGTTAAGAAGTTGTTAAGGAAATAGTGACGCGAGGTGCGTGAACGACAATATAAAACAATTGAACCAACAGTATATATTTTTTTTCTATTTTAAAGTTTAACCTCCTTTTCAACAAGTGTTCTTGTAAAAGAAACACACCTGTGAAACAATCGTTGCAGGGACGACAACAACAATTAGAAGAAAAACAACAACAACAATTGGAACTACAATCAGTAGGACAACAGCGGCGGCGAGAACAAAATGAAGAAATTTTGAATGTTCTTGCAGAAAAATATTGTAATTGTGCTATATGTGCTTTAATAAAACAACACATATTTTTCAAACATAAATGGTTGTAGAATATACTGTGTTTGTTACAATTATTTGTATTATTGTGTCTGTAAATAAATAGTAATAAAACATCTTAATCTCAAATTATTCATTCGAAAATATAATTTTCAAACAACACTTATTTTTTCTGGAGTATTCTAGTTGTTGATGTTATATTATAGTAATATTTCAATAACGAATCATCATCAAACTAGGACAATAATAGTACATAATCAGCAAATTAAAGTTAGGTGCAATAGTAGTTGTTGACGTCATACTCTAGTAATATTACAATAAATGAAATAATACATTATCATCGAATTAAACTAGGGCAATAGTAGTATAAAGTAAATTATCAACCAATTACAATTAGGGCAATAATGTTGTGCTATTGATTCAATTACCAGTACCGGACTTGTAAAAATCGTAACACAGTGGCGCTATACAGGAAATTGTCCTGATTTCATTCAACGACGCCAGTCCAGTTCTGGTAGTGATTACATTACATTACATAACCGTCAATAAATTTTGCTTACACTAATAAAAATTTAATTTAAATAGCGGTGGTGGTGGTTGTTGTAATCTACCATATCTAAGCTTCAACTTAATAGCATTAGTGGTGTTTGCTGTAAATTGCTGTATTTAAACTTTCAACTTAATAAAGTTTGAAAATGTGCTTCAGCAGTAGTAAGATGGTAAAATATATTGTTTTTTGCTATCTTCTTCTAATTGGTGATAGTGTTAAATGCGACACCGAAGAGTCGTTTTTAAACCATGTGGAAGAAACTGAAGATGACGGGTCTTTTTTGGATCATGGGGAATTTTTGGAAGCATATGGACATTTGAAGATGGAAGATAACGAAATAGTAAGCCTTAATCCATCATCGGCAAAATATCGAGAGGCTATTTCACTATTTCAAGAATACCAAGGTTTGGAGCAAACAGATGCGGTAAATAGTGAAACATTAGAACTGATGCAGTGTTCAAGATGTGCGGTTTCTGATATCCCCCGTGGTCTACGTCATCAACATCATCAATACAGATGGATCGTCCCCGTTGTAACATGGGACTTTATAGGCGGAGATAGTAACCAGGTTCATATTGCAAAGGAAGCATTTTACGTTTGGGAGCAACTTGCAAATATTACCTTTCAATACGCACCAAATCATAAAAGTAATTATTTAAATAGACGGTTTATACATGGTCAGTACTGTCCAAACGTTTTAATTTCTATTGGTAGAAGAATACATCATTCGTACTATGATGGTAAAATATACTCTTCGTTGTTTGAAAATGTATCACCGGTGTTGGGGCACGCATATTCACCAACTAGATTCAGTAAGTCTGTAGACATTCATATGAATGCTAATCGTAACTGGAATTATAAGCTATCTCATGACCCTGCTGATGAAGGAGATAATTTTTTTGATGTTCTTGTGCAGGAGATTGGGAATTCGTTGGGGGCCCGTAAAAGTCAGAGTACCGGGGCCCGAAATTTCTCTCGGCGGCCTTGCTTATACCTTAAAGGTTTCAAGCTTAATGGTAAAGTTTTAAATGAGAACATACCTATTACACAAATTATTAATTGAATGTTGAGCACACTTTCAAATTGAACTTCACAGTCAGAAAATCGGAAAATAATGTGCACGTTCCGAACATGTATCCCTGCGCTGAACTGTTAGGTCCACCTTCCTTGAGTTATTTACTAATTGAACAAAAATGGTGTTTTGATAACGTACTCTACCGACACTACAGATCTATGCCGATACAAACAACCCGCCGCTAATTGCTATTGCCGCTTGCCGCATGTAATATGAAATTGTAGAAACAAGCCAATATGTGTGTGGTCCTACATACGTCAAACAATTGTAATAAAAAATAATTATGCTAGTTATGATCTCATAAATGCTTCAAAAAGTTTGTAAATAAGGGTAAACAAAGATGAATAATTAATTAAAATTTTAATTTTTAACAAATTGCTTTTCTAAAATGCCGCCCCTGAAAACTTCCAGGTGTGCTATTGCACACCCAGCACACCCCTAGATCCGCCCCTGGTCATCTCTTTCTACATCGCAGAACCAATCAGCCACTCGAGGACAGTCAAGCCACATCTCCATGTTATCTCTTTCTACGTCGCAGAACCAATCAGTCAGCAGTGAGGTTATATCTCTGGGTCATCTCCTTTTCTTCCACGTCTTTAATTTAACTATATAGTTCTTGTCTGTCGTATATGTTTAACAAAAAAAAATTGTTCAATCAAAACTAGACTTACATGAAAATATAATTGTTTATATATAAAATTGTAATATATGACTGTGTGTGTGTGATAATAATTATACTAGATATGTTAATAAAATTGTATGTATAATATTTGACTGTAGTATAATAATACCAGGGTATGTTAATAAAATTACTATTTATGAATTTTTAGTTGTTCTTTACAAAAATTTTGCTGACGTTGTACCAGGTTTCGTCGTCGTTATGCTGACTCGATACTAGGTCATCGTCACCTCTTGTTGCTCTACGTCAGCGTTATGATGACCAGGGTCAGGCCAGTCCTTGTTGAACAGCGAGTAGAATTTAAATTATACCTCGGAATCAGCAACCGAACTCCTTATCTTTAAAAACAGAACTGCGCCATCAGTATCAGAGCTAATTATGACAAACTGCTACTTATTAGAAACAGAAAAGCTTTACACAGGGCCGTCTTTAACCTATTGGAGGCCCTGGGCACTTTAGGATAATGGGGCCCCTATATATGAAATAAATGAAAGTTTTTTCTAAAAAACATTTTTGAAAATGTGGCTGAAATTTACTCCTCCTAATGACGCAGCAAAGGACATGGTTAATACAATAACATGGCCGCTAGACGGCAATCGAGTAACAAATTAGAAAACGTTCTTTTCAAGTGTCAAGATGACTTTTGAGTAAATCAGTAATCTCTACTCTTCTCTACATGTATAGAAAAGTAAAAGACAATGTCAAATTTAAAACGAAAACACAGTTTTCCGAATGTTACACATATACAGGTGTTCGAAAAATACGGGACCAAATTTGGAAAATATATTAATCAAACCAAAACAAGAAAATAACCCTAATATACCCATGTCCGGAAACGAACCATTTCGGAATAAACCACTCTTTTGTTTGAATTTTGAATTTTATTTTTAATAATGTTTTTTACTCTCAAAACAAACAAGAACAGGCGAAAGACGATTTAATTTTCACTCCCGAACGAAAAGTATGGTTAAGTGCACGTGAACGGGGAATCCCGGCCGACCGAATGTTATGTCACAGGAGAAGTCGCGATCATCGAGTCTGCTATTTGAGTAGGTTGCGTTCTGTTTTACGTCGCTATTAGCTACATAAAACATAAAAATAATTTAGAGGATTGACACCAGACAGTTGTAGGCTCCATTGTTCATTAGAATACTAAAATAGCTGTTAAGTATTATATATTTATAGTCAGTAATTATCGGTTGTTTTCGGAAAATTAATATATTTATCGGTAATATCGGTTATCTTTTGATGATCTGGTAGGAACTCGGGGGCCCCATGGATCGCGGGGCCCTGGGCACTTGCCCAGAGTGGCCAATGGAAAAGACGGCCCTGGCTTTACAACAGCATAGTTGTTTATCTGTAATTGGATCTGTTTGTTATCTGGTAATAAGCTGTTTTTCTGTTATTGAATCAGTTTTTTACCTGTTTCTATATATATCACCTCTGTTTTTTATCTGGTCATGAACAATTTATAGGGAAATGCTCTCGCGGGATGGGCACCTCGGGTATATACAAGAATTGATTGTAATTTGACACACACACAAAGTCTGGTATGAGTAGGTATTCTTACAAGTAAAAGACAACATCAATTTAATACATTTATTGACATATAAATATTACATATACATATACAAAGTATTATGAGTTAAAACAGCAACCATTTGAAAGGGTGTCTGAAAAGACTAAAACAGCAACCATATGGATGAGCTTCTGAAAACATGTTATCATGTGAAACTTAGTGCTAATATTATTTACTTGATAGACGTTTTACTCGTTTATCTAAAATAAACTACTAATAACTACTAATATGTTGTTGTTATATTATAACAGAAAAAAGATATTCGCTAATTTTGAATTTAACACGGTAAACGCCATGTCAACATCTCGTTGGGGCGCACGGTATATATATATATATATATATATATATATATATATATATATATATATATATATATATATATATATATAAAATTAACATTTTGTTAAATTAATAAAAAGTTAGTAATTGCTATTACTAAGAATGGGAAACAAGACAAGTTGTAACAATACATGAGAAAGGAAGCCAACAAACATGCGAAAACTACAGAGGAATCACGTTACTGAACACTACCTATAAAATAATGTCAACAATAATACAAAGAAGAATAACAAATGAATCGGCAAGAAATCGGAAATTATCAATGTGGTTTTATGAAAGAAAAATCTACCATGGACGCAATACATATTATTAAACAGATAATGAAAAAAACACTTGAGTATAACATAAACACCGAGATTCTGTTCATTGACTTCAGGCAAGCCTTTGACTCAATTAAAAGACAGCAACTAATGAAAGCTTTAAAAGAACTACAAATAGCAAGCAAATTAAGAAGATTGATAGCACTGGAATATATCATGAGAAAAGTAAAGAAAGGAACCCTCAGAACAGGGGGCAGTCAAATAATAGCATATGCAGACGACATAGTAATAATAACGAAAAACAGAAATGTAATGAAAAAAATGCTAGAGGAGATAGTAAAGGAAGGAAAGAAAATAGGACTAGAAATCAACCAAAAAAAGACTAAAATAATGGTAATGGGAAAAGAAGTGCAAGACAAGACTATTAAAATAGGAGAATCAGAGTTTGAACAAGTAAACAAATTCAAATACTTAGGTGTAATGTTAACAAATAGAGGCGAAAGAGAAGAAGAAATAAAAGAAAAAATAGCTGCTACAAATAGGGCTTTCCAAGCCAACAAAAAATTACTACGAAACGGAATTTTAAGCAAGACAACAAAAATGAGAGTATATAGAACAATAATAAGACCAATAGCATTATATGCAACCGAAAGTAAGAAATGAAGAGGAAGACCCAGATCAACATGGCTAGCAGAAGTAGAAGAAGATTTAAGAAGAGCGGGAATTAACAACTGGAAAAATAAAACAAGAGATAGGAAGAAATGGAACATCATAGCGAAGAATATTTAATAAATAACTGAAACGGAGTCCGATCCCCTCCAAAAAAGTATCTAGAAAGCTTAAGTAAAAGCGGTGCAACTTCACAACGGAGTGTTAAACCACTATATATATAATTGCTATTATTTAGCTTTTTTGTATCCATATGGAACGGAATCATATTGATCAAATTTTCGTTTACATGAAGTCGGCTTAAATTCTTTTGTTTCACTTCGTGAGATAACCTCATGTATTTTTGTTCTTCGAATGGTTTTGAATGCTATTTTTCTAGATTATCTTTCTAATTATCCCTTTAAGCGTACTAAAATTAACATCTTTTTCCACCTCGTGATTTATACAAATTCCCTTTACTTTACAAATTTCAGTATATTTATTTTTTGTTGATGAATAAACTCTCTCTCTCTCTCTCTCTCTCTCTCTCTCTCTCATTTAAAAATAAATTTTAAATTCTCGCGGTATTTATACGTAATATTGTCCATGAAAAAATATATGTTTCCATCCATGTACTGGCATGCACCATCAATATACTGTAGTATACCTGGAAATTCTGAATTTATTACGCCATAACTAATAATTCTATTATTACATTCATTTAACTCAACAAAATTACTCAAATCATAAAAAATATAATTTTTCCCCGAATTGGTTCTCAGTGCACGTATAATATTTTCTATTTCATTGTTAAAACTATAAGAATTTCTGTAAAGTTTGAATAGAGGCCACTGAATATCCAAAAAATTATCATTTTCTTTTAAAACAATATTTTCATTTATAACAATTTCGTAAAAATTATCTTTTATTATTAGTACAATATATATACCCCAAATATTTTCAAATTCGGTTGGTAAAAATGGAAGCAAATTATTTAGAAAATATGGTTTGGAAATTTTATCCCCCGACAACAACAAACTTTTTACCCAAACTCTTTTATCTGAAAAAAATAACAATTTATCGTCAACAACTAAAACCTTTGATATTTTATTAAAATTGCACAATTCTACTCCATAATCGTTTACCGTAACTGTTGGTGAATTTTTATCATCGTTGTTCGTCATGTCTGGTGTTGTTGTTGTTGGAGGTTGTTTTACTTTTTTTCCATACAGTTTTTGTATGGCGAAGGTATCGTCTGCATCCAGAGTAAACTGTGATAAATGTTTGAAATATGAATTTCTGCTATATGGATACATAACAGCTGTTTTTACTTTAGAATGCTTCAGCCCCAACGAATGCCCAATCTCATGCACAAGAACATCAAAAAATTATGTCCTTCATCAGCAGGGTCATGAGATAGCTTATAATTCCAGTTACGATTAGCATTCATATAAATGTCTACAGACTTACTGAAACTAGTTGGTGAATATGCGTGCCCCAACACCGGTGATACATTTTCAAACAACGAAGAACATATTTTACCATCATAGTACGAATGATGTATTCTTTTACCAAGAGAAATTAAAATGTTTGGACAGTACTGACCATGTATAAACTGTCTATTTAAATAATTACTTTTATGATTTGGTGCGTATTGAAAGGTAATATTTGCAAGTTGCTCCCAAACGTAAAATGTTTCCTTTGCAATATGAACCTGGTTACTATCTCCGCCTATAAAGTCCCATGTTACAACGAGGACGATCCATCTGTATTGATGATGTTGATGACGTAGTCTACGGGGGATATCAGAAACCGCACATCTTGAACACTGCATCAGTTCTAATGTTTCACTATTTACCGCACCTGTTTGCTCCAAACCTTGGTATTTTTGAAATAGTGAAATAGCCTCTCGATATTTTGCTGATCATGGATTAAGGCTTACTATTTCGTTATCTTCCACCTTCAAATATCCATATGCTTCCAAAAATTCCCCATGATCCAAATATGACCCTTCATCTTCAGCTTCTTCCACATGGTTAATACCCAAAGTCACCGTGTTTTAAAGATATTTTGTCACATTTTGTTAAGCACGATCAAACTGACTGGCACGATTGGTTACCATATGTTTTATTAGCGTACAGAAGTAGCGTTCATAACAGCGCGAAAGAGACGCCATTTTTTTTAATGCACGGATGTGACATAGATTTACCATACGATGATATAACCAGACCACAGACATAACGTTACGACTACGAGGACAATTGCGCATCAGAACTAAGGCAAAGATTACAGTTCGCATTCACAAAAGTAAAACAGCATTTAGCACAACCAACTGAGACGGTACATAGGCAGTTTAAAAAAATACGATGTCGACAAAATTTAATGTTGGAGAAGCAGTATATTTACATGACGCAGCAATACAAGTAGGAACGTCACGCAAGCTAGCCAAACCATGGACAGGCCATACTTTATAATTGAAGTACTGGGTCCCGTAAATTATAAACTTAAAGATTATAAATCTGGAAAAAATTCTCAGAGTTCATGTTAATCGTCTTAAACATTATAAAGCAGAAGTACCAAAGGACGAGGATAACAAATAGACAACTCCAACACTACCAAAGGAACCGGAGAAAGCAAGAGTAGCGAATCCAAATAATAACCTTCACCATTACGAACTTTTATTACAGGAATTAAACCAAATTGAAGAACAACAGCCAGCTCTACCACAAACTCCCACCACTTCATACCATATACGTAGCAAGGATCCAGCACCAGACTATCTCTGGATAGAACCATTAGGGCGATAATGTTTTCAAATTACAGATACAGTCCATCTCGGTTGTGTTGATAATTTGCAGTGTTATTAATGCGGCATACGCGCTAATCGGATTCGATTGCAGGGGACCGAATACAAATATTACGACTATCTCGCTAAAAGACGTAGCCGAATGCCCAAATTTAGACAAAGGGTACAATGAATCTCGCGCCAGCGTCCAGATATTACAAGAAGACGAATTTCGCAACGGCCAAGTGTACACTTGTCTGGTAGAGGTTACACGGTTAATTCAGCACTGTGGGATGCACAGTCACATATCTTCCGTTCAACAAGGGCTTCTTACATACATCCATGAAGTAGGTCCGGAAGAATGTAGCCTGATGCATCATACAAAAATCTATAAGGGACTGGGAAACTCAGTTATAAACAAATTATTAAGTAATGGGACAATCTCAGCTTCACTAACTTTGGCAGGGGGGTTGGATATTTCCGGGAAATGCACCGGAGAATCGTTTGTTGAAAATGGAGTATCATGGAAAGGTGTTGCGGTACAAGCAACTGTAAAAGGTAATGTGTAGAATAGGATGGTTGCACATTTTTTAAAAATTATTTTATTAGAAAGAGTTTGTAATTTAAACACAGGAAATAAAGAAAATATATATAGTTTTTGAAATATTAGAGAAAAAATAATCGCGCCAAAATTTCTTGCTTATATCTACTCCGCACTCCTATGACGTCAATGGTCATGGTTCTTGAACTGCGCGTGTTCGCCAACCAGTGAAGCTGTTTACTTATTGGTGCACTGCGACACCATGACCAATGACATCAGCAAATAGTGGGGGACAGGTGATTTATTTGAAAATTCACACATTTTTCAATCATTAATAACTCTTAATTTATAGAGATTATTACCATTTTGTTTTCACAAATAATGTTTAAATAGATAAATGTATCCATATATAATATGGATTTCCGAATTCAAATTTCTTGCAACCACCCTATTAAAATTAACCACAACAATAAATCCTGGTTTAATAATGAAATTGCAAATGCTTGTTTCCAAGCCAACAAAAAATTACTACGAAACGGAATTTTAAGCAAGACAACAAAAATGAGAGTATATAGAACAATAATAAGACCAATAGCATTATATGCAACCGAAAGTAAGAAATGAAGAGGAAGACCCAGATCAACATGGCTAGCAGAAGTAGAAGAAGATTTAAGAAGAGCGGGAATTAACAACTGGAAAAATAAAACAAGAGATAGGAAGAAATGGAACATCATAGCGAAGAATATTTAATAAATAACTGAAACGGAGTCCGATCCCCTCCAAAAAAGTATCTAGAAAGCTTAAGTAAAAGCGGTGCAACTTCACAACGGAGTGTTAAACCACTATATATATAATTGCTATTATTTAGCTTTTTTGTATCCATATGGAACGGAATCATATTGATCAAATTTTCGTTTACATGAAGTCGGCTTAAATTCTTTTGTTTCACTTCGTGAGATAACCTCATGTATTTTTGTTCTTCGAATGGTTTTGAATGCTATTTTTCTAGATTATCTTTCTAATTATCCCTTTAAGCGTACTAAAATTAACATCTTTTTCCACCTCGTGATTTATACAAATTCCCTTTACTTTACAAATTTCAGTATATTTATTTTTTGTTGATGAATAAACTCTCTCTCTCTCTATCTCTCTCTCTCTCTCTCTCTCTCATTTAAAAATAAATTTTAAATTCTCGCGGTATTTATACGTAATATTGTCCATGAAAAAATATATGTTTCCATCCATGTACTGGCATGCACCATCAATATACTGTAGTATACCTGGAAATTCTGAATTTATTACGCCATAACTAATAATTCTATTATTACATTCATTTAACTCAACAAAATTACTCAAATCATAAAAAATATAATTTTTCCCCGAATTGGTTCTCAGTGCACGTATAATATTTTCTATTTCATTGTTAAAACTATAAGAATTTCTGTAAAGTTTGAATAGAGGCCACTGAATATCCAAAAAATTATCATTTTCTTTTAAAACAATATTTTCATTTATAACAATTTCGTAAAAATTATCTTTTATTATTAGTACAATATATATACCCCAAATATTTTCAAATTCGGTTGGTAAAAATGGAAGCAAATTATTTAGAAAATATGGTTTGGAAATTTTATCCCCCGACAACAACAAACTTTTTACCCAAACTCTTTTATCTGAAAAAAATAACAATTTATCGTCAACAACTAAAACCTTTGATATTTTATTAAAATTGCACAATTCTACTCCATAATCGTTTACCGTAACTGTTGGTGAATTTTTATCATCGTTGTTCGTCATGTCTGGTGTTGTTGTTGTTGGAGGTTGTTTTACTTTTTTTCCATACAGTTTTTGTATGGCGAAGGTATCGTCTGCAATATGGATTTCCGAATTCAAATTTCTTGCAACCACCCTATTAAAATTAACCACAACAATAAATCCTGGTTTAATAATGAAATTGCAAATGCCATGAAAATTCGAGATAACAAATATTAAAGAATATAAATAAAATGAGAAATGAGGTTCTTACACTTATTAGAGTAGCCAAATGTAGATATTATGAAAATAATATTGACGATCATAAAGATGATTCAATATTGATGTGGCAGACTTTAAAAAAAATTGTTACAACGAAAGAAATAAATAATTTTAACAAAATTGAATTTGAATCAAAAACATATACAGGTCTAAATAGTATTTCTAACGAATTTAATATTTTTTTTTAATAATAGTATTGAAAATTTAATAAGTACAATACCTGAGTGCATTAAAGAAATATTATTTCCTGAAAGTACAAAAAAGTTGTCATAATTAATTACTCCTTGCAAACCGGGATAGTGCCAAAAAACATGAAATGTTCAACAATTATTGCCTTAAGAAATATAAATAACAGCGACAGAGCTCAAGATTTTAGACCAATAAATACGTTACTTGCAATGGCAAAAATTTTAGAAAAAATAATATACGAACAACTGCTATGTTATATAAATGAATCGAAAATGTTGTCCATTTACCAGGCTGGTTTTAGAACAGACTATAATTGTGAAACAGTATTGCAATATGTCATTTAGGAATGGAAAACTAATACAGATCATGGTTTATATACCATAGCAGTATTTTTCGACTTTAAACGAGTATTTGAAACCATTGATAGGGAAAGGTTGTTGATGAAATTAAAATTATATGGTTTGAGAGGCAACGCATTAAATTGGTTTAAAAGCTATCTATCAGATAGATGGCAAAATGTTAAGTGCAATAATGTATTATCCCAGGTAAAACAAATAAAATATGGAGTACCGCAGGGTAGTACTCTAGGACCACTATTATTTATATTATATCCCAATGATATTGTTCGCAGTGTAATGCATTGTAAAATACAACTATTTGCAGATGACACAATGATATATATTTCAGGAACAAATTTCTCAGATTTAGAAAACAAAATACAAACTGATATTAACAATATTAGTGAATGGATAAATGTAAATAAACTAAAATTAAATGCTAGCATAACTAAAGCAATGATATTATGTAAAGATTATATGTTAGAATTTACTAAAGATTGTAAGATTGTAATAAACCAAGATGAAGTGCAGTTGATAAATTCAATAAAATATTTAGGTATAATGTTAGATCGTAAATTAAAGTTTAAGGACCACATGGACATAATTTCGAAAAAAGGAGGAAAAAAAGTTAATTTTTTATATAGATGCAGTAAATATTTGTCAATGTGGTCGAGAAAAACGGTATCATATACTATTTTGATTGATTCACTATCTATATATCTATATATATATATTTTAAATAATCATGCGCATCAAGTAAATTTTGCTCCTTTGTACAGGTCAAACCATTCATGTAATAATTTTAATATTATTTTATTAGATTTGGTTTAAAGTGGAATAGGGCCTTTTTGGGGTCTCATATTTTTACTGCGAGTGGTCTTCGTGTAAAAAATCAAAAACTGTGCATAATTGGCACCTTGAAACAATGGATCCCAGAGGCCATGTCTAACTTTAAGAAGAATCACGCAGTTATCCGTCACTTTTGACAATCTGTCTATGAACTTTAAATGATTGTATCTTTTAATAGAACATTGATATCAAAGATTTGAAAATAGTGTCATGAATAATAGTCCTGAGCAAAGGTTTTATCAATATTATAAGTTTATTACACAACACATTTAATTACTTTAAATTTTGACGTTTCGAGTTACATAAGTCAATGTTGCCAAATGTGTGATGAAATTACTAAACAAAAAACAAATATTCCTAAATGAACTTCACTGAAGACAGTGGCTATTATAGTAGGATTGCCGATGGTAATTTATAAATTTAAAAATTAACTACAACATTTTAATACATACAGTGTTGCCAAATTATTAAGTAACTAAATAAAAATCAAATGTTCGTAATTAAATTAAAACACTTTGCTTTGTTTGATATCAAAAGAATGAAAACCATAAGGGCCGGTTTTGAAATGACAAAAATAATGTGTCATGTCGATCTGCATTTGTTTTTCGTAGAAAGTTCTTAGAAGTAGGTCGTCCTTGGGTTTTAAGGAAACGACACAATGTGGACGGGTGTGCATGAATGACAAAAATGTTCTACGTAGATTAGAATTTGTTTTTTTGCAAAATGTTGTCAGAAAAGTATCATGTTTGGAAAAAGTTGTGAGAACTATGTGGTATTTGGTATCAAATGAAAGGACTCGATAAGGGCTGGCGTGTAAAATTAACAAAAATGATCAATGTTGATCGGCTTTTGTTTTTTAGAAAAATTTCTAACGTCGAGTTTGGTCTAAAATGAAAGGTCTCGTTGAGGGCTACCAAACAGAATTGACAAAAACGTTCCATTCCGATCGGCTTTTGTTTTCTGCAAAAAGTTCTCAAAGGTATGTCGAGTTTGGGCTCAAATGAAACGTCTCGTTGAAGGCTAACGTGCAGAATTGACAAAAATGTGCTATGTCGATTGGTTTTTGTTTTTTGCAAAAAGTTGTTACAAGTATGTGGTGTTTGCTATCAAATAAAAGGTTTCGATGAGGGCTGGTGTGCAGAATTAACAAAAATGGTTAATGTTGATCGGCTTTTGTTTTTTGCAAAAAGTTTTTAGAAGTATGTCGAGTTTGGTATCAAATTAAAGGTCTCGTTGAGGGCTAGCGTGCAAAATTGACAAAAATATTCCATTCCGATCGGCTTTTGTTTTCTGCAAGAACTTCTCCAAGGTATGTCGAGTTTGGTCTCAAATGAAACGTCTGGTTGAGGGCTAACGTGCAGAATTGACAAAAATGTGTTATGTCGATTGGTTTTTGTTTTTTGGAAAAAGTTGTCACAAGTATGTCGAGTTAGGTCTCAAATGAGAGGTCTCGTTGAGGGCTAGCGTGCAAAATTGACAAAAATGTACCATTCCGATCGGCTTTTGTTTTCTGCAAGAAGTACTCAAAAGTATGTCGAGTTTTATCTCAAACAAAACGTCTGGTTGACGGTTAGCGTGCAGAATTGACAAAAATGTGCCATGTCAATCGGCTTTTGTTTTTTGCAAAAAGTTGTCAGAAGTATGTGGTGTCTGGTATCAAATGAAAGGTTTCGTTTAGGGCTAGCGTGCAGAATTGACAAAAATGTTCTTTGCCGATCGGCTTTTGTTTTTCGCAAATAATTGTTAGAAGAATGTGGTGTTTGGTATCAAAATAAAGGTTTCGATGAGGGTTTGCGTGAAAAATTAACAAAATTGCGCAATGTTGATCAGGTTTTTGTTTTTTGCGAAAAGTTCTCAGAAATATGTCGATTATGGTCTCAAATAAAAGGTCTCGTTGAGGGCTGGCGTGCATAATTAAGAAAAATGTTTCATAACGACCGGCCTTTGTTTTTTTGCAAAAGTTGTCAGAAATATGTCGTGTTTGGTGTCGAATGAAAGCTCTCATTGAGGGCTAGCGTGCAGAATTGACAGAAATGTTCCACTCCGATTGGCTTTTGTTTTCTGCAAAAAGTTCTCAAAAGTATGTCGAATTTGGTCTCAAATGAAACGTCTTGTTGAGAGCTATCGTGCAGAATTGACAAAAAGGATCTATGTCGATCGGCTTTTGTTTTATGCAACAAGTTGTCAGAAATATGTTTGATATCAAATGAAAGGGCTCGATAAGAACTGGCGTGTAAAATTAACAAAAATGGTCAATGTTGATCGGCTTTTGTTTTTTGCAAAAATTTCTCAAAAGTATGTCGAGTTTGGTCTCAAATGAAAGGTCTCGTTGAGGGCTAGCTTACAGATATGATAAAATTGTTTCTTGTCGATCGACTTTTGTTGTGTGCAGAAAGTTGTCAGAAGTATGTCGTGTTTGGGCTCAAATGAAACGTCTCGTTGAGGGCTAACGTGCTGAATTGACAAAAATGTGCTATGTCGATTGGTTTTTGTTTTTTGCAAAAAGTTGTCAGAAGTATGTGGTGTTTGGTGTCAAATAAAAAGGCTCGATACGAGCTGGCGTGTAGAATTAACAAAAACGGTCAATGTTGATCGGCTTTTGTTTTTTTGCAAAAATTTCTCAAAGGTATGTCGAGTTTGGTGTGAAATGAAAGGTCTTGTTGAGGGCTAGCGTGCAAAATTGACAAAAATGTTCTATTCCGATCGGCTTTTGTTTTCTGCAAGAAGTTCTCCAAGGTATGTCAAGTTTGGTCTCAAATGAAACGTCTGGTTGAGAGCTAACGTGCAGAATTGACAAAAATGTGTTATGTCGATTGGTTTTTGTTTTTTGCAAAAAGTTGTCACATATGTGTGGTGTTTGTTATCAAATGAAAGGTTTCCATAAGGGCTGGTGTACAGAATTAACAAAAATGGTTAATGTTGATCGGCTTTTGTTTTTTGCAAAAAGTTTTTTAGAAGTATGTCGAGTTTGGTCTCAAATGAAAGGTCTCGTTGAGGGCTAGCGTGCAGAATTGACAAAAATGTGCCATGTCAATCTGTTTTTTTTTTTTGTAAATAGTTGTCAGAAGTATGTGGTGTTTGGTCTCAAATGAAAGGTTTCGTTGAGGGCTACCGTGCAGAATTGACAAAAAAGTTCCATGCCGATCGGCTTTTGTTTTATGCAAAAAGTTATTAGAAGTACATCATGTTTGGAATCTAATGAAAGGTGTCATTGGGGGCTGACAAGCAGATATAAATTATTTTTTTAATGTCGATCGGCATTTGTTTTTTTTTCATTGACAGCGGAGCTCTAGGGAATGCTCGGCGTAGCCGAGAATTCGCTAGTCATATACTATTTTGATAGATTCACTATCTATATATCTATCTATCTATCTATATTTGGATTCATCTCAAGCATCGCAAAAATTTTGCTCACGGGTACAGGTCAAACCATTCATGGAATAATTTTAATATTATTTTATTAGATGTGGTTTAAAATGGAATAGGGCCTTTTTGGGGTCTCATATTTTTACTGTGAGTGGTTTTCGTGTAATAAATCAAAAACTGTGCATAATTGGTACCTTGAAACAATGGATCCCAGAGGCCATGTCTATCTTTAAGAAGAATCACGCAGTTATCCGTCACTTTTGACAATCTGTCTATGAACTTTAAATGATTGTATCATTTAATAGAACATTGATATCAAAGATTTGAAAACAGTGTCATGAATAATAGTCCTGAGCAAAGGTTTTACCATTATTTTAAGTTTATTACACAACACATTTAATTATTTTAAATTTTGACGTTTCGAATTACATAAGTCAATGTTGCCAAATGTGTGATGAAATTACTAAACAAAACACATATATTCCTAAATGAACTTCACTGAAGACAGTGGCTATTATATATTAGGATTGCCAATGGTAATTTATAAATTTAAAAATTAACTATAATATTTTAATACAAACAGTGTTGCCAAATTATTAAGTAACTAAATAAAAATCAAATGTTCTTAATTAAATTAAAACACTTTGCTTTGTTTGATATCAAAAGAAAGAAAACCATAAGGGCCGGTTTTGAAATGACAAAAAAAATGTGTCATGTCGATCTGCATTTGTTTTTCGTAAAAAGTTCTTAGAAGTAGGTCGTCCTTGGGTTTTAAAGGAAACGAAACAATGTGGACGGGTGTGCATGAATGACAAAAATGTTCTACATAGATTACAATTGGTTTTTTGCAAAATGTTGTCAGAAAAGTATCGTGTTTGGAAAAAGTTGTGAGAACTATGTGGTGTTTGGTATCAAATGAAAGGGCTCGATAAGGGCTGGCGTGTAAAATTAACAAAAATGATCAATGTTGATCGGCTTTTGTTTTTTAGAAAAAATTCTCAAAGGTACGTCGAGTTTGGTCTAAAATGAAAGGTCTCGTTGAGGGCTACCGAACAGAATTGACAAAAACGTTCCATTCCGATCGGCTTTTGTTTTCTGCAAAAAGTTTTCAAATGTATGTCGAGTTTGGGCTCAAATGAAACGTCTCGTTGAGGGCTAGCGTGCAAAATTGACAAAAATATTCCATTCCGATCGGCTTTTGTTTTCTGCAAGAACTTCTCCAAGGTATGTCGAGTTTGGTCTCAAATGAAACGTCTGGTTGAGGGCTAACGTGCAGAATTGACAAAAATGTGTTATGTCGATTGGTTTTTGTTTTTTGCAAAAAGTTGTCACAAGTATGACGAGTTTGGTCTCAAATGAAAGGTCTCGTTGAGGGCTAGCGTGCAAAATTGACAAAAATGTTCCATTCCGATCGGCTTTTGTTTTCTGCAAGAAGTACTTAAAAGTATGTCGAGTTTTATCTCAAACAAAACGTCTGGTTGACGGCTAGCGTGCAGAATTGACAAAAATGTGCCATGTCAATCGGCTTTTGTTTTTTTGCAAAAAGTTGTCAGAAGTATGTGGTGTTTGGTATCAAATGAAAGGTTTCGTTTAGGGCTAGCGTGCAGAATTGACAAAAATGTTCTTTGCCGATCGGATTTTGTTTTTCGCAAATCATTGTCAGAAGAATGTGGTGTTTGGTATCAAAATAAAGGTCTCGATGTGGGTTTGCGTGAAAAATTAACAAAATTGCGCAATGTTGATCGGCATTTGTTTTTTTGCGAAAAGTTCTCAGAAATATGTCGATTATGGTCTCAAATGAAAGGTCTCGTTGAGGGCTGGCGTGCATAATTAAGAAAAATGTTTCATATCGACCGGCTTTTTTTTTTGCAAAAAGTTGTCAGAAATACGTCGTGTTTGGTATCGAATGAAAGGTCTTGTCGTGGGCTCGCGTAGAGAATTGACAAAAATGATCTATGTCGATCGGCTATTGTTTTATGCAACAAGTTGTCAGAAATATGTCGTGTTTGGTATCGAATGAAAGGTCTCGTTGAGGGCTAGCGTGCAGAATTGACAGAAATGTTCCATTCTGATTGGCTTTTGTTTTCTGCAAAAAGTTCTCAAAAGTATGTCGAGTTTGGTCTCAAATAAAACGTCTTGTTGAGAGCTATCGTGCAGAATTGACAAAAATGTGCCATGTCAATCGGCTTTTGTTTTTTTGCAAAAAGTTGTCAGAAGTATGTGGTGTTTGGTATCAGATGTAAGGTTTCAATGAGGGCTGGTGTGCAGAATTAACAAAAATTGTCAATTTCGATCGGCTTTTGTTTTTTGCAAAAGGTTGTCACAAGTATATAGTGTTTGGTATCAAATGAAAAGTCTGGGTGTGGGCTAGCGTGTAGATATGATAAAAATGTTTCATGTCGATCGACTTTTGTTTAATGCAGAAAGTTATCAGAAGTATGTCGTGTTTGGTATCAAATGAAAGCTCTCGTTGAGGGCTGGGGTACATAAATGACAAAAAATTTTCATGCCGACCGGCTTTTGTTTTTTTGCAAAAAAATATTGGAAGTATATTGTGTTTGCAATCTAATGAAAGGTCTTGGAGAGGCCTGAAGTGCAAATATGAAATAATTGTTTCATGTCGATCGGCATTTGTTTTTTGCACTGACAGCGGAGCTCTAGGGAATGCTCGGCGTAGCCGAGAATTCGCTAGTCATATACTATTTTGATTGATTCACTATCTATATATCTATATATATATATTTTAAATAATCATGCGCATCAAGTAAATTTTGCTCCTTTGTACAGGTCAAACCATTCATGTAATAATTTTAATATTATTTTATTAGATTTGGTTTAAAGTGGAATAGGGCCTTTTTGGGGTCTCATATTTTTACTGCGAGTGGTCTTCGTGTAAAAAATCAAAAACTGTGCATAATTGGCACCTTGAAACAATGGATCCCAGAGGCCATGTCTAACTTTAAGAAGAATCACGCAGTTATCCGTCACTTTTGACAATCTGTCTATGAACTTTAAATGATTGTATCTTTTAATAGAACATTGATATCAAAGATTTGAAAATAGTGTCATGAATAATAGTCCTGAGCAAAGGTTTTATCAATATTATAAGTTTATTACACAACACATTTAATTACTTTAAATTTTGACGTTTCGAGTTACATAAGTCAATGTTGCCAAATGTGTGATGAAATTACTAAACAAAAAACAAATATTCCTAAATGAACTTCACTGAAGACAGTGGCTATTATAGTAGGATTGCCGATGGTAATTTATAAATTTAAAAATTAACTACAACATTTTAATACATACAGTGTTGCCAAATTATTAAGTAACTAAATAAAAATCAAATGTTCGTAATTAAATTAAAACACTTTGCTTTGTTTGATATCAAAAGAATGAAAACCATAAGGGCCGGTTTTGAAATGACAAAAATAATGTGTCATGTCGATCTGCATTTGTTTTTCGTAGAAAGTTCTTAGAAGTAGGTCGTCCTTGGGTTTTAAGGAAACGACACAATGTGGACGGGTGTGCATGAATGACAAAAATGTTCTACGTAGATTAGAATTTGTTTTTTTGCAAAATGTTGTCAGAAAAGTATCATGTTTGGAAAAAGTTGTGAGAACTATGTGGTATTTGGTATCAAATGAAAGGACTCGATAAGGGCTGGCGTGTAAAATTAACAAAAATGATCAATGTTGATCGGCTTTTGTTTTTTAGAAAAATTTCTAACGTCGAGTTTGGTCTAAAATGAAAGGTCTCGTTGAGGGCTACCAAACAGAATTGACAAAAACGTTCCATTCCGATCGGCTTTTGTTTTCTGCAAAAAGTTCTCAAAGGTATGTCGAGTTTGGGCTCAAATGAAACGTCTCGTTGAAGGCTAACGTGCAGAATTGACAAAAATGTGCTATGTCGATTGGTTTTTGTTTTTTGCAAAAAGTTGTTACAAGTATGTGGTGTTTGCTATCAAATAAAAGGTTTCGATGAGGGCTGGTGTGCAGAATTAACAAAAATGGTTAATGTTGATCGGCTTTTGTTTTTTGCAAAAAGTTTTTAGAAGTATGTCGAGTTTGGTATCAAATTAAAGGTCTCGTTGAGGGCTAGCGTGCAAAATTGACAAAAATATTCCATTCCGATCGGCTTTTGTTTTCTGCAAGAACTTCTCCAAGGTATGTCGAGTTTGGTCTCAAATGAAACGTCTGGTTGAGGGCTAACGTGCAGAATTGACAAAAATGTGTTATGTCGATTGGTTTTTGTTTTTTGGAAAAAGTTGTCACAAGTATGTCGAGTTAGGTCTCAAATGAGAGGTCTCGTTGAGGGCTAGCGTGCAAAATTGACAAAAATGTACCATTCCGATCGGCTTTTGTTTTCTGCAAGAAGTACTCAAAAGTATGTCGAGTTTTATCTCAAACAAAACGTCTGGTTGACGGTTAGCGTGCAGAATTGACAAAAATGTGCCATGTCAATCGGCTTTTGTTTTTTGCAAAAAGTTGTCAGAAGTATGTGGTGTCTGGTATCAAATGAAAGGTTTCGTTTAGGGCTAGCGTGCAGAATTGACAAAAATGTTCTTTGCCGATCGGCTTTTGTTTTTCGCAAATAATTGTTAGAAGAATGTGGTGTTTGGTATCAAAATAAAGGTTTCGATGAGGGTTTGCGTGAAAAATTAACAAAATTGCGCAATGTTGATCAGGTTTTTGTTTTTTGCGAAAAGTTCTCAGAAATATGTCGATTATGGTCTCAAATAAAAGGTCTCGTTGAGGGCTGGCGTGCATAATTAAGAAAAATGTTTCATAACGACCGGCCTTTGTTTTTTTGCAAAAGTTGTCAGAAATATGTCGTGTTTGGTGTCGAATGAAAGCTCTCATTGAGGGCTAGCGTGCAGAATTGACAGAAATGTTCCACTCCGATTGGCTTTTGTTTTCTGCAAAAAGTTCTCAAAAGTATGTCGAATTTGGTCTCAAATGAAACGTCTTGTTGAGAGCTATCGTGCAGAATTGACAAAAAGGATCTATGTCGATCGGCTTTTGTTTTATGCAACAAGTTGTCAGAAATATGTTTGATATCAAATGAAAGGGCTCGATAAGAACTGGCGTGTAAAATTAACAAAAATGGTCAATGTTGATCGGCTTTTGTTTTTTGCAAAAATTTCTCAAAAGTATGTCGAGTTTGGTCTCAAATGAAAGGTCTCGTTGAGGGCTAGCTTACAGATATGATAAAATTGTTTCTTGTCGATCGACTTTTGTTGTGTGCAGAAAGTTGTCAGAAGTATGTCGTGTTTGGGCTCAAATGAAACGTCTCGTTGAGGGCTAACGTGCTGAATTGACAAAAATGTGCTATGTCGATTGGTTTTTGTTTTTTGCAAAAAGTTGTCAGAAGTATGTGGTGTTTGGTGTCAAATAAAAAGGCTCGATACGAGCTGGCGTGTAGAATTAACAAAAACGGTCAATGTTGATCGGCTTTTGTTTTTTTGCAAAAATTTCTCAAAGGTATGTCGAGTTTGGTGTGAAATGAAAGGTCTTGTTGAGGGCTAGCGTGCAAAATTGACAAAAATGTTCTATTCCGATCGGCTTTTGTTTTCTGCAAGAAGTTCTCCAAGGTATGTCAAGTTTGGTCTCAAATGAAACGTCTGGTTGAGAGCTAACGTGCAGAATTGACAAAAATGTGTTATGTCGATTGGTTTTTGTTTTTTGCAAAAAGTTGTCACATATGTGTGGTGTTTGTTATCAAATGAAAGGTTTCCATAAGGGCTGGTGTACAGAATTAACAAAAATGGTTAATGTTGATCGGCTTTTGTTTTTTGCAAAAAGTTTTTTAGAAGTATGTCGAGTTTGGTCTCAAATGAAAGGTCTCGTTGAGGGCTAGCGTGCAGAATTGACAAAAATGTGCCATGTCAATCTGTTTTTTTTTTTTGTAAATAGTTGTCAGAAGTATGTGGTGTTTGGTCTCAAATGAAAGGTTTCGTTGAGGGCTACCGTGCAGAATTGACAAAAAAGTTCCATGCCGATCGGCTTTTGTTTTATGCAAAAAGTTATTAGAAGTACATCATGTTTGGAATCTAATGAAAGGTGTCATTGGGGGCTGACAAGCAGATATAAATTATTTTTTTAATGTCGATCGGCATTTGTTTTTTTTTTCATTGACAGCGGAGCTCTAGGGAATGCTCGGCGTAGCCGAGAATTCGCTAGTCTTATATACTAAAACGATAGATTCACTATATATATTTGGATTCATCTCGAGCATCGCAAAAACTTTGCTCACGGGTACAGATCAAACCATTCATGTAATAATTGTAATATTATTTTATTAGATGTGGTTTAATGAGGACCAAGTGCTTTTGGGTGTCTCATATTTTTACCGTGCATAGTTTTTGTGTAAAAAATCGAAAACTAAGCTAAAAAGTATAACTGGAACAAAACTGAAAAAAATATCCTAGATGCCATGTATACATTTAAGAAGAATCACGCAGACATCCGTCACTTTTGACAATCTGTCTATGAACTTTAATCGATTGTATCTTTTAATAGAACATTGATATCAAAGATCTGAAAACAGTGTCATGAATAATAGTCCTGAGCAAAGGTTTTACCAATATTTTAAGTTTATAACACAACACATTTATTTATTTTAAATTTTGACGTTTCGAATTACATAAGTCAATGTTGCCAAATGTGTGATGAAATAACTAAACAAATAACAAATATTCCTAAATGAACTTCACTGAAGACAGTGGCTGTTATATTAGGATTGCCGATGGTAATTTATAAATTTAAAAATTAACTACAATATTTTAATACAAACATTGTTGCCAAATTATGAAGTAACTAAATAAAAAACAAATGTTCCTAATTAAATTAAACACTTTGCTGTGTTTGATATCAAAAGAAAGAAAACCATCAGGGCCGATTTTGAAATGACAAAAAAAAATGTGTCATGTCGATCTGCATTTGTTTTTCGTAAAAAGTTGTTAGAAGATGGTCGTCCATGGGTTTTAAGAAAATGACACAATGTGGACTGGTGTGCACTAAAGACAAAAATGTTCTAGGTACATTATAACTTGTTTTTTGCCAAATGTTGTCAGAAAAATGTCGTGTTTGGGTATTTTCGAATTACATAAGTCAATGTTGGCAAATGTGTAATGAAGTAACTAAACAAAGAACAAATATGCCCAAATGAACTTTACTGCAGACAGTGTACATTGTATTAGGCTAGGTCTTGATGTGGGCTAGCGTGCAGAATGAACAAAAATGTTCCATATCGAACGGCTTTTGTTTTTTGGAAAAAGTTGTTAGAAGTATGTGGTGTTTGGTTTCAAATGAAAGAGCTCGATAAAAGCTGGCGTGTAGAATTAACAAAAATGGTCAATGTCGATGGGTTTTTGTTTTTTGCAAAGAGTTGTCAGAAGTGTGTGGTGTTTGGTATCAAATGAAAGATTTCGATAAGGGCTGATGTGCAGAATTAACAAAAATGGTTAATGTAGATCGGCTTTTGTTTTTTGCAAAAAAATTTTAGAAGTATATCGAGTTTAGTCTCGTATGAAAGGTCTCGTTGAGGCCTAGCGTGCAGAATTGACAAAAATGTTCCATTCCGATCGGCTTTTGTTTTCTGCAAGAAGTTCTCAAAAGTATGTCGAGTTTGGTCTCAAACAAAACGTCTGGTTGAGGGCTAGCGTGCAGAATTGACAAAAACGTGCCATGTCAATCGGCTTTTGTTTTTTGCAAAAAGTTGTCAGAAATGTGTAGTGTTTGGTCTCAAATGAAAGGTGTCGTTGAGGGCTAGCGTGCAGAATTGACAAAAATATGCTATGTCGATCGGTTTTTGTTTTTTGCAAAAAGTTCTCAAAGGTATGTCGAGTTTGGTCTTAAATTAAACGTCTTGTTGAGGGCTAGCGTGCAGAATTAACAAAAATGTGTCATGTCGATCGGTTTTTGTTTTTTGCAAAGAGTTGCCAGAAGTGTGTGGTGTTTGGTATCAAATGACAGATTTCGATAAGGGCTGATGTACAGAATTAACAAAAATGGTTAATGTAGATCGGCTTTTGTTTTTTGCAAAAATTTTTTAGAAGTATGTCGAGTTCAGTCTCGTATGAAAGGTCTCGTTGAGGCCTAGCGTGCAGAATTGACAAAAATGTTCCATACCGATCGGCGTTTGTTTTCTGCAAGAAGTTCTCAAAAGTATGTCGAGTTTGGTCTCAAACAAAACGTCTAGTTGAGGGCTAGCGTGCAGAATTGACAAAAATGTGCCATGTCAATCGGCTTTTGTTTTTTGCAAAAAGTTGTCAGAAATGTGTAGTGTTTGGTCTCAAATGAAAGGTGTCGTTGAGGGCTAGCGTGCAAAATTGACAAAAATTATCCATGCCGATCGGCTTTTCTTTTTAGAAAAAATTGTCAGAAGTTCATAGTATTTAGTATCAAATGAAAGATCTCGGTGTCGGTTAGCCTGTAGAAATTGCAAAAAGGTCTCACGTCGATTGACTTTTGTTTTATGGAAAAAGTTATTAGAAGTATATTGTGTTTAGAATGTGCAGATATGAAAAATTGTTTCATGTCGATCGGCATTTGTTTTTTACACTGACAGCGGAGCTCTAGGGAATGCTCGGCGTAGCCGAGAATTCGCTAGTCTTATATACTAAAACGATAGATTCACTATATATATTTGGATTCATCTCGAGCATCGCAAAAACTTTGCTCACGGGTACAGATCAAACCATTCATGTAATAATTGTAATATTATTTTATTAGATGTGGTTTAATGAGGACCAAGTGCTTTTGGGTGTCTCATATTTTTACCGTGCATAGTTTTTGTGTAAAAAATCGAAAACTAAGCTAAAAAGTATAACTGGAACAAAACTGAAAAAAATATCCTAGATGCCATGTATACATTTAAGAAGAATCACGCAGACATCCGTCACTTTTGACAATCTGTCTATGAACTTTAATCGATTGTATCTTTTAATAGAACATTGATATCAAAGATCTGAAAACAGTGTCATGAATAATAGTCCTGAGCAAAGGTTTTACCAATATTTTAAGTTTATAACACAACACATTTATTTATTTTAAATTTTGACGTTTCGAATTACATAAGTCAATGTTGCCAAATGTGTGATGAAATAACTAAACAAATAACAAATATTCCTAAATGAACTTCACTGAAGACAGTGGCTGTTATATTAGGATTTCCGATGGTAATTTATAAATTTAAAAATTAACTACAATATTTTAATACAAACATTGTTGCCAAATTATGAAGTAACTAAATAAAAAACAAATGTTCCTAATTAAATTAAACACTTTGCTGTGTTTGATATAAAAAGAAAGAAAACCATCAGGGCCGATTTTGAAATGACAAAAAAAAATGTGTCATGTCGATCTGCATTTGTTTTTCGTAAAAAGTTGTTAGAAGATGGTCGTCCTTGGGTTTTAAGAAAATGACACAATGTGGACTGGTGTGCACGAAAGACAAAAATGTTCTAGGTACATTATAACTTGTTCTTTGCCAAATGTTGTCAGAAAAATGTCGTGTTTGGGTATTTTCGAATTACATAAGTCAATGTTGGCAAATGTGTAATGAAGTAACTAAACAAAGAACAAATATGCCCAAATGAACTTTACTGCAGACAGTGTACATTGTATTAGGCTAGGTCTTGATGTGGGCTAGCGTGCAGAATGAACAAAAATGTTCCATATCGAACGGCTTTTGTTTTTTGGAAAAAGTTGTTAGAAGTATGTGGTGTTTAGTATCAAATGAAAGAGCTCGATAAAAGCTGGCGTGTAGAATTAACAAAAATGGTCAATGTCGATCGGTTTTTGTTTTTTGCAAAGAGTTGTCAGAAGTGTGTGGTGTTTGGTATCAAATGAAAGATTTCGATAAGGGCTGATGTGCAGAATTAACAAAAATGGTTAATGTAGATCGGCTTTTGTTTTTTGCAAAAAAATTTTAGAAGTATATCGAGTTTAGTCTCGTATGAAAGGTCTCGTTGAGGCCTAGCGTGCAGAATTGACAAAAATGTTCCATTCCGATCGGCTTTTGTTTTCTGCAAGAAGTTCTCAAAAGTATGTCGAGTTTGGTCTCAAACAAAACGTCTGGTTGAGGGCTAGCGTGCAGAGTTGACAAAAATGTGCCATGTCAATCGGCTTTTGTTTTTTGCAAAAAGTTGTCAGAAATGTGTAGTGTTTGGTCTCAAATGAAAGGTGTCGTTGAGGGCTAGCGTGCAGAATTGACAAAAATATGCTATGTCGATCAGTTTTTGTTTTTTGCAAAAAGTTTTCAAAGGTATGTCGAGTTTGGTCTTAAATTAAACGTCTTGTTGAGGGCTAGCGTACAGAATTAACAAAAATGTGTCATGTCGATCGGTTTTTGTTTTTTGCAAAGAGTTGTCAGAAGTGTGTGGTGTTTGGTATCAAATGAAAGATTTCGATAAGGGCTGATGTACAGAATTAACAAAAATGGTTAATGTAGATCGGCTTTTGTTTTTTGCAAAAATTTTTTAGAAGTTTGTTTTCTGCAAGAAGTTCTCAAAAGTATGTCGAGTTTGGTCTCAAACAAAACGTCTAGTTAAGGGCTAGCGTGCAGAATTGACAAAAATGTGCCATGTCAATCGGCTTTTGTTTTTTGCAAAAAGTTGTCAGAAATGTGTAGTGTTTGGTCTCAAATGAAAGGTGTCGTTGAGGGCTAGCGTGCAGAATTGACAAAAATATTCCATGCCGATCGGCTTTTCTTTTTAGAAAAAGTTGTCAGAAGTTCATAGTATTTAGTATCAAATGAAAGATCTCGGTGTCGGTTAGCCTGTAGAAATTGCAAAAAGGTCTCACGTCGATTGACTTTTGTTTTATGGAAAAATTTATTAGGAGTATATTGTGTTTGGCATGTGCAGATATGAAAAATTGTTTCATGTCGATCGGCATTTGTTTTTTACACTGAGAGCGGAGCTCTAGGGAATGCTCGGCGTAGCCGAGAATTCGCTAGTCATATACTATTTTGATAGATTCACTATCTATATATCTATCTATATTTGGATTCATCTCGAGCATCGCAAAAATTTTGCTCACGGGTACAGGTCAAACCATTGATGGAATAATTTTAATATTATTTTATTAGATGTGGTTTAAAGTGGAATAGGGCCTTTTTGGGGTCTCATATTTTTACTGTGAGTGGTTTTCGTGTAAAAAATCAAAAACTGTGCATAATTGGTACCTTAAAACAATGGATCCTAGAGGCCATGTCTATCTTTAAGAAGAATCACGCAGTTATCCGTCACTTTTGACAATCTGTCTATGAACTTTAAATGATTCTATCTTTTTATAGAACATTGATATCAAAGATTTGAAAATAGTGTCATAAATAATAGCACTGAGCAAAGGTTTTACCATTATTTTAAGTTTATTACACAACACATTTAATTATTTTAAATTTTGACGTTTCGAATTACATAAGTCAATGTTGCCAAATGTGTGATGAAATTACTAAACAAAAAACAAATATTCCTAAATGAATTTCACTGAAGACAGTGGCTATTATATATTAGGATTGCCGATGGTAATTTATAAATTTAAAAATTAACTACATTATTTTAATACAAAGAGTGTTGCCAAATTATTAAGTAACTAAATAAAAGTCAAATGTTCATAATTAAATTAGAACACTTTGCTTTGTTTGATATCAAAAGAAAGAAAACCATAAGGGCCGGTTTTGAAACGACAAAAAAAAATGTGTCATGTCGACCTGCATTTGTTTTTCGTAAAAAGTTCTTAGAAGTAGGTCGTCCTTGGGTTTTAAGGAAACGACACAATGTGGATGGGTGTGCATGAATGACAAAAATGATCTACGTAGATTAGAATTTGTTTTTTGCAAAATGTTGTCAGAAATATTTTGTGTTTGGAAAAAGTTGTGAGAAGTATGTGGTGTTTAGTATCAAATGATAGGGCTCGATAAGGGCTGGCGTGTAAAATAAACAAAACTGATCAATGTTGATCGGCTTTTGTTTTTTGCAAAACTTTCTCAAAGGTACGTCGAGTTTGGTCTGAAATGAAACGTCTCGTTGAGGGCTAACGTGCAGAATTGACAAAAATGTGCTATGTCGATTGGTTTTTGTTTTTTGCAAAAAGTTGTTACAAGTTTGTGGTGTTTGGTATTAAATGAAAGGTTTTGATGAGGGCTGGTGTGCAGAATTAACAAAAATGGTTAATGTTGGTCTGCTTTTGTTTTTTGCAAAAAGTTTTTAGAAGTATGTCGAGTTTGGTCTCAAATGAAAGGTCTCGTTGAGGGCTATCGTGCAAAATTGACAAAAATATTCCATTCCGATCGGCTTTTGTTTTCTGCAAGAAGTTCTCCAAGGTATGTCGAGTTTGGTCTCAAATGAAACGTCTGGTTCAGGGCTAACGTGCAGAATTGACAAAAATGTGTTATGTCGATTGGTTTTTGTTTTTTGCAAAAAGTTGTCACAAGTATGTCCACTTTGATCTCAAATGAGAGGTCTCGTAGAGGGCTAGCGTGCAAAATTGACAAAAATGTTCCATTCCGATCGGCTTTTGTTTTCTGTAAGAAGTACTCAAAAGTATGTCGAGTTTTATCTCAAACAAAACGTCTGGTTGACGGCTAGCGTGCAGAATTGACAAAAATGTGCCATGTCAATCGGCTTTTGTTTTTTGCAAAAAGTTGTCAGAAGTATGTGGGGTCTGGTATCAAATGAAAGGTCTCAGTGAGGGGTGGGGTACATAAATGACAAAAATGTTTCATGCCGACCGGCTTTTGTTTTTTGCAAAAAATTATTGGAAGTATATCGTGTTTGCAATCTAATGAAAGGTCTTGGAGAGGCCTGAAGTGCAAATATGAAATAATTGTTTCATGTCGATCGGCATTTGTTTTTTGCACTAACAGCGGAGCTCTAGGGAATGCTCGGCGTAGCCGAGAATTCGCTAGTCATATACTATTTTGATAGTTTCACTCTCTATATTTCTATATATATATAGTTGGATTCATCTCGAGCATCGCAAAAACTTTGCTCACGGGTACAGGTCAAACCATTCATGTAATAATTTTAATATTATTTTATTAGATGTGGTTTAATGAGGACCAATCGCTTTTGGGTGTCTCATATTTTTATCGTGCATAGTTTTTGTGTAAAAAATCGAAAACTAAGCTAAAAAGTATAACTGGAACAAAACTGAAAAAAATATCCTAGATGCCAGGTTTAAATTTAAAAAGAATTACTGTGCCATCCGTCATTTTTGACAATTCAATATGAAACTTTTAATTGATTTATTTTGAAAATGAAAATAGATATTGTAAAGGTAATTATGTTTTTACACATTATAATAGTGAGCGAAACATATACAAATACACTGAATGTTAAATGTGGTGTGTT
Organism: Stenolophus ochropezus; assembly: GCA_035578165.1. Classification (NCBI taxonomy): domain Eukaryota; kingdom Metazoa; phylum Arthropoda; class Insecta; order Coleoptera; family Carabidae; genus Stenolophus; species Stenolophus ochropezus. Next base: position 14,140,378 of record JAQOWZ010000020.1, read on the forward strand.
TTAAATATTTAATTTTATGACATTGACGTTTATTATACGTAAGGGTACCAAAAATATAAATAGGCTATTATAAATTGTAAATATAATATATTTTGTTATAAATCAGTATATTTTAATGATTCGTACATATACATTTCAATAAAAATGTATTTTAAATAAAAATATTAATTCCATTTTGACGTTCGTTTTCACTTTTGTTTGAGAACTGCATTCCACCATTACAGGTACATTTCAAAAGAATAAATCTTGAGAAATACGGCGAATTACAAGGTAATGTTTGTATTATTATGTCTATTACTATAAAACTTAATTTATCTATATATTTTCTTTTCAATTAAAACACTTTAAAATACAAAGTTTTGTATAACCGGCAATTTTGACAGTTGCTTCCGGGGCTCATCAAGTGACGGATAGCTCGCTGAAAAAGGCTATTTTTTCTAAAATTACAGCGAGATATTGTATGAAAATTATTACAAATCATCAGTAATACCATGTACTTTAAGGTATGGTATAAATATTTGCATATTAATACTAATTTTTTCTCATTTTTATTTAGTTATCTTAACTTATATGAACTCTGGCATATCGAGATGAATTTTAAATGAAATAAAGCATTTCGTTGGATAAAAAACATTATTAAACGTGGGAATATAACGTATCCTTTAAAATGAAACTAGAAAAATTGCACGATATTATAAAATTTAACAAAAATGATGCATTTGACACTTGAGTTGGATACACGACCGAGTTATCTGCTTGAAAAATCACATTTTTGCTAAAATGTATAATGAAATATTGTACGAAATCATCTCTATTACAAGGTACTTACATATGGAATATAAATATTTATATATTAATCGTTAAATAATTTATTTTTTAGATGAGACTATAACCTACACGTACTCAGATACACTAAGATGAATTTTTAAATTAAATAAAACAATTTATTGGGCAAATATTGTTAAAATGAATGAGAATATAATATATTCTTTAAAATAAATTCACAAGACTATTCCAGAATGGATTATTTAATCAAGAAAACTCTATTTCAAAGTCGATTTACAATCTCACTTTTAAAAATTGATATTTGATTACTATTCAAACACTTGCAAAGGTAAATACATACTGTACAGTATTCTTCCCTTATTATAAATACTTTTTTATCTAATTTATACATATTTTAGAGAGCTAGACAATGGATTTTGTCTGATTACGTGGAAAACCTGAAAACCCTTTACTTCATACCGTTTTGGAGGGAATTGTTTAACAATTTATTGTAAAATAATTAGTATATAAATAAATGATGTATCTGGACCTTATTAAACTTTAATTAATTGCATTTTACACTTTCTTTACGCATTTTTTTGACATTTCTGATGAAAACATATGATTACAACAGAGATTACATTTTTCAAAATTCTGTAGTATTTTATATGAAATGAGATGATTTCTCAGATGTAAATGTTTACATAATAGTATATTATTTAACAAGCATAATATGTAGGCTATATTACACGAGGATGTAATTAAAAATACGAGCGGTAGCGAGTATTTTTAATCATCCGCGTGTAATGTAGCCATATTATGCGAGTCAAATACTATACTTTATCTACAACTATCAGGCATATAAAAAATTTGATATTATTTGTTAAATATTCAGTTAGGTTTGAGTAGTTCATATATAGCTTAACAGATGGCGCCACAGTAGCACTTAAATGTCAAAATAACTTTTCAAATTGTATTTATTATACTTTTATAAGCATATATATTGATATTTATAATAAAAAATATGTTATTAATAAATTAACAGTTTAATAAAATATTATGTGTTAAATTATATGCCCTATTTATTACAGAAAAGTATAGCGTGTATCATGACATTTCATATTACACTTGTGTAATATGAGTAGTATATTATATGTAGTATCACACGTATAATGTACCCATATTTCAATAGTTGTAGATAAACAAATTATCTATCCATTTATTCATTTGTAACTGATGTATGAAACAATAAACATCTTTTCAAACCAAATATTCATATTCTCTTAGTCGAACTTGTATGTGATTGTACTGCACGAAAATTCATGTTTTCATTAAGAAATAATGCAAAAGAACGTATAAAAATTGGTCACTTTATCTACAACTAACAGGCATACAAATTTTCAGTTATGTGTGAGTAGTTCATATATACCTCAACAGATAGCGCTAGAGTAGCACTTAAATTTCAAAATAACTTCAAATTGTATTTATTATACTTTTATAATCATTTAAATTGATATTTATAATAAAAAATAAATTATTAATAACAATAACAATAGTTGTAGATAAATACATATATAATTCAGCTTCATAAATATATAACTGAACATAGCAACAGAAAAAAATGAATATAATCATATTTTTTTGGCAATATAAAAATGTATCAGTTTATAAATTTTGGTATGTTATTTCACATTATTTATATTTATAAAATAGATAATTATTTTCAAAATAATACATTTTTATATATTCTTTAACTAACTTCATACTTATTGTGTCAAGTTATGACATTTAAGTTCTGTCAAACTGAATGTATTGTATGAAAATACAAATATTGTTAAGATATAATAAAAATACATAAAATTGGGTTAAACGTATTATTTAAATCTTTTCTTCTTATGTATTTTGATGATTAAACCGTTGTATCTCAAAATCCCTAAGCGCGGGAAATTTAAAATCTCTATAATTTCATTTATTTTTCAACATGTATTTTTATTTCTTTCCTAAACGGTCTCGCGTGCCACTTTGAACGTGTTATAAATAAATAATATACATTACAACAAATGTTTCTAGGTCTAACACATAGTAGCACCCCCCGTAGAAGGGTGTGAAAAAAATTCATCAATTTCCAAAGTTGGAATATTAAATATATGATATTATTTGATAAGTTATGTGTGAGTAGTTCATATACAGGGTGTTCCATTTAAGCGTGCCACCATTTCTATCTCGAGAACTATAAGAGCTACGAGGTTGGTTAAATTAGCAAAGAACCACCATTTTACAAGACTAATACAAAGAGTAAAAAAAACTTTTTTTTGACCTGTGGTTCTCAAAATACGGGACACAACTTTCTCTTTTTAGATGGGAACATATGTTTATTTTTAGGTTATTCGATAGAGCATTTTTTTCTGAATTCAGCGATATAAACATCATATACTATTTTGATAGATTCATTATCTACTAGCGTGCAGAATTGAGAAAAATGTTACATTCCGATCGGCTTTTGTTTTCTGCAAAAATTTCTCAAAAGTATGTCGAGTTTGGTCTCAAATGAAAGGTCTCGTTGAGGGCTAGCGTGCAGAATTGACAAAAATGTCCCATTCCGATCGGCTTTTGTTTTCTGCAAAAAGTTCTCAAAGTTATGTCGAGTTTGGACTCAAATGAAACGTCTTGTTGAGGGCTAGCGTGTAGAATTGACAAAAATGTTCCATGTCGACCGGCTTTTGTTTTTTGCAAAAAAATATTAGAAGTGTATCGTGTTTGCAATCTAATGAAAGGTCTTAGTGAGGCCTGACGTGGAAATATGAAATAATTGTTTCATGTCGATCGGCATTTGTTTTTTGCACTGACAGCGGAGCTCTAGGGAATGCTCGGCGTAGCCGAGAATTCGCTAGTCATATACTATTTTGATAGATTCATTATCTACTAGCGTGCAGAATTGAGAAAAATGTTACATTCCGATCGGCTTTTGTTTTCTGCAAAAATTTCTCAAAAGTATGTCGAGTTTGGTCTCAAATGAAAGGTCTCGTTGAGGGCTAGCGTGCAGAATTGACAAAAATGTCCCATTCCGATCGGCTTTTGTTTTCTGCAAAAAGTTCTCAAAGTTATGTCGAGTTTGGACTCAAATGAAACGTCTTGTTGAGGGCTAGCGTGTAGAATTGACAAAAATGTTCCATGTCGACCGGCTTTTGTTTTTTGCAAAAAAATATTAGAAGTGTATCGTGTTTGCAATCTAATGAAAGGTCTTAGTGAGGCCTGACGTGGAAATATGAAATAATTGTTTCATGTCGATCGGCATTTGTTTTTTGCACTGACAGCGGAGCTCTAGGGAATGCTCGGCGTAGCCGAGAATTCGCTAGTATAATACTATAATACAACCGCATTTTAATTTCTGTGGATCTGTTTTATATCTGTTGCAACGGAATGATTGAAGTCGTTTACAAATATTGCAAAATAGAGTTATGAGAATAATTTTACGTTGCAGCAGATATGAAAGCGTTACAAATATGTTACAATTATTAGAATGGCTACCAATTTCGGAACATCTTAAAATGTTAACCATTATATTCATTCATAGACATGACACACATAACAAAAATAATTATGCATTGAAACACACTAACACAAAACATGCACAAAACACGATCTTCTTCAAAGCTATCAAAGAATATAATAGTATTCCCAACAATATTAAGCAATTAAAATACTTTATCCAACTCCGTGTAATTATAATGATATAAGTATGCTGTTTTTAGATAAATAAAGTAGGTTATAAGTCACTAGTGAGTTAAATATATTAGCTCACTGTTTTCTGGTTCGTATCATAGTAACTCCGTTATAAAACTTTCTCTACACTATTTTGTTCCTAAATGTCATTTCCAAATTCCATCTGTCAAAAATCTTATATGTATTTTATATCAATGATTAAAATGTATTGGATAAAATGTTGTATGGCACACGTGTGTTAATTACCTAAGTCACTTGAAAAAATACCACACTCGGCCTAACGGCCTCGTGAGCTAAACTTTTCCCACATGACTTATCTGTAATGTAACACACTTGTACCATAAATAACTATAAGTTTTAAGAGGCAAATAAAAGTCTATTATTTAAGCCAAATAAATAAATAAATGTTCCTAATATTTCATATGTTTACATTACAATGTTTATATGTCCATATATTAGAAAAAGCTATATGTTAATGCAGATACTTTTATAGACTAGTTTTAAGTGATCACACTACCGATGTATCTGTTTTTGTGATATATTGTTTATTAATGTAGCAATGATGCTAAATAAAGTTCTTATTATTATTATTATATATTATAAAAATCTCACTAAAAGATTACTCGGTGACTGTCAAATTAGAATCTAATGAGATTAGTTTAAAAGTGGTTACAACATGGAAACTGAAATAGGAGAAACAGTGTGGGAACGAGTCTCGACAGGGCAGTGCGATGGCAGCAATATGTCGTTAATTTTTGAAGGAGACGTAATCCTAGTATTCACAGAAAAATCAAAATTTGGATACAGTAAAAGGTATGTGGTAGTCGAGGAAGGAGAAAATATTTTCGCAGTAAAATTATTATAGAGAAAAAACATTTGTAACAACGAAGTTTGGCTCACGGAACACCCAAAATTATTAGTAGCATTTACAAAAGATTTTGGAATTAAATATTTAGTCAATGGGGTTCCAAACACAAAAAAATGTAAATTTATTAGCTTATCTGAATACCAAATTCCTTTAAGTTCAACAATCCTTTAAAAGAGAAATGAGAGACATGTATAGTGAAGTAATTCACTAACATTGTCTACTCGAGCGAGACATGTTGCGAAATCGACTGTTACTAGCTCCCTTAGCTCCAAATGCAGTAAGCACACTTATTAAAAATAAGTTATGGTACGTAGGGCGAGTCATGGGCGAAGTCATCCACATTATGCAATGTACACCAAGAGTAGTGAAAATTCGGAGAGTGGAAGAATGCTACAACGAACTACCCATATTTGCGGATGAGAAAGAAATGTTCATGACTCCATTGACACACATCGTGCAAGACAAAGCCGAGAAAATAGATTGCAGTCATTTAGCACCAGCCCTGTACTTCGCGGAAGATAAGAGGCTTGGGTTCAGCCAGCATCTAACGCAGGGTATCGAGCCAGAAATGTTGGACGACATAGGAAACGCCGGCATCTACTCAAAGAAAGAAATAAAATCAGCTCAAGATGCGTTAATTTTCGGGGTAGAACGACAAACAATAGCAAATATAATAACGAGAAAGGTAGTAGGGCGAGATACGGTAGACCAGGGCCTATCTCTAAACGTTTTCTCGAAAGGTGATCTCAGAAGCTTGGCAGTGTCTACGACTAAACAAATGTGGGGTTGGTTCTCCAGTGTAGGTATATTTATGTCAGGCTTTATTGGGGTTTATACAATTTTCAAAATTTTTAAATATTTGTTGGACGCCATATTAAATGGATTTAATTTCTATAGAACAATGAGATGCACTATTAGTGTAGTTGCTTGTCTCTGAAACGCGTTGACGCACCTAGTTCTGAATAATCACCACCGCAGAATGCGTCAACATGACCAAGGACAAGAGTTTGAAACATTAAACATAAACCACGATAAAGATATGGGTTTACCTGGGTTGTAACACCTAGTGCGCCCCTTAGAGAACCAAGCACACAACCAGGATGGTTTCACCAACGTTAGTTAGCTTAGATTAAGAGTGATCCTGTCCCAGCACAACCAGTACGAAGACCAAGGAGCTACAACTCCATCAGAAAAGCGATGGATACCCGGGGTCAGCAAGAAGTCTGTTGTTATCACATCCACAAAAATTGCACGGTAAGACACAGCGCGGCATTCCAGTATCATCCAAGACGGGAAGTGGACTCCAAGTGAACAAGTTATACGTGTGTTGTTGCGATAAGTTCAAATACAAAAAAATGAAAAAAATATTTTTTTTACACCATCATATCGCAAGACAAAGAGCAAACGAGGAAATAGGAAAATAAAAACTTTTGAGAGTGAGAATATTCTCACTGGTTCTTTTAGCGACAATAAATAAAATTATAAGAACTATACTTTTTATTTCGCAAAACACATATCACTAGCATCTTTTTATCATTTCTTGTCCCCTCACAACTTGTACACTAGCTACACCATTAAGAAGCACTGTTATTTAATAAATGTTTATCTTACTTTATTTCTAATTCTAGATATTTTAATATACATAGAAACTTCTATTCATTTAAGCACATTCTAGTGGCACCAATTAAGATAGTAGAACAATGGATGTAATTCATAAATAATATTGAGTAAGGTAAAGCTAATATTTGCTGACTTAGCACTTGTGTCACTTGTATATATAGAGTAAGGTAATGGATAGGAGACAGTAGTGATAGACGGCAAAGAACCCCCTATAAAATATTTTTGTCAATCCTATCCTCATCGAGAAAGGGTTATACTGTCTTGATTCACTATTAAATCGGCGGATAGCGCGAGTTTATTTTTATCCTGTATACGCGGCAAGCTATCAACAGCTGGCCAGTTATCATTCTCAATGTGACTCGCGTTTATAACATTTTCCAGCCTACCCGCGATTGACAAAATTCTAGGATTTTGAGACTCGTTTTCCACACAGAACACGACACTACGAGCCTCTTCACTTAGTGCCGCGAGGTGGAGTTTCCCGGTCTCGCTTTGGCTTCACCGGCACGTTTCTTAGTAGGACACGTTCTGGTATAGTGTCCCGGTCTCTAACACGTGAAACATATCGGTCTCCCGTCATGAGTTCGCCTGACGGTCCAGGTTTAGGGTATTGGGTGTCCACGACGGCTTGTGCCCGCGGATATTGATCATTAGATCTATTCATAGGGGATCCTCGCGGCGGCTGGGGGTTAAACCGGCGCGGTTGAAAATTCTGGGAATATTTTTTTTGTATTTTTAATCATGTCAACCAAGCGTTCCTCCGTCGCGGTCAGATCTTGTTTATTAATGTCAGGTTCGTTCGCGTACCCGATTGATGCGATCCTCCGCGTCGCACTTCTTTTAATTCCGTCAACGATCGTGGTCGGCATATGGCCACTTTCTCCTGTAGAGACGAAAACAACTTGTTTTTAATCTTAGCCCGAATCTGTTCCTCGGTCAGTGAAGTAGTAGTAGGAGCGCGGATTTTCATTTTTCTTTTGTACCCGTGTATACCACTGGTCCCAGAGTTTCTTCTCGTATCCGACCGGAAAAAACTCAGCTTTAAACGCGGCGTATAGTTCTGGCCATTTCAACCCCGGATTGCGGTGAGTGTATGTGCGGAACCATACCTCGGCTCGACGGCTTAAATACATGTCGAAATAAGCTAATTTCAACGCGTCATTCCATCTATTTATTTTTGGAGCTCGTTCGTAATTCCGTACAAATTCCACGGCTCCGCCATCTGACTAAGGGTCGAATTTGATTGGCTCCACGAATTTCGGCACAAGTGGAGGGTGTACCGCATCCTCTAACTCTACGTGATTGTCATCGAGACTCATATTGCTTGTTGGAGTATTCGATCCCGTTTCGCGTTCAGTAATGGTTTGCCTAACTGGACTAGTTGCGGGGGGAGTTATAACTAACGAACTCTCCTGTAATTCCGTTGGAGTAGTTCTCGGAATGGGCATGCTACACCTTATTAAATGTTCGGTAGTGACACATTCGAATTCGCACGCGGCCGCAATTTATACCGATAGTTCATGTTTTCAAGCGTAAGCAAAAAATTAAATTCTCATATTACCTGCTTACCAATGGGGGTATCCACCTCAATTTTTTTAGTTTTTAATCATTTATATTTGTTAGTTTTACCTTAAAATTATTTATAATAAGCGAGATATTAATTATTTTAATTTGCTATTCAATTTTAATTTTGCTGTGACGTCACTCGCCCTGAAACTTCCGGTTGTCGATTACACCAGCGCCGTCAAGCGAATATTCATGAAACAAATTACAGTTTGTTTATTAGTATATTCCGAAATTGAACCAGAGTAACCGCGGTTACTTTTTCAGTAACCAGGTTCATTAACGGAACACGGTTGCTGAATATCTGGTTATTTTTTCGTTACCAAACTAACCGCGATAGATTGGCGGTTACAATCTGGTTATTTAAGTTTTGACAGTTGAATGTCTGGCACGCCAACGTATTGTTTGAATGTTTATGAGCCTGTTTGTGAGCACACGTTCAAAAATGGATAAATGATTTAAAAAAATTATATTCAAGTATACGCTATTATTAATTACCTGCTCTAATGAATTCATCATCTTCCTCTGAGCTACTATCAGTTAGTATAAAGTTATTAAAAAAATACCATGCCTCCATAATCGACTAAAATGTCAATAAACTACGATTTCAAACTTTTGACAGCTTTCAAAACGTCACTCTAGCAGCGCAGTGAGAAGCGTTCCGTTTCTCAACCGTGGTGCCGGTCAAATTGTAACCATATTTCAACCGGAATCGCACCGCGGTTCATTTTCGGAATATACTATATGTTTGTGACACCACTTGCGAGATATAGGTTATGTTATGTGTTCTTTTCTCATTTTCGGCTAAATTAGTAAATATTTTGTTATTTTGGAAAATGGAATCTGGTTTTTATCAAGCTGACTCAAGAAATTTACCAGTCGTTGATACTAGTATGGTAAATGATTATTTTGCAGACAATGCAAAATATATAAGTGCAGAAATTAGAAATGTTAAAACCAAAAGGTAAGACATTGTAACTACATATTTATGAATAAAACATTTTCTACAACTTCCAGAGCAGGCAGGGAAAGCTACGGAGACGATGCTATTGGCTTCCTGCAAATAAAACGTGACGAAATTTCTGGTACTTGCATAGTCAAAGCCAAAATAACTCCAGAACACCGTATACACTCTTCAGACTATTCTTTATGTGCCATAATAAATGAAAAAGAAGAAAAAATTACAAGTTGTGAATGCCTCAGCTGTACTGCGTCTGAAGGTATAATTTATTTTACAATTTTTTATCACAATTCTCTTATAATAAAAATTATGCAGGGGGATGTAAACACGCTGTAGCATTTATTTTATGGTTACGCAGAAGAAGTGAAAATCCATCGGTTACGTCTGTAACTTGTTATTGGAAAACCAAAACTTTTCAGTGTAGGGAGAAGTATGAAAACAGCAACATTAGGAGAAATGTTTAATACAGGAGTCCCACCTTTGAAAATAAAAGGCAGTTCATATGTACAAAAATTTATAAGTACTGGAAACACTTTTAAGAGCAGTAGCCTAATTTGTAAAATGTACAACGAAAGTGATATTATTAAAAATTTATCCTTGCATTGTTTATCTTTGTTGTTTTGCAAATCATTTACCAGCCCAAATGCTGAGAATTTCAACTCTTTTTGCAAAAATTCTATAAAATTAGAAGAGTGTAAAGTAATTGAAGAAATGACAGTTAGTCAAAAGAAAACAACGAAGTGGTATGAAGCAAGATTTGGCAGAATAACTGCATCAAAATTATTTGAAGATTCCAGCTGCCAAACAGATTCAAAATAAAATTACTCAAACGGAAGCAATGAAAAGGGGACAGAGATTGGAGGACGATGTATTGCGAGAAGTAGAAAAAATTTAAAAAATCAAAATAAATAAGTGTGGGTTAAAAATAAATCCTTCATATCCAATATTTGGGGCATCTCCGGATGGTATTACCGAAAAATATTGCGTAGAAGTAAAATGTCCCAGCAAAAAAAGTACAGTAGGGTCATATATTGATGAAAATGGAACATTATGCAATAAACCATGGGCACAAATACAACTGCAAATGTTTCTTTTTGATAGAAAACATGGTTTGTTTGTTGTAGCCGACCCAGATTTTGAAAATAACAAAAATGTTCAGATATTTGAAGTTAATTTAGATAAAAATTATTGTGAAAAAACTATGGAAGATGTACTCTAATTTCTGGAAACGTGCTGTATTTCCAAAGTTAATAAATTAATATAAGTTTAATATTTTGTTTTATTTTAATATCATAAAAAATAATGTTTATTTTATATTAAAAAAATCTGATGTGTCCAACACAACACCTCCCGCAACTGTAGTAATACATATATTCTATAGAAGTTTTTCAATACATTTAATTTGTAGTTTTAAAATTAGTTTGTTATTACAATTCAGAATATTTTTAATTCATTTCATACCTTAAATTTCCTTCATAAAATTTGTATGACCAATATGACAGGTATTTTTGACGTTACTAAAACCAGAACCGAACTTACCTTGATTCACGCATGCAAATGTATGCCTTATATATTTCTTCTACCTTTTCTAATTTTACAATAAAACTACTTCATATTTACTTATGTTAACTTTTACATTTACTTACATCAAATTTTACATCATATGTCAAATTTTGTGAATATATGAATAACTCATCTGTTTTATCGAAATTTCTCAGCCTAAACGATATGTAAAATTATTATAATTTATATATTTTTTTTTCTATCTAGCTAGAAGTTATATATAATCGTAATTATGCAGATCGGTAGAAAATTAAAAAATCTTTATATTTAATAATATCGTAATTAGCGAAAAAAATGTATTAGAGGTATTTTCTTTGAAAAACGGTTTAAAGCTTCAAATAAAGTACTACTTTCTGTTAACCAATTATAGTCAAAATCTAATCAGTTCATCATATTTGAATATAAGTCATAAATACCAAATATTATATTTTTTACATGTCTCGTATTGGAGTTATCGTGGACGAAAAATCGTCACAGACACACACGCACACACACGCACACACGGACATACAGACATCACGGTAAAAATAGTAAATTAGTATTGTAGGGACCCTAATACGTGTTCATATGTTGAAAAGTCATACTCGAGAAATCTGACCAAAAACAATACCTCCCTTATCTATATATTGATAGGCGGGAGGTAAAAACTGCTCTAAACAATTTGAAATTAAAATGGAATATGTGCGTGTGAGTTAGAGGTAAAATCTTTTGATTTTAAATTAATTAGGTTCAACTAATGAAATAAAAAGACATGTAAGTAACAAAATATAATATTTTCTTTATTTTATTAATGGCCCGGTACATTTACAATTTCGCAAGCAAATAAAATTATATAATCCAGCCATGGTAAAATATGTACATCAACACACGCATGAGGTGCTAATATCTCAAACTCCCGCAAGCGCCGAATCAGACGTTTAATACGAATTTTTGAGACGCAATTCGTCTATTTTCTAAAACTTCTTCTTTTGACATTTTCATCGTACTAGATACAGACGGGGGTCTAAGTAATTTACATTTTTTTTAATTAATAAATTCTCAATATTTTTAAAACCTCTATCTGCCATAACATCGCAATCAGGAGGTAAAATATTAATAAATCCGCTCCGTTCTACTATTTCTTTATCAGTAGCTCTTCCACCGTACCCACTAGATATAAAATTTATCAAACCTGAGGGAGTTGAAGAAATTAAATATTTAATTGTGTTGCACTTTTTATAATAACTCCAAGTTTGGGCCTGATGAACAGAGTTAGAATGCTGTTCAATTTCAATTTCTACGCAATCAATAATGCTTTGAACATTTTTATTTAATAATATACTCATCTGGCCAGTGAAAAAATTCTTGCAATATGTTTGCCATTTCTGGTACTGCTGTGTTAAAAATTTTACTTATCATACTACTACTCAGGCCGAAATCAATTCCTAAACGTAAATATGGATCATTAAGGCGAATCTTTTTTAATGTTATCATAATGTTTCTAGTAGATATTTTAACATTTTCTGGTAAAAAATCTAATAAAAAATATTCCAATTTCGGAAGCCACAAATAAAACCTACTATTAGATTAGATTTTCTTTTTCATTTTCACACATTACATAATCTGGAGTGTCACTTGAAGAAGCATATTCACTTGGCTTAAAACTACTGACAGTACTGCCTGTTGATGGAGTAACGGGTGATTTTTTACTTACAGTTGGAGAAATTGTATTGGGCTTCATAATATTTGCTTGTGTAGAAACATCAGCGGTGTCTGGTTTAACATTAACTTCAATACTTATTAACTTATCTTCTAATATAGCAAAATCAGATTGCGGTGATTCATTCAAAGATTTGCTTGTAGAAGGCTGAACATTTTCAGGGAAACTTAATTTTCCTTTACTCTTCACACTATGCAATCTATCTAAATTTTCTTTTTTTCTTTTCTTTGATGAAGAATACAACTGTGTTTCAACAGCTACTTCAGCTGCTTCCAAAATATTTTTGTGGGGAACAGCACTACTTTTTAGGAGTAACCTTAAACTCCATCCAATTTGCCCCATCTTCTTCTAACTAAAATATAAGATTCTAGTAATAACATTTAATATAAATAAATTTAATTACTTACATTAAAATGATCCTCGCAACAATATAACATTTTCGTCTTCGGAATATTTACCGGAAAGCTCCTAGCTGCTTCAAACCATTGTTTTCTCAAATCTTCTTGACTTGGAACACTTATAAATAGTTTCTTCGGCTTATTTGAAGAATTATTTTCGCACAAAGGCACGAAACAATATCGCACAACCATGATCTCTATGTTAAAAATATATATTTAAATTTATGCACTTAAATAACTCACTATAATTTAAACTTACCTCAATTTTTTGAGTTGAAGAAATTATAAACGAAAATAAAAGTCTATAGCAAAAATAAATTAGATAAAACTCAATCACAACAACCACAACTTAAACGAAGAAAAATGTAAACATAACCATAACCAAACTTTCAAACTTCAAAATGCTTCCACCGAGCGGAAATGGATAACACAGTTGTCATTCGCGTTCCTTTTTTATGCTATGTATTTGTCCCTCTCTTCTCATCGGGGCGAATGACGTTACATGGTAAAGTGCGGCAAATTGATCATTTGGTTTTTTATTTATTATAGGCGTAATAAAATAAATTTTGAACTTATATTAACTTTTTTAACTATAATTTTATGTTGACTATAACAATAATTTACTCAGAATTGAATATCTTTTAGTGGTGCATAACCCCGGCGCCTCCACCAAATGTCACGTTCAGGAATAAACATACTTATCTTATAGAATTCTCGTGACTCTTCTTAATACAGATCGAGTACTCAATCCCTTGGCAGCACTGTAAGTAGGTATGGAGACATACTACAGCTTTAGTAATTATAAGCAAAGTGTTTTTAATTAAATGCAAATAAGAAATACAAAGTTGAATTTATACTCACAAACCCACTTTCAGCAGGTCCATGATGAAACAATGGTTGATAGTAGAAAACTGCTATGCCGCCTGTAGGTAGAGTCTTTCAGTATCGTAACTACGACTGACTCTTTCCACAGACTGGACTAGCTTTCATACTCATCATTGTTTTATCATATCCTCTAAAATCCCAGTAAAAACCAGTGATATCTCAAAATTAGCCCAGACACATCCTTTTCGGGTTCCCGTTATTAGTTATCAGAAATAGTCACTGATACGACGCCTTTGTTGGACCACTACGTGTTTAGATGTGTTTGGGTTGATTATTTTGAAGACATGCCAACTCAAGGTGTTATGATTCGACAATACATAGAGAGTTCAATGATCATCTATTGCATTGAGGAATTCACAGCCCCTCATGTCTTAATTCACTCTCAATAGCCACAAGTCGACTAATTAAGAATGCATTAATTATGAGTCTAAGCAATGTAGGCAGGAAGCGTTCATATCAGCCAACAAGGCTTTATCACGGAATTTTGAGAAAAAGGCCATAACGCGTGGTTAATACTATTAGGGTCACAGAAGTTTAAAGAGTTCTTGTAACTAATAATTTGAAAATAAGAAAGAACAAATGGCTTTAGATAGAGAAAGAATTAGTGAAAGAGTATATATCCGTCACGGCGTGACACTATTACACACAGACAGTGTCTGATTAATCGCGACATGCTACGAAACTGATTATTACTAGTGCCCCTTGCTCCCAACGCGGTTAGTACATTAACTAAAAATAAATTAGGGTTTGTAGAGCGAGTCATGGGAGGAGTCATCCACATTATACAATGCACACCTTAGAATGTTTCATTGAACTATCGGCGGAGGCTGATGGGGAAGACTTGTTCATGACTCCGGTGACACATATTCTACGGCGGAAAGCAGAACAGGTAGATTGCAGTCACCTGGCACCGTCTCTGTACTTCGTGGAGAACAAATGGTTGGGGTTCAGTCCACAGCTGACACAAGAGATAGAACCGGAAGTACTGGAAGTGCAGCAGGAGCCTGAATTACAATGCAAGCCGTTGTACGACATCGGTAACGCAGGGATCTACACGAAAAATGAAATAAAATCAGCTCGAGACGCATTAATTTCTGGGCTAGAACGTCAGCAGTTTCCAGTGTCATCGCACGGAGAGTAAGTGCTAGAGATACTGCGGACCAAGGATTGTCTACATTAGACTTGTTCACGAAAAGTGATATAAAGAACCTGGCGGTATCGGCTGCAAATTAATTGTGGGGATAGTTCTCATGTGGAATACACTTACTCATTTAGTATTACACAGTCACCACAGGAAAAGTAAACAATATCCAGAGGAGGAACTTAAGAACGATATTACAGAAATGCCGACCACAAGTGCACCTCGCCAAGAATTCTCGAATATGTATCACCATTATTAGCTAATAATAGGTTTATGGAACGTGACCAAGCACCGGATATCCAGTATTGAGACCGAACGAGATCCGAAAGGATGGAGGATCGCATTGGAAAACTAGAACTCCGACCAAGGAAGACTACACAACAAATCGTGCTCAATACAGACAATGATGTGCAGTGCAGTAATCCTAGAGACACTGAGTGTAGGCTAAGAAATTGTGTCCCTTCGAGGAAGCAAATTTCTAAAAAGAGAGGTTTGTAATAAGTATAAATCAGCACATTATAATTTGTGTTTAGATGTTAGCTATTGCGGAAGTTGCGCATAATTAATGTCAATTATTTATTCTACTAACCTACTACTTTTTGGTGATCTATACTTATTATATTGTATAAATAGTCTATGGTAAGAGGTAGCCCGGCAGTATGTGCCACTGCAACTTTGAAGTTAAAGTAATAAACTATTATACATTTTCGCAAGCCGTGTTATTAATTTATGTGCCAAACATCAACCAGGGTAAGTACTTTATAATTATCTTCAGTCTTCAAACTGGCAAGAATATATGGTGCAAAAGGTCCAACAAACGGTTCTTGTTTGGCCAAATTATGTTTGGAAATTATCAGAAAGCTTGAAAATTCAGGAGCTATCGTTCATGGTGTTGTATCAGATGGAGCAACTACAAACAGAAAAATGTGGTCCGAGTTTGAAATTTCAGGAAAATACAATAAAACCATTAATAAGATATCACATCCTTTTGACGACTCTAGATTCCTCTATTTTTTTTTCGGATAGCCCACATCTTATTAAATGTCTGAGAAATAGGCTTTTACATAAAAATCTTTTGCATGTAAGTATTACATTTGAGTTTAATTTGGGATGTTTATCAAATTGTTTGGTTACACCTCTTTTCTCAGACTCCAGATGGTATTGTTAAGTGGACGCATTATGAAACTTTTTTTCAACTGGACACCAAGCTACCTAACAATTTACGAGTATGTCCGAGATTATCACAAACTCATATAAAACCGACAAATTTTTTAAAAATGCGTGTAAAACTGGTCACCCAGGTTTCTTAGTAGACTATTATGTATAGAAATATTTCAGTTTACTATTTGGTTTCCAGGTGTTCAGTAATTCAGTTGCAAATGGATTAGATTATTATAAAAAGAAATATGAATCATTAAGAGACTGTAATAATACAATACATTTCACCAAGAGAATAAATGATCTTTTCGATATTCTTAATCGAAAATTTCCAGCCGAAGGTATACGTGCAAATAGTAATGATATTCAGGTATTTTTTTACTATCACCAGTAAAATTGAAATTGAAAGTATTAAAAATAATTCAGATTCTACGAGAAAATCTCGCTTACATTAATAAGTGGGAGCAAATGGTCATAGATGGTCTGATTTCTAAGGATAATTTCTTACCTGCAAGTACGGCGGAAGGTTTCCGCGTGACCATATTATCGACCATAGAATTATCGGAATATTTATTATCTACTGGTTTTAACTATGTTTTAACATCAAAAATGAACCAAGATCCTTTAGAGGTAAGATATTTAAAAAAGTGATTGCTTGCGCTTTATTTTTGTTGAAGAGGTAAGTTATTTAGAAGAGTAATAATTGCTTGTGATTTTTATATTTGCTAAAGCGCCTAGTAAAGTTAAATTTAACAACTGAAAAATGCACGTTTTGTATATTTTTTTAAGATGCAGTGTGTTAATGTATAGTCAATTCGCGTTAGCTGTCGATTTATGTCACTGTCAAACACGCGTGTAGCACAGTGACAGCAGATTTGGTATTTTTTTGGTTGACATTTTTGAAAACAATTAAGGAAACCGTCCGGTAACGCGAAAATAAATTTTATGTAAATTATATAGTATTTTTTTTAATCTGCAAAAATACGTTTATATTTGTATAGGGGTTTTTGGTGTATATTAATGACATTTTCAGTAGGTATCTCATTAATAATAAATTTCAGCGTTTTTTTTGGAACAATACGTCAAGCAGGAGGCGCAAACGACCATCCCACGTTTGTGACGTTTTTACAACTTTACAGAATGCTTTCTGTTTATAAATTACTTAAGCCACCATATTTTGGCAACTGCAGTATTGAAAACGAAAGCAAATGTGTATATTTGACTTTTGACAATTTTAAAACCATATTTTCTGCAAAATTAGGTGAAAACACCCATCTGGAAAGAATTAAAAGTCAAATTAACGATTTAGTAAATCCTGAAATAGAATCAAACGACCGCGATGATATGGACTTTGAAAATATCATTGAAGATTTCTCCTATGATATTGTAACATCGGAAATTGTAGATGGCTTAATTTATTATCTGGCTGGATTTATAACTAAAAAAATTTACAGAACATCAAAATGTTCAGTATGTAAAGAACATTTGTACCATAAATCATTAGATACATATTTTGACATATCTGAAAGTTCCCCAGCGTTTTTAACTTTTCTGAAGTCAAGAGGCGGTTTAAACCACCCAAATAAATCTATATTTGTTTTCTTTAAAAAACTTGAATTCATTGTCATGAAACATATATCAAAGGTTGAAGTATTTGATTATGTATTAGAAGAAATATTTGCTACCGAAAACTTAAAAATAAATTTTAGTTGTTCGGTTCATGAAGAAGAAATTGTAAGTAAATATATATTGTATTATGTTACCTTGAGGATACAGCAATATTATAAAACAGAGGAAAAAAATAATTTAAAATTAACAACAACGAAAAAAAAAGAATCAAGGTTGCAAATAAATTAATTAATTTAGTTTTTAATTCATTGGAGGTAGGTAATTGTGTCATATTTTGTATAAATAATATAGATACTTACAACTAATCTATATTTATGTAATTTGTTGATTTTTGTTAAAGCTGCATTTTTATGTTTAAATATAGAATTTTGTATAATTTTTCTGAATAAAAAATTAAAACGGTAGTTGTTGACTTGCTCGATCATTGTATATTATTTTTATTTATTGTAATTAATTTCTCATTCCATATATTACAATGTTTTTAAAAGTAATATTTCTAAAAATATACTATTATCATATAGCATTGCAATTGAAAGAGGTAGCGCATTGATGTTTATGCGGCCAGGCCTAGGCCTGTATCTTCTGTCTCTCTCTAGCGAACGAGGCTATGTTTTGGTGCCGTCTGCTAGAGCTTCGTCGGTTTACCTGCTTATATTATATCGTGGTATAGACCAAGTAAAAAAGACAAAAAACAATTTAGGAACCAGGAACGACACCGCTGGAATGAGATAAAAAAATTACAATCAGAAAATTAGTTGCAATTCCAGCCCCATTTCTAATTTTGTAAACCAGATCAAATTAGTATTAGATATTATTTATAACATGTTATTTTAACTGTGTTTGTAAGCTGTGTAATTTTTAATACATATGTTATATTCTTTAAATTTGTCTCTTGTTTCGTATCCCCTCGTTATTCCTTATTGATTTTAAGCTAATTTTCCTTATTTCCTAGTAATACATAACTTGATGATAGCGATTACCTCCGTTTGTTCTTGAAAATTTTTCAAACAGATCAAATTCCTAATATTTGGCATGACTAATTATTAGAAGTAGAACAGCTTTGCAAGAAAACAGCTGTAAATTCGTAATTTGTAAAGATAGGTTCACACAATCGATTATAATAAGACAATTGAAATTGAGGATAGAACATTGCCCATTGATTATTTATAATATTCAATTTCAAATTATCTGAGTATGCATGCGTATATTTTATTTCTATTCATACACACAGCTACAATTACAAACATTACACGCTGGGGTTGACATTCTTTATGTAATCTTCAAACCACAAAGTTGTTCTTTGTTAAATTAAAAATGGGTATCGATAAAACTAAACTTTCTATTTTAAGTACGTTAATTTCGCGCGCTTTAATTAATGAAAATTATTATGGGGCTTGTTTACCGGCTGCATTCATATTTTGCGATGAGGCTAAAAAGTTGGGATTCACCCCGGAAATCATTATGGGGTATCAGGTGCATTATTATCAACCATTTCCTGTACTTCACTTTTGTGTAAAAGTTAATGAGGAACTGTACGACCCTAATCTACAAGTACTACAAACATACTGCGGTTTAGATCCCAAATACTTTAAATTTTCCTCTTCTGAGATTCAATTACCTCCAAGAAATAAAGATTAATTTCGAATGATTGAGTACTATAATAACTATAAACAATCGCAGAGTTCTCAAGAATATTTCAATGAAAGCGACGTACCGCAAATTTTACTCAAAATAAGAAAAAATGTACAACGTAGAGTTAAGAAGTTGTTAAGGAAATAGTGACGCGAGGTGCGTGAAGGACAATATAAAACAATTTAACCAACAGTATATAATTTTTTTCTATTTTAAAGTTTAACCTTCTTTTCGACATGTGTTCTTGTAAAAGAAACACACCTGTGAAACAATCGTTGCAGGGACGACAACAACAATTAGAAGAAAAACAACAACTACAATTGGAACTACAATCAGTAGGACAACAGCGGCGGCGAGAACAAAATGAAGAAATTTTGAATGTTCTTGCAGAAAAATTTTGTAATTGTGCTATATGTTCTTTAATAAAACAACACATATTTTTCAAATATAAATGGTTGTAGAATATACTGTGTTTGTTACAATTATTTGTATTATTGTGTCTGTAAATAAATAGTAATAAAACATCATAATCTCAAATTATTCATTCGAAAATATAATTTTCATACAACATTTATTTTTTCTGGAGTACTCTAGTTGTTGATGTTATATTGTAGTAATATTCAAATCATCAAACTAGGACAATAATAGTACATAATCAGCAAATTAAAGTTAGGTGCAATAGTAGTTGTTGACGTCATACTCTACTAATATTACAATAAATGAAATAATACATTATCAGCGAATTAAACTAGGGCAATAGTAGTATAAAGTAAATTATCAACCAATTACAATTAGGGCAATAATGTTGTGCTATTGATTCAATTACCAGTACCGGACTTGTAAAAACCGTAACACAGTGACGCTATACAGGAAATTCTCCTGATTTCATTCAACGACGCCAGTCCACTTCTGGTAGTGATTATTACATAACCGTCAATAAATTTTGCTCACACTAATAAAAATCTAATTTAAATAGCGGTGGTGGTGGTTGTTGTAATCTACCATATCTAAGCTTCAACTTAATAGCATTAGTGGTGTTTGCTGTAAATTGCTGTATTTAAACTTTCAACTTAATAAAGTTTGAAAATGTGCTTCAGCAGTAGTAAGATGGTAAAATATATAGTTTTTTGCTATCTTCTTCTAATTGGTGATAGTGTTAAATGCGACACCGAAGAGTCGTTTTTAAACCATGTGGAAGAAGCTGAAGATGACGGGTCATTTTTGGATCATGTGGAATTTTTGGAAGCATATGGATATTTGAAGGTGGAAGATAACGAAATAGTAAGCCTTAATCCATCATCGGCAAAAGATCGAGAGGCTATTTCACTATTTCAAGAATACCAAAGTTTGGAGCAAACAGGTGCGGTAAATAGTGAAACATTAGAACTGATGCAGTGTTCAAGATGTGCGGTTTCTGATATCCCCCGTAGACTACGTCATCAACATCATCAATACAGATGGATCGTCCTCGTTGTAACATGGGACTTTATAGGCGGAGATAGTAACCAGGTTCATATTGCAAAGGAAGCATTTTACGTTTGGGAGCAACTTGCAAATATTACCTTTCAATACGCACCAAATCATAAAAGTAATTATTTAAATAGACAGTTTATACATGGTCAGTACTGTCCAAACATTTTAATTTCTCTTGGTAGAAGAATACATCATTCGTACTATGATGGTAAAATATGTTCTTCGTTGTTTGAAAATTTATCACCGGTGTTGGGGCACGCATATTCACCAACTAGATTCAGTAAGTCTGTAGACATTCATATGAATGCTAATCGTAACTGGAATTATAAGCTATCTCATGACCCTGCTGATGAAGAACATAATTTTTTTGATGTTCTTGTGCATGAGATTGGGCATTCGTTGGGGCTGAAGCATTCTAGAGTAAAAACAGCTGTTATGTATCCATATAGCAGAAATTCATATTTCAAAAATTTATCACAGTTTACTCTGGATGCAGACGATACCTTCGCCATACAAAAACTGTATGGAAAAAAAGTAAAACAACCTGCAACAACAACAACACCAGGCATGACGAATAACGATGATAAAAATTCACCAACAGTTACGGTAAACGATTATGGAGCAGAATTGTGCAATTTTAATAAAATATCAAAGTTTTTAGTTGTTGACGATAAATTGTTAATTTTTTCAGATAAAAGAGTTTGGATAAAAAGTTTGTTGTTGTCGGGGGATAAAATTTCCAAACCATATTTTCTAAATAATTTGCTTCTATTTTTACCAACCGAATTTGAAAATATATCTGGGGTATACCGCCGTTCAGACGATCATATTGTACTAATAATAAAAGATAATTTTTACGAAATTGTTATAGATGGAAATATTGTTTTAAAAGAAAATGATAATTTTTTGGATATTCAGTGGCCTCTATTCAAACTCCACAGAAATTCTTGCAGTTTTAACAATGAAATACAAAATATTATAGGTGCACTGAGAACCAATTCGGGGAAAAATTATATTTTTTATGATTTGAGTAATTTTGTTGAGTTAAATGAATGTAATAATAGAATTATTAGGTATGGCGTAATAAATTCAGAATTTCCAGGTATACCACAGTATATTGACGGTGCATGCCAGTACATGGATGGAAACAAATATATTTTCAGGGACAATATTACGTATAAAAACCGCGAGAATTTAAAATTACTTTTAAATGTTGCACCTTTCAATCTATCAATCAATTACAACTAAAAAAATTGTTTATAGAAAATTTGAGAAACAAAAATTAAGAATGGTGAATTTTTACATTTTCGGTGACACAAATGTCAACAACTGTGAGAAAATTTTATCCAGGCAGAGAGAGAGAGAGAGAGAGAGAGAGAGAGAGAGAGAGAGAGAGAGAGAGAGAGAGAGAGAGAGAGAGAGAGAGAGAGAGAGAGAGAGAGAGAGAGAGATGTTGTTTGAAATGAGATTTATTAACACAAACGAAGTGAAGATATGTGATAAGAGGTAGTGAAATAATAATATTAAAACTGAATTTGTGCAAAAACAATAACGTGTTATTGATAAACGTCGCAGAACCAATCAGCCGCTCGAGGGCAGTTAGGCCACATCTCCATGTTATCTCTTTCTACGTCGCAGAACCAATCAGCCAGCAGTGAGGTTATATCTCTGGGTCATCTCCTACCTTCCATGTCTTTAATTTAACTATATAGTTCTTGTCTGTCGTATATGTTTAACAAAAAAAAAATTGTTTAAGCAAAACTAGACTTACATGAAAATATAATTGTATATATATAAAATTGTAATATATGACTGTGTGTGTGTGTGATAATAATTATACTAGATATGTTAATAAAATTGTATGTATAATATTTGACTGTAAAAAAATTGTTTTTAGGCGGCTGGTACATAAATTGTTGTTTTTCGTATCTGCTGGCAACCTTAAAGTATCAATTTTTATTTGACATCTGTCAAAGACAAAATTTTTGGCCGCTAGTTTCTTCATTATTGATTTACATAGTTCATTTTAATGTGATTAATTATTTTAGAATATAATAACAAATGTAAGTAAAATTTTAACTATTCCTTTACAAATATTAATGAAAACGTAATGAATTTGCGAGTAAAACTAGCGGCCGTAAAGTAAATGCGGTCGTAAGGTAAATGCGGCCATAAAGTAAATGCGGCCGTAAAGTAAATTTTGACAGATGTCAAAAATTGATTTTGAATGAAAATTCATAATTTCTTATTGTAATATCCTAAAAAATGTTGTGTGCACCTCGGCTAAAAGTTCTTTTTGGGCCTCATCTGATTTGTAGCCTCGGCTTTGCCTCGGCTGCAAACTTCTGTTTCGGCCCAAAAAGATTACTTTTAGAACCTTGATACACAAATAACACAAACGAAGTGAAGATATGTGATAAGAGGTAGTGAAATAATAATATTAAAACTGAATTTGTGCAAAAACAATAACGTGTTATTGATAAACGCCAGAAGATGTTGACCCTGTATTGAAAAATTGTATCGGTGACATGACGAATGAATTGACCAGTTATGGACCCGAGAGTTACATTACAGAATTTGCCTCTGGCGGGCCGAAAAACTACGGTTTCATAGTTTATTCACCAACAAAAAATAAATATACTGAAAAAGTAAAGGGAATTTGTTTAAATCACGAGGTGGAAAAAGATGTTAATTTTAGTACGCTTAAAGGGATGATTATTGACAATGAAAAAATTAAACCTAGAAAAATAGCATTCAAAACCATTCGAAGAACAAAAATACATGAAGTTATCTCACGAAGTGAAACAAAAAAATTTAAGCCGACTTCATGTAAACGAAAATTTGATCAATACGATTCTGTTCCATATGGATACAAAAAAGCTAAATAATAGCAATTATATATATATATATATATATATATATATATATATATATATATATATATATATATATATATATAGTGGTTTAACACTCCGTTGTGAAGTTGCACCGCTTTTACTTAAGCTTTCTAGATCCTTTTTTGGAGGGGACCGGACTCCGTTTCAGTTATTTATTAAATATTCTTCGCTATGATGTTCCATTTCTTCCTATCTCTTGTTTTATTTTTCCAGTTTTTAATTCCCGCTCTTCTTAAATCTTCTTCTACTTCTGCTAGCCATGTTGATCTGGGTCTTCCTCTTCATTTCTTACTTCCAGGGCTCCACTGCATTATTACTTTTATTGGTTCTTTTTCGTCAGCTCTGCTTACGTGTCCTAGCCATTTTACTCTTTATTTTTTGATTATTTTTATTATATCTTCTCCTTTTAATTCTTTGTCAATCTCATGGTTCATTCTTACTCTGTATTCATTATCAGATATCTTCTTAGATCCCAGTATCGTTCTCATTATTTTCCTTTCTATTATCCTTAGTTTTTCTTCGTCCTTCTTTGTAAATGTCATTTTTTCGGCTGCGTATAATGCTATTGGTCTTATTATTGTTCTATATACTCTCATTTTTGTTGTCTTGCTTAAAATTCCGTTTCGTAGTAATTTTTTGTTGGCTTGGAAAGCACTATTTGTAGAAGCTATTTTTTCTTTTATTTCTTCTTCTCTTTCGCCTCTATTTGTTAACATTACACCTAAGTATTTGAATTTGTTTACTTGTTCAAACAGTTAGGCCACATCTCCATGTTATCTCTTTCTACGTCGCAGAACCAATCAGCCAGCAGTGAGGTTATATCTCTGGGTCATCTCCTACCTTCCACGTCTTTAATTTAACTATATAGTTCTTGTCTGTCGTATATGTTTAACAAAGAAAAAAATTGTTTAAGCAAAACTAAACTTACATGAAAATATAATTGTATACATATAAAAAATTGTAATATATGACTGTGTGTGTGTGTGTGATAATAATTATACTAGATATGTTAATAAAATTGTATGTATAATATTTGACTGTAGTTTAATAATACCAGGGTTTGTTAATAAAATTACTATTTATGAATTTTTAGTTGTTCTTTACAAAAGTTTGGGTCATCGTCACCTCCTTTTGCTCTACGTCAGCGATATGATGATCAGGGTCAGGCCAGTCATTGTTGAACAGCGAGTAGAATTTAAATTATACCTCGGAATCAGCAACCGAACTCTTTATCTTCAGAAATAGAACTGCTATCAGAGCTGATTATGACAAACTGCTACTTATTAGAAAAAGAACAGCTTTACAGCAGCACAGGTTATTTATCTGTAATTGGATCTGTTTTTTATCTGGTCATGAACAATTTATAGGGAAATGCTCTCGCGGGATGGGCACCTCGGGTATATAGAAGAATTGATTGTAATTTGACACACACACACACACAAAGACTGGTATGAGTAGGTTTTCTTACAAGAAAAAGATAACATTAATTTAATACATTTATTGACATATAAATATTACATATACATATACAAAGTATTATGTGTTAAAACAGCAACCATTTGAAAGGGTATCTGAAAAGACTAAAACAGCAACCATATGGATGAGCATCTGAAAACATATCATCATGTGAAACTTAGTGCTAATATTATTTAGGGGAAAGGCGGGTATTACCGCCCATCGGGTAATGCCGCCCAGGCCATTATCTAAAATACTACTTGATAAAATGGGAATCTGCAACCCTGTAATTGCTATACGATTCAATAGTGTTGCAATATTGCCGATAGATGGGCTGTAAGTACTCCACAGCTTCGGCGTTTGGTTGTTGTTCGGTTTGGTTAAGGTCAATGTAAATTTTTACTCTCAGGAAATAAGCTGTAAGTACATATTTTAAAACTATTTAAAAATTGTAAGTAGCTCATCATTGTGTATTATTAGTGTAGTTTCATGAAACAGTATGAGATTAGTAAGATATTTTCTTTACATTATAATTTTTTATATAAATTTGAAGAGAGGTTAGATAGGGTTATACCGCCCAAAGTGGGCGGTACAATCCTTTATTAGAAAAAAGTTGGATGCTTTCAAATTGTTTTCATAGATGCCAAAAGTGAAGAACACGTCGAAGATTAGGGGACTGTGGAGCCCTGAAGCCATGCGAAAAGCAATAGATGCAGTTAATAACGGCAAAGGAAAGCGCCAAACTGCTAGAGAATTTGGTAAAGCAATCAGATTTTATGCACACATAGATAGTTTTAATTCACCATTTGTATTTTTTTTTTTTGTAAAGGCATTCCGTATTCAACTTTAAAGGATCGACTCAAAACCAAAAACATAAATGCTGCGCATTTGGGTAGATATTCAACATTTACCCAAGAACAGGAAAAAGATTTATCTGAACATTGCATGTATTTGGCAAAAATGTTTTTTGGTCTAACACCTATAGAACTTCGTAGAATAGTTTTCGAGTTTGCGAAGAAAAACAATATCCAACATAGATTCAATGAAGAAAAAAAAATGGCCGGAAAAGACTGGCTACAGGGGTTTTTAACCCGTAATCCGCGTCTCAGCTTAAGAAAACCTGAATCTACCAGCGTAGCCAGAATATCAGGATTCAACAAAGAAGCTGTTAAACTATTTTTTTCCAATTTGGAAGAAGTTCTCACCAAGTATAAATTTGAACCCGGGAGAATCTATAATGTGGACGAGACGGGGGTCACAACGGTACACACCCCAGGTAAAATTATCGCCCCAAAAGGCGTCAAGCAAATCGGGAAAGTTGTGAGCTGGGAACGTGGACGCAACATAACCATTTGTTGTGCCATCAGTGCTGCAGGAGTTTTTATT
Source organism: Stenolophus ochropezus (assembly GCA_035578165.1). Classification (NCBI taxonomy): domain Eukaryota; kingdom Metazoa; phylum Arthropoda; class Insecta; order Coleoptera; family Carabidae; genus Stenolophus; species Stenolophus ochropezus. The sequence goes on from JAQOWZ010000020.1 coordinate 14,167,194, forward strand.
CCACCCATGTTCATATATCCTCGCGTTCGTATGACAGATCAGCTCAAGCGAGGTGGCCCCGTTGGTGCAATTTACGAATGTTCGCCAAAAGGTTGGATGAATGAGGAACTCTTTTTAATATGGTTACGTCACTTTGTAAGACAAACATCTGTTTCAAAAGAAACCCCAGTATTGTTATTGCTTGACAACCACATTAGTCATACCTCTCTGGAAGCATATGAATATTGTCGCGATAATGGTATAGTGATGGTATCTTTTCCACCACATACATCTCACAGACTCCAACCGCTAGATCTTACCGTATATGGGCCATTAAAAAAAGCGTATGCTAGAGAATGTGAAATTTTTTTGAAGACCTCTACCCACGAAAAAATAACACCGTATGATGTAGCCGAAATTTTCAATCGTGCTTATATGCGAATTGCGACTATGGACAAAGCACAGAAAGGTTTTCAGATCTGTGGTGTTGCACCCTATAATCCATATATCTTCAAGGAAGAAGATTTCTTGCCAGCTGCTCCTCCTCAGCAAGCTGAAGAAGTTCAACAGATATGTGATGCCTATGAGAATAATGTGATAGTGGATCCAGAAGACATGGAAGCTGGTCCATCACAAGCTGGTCCATCACAAGCTAAATCTACAACTAATCTTTCAGTACAAGAATCTTCAAAAATAATTTCATTCAAGGACTTATCTCCACTTCCAGTCAGAAGAAAAACTCTACGAAAGACAGGTCCTAAGGTTGGTAAATCAAAAATTTTGACTTCCACTCCAGAAAAAGAGGCCCTCGAATTAAGGCAATTGAAGAAGTCAGAGAAAAATAACAACAAAAAAAATAGTAAGACACAAATTTCGAAAATGGAGAATGTTACCAGAAGAGTAAAATTTGTTGAGACCAGTTCAAGTAATGAATCAGTGAACGAAAAAGATTTATGTGATGACAGTACAGACTGTGATGAAGAGTATGACGAAGAAGTTTGTATGTTCTGTGGAGAATTCGGGAAAACTGAAACTTGGTTTAGGTGTGGAAGCTGCATGAAATGGGCACACAAAGCATGCACAAATGCTACTAGCCACAAAACATTTGTTTGTGACTTTTGTAAGTTTCAGTGATTTTTTATTACTTTGTAATACAAATCTATTTCTTTAAGAAAGTATTTATTTTGTACGAGAATTTATTTCCAAAAAATAATAAATGGTTCTCAATAAATTGTATATAAACCTGATACATTCCATACAATTATATAGATGGGCGGTATTACCCTTCATGTGGGCGGTTCTACCCGACACTGCGGGTAGTACCGCCCAAAACCACTTTTCAAAAAAACCCAAAAAATACTATGAATAAATAATTTTAAAGAAAAATAAGTTAAGATGTTGGTCGTCAAATAAATTGTCAATCAAGTACGCCTATACATTTTTTTCTAACGTACTCAAATAATGTTATAGCGCCTTTTTTGCTTAAGTGGGCGGCATTCCCCGCACTTCCCCTACTTGATAGACGTTTTACTCGTTTATCTAAAATAAACTATTCTAACAAAAATATGTTGTTGTTATATTATACCAGAAAAAAGATTTTCGCTAATTTTGAATTTAACACGATAAACGCCATGTCAACATCTCGTTGGGGCGCACGGTATATATATATATATATATATATATATATATATATATATATATATATATATAATTAACATTTTGTTAAATTAATAAAAAGTTAGTAATTGTTATTACTAAGAATGGGAAACAGGACAAGTTGTAACAATATATAAGAAAGGAAGCCAACAAACATGCGAAAACTACAGAGGAATCACATTACTGAACACTACCTATAAAATAATGTCAACAATAATACTTAGAAGAATAACAAATGAATCAGCAAGAATTATCGGAAATTATCAATGTGGTTTTATGAAAGGAAAATCTACCACGGACGCAATACTTATTATTAAACAGATAATGGAAAAAACACTTGAGTATAACATAAACACCGAGATTCTGTTCATTGATTTCAGGCAAGCCTTTGACTCAATTAAAAGACAGCAACTAATGAAAGCTTTAAAAGAACTTCAAATACCAAGCAAATTAAGAAGATTGATAGCAATGACTATGAAAACAACAAAAATACGAATTAAAACACAAAAAGGAGAAATGGAAGATATATTAACAAATAAAGGTGTAAAACAAGGTGATGCCCTATCTGCCACATTATTTAATTTAGCACTGGAATATATCATAAGAAAAGTAAAGAAAGGAACCCTGAGAACAGGGGGCAGTCAAATAATAGCATATGCAGACGACATAGTAATAATAACGAAAAACAGAAATGTAATGAAAAAAATGCTAGAGGAGATAGTAAAGGAAGGAAAAAAAATAGGACTAGAAATCAACCAAAAAAAGACTAAAATAATGGTAATGGGAAAAGAAGTGCAAGACAAGACTATTAAAATAGGAGAATCAGAGTTTGAACAAGTAAACAAATTCAAATACTTAGGTGTAATGTTAACAAATAGAGGCGAAAGAGAAGAAGAAATAAAAGAAAAAATAGCTTCTACAAATAGTGCTTTCCAAGCCAACAAAAAATTACTACGAAACGGAATTTTAAGCAAGACAACAAAAATGAGAGTATATAGAACAATAATAAGACCAATAGCATTATACGCAGCCGAAAAAATGACATTTACAAAGAAGGACGAAGAAAAACTAAGGATAATAGAAAGGAAAATAATGAGAACGATACTGGGATCTAAGAAGATATCTGATAATGAATACAGAGTAAGAATGAACCATGAGATTGACAAAGAATTAAAAGGAGAAGATATAATAAAAATAATCAAAAAATAAAGAGTAAAATGGCTAGGACACGTAAGCAGAGCTGACGAAAAAGAACCAATAAAAGTAATAATGCAATGGAGCCCTGGAAGTAAGAAATGAAGAGGAAGACCCAGATCAACATGGCTAGCAGAAGTAGAAGAAGATTTAAGAAGAGCGGGAATTAAAAACTGGAAAAATAAAACAAGAGATAGGAAGAAATGGAACATCATAGCGAAGAATATTTAATAAATAACTGAAACGGAGTCCGGTCCCCTCCAAAAAAGGATCTAGAAAGCTTAAGTAAAAGCGGTGCAACTTCACAACGGAGTGTTAAACCACTATATATATATATATATATATATATATATATATATATATATATATATATATATATATATATATATATATATAATTGCTATTATTTAGCTTTTTTGTATCCATATGGAACAGAATCGTATTGATCAAATTTTCGTTTACATGAAGTCGGCTTAAATTTTTTTGTTTCACTTCGTGAGATAACTTCATGTATTTTTGTTCTTCGAATGGTTTTGAATGCTATTTTTCTAGGTTTAATTTTTTCATTGTCAATAATCATCCCTTTAAGCGTACTAAAATTAACATCTTTTTCCACCTCGTGATTTAAACAAATTCCCTTTACTTTTTCAGTATATTTATTTTTTGTTGGTGAATAAACTATGAAACCGTAGTTTTTCGGCCCGCCAGAGGCAAATTCTGTAATGTAACTCTCGGGTCCATAACTGGTCAATTCATTCGTCATGTCACCGATACAATTTTTCAATACAGGGTCAACATCTTCTGGCGTTTATCAATAACACGTTATTGTTTTTGCACAAATTCAGTTTTAATATTATTATTTCACTACCTCTTATCACATATCTTCACTTCGTTTGTGTTATTTGTGTATCAAGGTTCTAAAAGTAATCTTCTTGGGCCGAAACAGAAGTTTGCAGCCGAGGCAAAGCCGAGGCTACAAATCAGATGAGGCCCAAAAAGAACTTTTAGCCGAGGTGCACACAACATTTTTTAGGATATTACAATAAGAAATTATGAATTTTCATTCAAAATCAATTTTTGACATCTGTCAAAATTTACTTTACGGCCGCATTTACTTTACGGCCGCATTTACCTTACGACCGCATTTACTTTACGGCCGCTAGTTTTACTCGCAAATTCATTACGTTTTCATTAATATTTGTAAAGGAATAGTTAAAATTTTACTTACATTTGTTATTATATTCTAAAATAATTAATCACATTAAAATGAACTATGTAAATCAATAATGAAGAAACTAGCGGCCAAAAATTTTGTCTTTGACAGATGTCAAATAAAAATTGATACTTTAAGGTTGCCAGCAGATACGAAAAACAACAATTTATGTACCAGCCGCCTAAAAACAATTTTTTTACAGTCAAATATTATACATACAATTTTATTAACATATCTAGTATAATTATTATCACACACACACACACAGTCATATATTACAATTTTATATATATACAATTATATTTTCATGTAAGTCTAGTTTTGCTTAAACATTTTTTTTTTTGTTAAACATATACGACAGACAAGAACTATATAGTTAAATTAAAGACGTGGAAGGTAGGAGATGACCCAGAGATATAACCTCACTGCTGGCTGATTGGTTCTGCGACGTAGAAAGAGATAACATGGAGATGTGGCCTAACTGCCCTCGAGCGGCTGATTGGTTCTGCGACGTTTATCAATAACACGTTATTGTTTTTGCACAAATTCAGTTTTAATATTATTATTTCACTACCTCTTATCACATATCTTCACTTCGTTTGTGTTAATAAATCTCATTTCAAACAACATCTCTCTCTCTCTCTCTCTCTCTCTCTCTCTCTCTCTCTCTCTCTCTCTCTCTCTCTCTGCCTGGATAAAATTTTCTCACAGTTGTTGACATTTGTGTCACCGAAAATGTAAAAATTCACCATTCTTAATTTTTGTTTCTCAAATTTTCTATAAACAATTTTTTTAGTTGTAATTGATTTAAATTTGGCAATTTATACCAAAGATTGATAGATTGAAAGGTGCAACATTTAAAAGTAATTTTAAATTCTCGCGGTTTTTATACGTAATATTGTCCCTGAAAATATATTTGTTTCCATCCATGTACTGGCATGCACCGTCAATATACTGTGGTATACCTGGAAATTCTGAATTTATTACGCCATACCTAATAATTCTATTATTACATTCATTTAACTCAACAAAATTACTCAAATCATAAAAAATATAATTTTTCCCCGAATTGGTTCTCAGTGCACCTATAATATTTTGTATTTCATTGTTAAAACTGCAAGAATTTCTGTGGAGTTTGAATAGAGGCCACTGAATATCCAAAAAATTATCATTTTCTTTTAAAACAATATTTCCATCTATAACAATTTCGTAAAAATTATCTTTTATTATTAGTACAATATGATCGTCTGAACGGCGGTATACCCCAGATATATTTTCAAATTCGGTTGGTAAAAATAGAAGCAAATTATTTAGAAAATATGGTTTGGAAATTTTATCCCCCGACAACAACAAACTTTTTACCCAAACTCTTTTATCTGAAAAAATTAACAATTTATCGTCAACAACTAAAAACTTTGATATTTTATTAAAATTGCACAATTCTGCTCCATAATCGTTTACCGTAACTGTTGGTGAATTTTTATCATCGTTATTCGTCATGCCTGGTGTTGTTGTTGTTGCAGGTTGTTTTACTTTTTTTCCATACAGTTTTTGTATGGCGAAGGTATCGTCTGCATCCAGAGTAAACTGTGATAAATTTTTGAAATATGAATTTCTGCTATATGGATACATAACAGCTGTTTTTACTCTAGAATGCTTCAGCCCCAACGAATGCCCAATCTCATGCACAAGAACATCAAAAAAATTATGTTCTTCATCAGCAGGGTCATGAGATAGCTTATAATTCCAGTTACGATTAGCATTCATATGAATGTCTACAGACTTACTGAATCTAGTTGGTGAATATGCGTGCCCCAACACAGGTGATAAATTTTCAAACAACGAAGAACATATTTTACCATCATAGTACGAATGATGTATTCTTCTACCAAGAGAAATTAAAATGTTTGGACAGTACTGACCATGTATAAACTGTCTATTTAAATAATTACTTTTATGATTTGGTGCGTATTGAAAGGTAATATTTGCAAGTTGCTCCCAAACGTAAAATGCTTCCTTTGCAATATGAACCTGGTTACTATCTCCGCCTATAAAGTCCCATGTTACAACGAGGACGATCCATCTGTATTGATGATGTTGATGACGTAGTCTACGGGGGATATCAGAAACCGCACATCTTGAACACTGCATCAGTTCTAATGTTTCACTATTTACCGCACCTGTTTGCTCCAAACTTTGGTATTCTTGAAATAGTGAAATAGCCTCTCGATATTTTGCCGATGATGGATTAAGGCTTACTATTTCGTTATCTTCCACCTTCAAATATCCATATGCTTCCAAAAATTCCACATGATCCAAAAATGACCCGTCATCTTCAGCTTCTTCCACATGGTTTAAAAACGACTCTTCGGTGTCGCATTTAACACTATCACCAATTAGAAGAAGATAGCAAAAACTATATATTTTACCATCTTACTACTGCTGAAGCACATTTTCAAACTTTATTAAGTTGAAAGTTTAAATACAGCAATTTACAGCAAACACCACTAATGCTATTAAGTTGAAGCTTAGATATGGTAGATTACAACAACCACCACCACCGCTATTTAAATTAAATTTTTATTAGTGTGAGCAAAATTTATTGACGGTTATGTAATAATCACTACCAGAAGTGGACTGGCGTCGTTGAATGAAATCAGGAGAATTTCCTGTATAGCGTCACTGTGTTACGGTTTTTACAAGTCCGGTACTGGTAATTGAATCAATAGCACAACATTATTGCCCTAATTGTAATTGGTTGATAATTTACTTTATACTACTATTGCCCTAGTTTAATTCGCTGATAATGTATTATTTCATTTATTGTAATATTAGTAGAGTATGACGTCAACAACTACTATTGCACCTAACTTTAATTTGCTGATTATGTACTATTATTGTCCTAGTTTGATGATGATTCGTTATTGAAATATTACTACAAAATAACATCAACAACTAGAATACTCCAGAAAAAATAAATGTTGTATGAAAATTATATTTTCGAATGAATAATTTGAGATTAAGATGTTTTATTACTATTTATTTACAGACACAATAATACAAATAATTGTAACAAACACAATATATTCTACAACCATTTATGTTTGAAAAATATGTGTTGTTTTATTAAAGAACATATAGCACAATTACAAAATTTTTCTGCAAGAACATTCAAAATTTCTTCATTTTGTTCTCGCCGCCGCTGTTGTCCTACTGATTGTAGTTCCAATTGTAGTTGTTGTTTTTCTTCTAATTGTTGTTGTCGTCCCTGCAACGATTGTTTCACAGGTGTGTTTCTTTTACAAGAACACATGTCGAAAAGAAGGTTAAACTTTAAAATAGAAAAAAATTATATACTGTTGGTTAAATTGTTTTATATTGTCGTTCACGCACCCCGCGTCACTATTTTCTTAACAACTTCTTAACTCTACGTTGTACATTTTTTCTTATTTTGAGTAAAATTTGCGGTACGTCGCTTTCATTGAAATATTCGTGAGAACTCTGCGATTGTTTATACTTATTGTAGTTGTCAATCATTCGAAATTAATCTTCATTTTTTGGAGGTAATTGAATCTCAGAAGAGGAAAATTTAAAATATTTGGGATCTAAACCGCAGTATGTTTGTAGTACTTGTAGATTAGAGTCGTACAGTTCCTCATTAACTTTTACACAAAAGTGAAGTACAGGAAATGGTTGATAATAATGCACCTGATACCCCATAATGATTTCCGGGGTGAATCCCAACTTTTTAGCCTCATCACAAAATATGAATGCAGCCGGTAAACAAACCCCATAATAATTTTCATTATATTAAAGCGCGCGAAATTAACGTGCTCAAAATAGAAAGTTTAGTTTTATCGATACCCATTTTTAATTTAACAAAGAACAACCTTGTGGTTTGAAGATTACATAAAGAATGTGTTAAACAGGAGTGCCCTTGTAATTTCGAGATTGTAAAATAAAATTGTCAATCACACATTTGCAAAGAAGTTTTATTAAATATAATTCGTAAGGCCAGATACAATTCTTAATACCTGAAACCAGAACAATATGTGGTTAAGCATTGAACACATTTTATATCACATTTTATATAATGCTGAAAGTACAAAATATTTACTTTATGGTACTGACGATTGGGCTTAACCCTTTGCGTTATGTTTACAATAACCGTTGACTATTTTTATTATTTCAATGAACATAAAAATATACAAATTTTACATGTCACGATCAAGACAACAGACAAAAGAAAAATTAACGAAAAATATAGTTACATATGAAACGTAAAAATAAAAATGAACAAATGTCGATAAGAAAGAGTTCTCTAATTGTGTTGATAATAATTATAATTTAACACTCCTCCTTAATTATTATTTTCCTAAGATTAGAGTAAACCTTATGATTCAGAGGTTTAGTCAAGATATCAGCATACTGATCCTGACTCTTTACATGCTTCAGTTCAACGGTAACACCAATGTGTTGTTGAATGAATTTTCTGGGAATTTCGATATGTTTCTTCCCTTTTGTCGTTTTGCCTTCATAGGCATTCTTTAGCATCATAATAGCGGATTGATTGTCAACGAAAAGTGTAGTTGCGATGTCCAAATCTAAAAATCCAAGTTCGCTGACAATACGGCGAATCCAGCTAAGTTCATCGATGGAAGAAACGGCGGCTCTATATTCGGCCTCGGCGGTTGAGGTAGCAACTAAACGTTGCTTTTGTGTGTACCATACTATGGGTCCACCTCGCATGGTGAAAATACCACTGGTTGAATGTCCGGTCTCACGATCACCACCGTAGTCAGAATCCGAGTAACCACAGAGTCCGTTGTCTCCATTGAAGAATATGCCAAACTTTTCCGTCCCCTTCAAATATGTAAATACACGCCGAATCACTTTCCAGTGGCTTGTTAATGGTTTACTGCAAAATCTGCTTAGGTAATTCACAGCAAAACTAATATCGGGGCGTAAGATTGTTGCTAAATAGAGAAGGCTGCCGATAGCTTCTCGATAAGGTTCAGTTTTTGAAAGTGGCCTGTCATTTACTAGGTTCACTTGATCCGTAATCATTCCTTTTTCAACAGGGGTAGCTGCCGGATTGCTAGAATCAATGTTGAATCGTTTGATTATTTTTCTTGTATACCTCGGCTGACTGACACTAATTCCTGACGAAGTGACTTCTATGTGCATTCCTAGATACTCTAAGTGAGTTGTCAATTCAGCTTGGAAAGTAATTTCTACTTTATGATTTAGTTCGTGTAGAAATTTTAGAATAATTTTCTCACTCTTCCCGGCAACTAAACCGTCATCCACAAACAGAGCGATTAGCAGACTTCTATCCTCGTTGTAGAATATGCAAGGATCATCGTCAGTGCTGATAAGTTTCATTTCGCTCAGATAATTTGAAACTTTTTGGTTCCAATTCTTGGGTGCCTGCTTCAGGCCATAAATACTCTTATGTAGTCTACATATACACTTGGATCCGTCGTGGAAACCTTCCGGCTGATACATATACTCGTATATATCTTCTGATAGATCTCCGTACAAAAAGGCGGTTTTCACGTCAAAGGTTTTTAGTTTGTAGTTTTCCGATGCTGCCAGACTGAGAATTAGTCTAATAGACGAGTGACGTACAACGGGACTAAAGGTCTCATTGTAGTCGATACCTTGTCGCTGCTCGAAACCTCGTGCTACGAGTCTTGCCTTTAGCCTTCCGTCTTGCTTTTCTCTGAGAACCCAGCGACATGTTAAAGGTCTGGCATGATCTGGAGGGTCGACAAGTTTCCAGGTTCCCATTCTTTGTATAGAATCGAACTCTTCTGCCATTGCTGCGCGCCATCCTTCGTGTTCAAGGGCTTGAGATACGGATATGTCTTCTGCTTCACCCTCCACGGCGAGATTGACGTAGTTTCCTCCACGAGGAAAATCCATTACATAATTCGAGTATCTGGTTGGTCTGGACAGTTTGGTTCGATCCCGAAGTTTTCGAATTGCGTCGCTAGTATCTTCTACGTCGGTTTGAGGTTCATCCTGTACTTCTGTTTCCTGTCTTGGTGAATGAGATTCTTCTGGTTCTGACTCATCAATATCCTTCTCTTCATCATAATTCAGGTCATCAGGTTCAGTGATACGATATTCCATACTCGAGTTAGCTTCTATTCCTTCGGTTTCGACGTCGAAGATTACATTATCCGAGCATACTACATCTCGATCCTCGGTCAGATATACTCGGAAGCATGGCGAGTCCACATCGTACCCAACAAAGAAACCTTTCTTGGATTTTCTATCCAGCTTCCTTCTCTTGTTGTCTGGTACCATGACGTAACAAGTGCATCCAAAACTTCTGAGTCTATTTACCTTTATCTTCCGTCCAAACAAGAGTTCAGCGGGGCTGACTTTCTTTATAGAGCTGGTTCCAGTTTGGTTTAAGGTAAATACAACATAATTTAGGGCTTCAGCCCATAGATTTTCATTTAACTTTCTCTCGTGTAAGATCGTACGTGTCAATTCTACTATGGTGCGCATATCTCGCTCGATTCGACCATTTTGTTCAGGAGCATACACGTTAGATTTCATGTGGAAAACACCAAGTTCTTCCAGCAGACTTTTCGTTTTGGCATTTTTTATTTCATTACCATTATCGGACATTAGACATTATACTTTCTTATTGAACTGATTTTGCACCATGTTCATAAAGACATTCAATTTAGTAGCAGCTTCATCTTTATATTTCAGAAAGAAAACAGTGCGGTAATGGGAGAAGTCGTCTCTGAAAAGAAGAAAATATTTGGCTCCTCCTAGAGATGCTGCATTCATCTCTCCCAGGTCCACATGAACGAGATCCAACACGGCTTTGGCAGTCTTGGTATTAATTGGATGTGAAATGCGATGATGTTTTCGGTATATACAACTTTCACACACGTGTTTCCCTCAGTCATCTTGATATCTGATCTTCTTCCTATCTAGCACACTCTTTATTTGATTTACATTCAGGTGTGCCATTCTCCTATGCCAGGTCCTGAGACTGGTTACTGCTAGGCACTTGTGGTTCGTTTCTCGCCGAAACATCATCTGAAACAGGCTGCCAACTCGCTTTGCCATAGCGACTTTTTCTTGTCCATCCATGGTAAGAAATGTTGAACTACATACGTTTGCCTTCTGCTTGTAGCCCTTATCTAGCATCAGAGTCACAGAAAAAAGATTGAAGGCCAGGTCTGGAGCAAACAGGACATCTTTCAGCATCACCTTCTCCCAGTCTCGTCCATTGAAGGCTTCCAGTTTAACATCTCCAGTTCCCATTCCATCCAGTTTAGTAGCATCCTCAATAACGATAGACGTTGGCACTTTCAGTTCCTTGTAATTTTCCATCTAATCTCGACGGAAAGTCATGTGCTGCGTGGCAGCACAATCTTGGATCTAGAGTTCAGTGCAGTTCTAATGAGAATTATGGTGCTATTATGTATTTTCTCACTGTAACTCTGTAACTCTGTAAGCTCTGCAAGCTACATAGCTCTGTAACTGCTTACCTTACAGTTATAGGTTTATTGCTATTATGTAGTGCATTCTGTAACTTAACCAGTTACAGTGGGTATCAGTGGGTATGTTACAGTGTAACTAAGGTAACTAAACTTCAAACGTATTGTGACAGCTGGATTTAAATCTATCATGTATTCCAAAAAATTGTGTGAAGCGTAAGTATTTCAATACTTTACTATACAAATATTTTGTTTTAGCTTTCATAATCAGTTGCATACTTTTGTATACAACTATCTTTACTTTAAACGACAATAATTTTATTTTGTTGAACACCTAACATACATTTTTTTACAGGAAAGCAATAGATAAAAAGAAGACAAGAAAACGAAATACCACCGATGAACAATATGAAACATATTTGCATAAAATGGAAACTGATTTTGTTTTTAAAAGTGGAATTGTAAATCCCACTTTAGATGATGACTGTATGTTAAAAAAATGGGAGGATTTAACGGAAAAATTAAATAGTAGTAGTGGAGGACCGCAATTGTCTGTGGATGAATGGAAAAAGGTACATTATTATTATGTTCTAATGCTGTTTAATACAATAACTCTTTTATTAGCGCTTCAATGATTGGAAAAATTCTACCAGAGCTAAATACAGAAAATTTAAAGAGAAGACTATACAAACAGGAGGTGGTCCCCCGCCAGAGGACAAGTTAACAAATCTGGAAAAAAGAGGACTAGAAGTATGGGGAAAAGTAACTGTAACTGGCTGCCCTTCCGTTACTGTAACAGGAGGACTGATTTTAACAGATCCCGTTATTGAATCAAGTGAATTATTAACAATTCCTAATGATACAGCAGAGTTGCCGGAAGAAAGCACCGAATTCATATTTTTCGATGAAATACCTGAACCTTGTAGCACTAATTCTCCAAATGAAAATGTTTTACAAACTCCGATTCTTAAACGATGTATTAATAATAATAACCGTAAAATAAAAACAAAGAAAGGAAAATATAATAGCCCACCACCGCTCCACGAAGTCGCTGGAAATTTATTAAAAACATGTGAAGAAAGTAATGTAAATTCATCGGGGATATTAGCTGCAATAAATACTTTTTCTGAATTGTACAAGGATATAGAAGAGAGAAAATTGCTCCTGGAATCCAGGAGATTGAATTTTGATATAGCTAGATATAAGTACGAAAATACAAACTTTCATTTTGAATAAGTAGTTTTATAAGTAAAAACAGTATGTTTTTCTATAATGGTTTATTATTTTATAGGTAAATTATTTAACAAACTAGTACTATTATATTAATGAACACCTATTTACATATTTTGTAACACGTATGTATCTCTTATTTGCCGAGCATTATTTAATAAATTTCCGTCTTGTACTGGACCTGCAATATTTTTGTTTTTTCATTAAATTTTAAATACCCAATGCTAAATGTATATTACCATCTGCTTGTTCAACATGATTATCATTTAGTTCTTCTATAAATGGGGGATCTATCCTTGCTGTAACTGCCATATTATGAAGTACTGCACAAGCATATATGATATAAGCAGCTTTAGAAGGGTGATAATTTAGAACCCGGTGACGTGACAGGCAACGAAATCTTCCCTTTAAAATCCCATTCGTTCTTTCAATTACATTTCTACTAGTTTTTAATATATTATTAAATCGAGCTTGAGGACTACCATCAATGAAATTAGCGTATGGTGTTAATAGCCAAGGTTCTAAACCATATCCACTATCTCCTAAAATGGAACTTAATTATTGTACTCTTTATTTTTAATGATTTTTTTCTCACCGATTAAAAAACTAGAGTTCAAATTGCCATTTTCATATTCATTTCTAAGATACGCTCGTATGTCAGACATTTGCCATATTGCACTATCATGCACTGAGCCAGGAAAACGTGCATTTACTCCTCTTATCATGTAGTCCGAATCGCATATCTATATATAGTAGTAACATCATATTATAATTTCACTATTAGGTAAGTTTATAATATAAATGAGCACTTACAAGCATTACATTAATTGAGTGTACCCCTTTTCTATTAATGTATACAAATGGTGGATGGTCATCGTCGGAAACAGGCGGAGCTATGATTTGAACATGTGTTCCGTCAATAGCTCCAATAATTCCTCTCATGTGCCATTTATTATAAAATCTGCATGTATTACAAAAAAATATTGATGGTAAAAATGATAGTTCATATTATGGCAAATTTACCCTTGCTTTAAGTTAGAATACTCTCTCGCATTGGTCGGAAATTTTATCCAGGTAGGCATCAAATGTAATGCAATTAATCTGCAAACTTCTCCTATAGAAATACTTATCATTGCTTGACTCATACAACTGAAATTGAATCCTCCAATGGCAGTTTGGTATGACCCGTTTCCCAAAAAATATAATGTTGATAGCACCTAGATAAAATTATGAAATAATGAGTAAGAATAGACGACATAATAATAATAATTAAAGTACTTACTTTCAAATGAAAGGGTATTCTAGTACGTCTTCGACCCAAATTAACATGAATTTCTAAATTTTCTATTATAGATACAACCAAAGGCTTCGATAATCGAAAATAACTAACAAACCTTTCATTTGATAGTTCAAATGGGTTTTGTTCATCTCGCAAATTTTTTCGTATAATACGCAAATGATTTCTACAAAAATACGTAAAAATAAATATACATTTACATGTATTTAAATGTCTCGATTTATTTGTACATGTTACTTACCTTCTGTAATGTTGATCGTACAATAAATAAATTACGAAAGGTAACGCCATTTCAACCAAAGTACAATATTTAGGTTAAAATGAATTTTCACTTTTTTTACACTGTAAGAGCTACGGCGAAAAATTTCTCGCCTTAAAGATGAATGTTCTTACATACAGAAATGTAGCGCTGTAAAAGTTACAGTACCATACATAATAGCAATTCAGATACAGTCTGTAAGTTTAAATAGTTACAGAGCTTACATTGCTTACAGAAGTATACATAATAGCACCATTAGGTTCATTAATTTCAATGGTCGATAGTCCAATGGTAACTAGAGCTCGGCGATCAGAATTTCCTGACTGATTCTTATTGGACTTTTCATCATGCATGCTGACATTTCCTTCCGGACTGTCTTTTGCGAAATGCCCTGTACGTTTGCAATTGTTGCAAGGGTATTTGCTTTTACAATAATTTAAATATTTAGAACACGGCTTATTTTTACAATATTTCTTTATATGTCCTCTCTTACCGCATTTAAAACACTCGACGGATGAAATATCGTGGTGATTTGTATTGGTTGACGATGATAACTTTCCTGGTCTGACGATGAGCGCGTTTTGACTCTGTGTTCCGGTTTAATTCAGTCTGTCTTCTTCTAACTTCAGCTTTTCGACAAGTAAATTGAATTTCCTTTCCTGGGTACTGAGGTTATCCCATGCGGCCCGAAAATGATGTAATTTGGGTGGCAGCATTCCAATTATTCTGGTCAGAATCCAACTTTCTTTTATGTTCTCACCTTCAGCTTCCAGATCCTCAGCCAAATGTTTAATCTGCATATAATTCTCGGTAGCTGAAAGATTTGTGTCGTACTTAAAGTTAAAGAAGCGTCGTTGTAACACTTCAATTGTAAGTTATGACTTTCTGCCGTACAGCATGTCGAGTTTCTCTAACATCTGTTTTGAGGTTACACCGTTCAAAATTTCACGAGCTATAGAACTATCTACATTAAGGCCTATCAACGCCTGTGCTTCAAGGTCCTTTTTAATCCAGGCCTTGACAGCAGCGTCGTTTTCATCCCCTTCTGGTTTATCTTCTAATCCTTTCGCAATATTAAACAAACTCTTTGACTTCAGTGTTAAGGTAATCTTAAAGAGCCATGAAACGTAATTCACCTCTTTCTGAGCGGTCTCAGATAAGGTTTCTAACTGTGACTTTATTGAGTCCATTTCGATTCGCAATTCTTGATGACTTTGAGGCCGACTGACGTGTTGACTGACTGTTCTCTTGTACTCTCAACCTCAAGATGATGTATGAATCAATTTAGTTTGACGACTGACTGGCGACGTTCGGACTTGTTAATTGACTGACTTGACGTTCTGACTTTGCGACTGACTAGTGTATCGTCTCTACTATGTAGCTGGCTGACGTGACCTACTGACTTGGCGGCTGACTAGTGTATCTGGTCTTCTATTTCTTTACTGACATTTATTAACTTGACTTGGATTAACTTTACCATAGGGCGTTTGGCAGTGTGTCGTTCTGGGCCCATAACCTGTTGAACAGAAGTGCCCTTGTAATTTCGAGATTGTAAAATAAAATTGTCAATCACACATTTGCAAAGAAGTTTTATTAAATATAATTCGTAAGACCAGATACAATTGTTAAAACCTGAAACCACAACAATCTGTGGTTAAGCATTGAACACATTTTATATCACATTTTATATAATGCTGAAAGTACAAAATATTTACCTTATGGTACTGACGAATGGGCTTAACTCTTTGAGTTATGTTTACAATAACCGTTGACTATTTTTATTATTTCAATGAACATAAATATATACAAAACATTACACGTCACGGTCAAGACAACAGACAAAAGAAAAATTAACTAAAAATGTAGTTACATATGAAACGTAAAAATAAAAATGAACAAATGTCGATAAGAAAGAGTTCTCTAATTGTGTTGATAATAATTATAATTTAACAGAATGTCTACCCCAGCGTGTAATGTTTGTAATTGTAGCTGTGTGTATGAATAGAAGTAAAATATACGCATGCGTACTCAGATATGATAATTTGAAATTGAATATTAAAAATAATCAATGGGCAATGTTGTACACTCAATTTCAATTGTCTTATTATAATCGATTATGTGTCTTTACACATTACGAATTTACAGCTGTTTTCTTGCAAAGCTGTTCTACTTCTAATAATTAGTCATGCCAAATATTAGGAACTTGATCTGTTTGAAAAATTTTCAAGAACAAACGGAGGTAATCGCTATCATTAAGTTATGTATTACTAGGAAATAGCAAGAGACAAATTTAAAGAATATAACATATGTATTAAAAATTACACAGCTTACAAACACAGTTAAAATTACATGTTATAAATAATATCTACTACTAATTTGTTCTGGTTTACAAAATTAGAAATGGGGCTGGAATTGCAACTAATTTTCTGATTGTAATTTTTTTATCTCATTCCAGCGCTGTCGTTCCTGGTTCCTAAATTGTTTTTTGTCTTTTTTACTTGGTCTGTACATATGTTTAGGAAGACTTTTTACAATTAATCTTGAATCAACAGCGCTGGAGTTATTAAGAGGGCTGCTGCAATTTTCGGGTGCAACACGTGAATGCGAGACCGGTCTGCTGGAAAAAAATATGAAAAATAGTACTATTATTATTATTATAAATTTATATTAACTCACCCTTGTTGAATGTCCACGAGCGGACTCACAGCGGAACACTCACCCCAATTTTCAGTGGTTGCTGGGGCAAGATGCGAGACCCGTCTGCTGGACATTCTGTAAAAATATGAAAAATAGTACTATTATTATAATAAATTTACATTAACTCACTCACTCACGTTGTCGAATATACACGAGCGGACTCACAGCGGAACACTTATCCCAGTTCTCACTAGCCTCTACAACAAACATTTTCGTACCGTCGATCGGTCTATTCTTCTTCGTTTAAAAGAACGACTATTCTTGTGCACAATGCTGGTAATTATAATGGGCGCACGATCCCCCACTTTTACGGAATTTATTGCTGATCCGGTACTATTTTTACTGTCTAGTAAAACTCCGGCTAGGCTGTTGACACAGCATCGCAAGCAGAAACTGACCTTGCTCACAGCAGATGCAGTTTGCATAGTAAGACACTCCGACTAGACTGTTGCACAGCATCACAAGCAGAAACCGACATTGCTCACATGTGTATCATTCAACCTATCTGTAAAGACAGGTGCAACTTGTACGTGTGCCTTAGTAAGGCACTGACCTATAAGTCAAGCCCCTGGGCTAGGTTGTTGACACAGCATCACAAACAGAAACTGACCTTGCACACCTGTATCAGTTCTGAACATTCACCCCTATGTCTAGACAGTTACGCAGGTGCAACTTGTACATGTGCCTTAGTAAGACACTGACCTATAAGTCAAGCCCCCGGCTAGGTTGTTGACACAGCATCACAAACAGAAACTGACCCTGCACACCTGTATCAGTTCTGAACATTCACCCCTATGTCTAGACAGTTACGCAGGTGCAACTTGCACATGTACCTTAGTAAGACATTGACCTACAAGTCCTGCAAGGTCTCGCACTTCCCCCTCTCCACGGGAGCCCGACTAGGTTGTTGACAAACAGAAACTTGTCTTATTCATAATTTTGTTTCGTGTTGAAAGGATGTCAGGATTTGGAATCCGACAGAGGAAGTGCGGGAGTGGTTTTTATTTATATCGCACAACGTGGTCGGTGGCATCAAAGAAGAAGAAGACTGACTCCCGCGGTATGTAAATTTTGATGCAAAAATTAGTAAATTAGGGCGGACCAAACCTATGCAAATAACGGTATGCAAAATTAGGGTAGGCCAAACCCTAAAATTACGCAAATTACCGTATGCAAATTACGATACTGGAATCAATAGCACAACATTATTGCCCTAATTTTAATTGGCTGATATATTTACTATTTAATTTTACTGTAAAAACCCTGTTTCCAGCAATGGTGAATATTTAAAAAACGTAATATTATTGCCCTAGTTTAGTTCGATGATTTCATTTATTGTAATATTACTAGAGTACGACGTCAACAACTACTACTATCGCCCCTAACTTTGCTGCTTATGTACTATTATTGCCCTAGTTTGATGATGATTCCTTATTGAAATATTATAATATGAAATCAACGTATGCAAAATTATTAAATTAGGGTGGGTCAAACCTCAAAATTATGCAAATTACCGTATACATATTACGGTATGCAAATTACGGTATTCAAATTACGGTATGCAGATTTTTTCCCACGGTATGCAAATTACGGTATTCAAATTTTCCCACGGGTGGGCCAAACCCCAAAATTTCGTAAATTCCCGTAGGCAAAATAAGGTATGCAAATTACGATATTCAAATTAGGGTGGGCCAAATCCCAAAATTACGCAAATTACCGTATGCAAAATATGGTATTCAAATTACGAAATTCAAATTAGGGTGGGCCAAACTCCCAAAATTACGGTATTCAAATTAGGGTGGGCCAAACCCCCAAAATTACAGTATGCAAATCACAGTATTCAAATTACGGTATGCAAATTAGGGTGGGCCAAACCCAAAAATTTCGGAGGTGGGCCATACTTCACGGTATGCAAATTAGGGTGGGCCAAAAACCCACGGTATGCAAATTAGGGTGGGCCAAATCCCAAAATTTCGGGAGTGGGCCATACTACACGGTATTCAAATTAGGGTGGGCCAAACACCCACGGTATGCAAATTAGGGTGGGCCAAACCCCCAAAATTTTGGGGGTGGGCCAAACTCCCCAAATTTGAGGGATCAAAGGATGCCGCCAAGGTCCCACGGTCGGCAAAATTTTCCCAGGCTCAATCGCCCTCATACCTACTGAGACTGATGAATAGCATTTTAGCAGGGTTGCAAGGTGAGAAATGTTTGGTTTATCTGGATGATACCATTGTATTTAATCGGGGAGGAATACAAGAGAATTTACATCGATTAAGAGAAATTTTTGATAAATTACGTTAAGCAAATTTGAAATTACAACCAAGCAAATGTAAATTTTTAAAGTCAGAATCGAAATGTTTAGGTCACATTATAACAGGAGAAGGGATAAAACCAGATAACGACAAAATTTCAATTATTCAAAATTATCCAAAACCTAGAAATGTAAAAGAAGTAAGGTCTTTCACGGGGCTTATGGAATTTTACAGACGTTTTATTCATAATATTGCGGAAACAGCAAAACCTTTAACTAAATTAACAAAGAAAGATAAAGAACTTGATTGAAACGAAAAGTGTCAGCAAGCGTATGAAAAATTAAAAAATGCTCTATGCTCAGATTCAGTGTTAGCTCATCCAGATTTTTCAAAAGAATTTATCTTGTCAACGGATGCCAGTTGCACAGCAATTAGTGCTATTCCAAGTCAAAAAATTGGAGGGTACGAGAGACCGATAGTATGCTACGAAACCGATTGGCCTTGGCAGATACAACCCCCGACATCGTGAGTAGCATTGTGAAAGAAGCTGCGGGGCACATGGGGAGAGTAATGGGTGAAGTTCTGTATGTGGTAAGATGCCGTGCAAAGATTGTAGAGTTTAGGAGAACATCAGGTTGCTACCAAGAGTTGCCGATTACATATGAGAATACCAATCGATTCATGATGCCCATCACACGTATCATCCAAGAACACGGGACAGAAATCGACTGTGGTAGCAGGCTACTGCCGATGTTCTATCTAGATGGGAAGTGGTTGGAGGCGGATCCAAATCTAAAGCACAGTGCAACGGAGCCTATTACTCTCAATGCCAATGTCAAAGATGAGTAGGTACCCATGATGCGAGTAGCACCGATCAGTGCCCATGGGGTGTACACACGAGAAGAGATGGAAGCTTTCCAGCAAACGTTACTGTTCCCGAGCGAACGGAGAGCTATCACAAATATAGTGACTCGACGTGTGGCGGGAGTAACAGCAGATACGCAAGGCTTCCATCTACCCAATGTGTTTACAGAGGGTGAATTCTCCAACATGGCATGGAATGCGGCAGAAGAAGTCTGGGGATTCATGTCACGGTTGGGAAATTTTTTTTCAACAATTTCTCTTGTCTACGTTATATTCACCATAATAAAAAATTTGAGGAAAGCTGCCAGTAATCAACCACGACCCAGGCTATTTTTGTGGGCAAGTTTGTGGGACTCTTTGGCTCAGATGCTGTTAATTAAAAATATACAGCCCCATACCACGGTTCCAGCGACTTCTTCTACTCCATTGGAGGCCGCATCCTCGCAGCAGGTTTCGTCCCCACCACAGTAAGTCCTGGCTCCACCGATGCAGTTACTTTCCCCGCCCGTCTATCTACCACATGGACATATGGCGGATTATCAAGGCTTACGTCAGCCCGTGGGTCCCATGAATGTTCGTGAGCACAATCATAATTGAATAGGTAGTTATGTGTAGATTAGGTTAAAATTTTCGAGATTAAGTTGACCGAGTCATCTGTAGAGAGGAGGGCAGTGTAACAAGCGCGATTCTTCCAAATTGCATTGTCAGTTGTATTTAGTAATAAACCGCGCTTGTACGCAATGTATTACCTCTGAATTGCAGTTTAGTAATTGTGACGCAAACTAGATTATAGAAAAACTGCAAATATCGATGGACATCAATGATCGCAAAAGTTGTATGTAAGACATTCCATCGATATTTGCGAAGTATATAATAACTCGATCAACTTAATGCCGGGGTTAGTTAGTCAATCGGTAATTGACAGGTATGTTATTTCGGTCAGGTTAACTTATTTGTTTGGTATTGTTTATTGGTTCCTTTATAATTCATAGTGTAATTATTATTTGTTAAATATATTATTTTTAATTTTGTCAACATAATTTACGTCGTAAAGTTTATTTATTCGTGCATCCTGTCCATCCTCTCTACTGTGAGAATCTCCAGGGAAAGGTGTATCGCCGTGGATTATCAGGTAAGTATATCTTTTCCTTATTCAATAATCAGCACGTGAACAGATCTGTGCTCCACGGTCACAGTCACTGTTACACATTCGCTAGTCGACAATTACAGTCTGCCGAAAGAAACTATACAACATCAGAATGGAAATGTTTAGCAGTATGTTGGGATGTAAAGCACTACCGATGTTATCTATATGGCCGCAAATTTACTGTCATAACGGATTACAAGCCACTGAAATTGTTGACATTTAAGGGTGACAATTCACGGCTAGCCAGGTGAGCACTAAACCTAAGTGAACACGAATTCGAAGTTATACATAGAGCGGAAAAAAAATATTAATGCTGACGTATTATCACGAATACCAGTAAATATGATTAAAACCAAAAATCAAAGTTACGAACCTGTATGGGACAGGCATACTATTCTCAGAAAACAACAGACAGATAAATAAATAAAGCAAATCAAGACTAAAAATGGATTTTTTACGGACACCGAGGGCTTGTTGTTTAAAAAAAAACCGGAGACAAGAGACATGATAAATTTGTGGTACCAACGTCAATGAAATTCCAAGTGATGCACGATTATCATAACCTACCATATGCCGGACACCAGGGCTACGAGAAGACGAACAAAAGAATCAAAGAAAAATTTTACTGGAACAACATAAGCAAGGTCATTGAAAATTTCTGCAGCAAATGTCACTCATGCAATGAAAGGAAAACATCTCCGCATCACAAACCAGCACCACTACAAAAGTTTCAAGAAATTTCGGTCCCATTGCAAGGAGTATCAATGGATGTTGTAGGTCCATTAACGACTACTTTGAGAGGTAATAAATATATCTTAACATTCCAGGATCATTTCACAAAATACCCGAAAGCATTCGCGATAAAAGATAAAAAAGCTAGTACAATCGCAAAAATTTTAGCACAAGAAATTAAAGCAAGATACGAAGCCCCCAGACAACTATTAACAGATTTAGAGCAAATTTTAAGCCACAAGTATTTAAAGAAGTATGCGCTATTTTCGGAACCGAAAAAATTCAAACAACTGCCTATAGTCCTCAAACAAATGGAGTGCTAGAGCGAAGTCACCGTGTTTTAAAGATATTTTGTCACATTTTGTTAAGCACGATCAAACTGACTGGGACGATTGGTTACCATATGTTTTTTAGCGTACAGAAGTAGCGTTCATAACAGCACGAAAGAGACGCCATTTTTTTAATGCACGAATGTGACATAGATTTACCATACGATGATATAACCAGACCACAGACATAACGTTACGACTACAAGGACAATTGCGCATCAGAACTAAGACAAAGATTACAGTTCGCATTCACAAAAGTAAAACAGCATTTAGCACAACCAACTGAGACGGTACATAGGCAGTTTAAAAAAATACGATGTCGACAAAATTTAATGTTGGAGAAGCAGTATATTTACATGACGCAGCAATACAGGTAGGAACGTCACGCAAGCTAGCCAAACCATGGAAAGGGCCATACTTTATAATTGAAGTACTGGGTCCCGTAAATTATAAAATTAAAGATTATAAATCAGGAAAAAATTCTCAAAGTTCATGTTAATCGTCTTAAACATTATAAAGCAGAAGTTCCAAAGGACGAGGATAACAAATAGACAACTCCAACACTACCAAAGGAACCGGAGAAAGCAAGAGTAGCGAATCCAAATAATAACCTTCACCATTACGAACTTTTATAACAGGAATTAAACCAAATTGAAAAACAACAGCCAGCTCTACCACAAACTCCCACCACTTCATGCCATATACGTAGCAAGGATCCAACACCAGACTATCTCTGGATGGAACCATTAGGACGATAATGTTTTCAAATTACAGATACAGTCCATCCCGGTTGTGTTGATAATTTGCAGTGTTATTAATGCGGCATACGCGCTAATCGGATTCGATTGCAGGGGACCGAATACAAATATTACGACTATCTCGCTAAAAGACGTAGCCGAATGCCCAAATTTAGACAAAGGGTACAATGAATCTCGCGCCAGCGTCCAGATATTACAAGAAGACGAATTTCGCAACGTCCAAGTGTACACTTGTCTGGTAGAGGTTACACGGTTAATTCAGCACTGTGGGATGCACAGTGACACGTCTTCCGTTCAACAAGGGCTTCTTACATACATCCATGAAATTGGTCCGGAAGAATGTCGCCTGATGCATCGTACAAAAATCTATAAGGGACTGGGAAACTCAGTTATAAACAAACTCTTAAGTAATGGGACAATCTCAGCTTCACTAACTTTGGCAGGGGGGTTGGATATTTCCGGAAAATGCACCGGAGAATCGTTTGTTAAAAATGGAGTATCATGGAAAGGTGTTGTGGTAGAAGCAACTGTAAAAGGTAATGTCAAAGTGTAGAACTAAAATTAACTACAACAATAAATCCTGGTTTAATAATGAAATTGCAAACGCCATGAAAATTCGGGATAACAAATATTCAAGAATATAAAAAAATGAGAAATGAGGTTCTTAGACTTATTAGAGTAGCCAAATGTAGATATTATGAAAATAATATTGACGATCATAAAGATGATCCAATATTGATGTGGCAGACTTTAAAGAAAATTGTTACAACGAAAAAAATAAATAATTTCAACAAAATTTAATTTGAATCCAAAACATATACAGATCTAGTATAATAGTATTTCTAATGAATTTAATAATTTTTTTAATAATAGTATTGAAAATTTAATAAGTACAATACCTGAGTGCATTAAAGAAATATTATTTCCTGAAAGTACAAAAAAGTTACATGACCTAAATTTCTTAAAAGACATTGTTCACGCATTGCCGAACAAAAATAGCCCTGACGAAATATTGGTGATATTATTAAAAATTACATTTGAACAAGTAGGTAATGCGATGATTCATATAATTAATTACTCCTTGCAAACCGGGATAGTGCCAAAAAACATGAAATGTTCAACAATTATTCCCTTAAGAAAAATAAATAACAGCTACAGAGCTGAAGACTTTAGACCAATAAATACGTTACCTACAATGGCAAAAATTTTAGAAAAAATAATATACGAACAACTGCTATGTTATATGAATGAACAGTATTGCAATATGTCATTTAGGAATGGAAAACTAATACTGATCATGGTTTATATACCATAGCAGTATTTTTCGACTTTAAGCGAGCATTTGAAACCATTGATAGGGAAAGGTTGTTGATGAAATTAAAATTATATGGTTTGAGAGGCAACGCATTAAATTGATTTAAAATCTATCTATCAGATAGATGGCAAAATGTTAAGTGCAATAATGTATTATCCCAGGTAAAACAAATAAAATATGGAGTACCGCAGGGTAGTACTCTAGGACCACTATTATTTATATTATATCTCAATGGTATTGTTCGCAGTGTAATGCATTGTAAAATACAATTATTTGCAGATGACACAATGATATATATTTCAGGAACAAATTTCTCAGATTTAGAAAACAAAATACAAACTGATATTAACAATATTAGTGAATGGATAAATGTAAATAAACTAAAACTAAATGTTAGCAAAACCAAAGCAATGATATTATGTAAAGATTATATGTTAGAATTTACTAAAGATTGTAAGATTGTAATAAACCAAGATGAAGTGCAGTTGGTAAATTCAATAAAATATTTAGGTATAATGTTAAATCGTAAATTAAAGTTTAAGGACCACATGGACTTAATTTCGAAAAAAGTAGGAAAAAAAGTTGGTATTTTATATAGATGCAGTAAATATTTGTCACTGTGCTCGAGAAAAACGGTATATAGTACTATAATACAACCGCATTTTAATTTCTGTGGATCTGTTTTATATCTGTTGCAACGGAATGATTTAAGTCGTTTACAAATATTGCAAAATAGAGGTATGAGAATAATTTTACGTTGCAGCAGATATGAAAGCGTTACAAATATGTTACAATTATTAGAATGGCTACCAATTTGGGAACATCTTAAAATATAAGCCATTATATTTATTCATAAATTTAAACTAGGAATGTTGCCGGAGTCTTTTAATAGTTGTATAAATTGTTTCGTCGAAATTCATACACGACACACGTAACAAAAATAATTATGTATTGAAACACACTAACACAAAACATGCACAAAACACGATCTTCTTCACAGCTATCAAAGAATATAATAGTATTCCCAACAATATTAAGCAATTAAAATACTTAAGTTTTAAGAGGCAAATAAAAGACTATTATTTAAGCCAAATAAATAAATAAATGTTCCTAATATTTCATATGTTTACATTAAAATGTTTATATGTCCATATATTAGAAAGAGCTATATGTTAATGCAGATACTTTTATAGACTAATTTTAAGTGATCACACTACCGATGTATCTATTTTTGTGATATATTGTTTATTAATGTAGCAATGATGCTAAATGAAGTTATTATTAATATTATTATTATTATATATTCTAAAAATCTCACTAAAAGATTACTCGGCGACAGTAAAATTAGAATCTAATAAGATTAGTTTAAAAGTGGTTACTGCAAGGAAACTGAAATAGGAGAAACAGTGTGGGAACGAGTCTCGACAAGGCAGTGCGATGGCAGCAATATGTCGTTAATTTTTGAAGGAGACGTAAGCCTAGTATTCACAGAAAAATCAAAATTTGGAGACAGTAAAAGGTATGTGGTAGTCGAGGAAGGAGAAAATATTTTCGCAGTAAAATTATTATAGAGAAAAAACATTTGTAACAACGAAGTTTGGCTCACGGAACACCCAAAATTATTAGTAGCATTTAAAAAAGATTTTGGTAAATATTTAGTCAACGGGGTTCCAAACCCAAAAAATGTAAATTTATTAGCTTATCTGAATACCAAATTCCTTTAGGTTGAACAATCCTTCAAAAAAGAAATGAGATACATGTATAGTGACGTAATTCACTGGCATTGTCTACTCGAACGAAACATGTTGCGAAATCGACTGTTACTAGCTCCCTTAGCTCCAAATGCAGTAAGCACAACTTATTAAAAATAAGTTATGGTACGTAGGGCGAGTCATGGGCGAAGTCATCCACATTATGCAATGTACACCAAGGGTAGTGAAAATTCGGAGAGTAGAAGAATGCTACAACGAACTACCCATATTTGCGGATGAGAAAGAAATGTTCATGACTCCATTGACACACATCGTGCAAGACAAAGCCGAGAAAATAGATTGCAGTCATTTAGCACCAGCCCTGTACTTCGCGGAAGATAAGAGGCTTGGGTTCAGCCCGAATCTAACGCAGGGTATCGAGCCAGAAATGTTGGACGACATAGGAAACGCCGGCATCTACTCAAAGAAAGAAATAAAATCAGCTCAAGATGCGTTAATTTTCGGGGTAGAACGACAAACAATAGCAAATATAATAACGAGAAAGGTAGTAGGGCGGGATACGGTAGACCAGGGCCTATCTCTAGACCTTTTCTCGAAAGGTGATCTCAGAAGCTTGGCAGTGTCTACGGCTAAACAAATGTGGGGTTGGTTCTCCAGTGTAGGTATATTTATGTCAGGCATTATTGAGGTTTATACAATTTTCAAAATTTTTAAATATTTATTGGACGCCATATTAAATGGATTTAATTCATATAGAATGAGGGGATGCACTATTAGTATAGTTGCTTGTCTCTGAAACGCATTGACGCACCTAGTTCTGAATAATCACCACCGCAGAACGCGTCAACATGACCGAGGACAAGAGTTTGAAACATTAAACATAAACCACGATAAAGATATGGGTATGCCTGGGTTGTAACACCTAGTGCGCCCCTTAGGGAACCAAGCACACAACCAGGATGGTTTCACTAACTTTAGTTAGCTTAGATTAAGAGTGATCATGTCCCAGCACAACCAGTACGAAGACCAAGGAGCTACAACTCCATCAGAAAAGCGATGGATAGCCGAGGTCAGCACGAAGTCTGTTGTTATCACATCCACAAAAATTGCACGGTAAGGTCAATTGGCACAGCGCGGCATTCCTGTATCATCCAAGACGGGAAGTGGACTCCAAGTGAACAATTTATACGTGTGTTGTTGCGAGAAGTTCAAATACAAAAAAATGAAAGAAATAATTTTTTTACACCATCATATCGCAAGACAAACTTAGCAAACGAGAAAATAGGAAAATAAAAACTTTTCAGAGTGAGAGTATTCTCACTGGTTCTTTTAGCGACAATAAATAAAATTATAAGGACTATACTTTTTATTTCGCAAAACACATATTACTTGCATCTTTTTATCATTTCTTGCCCCCTCACAACTTGTACACTAGCTACGCCACTAAGAAGCACTGTTATTTAATAAACGTTTATCTTACTTTATTTCTAATTCTAGATATTTTAATATTCATAGAAACTTCTATTCATTTAAGCACATTCTAGTGGCACCAATTAAGTTAGTAGGACAATGGATGTAATTCATAAATAATATTGAGTAAGGTAAAGCTAATATTTGCTGACTTAGCACTTGTGTCACTTGTATATATAGAGTAAGGTAATGGATAGGAGACAGTAGTGATAGACGGCAAAGAACCCCTTGTAAAATATTTTTGTCAATCCTATCCTCATCGAGGAAGGGTTACACTGTCTTCATTCACTATTAAATCAGCGGATATCGCGAGTTTATTTTTTTCCTGTATACACTGCAAACTATCAACAGCTGGCCAGTTATCGTTCTCAATGTTGACAAAATTCTAGGATTTTGAGACTCATTTTCCACACAGAACACGACACTACGAACCTGTTCACTTAGTGCCGCGAGGTGGAGTTTCCCGGCCTCGCTTTGGCTTCACCGGCACGTTTCTTGGTAGGACACGTTCTAGAATAGTGTCCCGGTCTCTAACACGTGAAACATATCGGTCTCCCGTCATGAGTTCGCCTGACGGTCCAGGTTTAGGGTATTGGGTGTCCACGACGGCTTGTGCCCGCGGATATTGATCATTAGATCTATTCATAGGGTATCCTCGCGGCGGCTGGGGGTTAAACCGGCGCGATTGAAAATTGTAGGAATATTTTTTTTGTATTTTTAATCATGTCAACCAAGCGTTCCTCCATCGCGGTCAGATCTTGTTTATTAATGTCAGGACTAGTTGGGGGGGGGGGGGGGGGTGGTGGTGTGTTGGGCGTGGTGTTAGTTATAACTGACGAACTCTCCTGTAATAACGTTGAAGATCTCGGAATGGGCATGCTACGCCTTATTAAAATTTCTGGTAGTGATGCATTCGAAATCTCACGCGGCCGCAAATACCGATGGTTCATGTCCATAAATCATTTCCATACATAGCGTTTTCAAGCGTAAGCAAAAAATTAAATTCTCATATTAGCTGCTTACCAATTGATTGAGTACCCGGCGCCTCCACCAAATGTCACTTTTAGGAATAAAGATACTTATCTTATAGCATCCTGGTGACTCTTCTTAATACAGATCGAGTACTCAATCCCTTGGCAGCACTTTAAGTAGGTATGTAGACATACTACAGCTTTAGTAATTATGAGCAAACCTGAGTTCCAGCAGGTCCAGGATGAAACAATGGTTGATAGTAGCTAACTGCTATGCCACCTGTAGTAGAGCCTTTCGGCATCGTAACTACGACCATTGAGTTCAGAATATAATAAGAAAACCAACCTTATGGGCGAAAAAAAGACCAGTGATTGTCCCGGAAAAGAGATGGCAGCACGGTCGACTGGAAAATTTGCAGCGATTCAGAAACATGCACCAGACACTAAAAAACGCTCCTAACTGAATATTATTATCATGAAGCAGTACTGCTAGCATGTATAATTTTGTTATTAATAATATTAGGAATAATATTTATTACGATAAAATATTTTTGTGAATAAGTATTTTACGAACATCTGTTTTCATTTTTAAACTAGTCAAGCGTTGGATTTGTTTACATTTAGCAGGCCAGGTCAGAAAACACTTGACATATACGGAAATATTGTATGCATTCCACTATCTGTATTTGGAGCATAGACGTAGATTTCACGAATTTCTTGACGGCATTCATATTTCCGTATATTATTATATAAAATTATATCGTTGTTTAAATATGTTCGGATGAGCAAATCATGTATTTTAAATAACAGAAATATCTATATCAGTATCATATTTGTAAAAATCATGTCCATTCAGTTATCATTTCATTACAAATAACTTTAACAACATAAAGTTCATAAATTATTATGTATTTGACTCATTCTTAAAGTCTCTAAAATGATGTGTTATTACAACAAATCAGTTAAAATATTCTGTAATAAAATACAACCGCAGATAAATAAGATATTAGATTTCAACTAATATAATTTTACCTATGTCACACTAGAACAGGTGACCCAATATAATATTTGCAGATGTTACTGCTTATTTAAATAAATATGTAATATGGCAAAGAATATTATGTTTTGTTAGAAATTTTGAAATGTATAAGATGTCTCAAAAGATAATCCGCACGCACATGGACTCCACGTCCTGGCGCTAAAGCAAGATGGCCAAACCACTTGAAAAGGACAGACTGCAAGACGCTGAGCCTGTACCTGCAGGGCTGATATGTAGATTCTAGAAGATTCCACGATCACGCGTCTGGATCGTGGTGGTGAGGGAAGACGCTACCCCCGAAACGCCCTCATTCTGAAGGAGAGAAGAGGGATATTTTTGTATATAACTCGAGTCCAAAGCTGTACTCGGGGAAATAGATCCAGGACTCCACTATGCTTGGCTTGTCCGAGGTAGTTCCTCCTGGTCTTGTTGACTCCACTCCCTTACACTCCTACTGTCCCTCTAACACCGCTATCGAAAGTTGCTTAAAAGGCACTGTCTGGCACATCGATAGATTTTCCTCCCCGCTAGCGTCGTCTCAAAGTTGCTCAAAAAGGCACTGTCTGGCACATGGACAACCTGGTGCACCCTCTGACACCACTATCGAAAGTTGCTTAAAAGGCCCTGTCTGGTACATCGATAGTTTTTCCTCTCCGCTAGTGTCGTCTGACAGTTGCTCAAAAGGCCCCGTCTGGCACGTAAACGACCTGGTGCACCTTCTGTCCACCACGATGGAGTTCATCTTACCAATACTCTTGGCTACCCACGACTCAACTCGGACAAGCTATTTGTCTATTATTTTATATAAATGTCACAAAATATTAATTATGAAATTATGGTTGTTACAATGATATCATATTTTTATTAAATATAACCGATCTAATATTGGTTGTCTAACAATTGTAAATTTACTCAAATACAACTATCAACAATTATTTCTGATAGCTTTGACTGTGTGCTCGCCGTGGCCGGTTCACGATTACTGTGTGCTCTTAGGGCCGGTAGAACGGTGAGCTCATGAGCCGGTCTTTGCAACTCAGACCATCTGTAAAAATATAAACAATGGCCCTCTGACAAAACAGAGCGCCCTATAAACAGAAGATCTCAGAGCAACGGCTCTCTAAAAACAACAATTTAACTCAAATAAATTACAACACACACAATTACAATTGTAACTGACTACCAATATAAGTTTGGTTTTAGTCGCTCAATTTTATCATACATGATTAGAATAAATTATTGGGACAACTCTTTATGAATTGAATCAAAGAGTATATGTATTATACTTCGTATATAGAGGAACAACGCAACGTGAAATATTGCAACGCGAAAAAATTCCCGAAACCTTTGAGTGCCATCTCTTTATCCGAAACGGAACTAAAATAGTTGGATATCATCAAAAGACGTATGTCATAACTTAATCAGACGCATGCAGATTCCATGAAATAAAATAAACATAGAGAGGGATCTCAGCGGTTCAACACAAACAAACACAGTACAGATCAAAAATTATAGAATATTCCTATTTCTTCATATCTGCATTTAATTTGCTATATGAATGAATTTTTAATCGAACTTGTTTATACATGTTGTACGTACTTGTTCTTTCTTTATTCATTACGTCAAAAATTTGAAAATGTTATTTCATCCCCATAAATTATCACATAATTTGTTAAGTTAAGCGATACGTTTATTTTGAAAGATATATTTCACTCATTACTTACATACGTGATGATAGAATAAATTGTAAAGAAAATTAATGCGACAAAAGTTTGTTTTTATTATCATATTTTTGTCTATACTTCATTAGTTTGTGTCTGAAATTTGAAAATTTGTTATTCTTTGTAAAATATTACCATCATAAGATGCACCCCTATCTCAACAGCAGATTTGAAAGTTCAGTATTGAGAATACGCAAGATATGTAGCATCTTTATTAGGGTTGCTTGTATGTTTTTGATTTCATACCTTTATTAATTAAATATTGGTTAATATTTTTACATTAGACAGTTGGTTGTATAATCAGTAAAAATATATTTTATCATGGCTTCACTTAAAAAATGTGAATATGTGAATTGTGTTTCATCACGACAGTTATTTCCTAAAATGCACTTTTTCAAATTTCCAACTAACAATGCTGAAAGGTGTAAACAATGGATAGTGAATTGTGGAAATGTTATCTTGTTAAACATTAGTGAAGAAAAACTGTGTTCTAAATTATTGTGTGAAAAACACTTCCTTCCAGAAGATTTTACAAACTCTAAAAAAAATAGACTTGTATGTAATGCAGTTCCTATTAATTACAAATTTCACCTAGATAGTACCAGAGTTTTACAACAACCTTCAACTTCTACTGAAGGGTTTTCTTCAAAGAGTTTTAACACCTAAGAAGACTTACGCGCGTAAACCAGGTATTGTTTTTACTCCCGAGAAATCATCATCAGACGAGTCAATCACTACTATATCCCCAACAGTTAAAAACATTTTGGAATTGTCGAGCCCAATAAAACCCTCAATATCTCCCAGGAAATTGAAACTTAAGAAAAAGATAAAGATACAGTCAAAAATAATTTCCAAAAAACGCAATGAAAATTATAGGCTACGGTCTAAGATACTTGCAGTTAAATCTAATTATAGTAAGTTCAGTGTTATTAATAAAAATACATTTATTCGAACATTTACAAATATGTTGCTACATCATAAAAAACGACAGCCATGGACAAAACAAGAGAAAAATATGTGTATCAAATTATATTTCCGATCGCCAGCAACATATAAATATATGAGAGACGTTTTCAATTTTCCATTACCAGCAATAACAACCATAAGAAACTGGAATAAAGTGAGCTGTTTACGTACCGGATTAACGATTAATAACTTTTTTTATAAATTAAGAATAAAATCAAAAACAATGACAAATTCAGAAAGACAATGTGTTTTATTAATAGATGAAATGGTAATAAAAAAAGGATTAGAGTATAACGCTATTTTTGATATCATTGAAGTATTTGAAGATCACGGTCATCTAGGAAGATCTGGTAAAATAGGAACCCAGGCTATTGCTTTTATGATAAGGGGCTTAATTCATTCATAAGAAAAACCGGTTGCATATTATATTAGTGCAAGTAGTATCAAAGCAGATAAGTTAACAAATCTGATAAAATTTGTTCTGCCGCAATTACATAAAATTGGATATAATATCAGGGTTATAACTTCCGATCAAGGCTCAAACAAAAGGAAAGCTTTTAAAAATTTAAGTATTTGTTCAAAAACTCCATTTTTTTAAATGTCAGGAAAAAAAATTTTTGCCCTTTATGATGTACCACATTTAATAAAAAGTGTACGAAATATTTTAATGAAATATAATATTTCAATAAAAGATTCCGAAGTGTCATGGTTAGACATCAGGGGCGGATCTAGGGGTGTGCTGGGTGTGCAATAGCACACCTGGAATTTTTCAGGGGCGGCATTTTAGAAAAGCAATTTGTTAAAAATTAAAATTTTAATTAATTATTCATCTTTGTATACACCTATGTATAAGGTGGCGCAAAAGTAATCACCCTATTGAAACATGCTATAATTTTTGCAAATAGCGGCAAATGTCAAATCTGCTTTGACATTTGTGAAGTAAACAAATGCAAAATACATGTCAATAAAACATGAATCGCTATATTCCTCAAAAACGCGGTTTAATTACTTCGATTTTTTCGCGGAATAATTCGTCGTTGGTATTGGCGCAGCGTGAATTTACGCCCAGATTTCCCGGTCGCCTGACACCAACTGGGCAAACACTGCGGGGTTCAGCCGCTCGCCTAGAAGAATATGGTACAACACGAGATGCTGCCAGGTCTGGCCGGCCCCGGAGGAGCCGTTCTGCTCAGAATATCGCGGCTGTGGCTGAAGACGACTACTGTGGACGGCGAGCGTTACAGAGCCATGCTCAACGACTTTCTTCTTCCCCAATTGCATGAATTTGAACTGGAGAACATGTGGTTCCAACAGGATGGAGCAACGGCGCATACTGCACGAGCCACAACGGAAATTCTGAGGTCTACATTTCCGGGTCGCCTAATCTCTCGTTTTGGTGATTTGCACTGGCGGGCAAGGTCGTCCGATTTAACCGTTCCAAACTTCTTTTTGTGGGGTTTCTTTAAGTCACGAGTCTATGTCAACAAGCCTCAGACTTTTTAATCCCTTAAAGAGAATATCCGTCAAGAATGCGAGAACCTATCGCCGAAAGTACTGGCAAGAGTAATGGAAAATGCTATAAATCGGGCCCGTATGATCATCCATTCTGGCGGCGTCCAATTAGCCGATATCATTTTCTCGACTTAATAGGAAAAAAATTAAGACATCAACTAAACATAATCAAAAAGCAGAACCAAAGTTTTTCATTCACAAAAAAAATTGCAGCCAAAGAACATCGGGTGACAACTTTTGCGCCACCCAGTACAATCTTTTGAAGCATTTATGAGACCATATCTAGCATAATTATTTTTTATTACAATTGTTTGACGTACGTAGGACCACGCACATATTGGCTTGTTTTCACAATTTTATATTACATGCAGCAAGCGGCAATAGCAATTAGCGGCGGGTTGTTTGTATATCGGCATAGATCTGTAGTGTCGGTAGAGTACGTTATCAAAACACCATTTTTGTTCAATTAGTAAATAACTCAAGGAAGGTGGACCTAACAGTTCAGCGCAGGGATACATGTTCGGAACGTGTACATTTATTTTCTGATTTTCTGACTGTGAAGTTCAATTTGAAAGTGTGCTCAACATTCAATTAATAATTTGTGTAATAGGTATGTTTTCATTTAAAACTTTACCATTAAGCTTGAAACCTTTACGGTATAAGTAGGTAGTTGTAGATATATGTAAATTACTATAAAAAATAAAATTTACAAAATTTGGAACCTATTCTGTTTTTATTCTTATATTATGTCAATACTTACATACTTATATAAATATTGTTATAACATATCTACCACATCTTACAATTTACTAATCATTTTAGCTTCCAAACAATAATCATATAAATTTATCTGCTCTTTAATTTCATAGCATAATATTTTAAGCAGAATTAATATTGTTAGTACTCAACTCCAGCTGAAAAATATTGACTTGTCAGATGCTGTGAACAACATAAAAAGTATCACAGAATTTCTAAAAAACTATAGACTAGAGGGGTTTCACAGTGTTTTAGAAGAGGCAAAGTTTTCTGTTGAAATACATGTTCGAAGAAGAAAGAAAATGTTCAATTACGAGCATTCAGACAAATCAATTTCTAGTGAAAAAGATAAATTTAAAGTATCAGTCTTTTATACGTAGTTAGATGCAGCAATTAATTCATTAAAAGAACGATTTATCCCGCTAAAATAACACATCGATTCATTTTCCTTTTTATTTAACATTAAAAATATTGGTCCTATGGATACAAAATTATTAATAAACTAATGTAAAAATTTAGAGTTGTTGTTTACTGATAAAGATACCAAAGAACGGAATTTTGATGCAGATGAGCTTTATACGGAACTCAAATCTTTAACTACAATTGTAAAAGACGATATAACTCCTAAAGAAATATTAAATTATATTTATAAACAAAACTTTACTAGTCTTTTTCCAAATGTCATAATAGTTAATTAATTTATTTATTACTAACATTAACTATTAGTGTTGCTGAAAGATTATTTTCAAAGTTAAAATTGATCAAAAATTATTTAAGATCTACACTATCTCAAGAAAAACTTGTAGCGCTTTCTATACTTTCCATAGAACATGAAATTACCGAAAAATAAATCATAACGTTATAATAAAGCGCTTTGCTCAAGCAAAGGCAAGAAAAGTACCTTTATAGTAGGCAATTTACATGGGCTGTGAATTGCGATACCTACTTCTACGTTATTGTATTTTTTTAGAGTTTTATTTCTTTTTGAGTATGTATGTTTTCTTCTTTCTTTGTTCATCATACTTATTCGTAACATCTATCAGTATTTGTTTTTGCCGTTCGATGAGACTTACATATTTCTCCAGTTTATTGGAAACAAAATAAAATAAAGTTTTATGGTCAGACAAGTTCACTGTTAGGTGAGGAGGGGGGTTGGTTCTGTAAGCGGAGGGCGGCAATTTGAGGTTTTGCACACCTTGTCTTTCCACCTAGATCCGCCCCTGTTAGACATTAAAAATACATATTTTATTGACAAAAAAAATGTTCTTGCCCGAACTTTAGTTAATATAACAGATGCACATATTAATCCTAATACATTTAAAAAAATGCGAGTTAAATTTGCCACCCAAATATTTAGTCATAAGATGTCTACAGCTATTCTAACTGCGCATCAGACTGGAGAGTTAAAATCAAGTACAGCTTTAACTACATCAGAATTCTGTAAAAGACTTAATCGTTTATTTGATTGTTTAAATAGTAAAAATTTATATGACCACAATATTTTTAAAAAACCTCTGTGTTCCGGTAACAAAAAAAATAGAAAATACTTTACGAAGTAGCCTGGAGTTGATAAAATATTGAAAAATTTATACAGCTGCTAAAAAAGAAAAAAAAGGAATATATTGTATAGAAGGATTTATTCAAACAATAAATAGAGTATTGCATTTATGGGAAGATCTGCAGAAAGAAAACTATAGTTTCCTCTTAACAAATAGATTAAATCAAGATCCGATTAAAAATTTATTTTCTTATATTAGAAGACAAGGGGGGCATAGTACAAATACAACAGTAAAACATTTTAGAATAGCACTGCAACACTTTATAACCATAAAAATTCAAGAACCATCTGAAAGTGTCAATTGGGAGTATGATGAAGATGACACTCTAGATGACTAGATCTAGACTATACGCCTGAAACTGTTAGTGATTCTAGTGTAAGTGCAACACAGGACATACAATTTTATTCTCCACAAACATTTGAAAATTATTCTAGTAGTGATGAATCCAGTTCTGAAGAATTTCCCAGTAAAATAGAATTAAAAGTTACATTAGAAAGTTGTAGTATAGTGTATTTTTCAAGCTACTTAATTCATAACTGTTACAAAAAATATAAATGTCAACGATGCATCAGTACTGTATCAAAATTAAAAGTTAATTTATCTAATCAGAAAGAATTATTAATTATTAATAGAGATTATAGTGAGGGTGATAATATAAGATTTTTAAAACAACCAAATTTAGAATTTGTTAACATTGTAAAAAGCTGTTTAAAAATATTACATCACAACTTTAATATTTTAAAAGCGAAAAAAAATATTAAACAGTCTTTATTACAATTATGTATTGATAAAATAAATTCAAAATTTCCTACTTTCTTCGATATCTGTAAAGAACATCGCTTATTTATAGTGGAGCGAATTGTATATATTAAATTGATAAAATGTCTACAATGGGATACCTCTGATCTGCAAAAACCTAAAATTCCTAAAGCAAAAAAGAATTTGTTCTCTTTTTAAATTATATTATTGGGTTGTTTATATTTTATTTATAAGTTATGAGTGTTCATAAATGTATGTATGTCTGTAAATATTTTTTACTTTATTTGACATGTAAAAATATGTTTTTGATTAATAAAAATGAAATAAGACACACCCACACACATAAATACACTAATATTTATATTGCAATGATGTCAAAAATATACAAATCAGATGTTACGAAACAAAATACTATTTAATATTTCTTAAGAGCTTAATCCTATGTTCTACATTCATTCAAGTTCTATGTTGATTCATCAAAGTAAATTAATTTACCTATATCAGGACAACATATTAACATATATATCCTTTTCCTTTAGTCGGTTTGTACTGTCAACAATTTAAATTTTACCCAATAAGTATACTAAATATCTAAATCCCTTATTTGCATCACAAGTGGAAAGTTAAAAATAGGAATAATTAAATTTTGAAATAAATCGTTAAACTTATAATTCAATAAATATTCACTTATTTCAATTTTTTATTTTCATTGATGTTTTTAATATTGTTTTTAAAAAAATAAAGCTTATATCAAGTATTTAAAAAAAAATGCAAAATTAATTTTTCGTATTTAAATATTTATTAATTACAATAAGATTTTATAATTAATATTTTACTATTTATACATCTTCTAAAAAATTGTCTAGAAATCATTATGATGTAGGTTTAAATGTAAAGACGATACGTCTGTTTAAGTCTATTATGTGTTAGAAGATATTTATATAAACAAAACAAGCGTGGTCTTTACCTGCTTGCCGCGAAAAACCATCAGCGAACTGCAACGACTTACATCCCATTTATTCATTAGAAAGAGACGGTTGTCAACAGTCCCTTTCTAATTACCAAAATCAAACCTCGCTCGTTTTACTGCGTAAGGTTGTTTCTCTATATGTATAAATCCTCTTTGATTGAATGCAATCTTTTTATATAATTGTTATATTGTCAAATTGTCTCTCTACCTGGGGTTTTGGATAAATTTATCTTGAATATTTAATAATTATTTAATGATGTCTATAAACTATTTACACTCACATTTCAAATCTAAATTGGAATTCAATTATTCAAACTGAGAAGAGTGTGAGATCTGTGGTTCAAACCCAAGTACCACCAATCTGTAGTCAAATAAAAATAGATTGCTATATCGAAGTGGTTCTAAACATTCTGAGCGGCAATAATTTTGTTGCGACGTTAGTTTCACGGTACCATTAAAAGACAAGTAAAACATGTTAGGAAGGAGTGAGACTTTCTATCGAGAAAAATAAAATGTGTCCTAAAATATAATAGAAAAAAAATACCAGAGAGTTAGACATAAACTTTCGTATATGTTAGAAACAAATAAAAAATAATAATGACAATAGTTATTTTTTTGTTCAACTAAAAATATTCCTTATTAGAATCGTATGTTTGTTGATAAAAAGATATCCTAATTTTGTTTCTTGTTTAATTAAATTAAATTTTTACTAACAAATTGAAACAAACTTGTACATAAGAATAAAATGAAATGAACAATAGTTACACGAAAGAAATCCCTGATATCGTGAAACAACCCATAACACTTGAAAAGGTCTTTTGACCTGAGTGTAGAAATGAGTTTAAAAATATTCCAAGTTTTGTGAAACATCTGGTATATTTTACGACGGATTGAAGTGTTTGAAATGATACGGTGATTAAAGTGTAAAGTAAACAATAACAAACAACAATGAAGAACTATAGTGTCCATTGTGCAGCTAGAAGCAGAAATTTCTAAAAGACAAGACGTGTACCGAACAAGGAGATCGAATTACCGACATCAACTATGAAATTAGCACCCCGAAGAAGGACATCGACCCCAAACACTTGAGCAGGTAGTTCATAGGAAAAACAACCATTGCATCCGAAGGAAGAATGTGATAAAATAAGCCATGACTTAATAAACAAATACTGGTAAAACCCAGGAAGAGGATTCATTACTTGAATATGATATTAAATCAGATTGGAGAAATTAGAGAATCAAGAAGAAACACAAACTATGGTAATAAACAAATAGTATAGTCTAGCAGTAGTAGACAGTGTTAAAATCAAAAATTCCACCAAAATCCAAAAGATTTATATTGCAATAAACGGATATGGGAAATAATTCCAAAATGCAACAGGACGTGCTATCACAAGATCTCAAGAATGTATTGCAGCTTTAGATGAAGAATTAGGCTTAGAAAAGGATTAGGACCATCAATTTATTCTACTCAAAAGTAGGTAGGGTAAGTCAATATCTTATATTATAAAAATTACTCTATAGTTATTGAAGTGATGAAAGCTACATAAATCGTTCGAGGATAATATGTAATCTGCAAAGAAGATTGCAATCATTGTCACCATATATCAGAAAAACAAAGATTGAAAGTTTACAAATGTAGTACATTATCGGGGGAGTGCAGTCACCGATGAAGAAGAAATAAGTACCAAAAACCACAAATGAAGAAGACATAAGAGTCAACTTTAACGATTAATACCAGGCTACCAACGCCAGTATGTTTCTATAACTCGGATTTTATCAAACTCAGTAGAAATCAGTGTCATTCACGTTAAGCAAAAAACCGAATAAATCATCTGCAGGACTGGGCGAGAAAAACACATCCCCAGAAGCACCAACGACGCCGCCTTTCTCTACAACTGCCGTACAAGAACAATAATTGAAGAAAGATATCAACCAAAATTATCAACAAGACACAACTTTTGTGTCCACATTCTTGGTTATATCAAAATCAACTGAGAAGAAACATCGCGGGAAGAACAGTAGCTGGTGATATAAGATATTGGTAAGTTATGATAAATTGTGAATTTTTATTTGTTATGAATTAAAATAATTGTTAAATAATAACAATAAAAAAAAATTAATAGCGTCCAGGTCTCACGGTTATATTCATTAAATAAAAACAAAACAAACCCAATCTTTATGTCATTACTTTTATTTATTTTTGTGCTTGAGACTTGATGTGTATAGAAGTAATTAATTAGCAAAATAGCTAATGCACATATGTATATAGTAGAAACAAACCAAATAATAATGCATGAGATATTTAATGTATTCGCTCATCTGATTTCTGGCTAATACAATTAAATATCTGGGGGAGTTTGAAGCAGTACTGCCTGCATGTATAATTTTGTTATTAATAATATTAGAAAGAATCTCTACTGTGTATGAAATATTTTATGAACAAACTATTTTACGTAGAATATCTATTTTGTATAATGAATTTTTGTGTGAATGTACAGCACGAGACCGTAAGTATCTGTTCATTGTTTAGTCTAGCGCAGGTCAGGGTGCTACAACCACTTGAAAGAATAACATTTCCTAGACAGTGCGTCGCCGTACGTGTGAACTGTTTACAAATCAGCATCTTCGGGAAAGAATTAAGACAAAGAAGTTATACATCCAAGTGAGATGGAATATTAAAATATTCTAGAAGCTTCTATGATCACGTGCTCGGATCGTGGACTACCCCCGAACCACCATAGTTCTGAAGGAGTGAAGAGGGATATTTTTGTATATAACTCGAGTCCAAATCTGTACTCGGGGAGTCAGATCCAGGATTCCACTATGCTTGGCTTGTTCGAGGTAGTTCCTCCTGGTCTTCTTGACTCCACTTCCCTACATTCCTTCTGTCCCTCTGACACCGCTGTCGTGTGTAGCTTACCGGCACTGCCTGGTACCATGATAGTTTTCCTCCACACTGGGAACGTCTAGTGTAGCTTACTGGCTCTGCCTGGCACCACGATAGTTTCCGTCTCCATATTTATTATCAAATCCTATGAAATTCCTGTCAACTACGTCGTTGCTCTGACAAGCCAGGTATGTGTTTTGTATATACTGTTTTATAGTTGTCACAATGATATCATGTCTCATTTAAATATAACCAATCTGATATTGACTGACTAACAATTGTAAATCTGGGTGTCTGCCACAAATCAAACTATCAATAAATATTTCTGATCGCTTTGACTGTGAGTCCGCCGTGGCCGGTTCGTTTGACCGAGAGCTCTTGTGGCCGGGAGAACCGTGAGATCAAGGACCAGGCATTGCGATTCAGATCATATCAAATATAAACAATTGCCCTCTGCTAAAAACGCCCTATAAACAAAAGAACCAACAAATAGAATC
Source organism: Stenolophus ochropezus (assembly GCA_035578165.1). Classification (NCBI taxonomy): domain Eukaryota; kingdom Metazoa; phylum Arthropoda; class Insecta; order Coleoptera; family Carabidae; genus Stenolophus; species Stenolophus ochropezus. Next base: position 14,208,413 of record JAQOWZ010000020.1, read on the forward strand.
GATACAAACCAGCACACACGCAATTGCAGTTGTGAGCAACAATCAATCTGGATCTCAGTCATATAATTTTATAATATATGTTTATAATAAATTATTGGGACAACCATTATAAATAAAATGCAAACTTTATATATTTGTCAATTTGTCCCTCTACTTGGGGTTTTGGCTATGGTTTCCCTCAGGTTTATAAGATGAATACCGGAGAGCGTAATATTCCACAGCACTCTACGAATTTCTTAATTATAAATAAATGCACAAGATAGATATTTTGTCTGCCTTTTGGAGTGAATATCATTCTTTTATTTTATCAAATACCTGTCCAGATTCCTCCACTCTTAACAGCTACTCTGTATTACTACGATGAAGGGTTACTTATTTAAATAAACACAACGTACTGTTACAATAATAATACCTAATATAATTATAATAAAAGTTTAATTAGTAATTAATTAGAAAAATATGAACATTACAATACAATATAATAGAATGGAATAAATTAAATGGAATATGCCAAACACTTTTGGGATTCAATGTTTCCAAGACTTAATTTTTTTGTGACAATATATTTTTAATATAATAATAATAAACAGGTATTTTTTAGAACGCTTAGACAATATAATTAGGAAATGTGTATGTGGTGATACATAGTTTTCGATACATTTTCTATTTATTTAAATCACAAACTAATGATTTATATAATTCTCACAATAATTTCAATAGTAGAATTAACAAATGATTTTTTTGGAGGTATATATCTTTCACAGATAGTAGATTATTTGTTTTATTAATTTTCACGAATAAAATAAACGTCATATTGGAATCCGCTTATTGCTTTCTTTCCAAATAATAACAATATTGACTGACACAAGGGATAGAACCGGAAGTACTGGAAGTGCAGCAGGAGTCTGAATTTCAATTCAAGCCATTGTACGACATCGGTAACGCAGGGATCTACACGAAGAATGAAATAAAATCAGCTCGAGACGCATTAATTTCTGGCCTAGAACGTCAGGCAGTTTCCAATGTCATCGCTCGGAGAGTAATCGCTAAAGATACTGCGAACCAAGGATTGTTCACAAAAAGTGACCTGGCGGTTTCGACTGCAAAGTAATTGTGAGGATAGTTCTCAAGTATCGGAATTTTCATGTCCGGATTTGTAGGAGTGTACCTGATACTCAAAGTGGTAAAGTACATGCTGGACTCAGTATTGAATGGCTACAAACTGTACAAAACAGTGGGTTGTACATTCAGACTGGCGGCATGTATGTGGGATACACTTTCCCATTTAGTATTACACAGTCACCACAGGAAAAGTAAACAATATCCAGAGGAGGAACTTAAGAACATTATTACAGAAATGCCGACCTCAAGTGCACCTCGCCAAGAATTCTCGAATATGTATCACCATTATTAGGTAATAATAGGTGTTCGGACCACATATGCTATTTAGTGCCATCCAAGCGCACTATCATGTTTTTACAATTTTATTTCATGCGACTTTGCTTAGCGCAATGACGTCAATTCCTGTCTTGTCTTTACGCATGAAAACTGTGATCTTCTGCAGGTATTCGCTGTCTGTCCGCTGAGGAGATCGCACGCTTCATTTTACTATACGCTAAAATTGACCACGAGGCTCAATATATTTTTCCTATTGTTGTTTTTTATAATTCAACTATTGTTCTTTTGTGCAACACATAATCTACACACGCTGTACACTTTACACGCTGTAAGTACACACATTTTTTACATTGTTGAGCACTTTACACTTGCGCTACTTTTACTATTTTGTTTTACGCTAAATATAGCTTTTTTCATTATCAATTGTTATTTAATTGCAACATTGTATAGTTTTGCACATTTGCTGCATATTTCATTTGCATTTGATCGCATGTAGTTCAAATTAATTTGACTACATTTGACACGTTTTTCTCTGCTTTTATTATTGCTCTAATTACTTTCACAAGCGCTAAGATTGTTTAGCTTTGTTTAAAGTTTATATTCGCTTTATTTTATTATTTTTTGTTCTTGAATCTGTTAGTATTTTCGGTATTTTTGCCTACTTATATTAGGACTTTGTTCGTTGAATTTTTAGACAAGTTATAATTATTATTTACGCTTGGGTACAATTTTTATTGCATTTATTATTTAGCTGCACATTATTTGTGCACATATACTTATGTTAAATAAAGTATCCTTTTATTTTGTCCCTTTTTGTACAAATTTACAGCATTTATAGCACCGAGCCTTCTACTTATTTTCTTGATCTTTCGCTGTTGTTAGGAATAAGAACTTTATTAGCTTCGCTATCCTACTCAACATTTATTATTATCCATTTTACCAATTTATCCTGTCATTCTTCAGAGTTATATATTCAGTCCTACTTGTATTCTCGTTTCTACTTCGCCTTGCCGCTACGCTCGAAATAATCATTCTAAATAACCAACACTTCAATCAACCAGCCGACCAACTACAGTTCTTTCGCTTACGAGGCATACTTTAGGTCAACGCTAGCACCTGATTAGGGATTTTGACTTCAACGCAACGCTGGTCCTTCGAGTCATCCTCCAGAAGTCAGCTTTAGTCAGGCCGCATCTTACTACATCAACCTAAAGTGCTGAGACAGCTGAACCAGCTACTCAACGCCCCAACAATAGGTTTATGTAACGTGACCAAGCACCGGATATCCAATATTGATACCGAACGAGATCCAAAAGGAGGGAGGGTCGCATTGGAAAACTAGAACTCCAACCAAGGTTAACTACACAATAATCGTGCTCAATATAGACAATGATGTTCTAGAGACACTAAGTGTAGGCTAAGAAATTGTGCCCCTTCGAGGAAGCAAATTTCTAAAATGAGAGGATTGTAATAAGCATAAATCAGCACTTTTTTATCTTACTTTATTTCTAATTCAAGATAATTTAATATTCATAAAAACTTCTATTCATTCAAGTTTACGTTATTTACTTAGTTTACTAGTATAGTTTTCATTGTTTATTACATATTTTTGTTTCCTTTGCAATGTCTGTAAACTTTTAGAATGAAGTTTGATATTCCTTTTGAAAGAAAATAAAAGAATAGTTTTCCAGTAAGTATTAATATTAATTGATATTCTTTTTTAATTATTTTTTTGTTTTTATTTAGTTCGGTAAAGCATAAATCTGTAATTAAAACAATATTTTAAATGTGTGCATGGTAGGGAAAATTTGCATATCATCTAAATAACCTGCAAGGCTAAAAATAGTGATTCAGTACACTTGTTACCAGAATTGGCAAAATAATGATTTATTTAAAAATAAATAATATTTTTTTATTTATTTTTTTAATTTTAAAGATATTTATAACAGTTACTGAACTTTTAATTGTTTTAAAAGCAAAAGAGTAACAAATAATTTTTACTATTAAGTAATTAATTAAATACTTTATTTTTCGCGTTTATCACATTTCTTGTAGTTTTGAAAACAAGAACTTGACAAGACCTATAAATTTCAAAGCAAGATAAGACAAAATTGTTTAAGAAAAGTGCAAGAATTGCTATATTTTCTTCATTTCATGTATTCTTGCGTTTTTTCCTTTGCTATTTTTTTATGTAGCTACCTACAAATATTTATCAGTGATTATAAAAATAATGAAGTATTGTAAGGTTCCAAAATTACCCGCGCAATTCTTGAAGAATGTACTAGGGGCTTTCCAGCCCCTAACGGTAGGGGGCAACTTAAGCAGTTTGTTTGACTCACCAGCAGTTAGGCGTGAGATTATGGCATCTTTAATTGCCTTAAATTACCCAACATTCAACAGAGCGTCCAGGATATCATGTACTTCCGCAAGATTTCAGCGAGTAGATTGGCTACAGTGCAGTGGAATTTAATATCATCTTTTCTATAGATAATAAAACAAATAATGACTCCACTTCCGTAAACCAGAGTGCTGGATTGGCCTTCAAAAATGTCGGTAGTTTGAATTTCTCCATCACGCCGGGGTCACCAAATATGGGTTTTTAGAACCATATAAAATAATAATAATGAAACTATATAGAATTATAACACTATTTAATCGTATGAAATTATACAAACTTCAAAAATCAGTCAATCAAAAAAATATAAACGACAAGTGCCTCTGTTGTCTTAATAATATCGCTTACTATATAGAAATATTTTAAATATAAGAAATCATGGATCACTACAGTGTCGCCACAGTATTATATTGTAACGTTTTATTTATTTAGGTGAAGTGTAAAATTGATTAAAACACTAATATTTATATAACTAAGTTCAATTAAAGAAATATGAATTATAAAGAATAATGAAAAATAACCAACACTAAGAATTAACAAATATAAACACTAATTTAAGATTAACATATATCAATAAAGACTTAATCACTAAGATAATTTATTTAAACAATTAGAACTACGAAATATTTATTTCAACAATATTTATATCACTCTTTATTTATATCACTATCTATTTATTTATATCACCATCTGTTCACTACACGTATCGATACAAGACTGTTCTCGCGATCTTTTGCTTGGGGTATTTATATTAAAACACATCATTCTAGAATATTCTCTGATTCCTTGGAAATCAGAACAATGGGGAGCGGACGGACGTGTTCTGACCTGTTCGCTAGCGGCCGCCGCCCGCGCCGCGACCCTGGGTTCGCTACATTGCCCCCTCCTTAAGACTGTTTCGTCCCGGAACAGTTCGTTATGACGAAATCTGCATGCATCACCCTTGGTGCATCTGGAAGTCTTAAAGAAGTAACAGTCGACGGTCCGTTTGAGCTCTTCTTGCCCGGTAGAGTTGAAGCTGCAGACTAGAATTTCCACTCCGGTAAAGCGGAAGACTGTCTCTAACATGCTTCTAACAATCCTCCAATCCAAACCATCTAGTCCACAGCCTATCTTCGGTACTGCCAGCTTCATGATGTCGTTCTCCAACAGATGGTTCTTCATGTCACACAGCGAGTCCCATAAATTGCGGTATGACGGCTTCTGATATGAGAATTGTTTCGTAACGAGATAGTAAATGTACCGCTTGTGTTCTTCGTTATCATCCTTCAGTTGTAGCGTTTTTCCGACAGTTGGACGTTAGTTGGCCAATTCTTGTATTCGTCCAAATTTTCTTTTAAAAACTGAAGCGATGCCGCGGGACATTTTAATATCTTTCGCTACACAATGTGCGAGGGAATACTCTGGGGACACGGTGAACAGATCTCGTTGTTCTTCTCTTGTCACGCCATATCGTACCTTGTGACCAGTAGAATGACTTTCCATGAAGTCTTCAAATGTAGGTTCCTCAGCTACAACCCGGCGTACCGTCGCTCCATGATGATCGTCAAAATTATCACCAGCGAAAGGAGCTAACCAATTGAAGTGGACTACTCTCGGCTTTCCATTAGGTGTTTTCCTAATTCTGTAGACCACATCATTTATTCTTTTTACGATCTCGTAGGGACCTTCCCAATTCTTTTGCAGCTTCGGTGATAAGCCACGACGTCTTTGTGGATTGTAAAGCCACACCAAATTCCCAGGTTGATAACCACCTTTTTCAGCCTTGACATCGTACTGGTCTTTCATCCGATCGCTGGCACCTTGAATATTTGTACGGACTTGTTCAAGGATGTCATTCATTTTTCTCCGTAAGTCCGTTACATAGTCCTCCCCGGCTAGATCTTCACCGGGTTTACTGCCAAATACCAGGTCGCATGGTAAGCGTAACTCCCGCCCGAATAAGATGTTTGCTGGTGTCTGCCCTGTTGTCTCATGCACGGATGAATGGTAAGCCTACAAGAACAGATGAAGATGTCGGTCCCAGTCTCGTTGATGGTTAGAGACTACCTTTGACAAATACCGATTTATTGTTCTATTCATCCGTTCAACCATGCCATCAGACTGCGGGTGTAATGCAGTAGTTCTGGTTTTCTTTATTCCTAATATCTTACAGATATTTTGGAACAGAGAAGACTCGAAATTCCTTCCTTGGTCGGAATGTATCTCTCGCGGTACTCCAAATCGGCAGATGCATTCTTTTACCAAGACTTCAGCAACCGTTACGGCTTCCTGGTTGGGTAATGGATAGGCTTCGACCCACTTAGTAAAGTAGTCCATTACTACTACTATGTATTTATTTCCATCATCAGGTTCGGGGAATAGTCCGGCCACGTCAATCGCAATGCGTTCAAAGGGACTTCCAACGTTATATTGGCGCATAGGAGCTCTTCTTTTCCTATGTGGCCCGTTACTTCCCGCGCAGACCACACATTTCTTGCACCACTCTTTAACATCTTTTTTGCAATTTACCCAGTAAAATCGTTGGCGTAATCTTTCGAGGGTTTTATTTACTCCAAAATGTCCAGATCCGTCGTGGATCTCTTGCAATACTTCCGGTACTCTATTTCTAGGGATTATCAGCTGGGTCCTACTCTCAGTACCTTCAGTATTCTCTATGACACGTTTCAGGAGGCCCTCTTCAACCACAATAGAATCCCACTGCGCCCAATACGATTTTACACCTTGTGAGTGTCGTGCAATATCTTCCCATACTGGTCTGCTATCGCCACGTTTCCAATCCAGTATGATTTTCAAGTCCGAGTCATTCTCTTGGTCCTTGCAAAGGTCTTTTGTTTGCCAATTATCATCGACTACTGTTGTTCTGGCGACGGTGGAGAGTTTTTCTTCTAGACGACTGCAATGCTTGCATTCGTCCTGGCAAGGTCTTCTTGATAATGCGTCAGCATTACGATGGCTTGTACCTGCTCGATGCTCAATAACAAAATTACATTGTTGCAATCTTTCAATCCATCTAGCTGCCTGACCTTCAGGATTCTTAAATTGTAGCAGCCATTTGAGAGCAGCGTAATTAGTTCTTATAAGAAATTTTCTACCGTACAAATATTTGTAGAAGTGCTCCACGGATTTCACGACAGCCAAAAGTTCTTTTCTGGTGACGTAAAAATTCCTCTCTGGTTTTGACAAGGTCTTACTAAAATAGGCAATAACCTTCTCTTGTCCTTCTTGTATCTGGGAGAGAACGCCACCAATTCCAACGTTGCTGGCATCTGTATCTAGAACAAATTCTCCTTCTGGTAAAGGATGACTTAGGACAGGTGCGCTTGTCAAGGAATATTTAAGTTGTTTGAACGCAGCTTGACAGTCCATCTCCCAGATAAATTTTCTGCCTTCTTCAGTATGCCTTGTCAATGGCTTCGCTATGTTGGCAAATCCATGTACATAACGTCGGTAGTATGTACAGAGACCATGGAAACTTCTCAATTCATGTTTATCCCTCGGTACTGGCCAATCACTCACAGCTCTTATTTTCTCCGGGTCAATTGCAATACCCTTACCAGAAACTACATGTCCAAGATAATGCACTTCTTTTTGAAATAAGTGACACTTCTTTGGAGTTTCAGGTTAGCCTTCCTCAATCTTTGGAAAACCTCTTCCAAGTTCTTCATGTGGTCCTCGAACGTTTTTCCTACCACAATAATATCGTCGAGGTAAACCAAACATGTTTTCCACGACAGTCCAGCCAACACGGTTTCCATAAGCCGTTCAAACGTTGCAGGAGCATTGCAGAGCCCAAATGGCATAACAGTAAATTGCCAAAGGCCGGTACCGATGGTAAATGCCGTTTTTTCTTTGTCTCTTGGGTCTAAATCCACTTGCCAGTATCCGCTCTTTAGATCAAGAGTAGAGAAGATCTTTGATCCTGCCAATGTGTCCAATGTTTCGTCTATTCGGGGTAGCGGGTAGCTATCCTTCTTCGTCACGTTGTTAAGTTGACGATAATCGACGCAAAATCTTGTAGAGCCATCCTTCTTCTTCACTAGCACCACTGGTGAAGCCCATGGACTGCTTGAAGGTTCAATCACACCTTCCATTCTCATGTCCTCTATAATTTCTTCCGCTTCTTCCCGCTTAGCCAGTGGCGGTCTTCTTGCTGTTTGGCGGATGGGTCTTGCGTCTCCGGTGTCTATTTTATGATAGACTACATTGGTTCTTTGTCCTTCTTGTCAAATTGGAACACATCTTGAAATGTTCCAATTAAGTTCTTAGCCTTGGTTTTCTGGTCGGCAGTCAAGTCCTGAAACGATGATGACAGCTCCTTGATTAGAATATCTGGAACTTAACAGGAAGTGTTGTCTTTGGCCTTTACAGTTCGAATAATCGATGATACCGTTGAGCATTCTCCTACTACGGTCCCTTTCTTCAGTATAACAGGATAAAAATTTATGTTCATTACTCGAACTGGGATTATCTTGTCAGTTTTGAGCAAGGCTTTCCCAATTACAACTCCAGTCCCAGTTTTAGCATCATCATTTTTCGGCTGGAGCATGACAATGTTTCCCTCACAGAAGCTACCCTCCATCTGTGCTTCCACGATTGATTCACTCCGTTCTGGGAGGGTTACATCTTCCGTTATTAATACTCGCATGGCATTGTCGTCTCGTGGATTTAATACCAGTTCTTCATCATTGACCATCATCACTCCATTCTTCAGGTTAAGTTTAAATCCATGCTTTTTCATTATGTCCATACCCAAAATGAATTCATCTTCCACGTCAGCTACCAGCACACGATGTTTAATGCAAGTTTTTCCAACAGTGATGGTCAAATCTATTTCTCCAGAAGCGGTAGCTTGTTCTCCGGTGGCTGTGCATATCTGCTTCGACATAGAAATCCTCGGCGTCGCCGGTACAGGAGTCGCCGACACCGTAACGCAACAGAGTGTGGCGAGTCATTCGGGTCAAGGGTCAACACTTTCGTAAATCGGTCATCACAATGACGCTCGCGGACGGGAAGGCTAGACCGACCAATATTCTGTCAATAAAGATCGAGGTGCTGTTGAAAGCACGTGTCATAAAGACGACGCTCGTCATGCTGCCGGAAGCACGTGACAACCGGACGCTTCCCGGCATCGACTTCCTTGGCGATCCGGGCATCACCATCAATATAGTGCATCGAACATGGAGTTTTGACGACAAACCCAACGAGATGTACCCACAATAAATGGAAGGTGAGTCGGAAAAAGAAGTCATAAGCTTTGCTTCGGCCGAGTACTTGCGTCCAGAAGAAGGTACGTCGCTTTTTGAAGCGAGACGCCGACTGAACCCTTTTTTGCAGGAAAGCGGCGACACTTTCAGAGCAGGGAGAGGGTCGGCGCCATATGCAGAACACCGCATTGACACCGGCGGCCACGCCCTTGTTTCCATCGCGACATACAGGATGTCTCTGGAAAAACAGGACGTCCTGCAGCAAAAAGTACAGAAGATTCTGACCGACGGATTAATTGAGGAATGTGAAACTGCGTGGGCCTCGCCGGTGGTCCCCGTCCCCAAGAAGGATGGTAGTACGCGGGTCTGCATTGACTACCGGCAGATGAATGCGATCACTGTCAGCGAACGTTCCCCTCTACTCCGACTGAAAAATTAAAGGTAACAACTTGAAAAATTTTGTAAATACAATAGAATTAAATCTAAATTGTTTAAAATCATTAAATATTGACACGAGCTCATGAGCTACAATTTTATTGCCTTTGTTTATATCAAAATTAAAATCATCTTTAGAGCATGAATGGAATATTCAAATTAGTTCTAAAATGAACCGTGATGAAATTCCCACAATTAATCAGTTTTTAAATTTTTATCAGAACGATCTGATGCATTTGTCGATAGCGTATCAAATAAAAATCAAAAATCTATACCGTTCGGTAATATTCAAACGACAATAGCTGTAAATAATTTTAATCAATGTCCTTTCTGTAAATTTAATCACGCATTATATCAATGTAAAAAGATCTTTAGTAAATAAATTGAGATTAATCAAACATAAAAATCATTTTCCAGTCACGGGTTTAAATCAGAGTTTATTAATCTTAATTCTTGTGTAACAGCGAATCTTAAGTCAATGAATATGAACCACGAATTTTCATTATCCTTCATTGTAACTCCAAGTACTACCGCTGTACTGCCGCATGTTTCTTCTAAGAAAACGAATTCAAATAATGTGAAGTTAGCAGATAATGAGTTTAACATATCGCGAGGAATTGATTTGTTAATCACTGCAACTGAAACTTAGAAGTTAGTACTTTTCGAAACTGTTCCATTTAATGATAATTATACTTTATTAAAACCAAATTAGGTTGGGTTGTTATCAGTGATGCATCTTTAAACGAACCATCGAGTCAACTTGCATTAACTACAATTTCATTAAATGATAAGTAAGAACGTTTTTGGAGCTTAGAAAATTTTAGTGAAAAAATAGTTCGTTACACAGAAGATGAACTAAAATGCGAAGAAATATTTACAAAAACAAAATTTCGTGATGAGAGCGGGCGATTCGTAGTATCAATCCCGTTACGCGAAAATTTTAGTTTAGGAAATTCACGAATCCAAGCATGTAATCGTTTTATGTCATTAGAGCGCAAGTTACAAAAAAATTCATAGATAAAGGAAATGTATAAGTCTTTCATGAAAGAATATAAGGAATTGGGACATATGACCAAAGTTGAATCAAATATTAAAAGTACAAATCAGAATTTTCTTACTCCTCACCAAGTAATTCGTGAAGACAGTGATACTACAAAGTTGCGAGTAAGTGTTTTTTCTTATAAAACAGACAATGGTCAGTCGCTTAATAGTATTTAGAAAATATTTATTTATTGTAATGGCGGATATCAAGCAAATGTATCGGAAAATAAAAATTAATAAAAATAAAAGAAATTTACAACAAATTATGTGGCGATATGATCAGAAAGATGAATTAAATGTATACCAATTAAATACAGTAACGTATGGTACAGCATCAGCCGCCATATTTAGCGATTAGGTGTCTATTTGAACTAGCAAATCAGAACAATAAATAATATCCTTTAGAGTTATCCATCATAAAAAAATATTTCTATTTCTGCTAACAGAAGCAGATAGTTTAGTTCAAACGAAATTATTCATATAAATCATGATTGTTTAACAAAAATGTTAGGTATTATCTATACGCCCGATACAGATGCATTTGCTTATAAATTTAATAAATCGAAAAAACTTACAACATTAACAAAAAGGACAATTTTAAGTGCTACCGCTGAAACTTTTAATCCGATTGGTATACTTACACCGTTAACAATTATCCCCAGAATTTTAATTCAAAAATTATGGCAGTTACAACTTGATTGGGATCAAGAAAGTCCTCAAGACAGGAGATACGTGGAATAATTACTAAGAAAATTTACATGCAGTCAATGAAATAAATATTCCGCGTCAAATAATTAACGCAAATGGTTCTGATTTTGAAATACACGGTTTTTCAGACGAGTCCGAAAAGGCCTACGGAGCCTGCATTTATTTAAAGAGTATTTGTAACGACGGTGTAATGATAAATTTAGTCACAGCTAAATCATGGGTACCGTCATTGAAGCAAGTTTCACTACCGCGATTAGAACCATGTGCAGCTTTTTTACTCGCAGAACTAATTAGTCGTGTACTAAAAATATTTAATTTAATAAATTTATTTGTGGACGGACAGTACCATAACCTTAGCTTGTATAAATGGACATCCGTCAAAATGGCATACATTTGTGGCAAATCGTGTTTCAAAAATTCAACTGCTTACACGTAAAAATCAGTTTTTTTGACGTGGTAGAGCGAAGAGTTAGTGTAGTGGCTAAATAGTTTTGTCAATCTTTAAGGAGCAAAATTAAACAAAAATAAGTGATTCTTGTATTTTCGCAGTGGTTACAAGTTGTGGATGTTGTGATATTGTGGAGGCAAGGTTCTTAGAAACGATAAACAGGATATTTAGATAAAAGTAAGTGCATACAACTTATAGGTTATCTAGGTGTCATATTACATGTCATATCAAATCCTAGCAAAGCAGCGACCGGGTAGCGACATCTAGCGTCTAATAGTAACATCTAGCCAGCGGTTTTTACAGGTGACTGTTTGAATTAAGTAGGACAGTCACAATAACTGAATTACCGACGCTAAGCTACTACTTAGAACGCACAGATAGAGCTAGTAGCACAACATGGAAAGAAAAATATTAGAAGCGATAGCAGATTTAAAAACTGACATAGCAATTATAAAAAAGACAATGCAAGACAGGATTACATTAATAGCAGACGCCCTTGATGATCATAAGAAAATATTAATCGACCACGAAGAACGTTGGGCAGATCTAGAGCGCAGTAAAAGACAAAAAAATATTGTTATATTCGGATTATTGGAAAGAGAGACAAGTAGACATGAACTCGAGAAGGAATGCCTAGACTTAATTACCGAAAAATTAAAAGTAGATATATCCATCTTTGAGATAGATAATATATATATAGAATTGGAGTTAAAAAGGATTGTAAAAATAGACTAGTTTTAATAAGATTAGAGGAATATCTTTCACAGTACCAGATAGAATAGAATCTGAACACCAGCCACTTGTTATAGAATTAGAAAACCTTAGTGAAAAAACAAAAACAGAAGAAAAAATAAGAATATATTGGTCTGAAGAAGGCAAGAAAAAGTATCAAGAAAAATTAAAAGAAAAAATATTTCAAGAAGACGACTGTAACAAAGCTCTAGACGAACTGATAGAAAATATATACAGCTCATTAACAAAGAAAATTTAGAAGAAAAAAGATAATATAAGAAAAAGTAATTGGTGGGACTGACGGAACAAGATATACAAGCTCAGATAAGAAGAGAAAAGACATATAAATCAACTTATAATCCAGGATATAAATACTTATTGACTATAAGCAAACCTCTATACTTGACAACAGAAAACAAAAATATAAAAAATAATCGCAAGATTTAGAACGGGAAATGAAGAAAAAAGGAATAAATACTGGATAGGAGACGAAGACAGACAATGCTGAATATTTTGGAGAGACTTTGAGACAATAAATCACTTAAGAAGAGACTGCAGCGAAAACCTGAGAAATGACAAATCTACACAACAGATACTAGGTACACGACGAAAACCCAGACACAGATTGGATGAAGAAAGTATATAAGTAGATTAAATAGTAATTTATAATAATGTAAATACCACATGAAATGTAAAATATAGATAATGTAGAAATTTGAACACCGAAAGGTAACAAATAAAATATTTACTACTACTACACGTAAAAATCAGTGGCAACATGTAAGATCTCATCATCTGTATCATCATCAAAAGAACTAAACAAATGTAATCTAAGGTGGAAAGGACCTTCGTGGTTGAGGGATGAAATTTCATTTCAACCTTTTAATGAGATGGAAATATCAGATATCTTATTATAAATAAAAAATTTGACATTGTTTCAAAATTTTCAAGCCTCACTAAATTAATTAACGTCATAGCCTATGTGCGAAGATTTATACATAACACTAGAAATTCAAACAGATTAAAGGGCTGTTTAGAAATAACGGAGAAAAATGATTCACTACATAATATTATTAAAATAGTGCAACAACAATAGTTTTCAAGCGAAATAAATGATTTAAAGAAAAATTCAACAATTGAAAGCTATATTATCTCTCAATCCATTTTTAGATGATTACGGTATATTAAAAGTTGGTGGCCGATTACGAAACTCCAATTTTCAGTTTGATGTTAAGCTTCAAATAATTTTGCCACAAAATCATGCACTTACCAATTTAATAGTACTTTATGAGCACGCGGTTAATATACATTGTGAGCAATTACATTTATTAAATATTTTAAGGCAAAAGTTTTGGCCAATACAAGGTAAATATTTAGTAAAACAAATTGTACATAAATGTGTAATATGTTTCAAATCAAAACCAAGCAGTTGTTTTAAACTGATGGGCGATTTGCCGGCATGAAGAGTACAACCAGCACCAGTATTCTTTAATTCTGGGGTAGATTACGGAGGAGTTTTATACGCGAGATAGACGAGCAAGAGGGTATAAAAAATACAAAAGTTATGGTTGCCTATTTGTCTGTTTAGTGACAAAAGCCATTCACTTGAAATGGTGAGCGACTTAAGTACGGAGGCCTTTTTAGCTTCCCTTAGGCGATTCATCGCGCGAAGAGGAGTTCCAAATAGCATAATGTCCGACAACGGAACTAATTTTGTAGGAGCTAACAATGAATTGAAAGCGTGATATCAATTAATGAACGAGCAATCAGATGTTATAATGAAGCAGAACTGCTAGCATGTATAATTTTATTATTAATAATATTAGGAATAATCTTTATTAAGATAAAATAAGTGAATAATTATTTTATTTGTATCTGTTTTCATTTTTAAACTAGTCAAGCAAACAAACAAATTCTAGAAGATTCCACGATCACGCGTCTGGATCGTGGTGGTGAGGGAAGTCACTACCCCCGAAACACCCTAGTTCTGAAGGAGTGAAGAGGAATATTTTTGTATATAACCCGAGTTCAAAGCTGTACTCGGGGAATCTGATCCAGGACTCCACGTATGCTTGGCTTGTCCGAGGTATGTTTTCCTGGGCTCCTGGACTCCACTTCTCTATCTCCGTATTCCTCCCCACTATGACCGTCAATATGGCGCTCGAGGCTGATGTCTGGCGTATAGAAACAACCTAGTGCACCCTATGAACCCGCTGTCGTGGCGCTCGAGGCCGATGTCTGGCAGCCACGAAAGCTATTGCTCCCCACTATGACCGTCAATATGGCGCTCGAGGCTGATGTCTGGCATATAGAGACGACCTAGTGCACCCTATGAACCCGCTGTCGTGGCGCTCGAGGCAGATGTCTGGCGGCTACGAGAGTTTACCCACACTCATTGTCACCTTACCGAGAGATTACTTTGTCCTAGCTAACTAGTGACTGAATAACTCGTAATCCGATCACTGAAAATCCTATTAGATTGTCATTCACTACCGTTCTATTCATCTGAATTATATACTTATTTAATATCTGTCTGTACAGGATCACATTCGTACCTTCGAAACTTGGCCGAGCTTAGAACAGCGGTGATTTGTAAATTAAATCATGTAAGATAGAGTAATTACTGTTTTATGGTTGTCTCAATAATATCATGTTGTTACTAAATATGACAGATTTATTATTGGTTGCCTAACAATTGTAAATTACGAGACTTTGTGCTCTGCACAAACTCTCAGGCTCAAGAATGTGTAACAAGTCTAAGTCAGCACATTCTAGTGGCACCAATTAAGTTAGTAGGAAATGGATGTAATACATAAATAATGTTGTGTAAAGGTAAAACTAATATTTGCTGACTTAGTACTTGTTGTTCATAGTATATATAGAGTAAGGTAATGGTTGTAAAAAGGAAAGAGAAGTGAAAGAGAGAAGCCAGAAGTAGAGTGGTATATTCAGTGGTAGACGGCGGTGGTGGACAGAAGTGTCAATGGAGACCAAACCAATTGCAAACCATTATTTATTATATTATTTATATTTTTATACAAATGTGAGTATGCTATTTAATTCAATGTCCATCTCCTAATACTTGCTCCGTATCCGGTCTGACAAAAAACCCATTTATATATATTTTGTAATACCTATCCTTTCGAGGAGAGGGTCACAAACTGGTAGCAGAGGTCCTGTAAGATTGTTACAAGTTGGTAGTAATGAAAGTTATTGAAAGGACGTGCTACAGTTTGATGGAACCATGCTCCTGCGAAAGAGGTGTTACAAATTGGTGGCAGCGGTTCGGGAATTCTTGTCAGATTAGAGTAACCTTTCGGGGTTCACTCGCGGAATGACAAGTATTAAGAGTTGTTGATTTACATCAAAATTTTAAAAAATTCTGTAACGGAAAAATTAAAAAGAAAACGTAATCTAAAAGTTGGAGATTCGGTATTTATTAAAAATTTAGTTCAATACGGCTCAAGAATGTGCCGTATCAGCACGAACGAACGTTCACTTGGGTATAAATAAACAATACCTACACAACCGTGGTGCGGCACCGGCACCACGAGGAGCGTGTGACCACTCAGTGGTAATCGCTTTAGACTCGCCAGCTCAGCTGGGATTCTACCCCAAAACAACGGACCTCAAGCAATGCCGAGCGCCCCCAGAAACAAAAGATATCAGAGCAACGGCATGCCGACTCACACCCTTACAATTGTCAATGACTCCCAATATCAGTTTGGTCGCAATAACTCAATTTTACCATAAATGGTTATAATAATTTATTGAGACAACTCTTTATGAATTGAATGTAATATTTTTATATTAATTTTAAATGTTCAAAATTGTCTCTCTACCTGAGGTTTTGGCTGTGGTTTCCCTCAGGTTATTAAGGTGAATACCGGAGAGCATAATTTTCCACAGCACTTTACAAATTTCTTAATTATAAATAAATGCACAAGATAGATATTTTGTCTGTCTTTTGGAGTGAATACCATTCTTTTATTGTATCAAAAACCTGTCCAAATTCCTCCACTTTTAACAGCTATGCTCTGTATTACGACGATGAAGGGTTACTTATTTAAATAAACACAACGTAGGGTAAGTTAAACCTTCCACGAGACGATCTTTGGCTAAAATATAACTGTATGTACGGAGGAGGTGGGTACGTACTGTTACAAAAACGAACACACTATCAAATGAAAGCAAATCTATTTCATGTCGGTTTATACCAGCTAGATCTCCTCAATTTAGGGGTATCTGGGAATCGAACGTCAAATCAGTAAAAACTCATTTACGAAAGGTGATAGGCGACCAAATTCTCACTTTTGAAGCAATTGAAGCAATTACCTGGACCCAACCTCATGGACGTCTCAGACAATCGTCTACGCATTTATCAACGCATGTAACAACGGTCACAGTCACTGTTACAATTGGCGCAGTCGGTAGGATCGTAAAAGGTTTTTACTATTAAAAGATCAGGCTTGATTATTGACGAGATATTATGCCCGAAATTACAATTGTGTCAACGACAGCTACGCTTACGACAATGACAACCATGACTACTACAACGACAACTACAATGTACGCACCTATATCATCCAAAGTTCCCATTTCTATAAACCCACAGTACGTAATATCACCCGCACATTTATTAAGTTATGCTCCAAATGCACCCACATCACACTATACTCAGTTTTCCTACCATTTACCAAATTTGATACCAACATATTTTCAAAAACCTCCTGTAACTCGTCCGGTCGTTCACATTCCCCTCCAGAACATGCCATGTTCAGCAACCCAAATTCCATGTCCGCATTGAAGT
Source organism: Stenolophus ochropezus (assembly GCA_035578165.1). Classification (NCBI taxonomy): domain Eukaryota; kingdom Metazoa; phylum Arthropoda; class Insecta; order Coleoptera; family Carabidae; genus Stenolophus; species Stenolophus ochropezus. The sequence continues at coordinate 14,225,587 of JAQOWZ010000020.1, forward strand.
CAATAGAGACATAATCGGGAGGCCAAGTTCTACAACCGTTTTTGAATAACGTAACAACTGCGATTAAATTAAAATTGCGAGAAGAAGCGAGGTCGTATTTCTATTCCTTGCCGCCAGACGAGAGACCAAAGACTACAATAGAAATGCAGGAATGGCTTCTAAATTTGTTTGCTAAAAAATTAGATGTAGTTACAGCAGAACGTGAATATATCAAAAAAATTATAAAACGTGATGAAAGCTTACAAAAATTTGCATTAAGATTGAAAATAACGGGGGCAAACGTTTTTCCATTGGTGGATGATAATGAAATGCAAAGATTCAGGGCTAAAGTAAAACGAGAGTGTTGACGACGCAGACGCAATTTAAAATTAAATAGAGTTGTGAAATAAAGTCGAAGAAGTTGGCGTCCAATACATTAAAAAACTAACAAGAAAAAATAAATAATTTGTCAAGAAATAATAAACAAAGCAATAAAAATATATAAAAAATAGAGGTACATATTATACTTTGGAAGGATAGACCAATTGTAAGAAACTAACCGCTATGCAAAATTATATTATTGTCCTAACACTATTGTAATACGTTTATTGATATTTGTAGCGAATCAAAGATTCCAATAAAATTAAAAATAAATAAGGAAGTAAGAAAAGCTTACATTTGTTTGGTCTGTTTCTCAACACTACAAATATAATTGAATATATAAGATGAGTGTAAAACAACCAGGCAATAAAAATTCGCACAGATCAAATTGTCTATTATGTAATCAGATAGACAATTTGCATATGGTACAATGCGATATTTGCGATGCATGGTTTCATTTTATATACGTAAAATGTAAAATTCAAATAAGAACATTGAAAACTGTCTTCTATGTTCATTTTCAATTACTGACGATATTATACAGTGTATAAGCTGCAAATTATATTTTCATTTCCCATGTTTTGGTGCTTCAATGATAATGCAACAGGAAACAGAGAAAATCGTGACAAAGCATTTGGAACGTCAAAAAAAATCAAGTAGACGAATCAAATTGGAGCTAGAACGCCTCGAAGAACAACGACGTATGCAAGAGGAACCTCTTAAACAACAACAATGTATTCAAGAAGAATACTTAGCAAAAAAATATAAAATTTTGATGGATTTAAGTGAAAATAAAAGCGAAGCTAGTATCATTGATAACGAAAAGCGCTCGTCGTCAGAAAAACATCGTCAAGAAGATACTCAAAAGTGGGTTAATAATTTTATTTCATTTAACCAACCTAAATTTTTTTAATTAAAAAATTCCTCAAAAACTGATAAGACTAATGAATTAATGGCTACTTTGGACAGAAACGTACCTCAAAAACAAATTTTCGAACCCAACAAAATCGCAGCAACATTTACCACGTTTCACTGCAGTTGAGTGGTATAATTATAACGTAATACGACAGAGCCACCAACTTATGTAACACGAAAGCAGCGTTAGAAATCGAGCTCGAAAATATAAAGAAAGACCTAATGCACAATGGATACCCAAAAAAAAAAACTAATAGAAACTACAATAAGTAAGCGAAAATCAAAACAAAACCAGAATAGGAAAGAACCAGCGGAAACCCAAAGCAAATCTTAAGGATATCATACATCCAAGGGACTTCAGAAGAAATAAGTAGAATAGCCAGAAATATTAATATTAAAACTGTTTTTCAGTCAAACACTACACTACGCAGCATACTTACGTGAACGAAACCAGACCAGCACGATTCCAAAAATTGCATCTATCAGATCCCATGCGAGTTTGGTGCATCATACATAGAAGAAACAAAGTGACCTTTGGAAATTAGAGTCAAAGAACATAGAAAAAACACTACAATTAGAGAAATGGAGAAATCGAGACTAGCTCAACATGCCTGGACAGAACATCATCAAATCCAATGAAATAATGCCAAGATATTAGATAAAGAAGAACACTGGAGGAAACACAAATTCAAAGAAGCAGTCTACATTACAAATAATAAAAGGATTTCCAGCCAACCAAGTGTGAAGCTCAGGAATGTCTGGAGACCAATCATAGCACACCTAGCAAAAATTAAGGACCATGAAGCGGAAAATTAGTATATAAATCAGAAATTGTACCTCTGTAATTAGTATACACTTGATAAGGGCTGAAGATAACTATCATAAAGGTCGTGTATTTTTACGTTAATAAAGACAATGTTAGTTCGAAACAAACTTTTTAACATGAATCATCCATTATCTACAAATTTTCAAAGATACTGAGGAATATGTTAAATGGAAGTGGAAAAAGTGGTAAATTCACGACCATAAACCTATGTACCATTAAACGAAGAAAATTAATAGGCTCTTACTCCAAACCACTTCTTATTGAGATCGTAAAATAGTAAAAATCCTTTCGGAAAAATACAAATAGAAGATGGAACAAATTTAAGAAAAAATTGGACGATATCCCAACAGTATGCAAATCAGTTTTGAAAAAGATTTATTAAAGAGTATTTAGCTATTATCACCCGGCGTACGAAGAGGTATAATAACACCGAATCGTTAGCTGAACGTGATGTAGTTATTATAGTTGATGAAACATGAAACTAATCCAAGAAATTTATGGCTGAAGGGAAAAATCATCAAACTAAAGCAGAGTAACGATAACAAAATTCTAAGAGCAAGCTGGATGTAAAGAAAAGTTGTAGTAATTTTAAACCTAAAGATTTAAAATTATCAGGAGGGAGTGTTGACAACGCAGACGCTATTTAACTTTCACGCGGTCGCGCGGCGTGGAATCGACCGCACTCGACATATTTTTGCTCCTAAAATAATAATTTCTTATCGTATACACTTCTCACTTTAAGTAGCCTGTCATTGTGTTGTTCTGCACAAAGTAAATAGTTTACCTCAACCCTCCGCCCCCCTTGGAGCACACAGATTGCATTTGTTTTAGTCGCGACGCAGTAGTCGAAAGCACGCCACGCGCTTTTCGTCGAAAAGGTTACGCGCGACGCTCTGTGCAAGATTAATTTTTTTGAATATCTACTAATACTGTGTATTCAATCTTGTGGTAGCGTTTTTTTGCATTAAAATGGCTATACGGACAGTTAAATAATAGTGAAATATTTGTGCAAATACAACAAGAAGACGAAGAGAGTAAATCAGAGCTTAGTGACCAAGGTTCGGAAGTTTCTGTTCACCTTCCTATTCCTGAGGAAACGCAATCGTCTCAATCGTGCAATTCGGACTCAGATGAGGATGATAAGCCTCTCTGTTATAAGTACATATTTTACGGGTCGTGATAAGATAACAAAGTGGCAGAAATCTAACAATAACAGAGTGAGACGTCAAGTCCAAAATATTCTCACGGAAGATTCGGGTACTCGTAGAAATGGCGTAAGGGTGACACCGTTCGTGCAAGCCTGGAATTTATTCATTAGTGAGGGTATTATTGAAAAAATTGTTTTACACACCAATGAATTTAAACAAAAAAGGCGCCATCGTATGACAAACCCCGTGACTGCAAACCAACTGATGTTGTAGAAATTCGGGCAGTGTTTGGATTACTGTATATCGCAGGGACCTTGCGAATGTCACTCGCGAATTTAGAGGATGTATATGCAACTGATGGCACAGGTGTACCTATTTTTCCAACTACGATATAACTGAAAAGAATAAAATTCCTACTCAATTCAGTGCGGTTTGATGATGCAACCACACGAGCATCTCGTCGTTCTGTGGATAAAGCTGCACCAATAAGAGATATTTTGGAAAAGTTTACACATAACTGCCTCTTACCTTATTCTGTGGGACAGGACGTAGTTATTGATGAGATGATGGTAGCTTTTCGAGGAAAATGTCCCTTCAGACAGTACATGAAATCTAAACCTGATAAATACGGAATAAAATTATATCCGCTCGTAGACGCTGCAACGTTTTATGTCCTCAATATTGAGCTTTATGCAGGCAAGCAGCCCGAAGGCCCGTATCAGTTGAGCAATTCTTCAGCAGATGTGGTGAAGAGGCTAATCACACCAATATCTGGGGCAGGACGAAACCTAACAATCGACAACTGGTACACCAGTGTTCCTTTGGTGGACGATTTAGCCAAAAATCATAAGATTTCCGTTGTGGGCACTATGCGCAAAAACAAGAAAGAAATACCCCCTTGTTTTATAAATAAAAACAGACCTGAATATTCAAGTCAATTTGGATTTTCTGATAGAGCTACGCTGGTGTCTTACGTGCCCAAAAAAAAGTACGAATGAAAAGCGTAAGCCATGCATCGTAACTTTTTACAATAAAACAAAAGGCGGTGTTGATGAAGTGGATAAAAAAGTGAAAATGTATTCGACATCAAGGAAAAATAATAGATAGCCGTTGACACTCTTCTTTCGCCCTTTGGATATTGCAGGGATTAATGCCATGGTAATATTGAGGGCAAATAATGTGATTATACAAAAGAGGTGAAAGTATTTACGCGAATTAGGCATTGAGCTGACAAAAGAGTACCTTCAAAGAAGATCTACGATGGTGAATCTTCCAAGAAAACTCAAAAGGAACATAAGAGAGCATTTGAATATGAGTGTTGAAGTTGGTGGTAATCTGGTATTACCGGAAGATGTTACTGAACCCAGCACATCCAGAGGAAGCTGCAAAATATGTCCAGCAAAAAAAAGGAGGCAATCGAAAACACATTGCACATCATGCAAAAGAAATATTTGCAGGACCCACACCATATTCATTTGTAATGAATGTTATCTTGGAGAAGAAACAGATTCAGAAGAAATCTAGATCTAAGACTATAATTTTTAATCTCATGAAGTAGATTGATTTTTTTATTTTAATTTTAGAAACTTAGGCATGGACTCTTGATGCTCTGCCTAACCCGTAAGGGAAACAGGCGTAATTGATATGAATAAAGTTAGTTAGAGGTATATAAGAAGACTTTTCGTTGCCAAACTACTTTTCATGCAAAGAGAATTTGATTTATGTTATTTGAATGTATAGTTTTGTTTTAATTTCTTTAAGTTTTAATTTTGTTTTAGTTTCTGAATTCAAGTTCACTTTTGTTTAACAAAATGTATCCTAACAGAAAGATAATTATATTTGTGCTACAAAAGTAAATGATTTTTAATAAATTAATCTTTATATCTCTGAAATATTTCATAGGTCTCTTGGGTTACGCGCGACCGCTTTTGTTACAAATGACCGCGCGCCCGCTTGAAGTTTAAAATAAAATAAATCACACTAAAAAACAAACAAGAAAAAATAAATAATTTGTCAAGAAATAATAAATAAAGAAATATATACATATAAAAATAGAGGTACATATTAAACTTTGGAAGGATAGATTAATTGTAAGAAACTAACCACTATGCAAAATTATATTAGTGTACTAACACTATTATAATACGTTTATAGATATTTGAAGCTTACATTTATTTGATCTGTTCGAAAATATATTCAACATTTCTCAACAGAGGTACTTTGCTAATTAAACAATTTTTGGACAGGTTAGAAACCAGACTAGCTAACGAAATTTGTTGGATAAAACAGTTTAAAACTATAGAAAAAGCTTTACCTTATGCTCAACATTGCGAGGAAGTACTAAATAGGCTTTATAAAGAAACCAAGGCTGACTCCCAGAAATTAAACGTTAGAGTGATGACGGTTGAAAAATCACCTAAGCCGACAACAACAAAGACTCAGGTGACAAATAACGCGCTAACATCCAGAAACGTACAACTCAATTGTCTTGCATGTGGGTATTGTCCAAATTCATAAATACTCATAATGTCTGAATTCCTGGATGAACACTAAAAGTATTGCTGATTCTAATATTGATACATATTGTAACAAGACGGAAAATACGGCCCTGGTTTTGTAGACTGCATTTCTTCTGTGAACTATGATTCTTTTATCGGCATATAGATGTTGACATTTTTGGTAATAAAAATTAGAAATTATGGGGCCATATACCGAAAAGATCATATTTCACAGACAACATTTTTGAATTTACAGACAGTCTTAGATAGAGTTAGTTGTAGATCGGACGCAGACAAAATGTAGTCCGTTTAGTTTAATTTGTTTAATTTTAAATTAGTGTAGTTAAGTTTTGGTTTATTAAATAATAAATATGTAAATAAAAATATAGTTTAAGTTAAGTAAAATGAAAGTGAATATGTGCTCCCGTGTTTCCCACCAACGTGTTATGTAAAGAATCATCGTAAGTCATCATCATCGCATTTTTGTTATCCCCTCCGTGTTACAATATTGAAATACATTATTTTACATGTAAACATCAACTTTATTAAGAGTTTAATTTATTTTATAACTTATGTTATGCAAATAAAGGAAATTAAAAATGTAATAGAAAATAGTCATAATGTTATTTATTATCCATTTTTATTGAACTTATTTTTTTTTTAATTAAAATTTTTATAATTACGCTAGTCCTATCTGCTGTCACCACCTATTTACAAACTTATGCTATTGCCATCTATTGTCATTCTCTAACATAAATCATATGCTCAAACACTCTCTTATATTTACGAATATTAATAATTTAGTTCGTTATAGAAAATATCCCAGCGTTCGTATAAATAAATAAAGCAACGCGAAATATAAAGTACATTAAAAAATTTAAGAGCAAGATTTGTTGCAAAATAAGACAAGAATTCTTGTTCTTGCTGAACTTATTTCTTGTCTTGTCTTGGTTTTTCAATAATGAGTCTTGTCTTGTCTTGTTTTTAAGCAAGACGCAAGACAAGAACAAGACAAGACCAGAAATTTCGTGAAACCCTAAACTAAGCTCATTATATTACAAATTAGAAATTCGGATTATAACTTCCTTATTGATTCAGGCGCTGCTGTATCATTAATTAAACGTTGTGTTGTAGAAAACTTAAATTTGTCGATTTTTGATTCGGAAAATTGTTTAGTAGATGTTTCTGGCAATAGTTTACCGAATGACGGTGCTGTCATTATTAGCTTAAATATTGGTTCCAAAAAAATTAAAAGAAGACGGTTCTCAAATTCAGGAACTGTACTTGGATCATTGCTGTGGACACATATCCAAGTCCCTAAACGTATCGATTTCCATCGACAAGTCTTAGCGTGGGACCGTTAATTTTTTTGGAATCGCACACTTAAAATAATATCGCAACGGTCCCAATTTTAATGGCTGTGGAACTCAATAGTTCGAGCGACCGTTATCACTGTTTATGGCAACCATATGTCCAATTTCTGGAAAAACATAATTTCTGCGGTCATCTCAAGCCACCCCCTGAAACCGTGGGAATACATGTGGTAGAATTTTCTAGAACATTTTACCCCCACACATGTATATTTTTAAATTTTAATATACCCCCACGCAAGACGATGGCTAAGATGAAAGTTCGAAATTCAAAGTTTGGATAGTCTGACTTCGGTCGTGGAAGCTACAAGTAGCTTCTAATTACGTGTTCGCGTCTTTAGAATCTTTTTTTAAATTTTATTTTTATTTCATTTTTGAGAACTTAGCCATCGTAGCGGGAGGAACAATTATTTTTAATTTCTTTTATATTGTACATGTAATAATCCTTTTTATTAATTTTATTGTTGTTTTTATTAATATATTTTTTATTATTAAAATTATATTAATTATTTCTTCAATTCGCATAATTCCTCTTCCCGCTAAGTGTTACTGTAGTTGCTGTTGCTGAGAAGTCACTGCTACATAGGTAAGTAAAAAAAAACATTTTTTTTAATAAATCAAATACGTTCACACCCTCGTGTTATATTTAGCGCAATCGGAATCGGATATTCGAATAAAGAATCTGTAGATTTGGTTTATTTAACTTTCTTTTTTTTTTGCTTGTTGAATTAAATTTCAACAATTTTTTTAAAAATGGTTTATCCCCCAACTACGCCAGTAACTACAACTGCATCTATACCTATAGTTACGCAAGCATTAACCGTTGCTAATATTAGGACACTTACTAACACGTCCTACACGATACCGATTACATATCCCGTAACATACCTGTTAAGTTATCCCTTAGCAACCGCATATTCACTAACAATTATGCAACCTAGGTATCCACTTCTTCCTACGTCACCTTTTGCGGATTTAAATATTAATCTGCCTTAAATCCCTCAGTACGGACCTGTACCGCCTATCGGTTATGGTCAGAGTTATGTGCCACTAGATCAACAGCCTAGCACCCCTGCTAGTGCCGTGCCGCTCGTCTCGTACGTCCCATAACACCCTGTCAATCATCGCAAGCTTCTTAGCTTTCAGCCGCACCTTCTGGACCGTCAACTAACGACATTGAACCATTTACGGGCGATACTGATCTGGAGGCATTTTTAGATTTAGTTGCAAGCATATAATGTAATTAGGCTAAAATTAAAAGGAAAGGCTAGGGATATTTTCTTTTCGATACCGTCTAGTAAAGCCCTAGACTTTACTTGTCAATATTTTACTCATATTAAGTATTATGTATTTAATTATCAATTTATGTAATTATTATCATGTACTAACCCTTAATTTTAAGCATTTATACAATGTTTTAGTATATAAGTACTATTTAGTGTATTTCGTCATATGTATTTTACTTATTAAACATTTTATTTAATTCTTATTTCGCTTATGTTTTATGAAATTCAATATATTTTCTTTGTCTTTGTATAACGTCACTTTATTTTTTACTTTGAAGAGTTATTAACCTTTATTTAAGCAAAATTTGACATTTTTATTATTATGTTGTTTTGTTAAGTTCGTGCTCTATCATGCTCTTTTCTGCAAACGTCAGTTCCGTTCTTAGTATTGTTTGTCCTAAATAAAGTTCTAGAATATTCTTTGTTCCTTTGTCTAAACTGATTAATCAGCTAAAAACCCTACTATGATTTGCATGAGTAGGAAGCCACGAAGAGCGTGCAGAAGGGAGTAGAGACACAGAAGTCTGAAGACTTAGCTGTAAAGTAGTTCGGTAGTCTCGCACAATTAAATGTAAAATAAATGTAACTACGTAATAAGTATTTTACAATAAACCTCACTGTTATTTATTAAATAATAGACTTTACTTGGTCGAACCCAACAATTTATTTCAGCTAGCCACCGAACAAGCTAGTGACGTACTAGGGCGGCAGCTGATCATTGTGGTAAGTCGCTGAGAAGAGATTTACTACAACCGGTATTAAAATTTACAAGAAACCTTGGATAAGTTGGGTAATGCAACACGTTTTACGACTCTTGACTTAAGCATGGGTTATTTATTGGCAGGTTGAAGTCGAACCGGCTGATCGCGAAAAAACGGCATTTTCGATTCCTTGGGGACATTTTAAATGTACTAGAATACCCTTCGGTCTCGCAAATAGTCCACAATGTACACAGTTCTAGCTGGGTTAACTGAATCGCATTGCTTTGTTTATCTGGACGATATCATTTGTTTTAGCAATAATTCTTATGAAAATCATGTTGGAAAACTTAAGAGATATTCTAGAATGTTTGAGATCCGCTAACTTGCCATTAAATCCAGAAAAATGTAAATTCATGACCACTGAAACTAAATATTTAGGTCATAATCAACAATTCAGGCATAAAACCGGACGCTGACAAAATTTCGGTAATTAAAAATTATCCGCTTCCCGTTACGGTTAAAAAAATTCGTTCATACATTGGCCTCGTAAGATTTTATACACGGTTTATAGATAATTTTTCGGTCATTTCGATTCCTTTAACTCGACTGACACGAAAAAACGCTAAATTTATTTGATCAGCTGACGCTCAAAATTCTTTTGAAACGTTAAGTGACTCGCTTTATAACCAATTCTAAAATTTCCAAATTTTGAAAAAACTTTTATTTTATATACAGACGCGTCAAAATTTGTAATCAGCGCAATTTAGTATCGGGAGTATGATGTTCATGAGTTACCGATAGCATACGCGAGTAGACAATTATCTGGACCTGAGACCAGATACAACACTACAGAACAGGAGTGTCTAGCTCTAGTTTGAGGTATTAAACAATTTCATTGCTACCTATATAGAAGACATTTTAAAGCGTTTGTTGATCATCAACCCCTTACTTGGGAGCGAGAAGCTCGTGAATCCAATTACGATTTTCAATTTTCATATCGTCCAGGAAAAAAGCACTTATCACCGATGCATTATCACGAATTAATCTAGTTCGAACACTTGCCGTGCAAACCCACTACGAGCCGATTATTTGGGATTGTTATTCGATTCTACAAGAACAACAAAAAGATTCAGATCTCTCACATCTAAATATCGTTGAAAAAACGACTATCACCGTGATATTGATGGACTGATTTATTATAAATCAAACAGCGATAAATACGAAGATCGGTTAGTCATACCCGCCACATTACAATCCCGAATCGTTGAAATGTACCATGCACCACCGTTATCCGGACACTGTGGTATTGATAAAACGTATGACAGATTGCGAGCAAGATTTTATTGGTCAGGCATGTATAAATCCGTAAAATTCCGCGTGCACAACGCAAAACATCGCCTCACATGCGACCCACGCCGCTCGTCAAATCTAATCCTGTCAACGGGCCATTTCAACGAATAGTGATGGATGTTGTAGGCCCTTTGGTCACCACTTATCACGGGAATCGCTTCATATTAACAATACAGGATTCATTCGCACGTTACTTGCAGGCGTTCCCATGAGTGACCATACTGCGCCGACTATAGCCGAATTAAATAAAGGTGTCATCCTGAGACATGGAGTTCCACGTCAAATCTTAACTGAACTTGGTTCGGAGTTCATGTCCAACGTAATCAAAGAAGTGTGTAGAATTTTACAGGTACAACATTTGCGTACAACTCCGTACCGTCCGCAGGCCAACGGAATGATCGAGAGAACGCATCGTACCTTGAAGGATATGATTTCTCATTACGTTAACAATAAACACAGAGATTGTGATGAGTGGTTGCCGTACGCAGTATCAACTTATTGTTCAAACCTCTCATACCTCGCTAAGTGCCAGCCCTTTCTTTTTTGTTTGGCAGAGACATTGAACTACCTTACGATGAATTTTTGAAACCATTACGTACTAAATATGATATTGACACTAATTACTTAAGCGAATTTTTACAAAGATTAAAAATTGCGCACGAAAACGCTAGGCAACATCTTAGTAAAGCAACAGACCGTATACACAAAAATTTCAACAAAAGGACGAAAGAAAAAATTTTACAGTCGGTGATACAGTTTACTTATTTAATCCTTCCGTTAAAATTGGATTAAGCTCTAAATTAGCTAAAAAAAAATGGACAGGACCCTATCGAATTATCGACATACGTGACGTGACCGCAACAGTAAAATAGAAAAAGTTCACCTTAATCGACTTAAACCGTGTTTAGATGACATTCTTGTTGAACTTAACGCTGATACTGCGAATGAATCAGAATTGTCGTACTCTGTTCCGACGTACATACCGCCACCGTAATGCAACCCCCAAACGCCGGCAGTGTTGGTCATCAGCCAACATACCACCCATGTCACATCCCTGTACAGACCTTGCATCCCCTATGCTACATCCGAACCAGCAGCTGATCTGGAGTCTGCATGTGAATCTGAAGATTTAAGTTCACGAGTCTTAACTGAGGTTCGCCACACTAGAATTTAAATTTAATGAATTGTTCTGTTTTAGATGTACGGGATAACGTCAAGGAGGAAAGATAGAATATAAGTTTGTTATCAAACCCTGTCTGGACCCAAGGAATGCAACAAAAGCGGAAAACAAAAAAATCCAGCTAGTGCAGAAACGGTTCTACGTGGAGGTGCATGTGTACACTTGCATGGTCACGGTGCAACAATTAATAACGCATTGTGGTATGCACTCACATGCAAGTATTGTGACCGGCAGGCTAAGCAAGTACGTATTCTACATAAAGCCCACAGCTTGCCGTGACGCGCACCGGTTCCAACACCTGAATCTTATCGAGTTAGGAGCGGGTATCATCTCCAACCTAGCCATGAACGGGACCACGGAGGTCTCAGCCACCATAGCAGGTAACCAGGACTCCACCGGTAAATATATGAGCGTGAAGTTCACGCAAAACTTACATGACTACAATGCGATAGCTGATGTAGAGAGCAACCGACTCTATCTTGCGCACGGGCACAGTATGTAGCTACAGTACCGGGTATTGCTTCGACGGCCTCGCTGGAGAAGTGATGTGAGAGTCTAAGCTGTACGAGGAATGCACGGCAACCGGCATCGACGTCCTCTACAAAGGAATGGTATCGATCCTTACAATGAAGGATGGAGGCTCGAAGAACAAACAAAACCTTTGTCATTGTAGATGCCTACAACACCGTCTTCGCCCTCAAACTGATAAAACCCCATGCCATCTGTCATCAGCAGACATAGCGAACAGAATAAAATCGCCTGCTGGTAATATTTGATTCATCGATTGGGTTTTACTACCATAAATCTCCAAGATTAGTACAAAACACTGACATTATGACTCAAGTGTTAAGTAAATTGCTATTCTTGGAGATTGCTGTGAAATGCCACATGGAGGAATTAATCTACGACTCCATTCAGAAAAGATGCCGCATTCGAAAGAAAATCCTACAGAATCGCCTTGCCCTTGCCCTCCAAACGCCCGATGTCGTGAGCGGCCTCGTGCGCGAATCTCTAGGTCACATCAGCAGAGTAGTCGGAGAAGTACTCTATATAGCCCACTGTAGTGCCAAGGTGGTCGAGTACGACTTCAATCAAACATATTATTAAAGATCATGGTACTCAGGTGGACTGTAGTGATAAGATACTTGTGTTGTTCCACCTCCAAACAAGTGGTTGGAGTTATATCCGGAAGTTCACTACGCAAGACCGAAACCTACTGTGTTCGACGCCAATGAAGAAGAGCATGTACTCGATTTAACCAAAATCTCACCCATCAGCTTACATGGGGTATATACGCAGCAAGAAATGGAACAATTTCAAAAAGCGTTGCTATTTCCTATGCAAAAACAATCTGTCACTAGCCTCGTAGAGTGATTGGAGGTAAAACAGATCACCAAGGCTACCATCTTCCAAACGTGTTCAATCCGGATGAATTCGCGCATATCGCGACTACATCCGCGGAACACGTATGGGGGTTCCTGTCCAAAATGGGGAATTATTTTTCGTTGATTGCGCTGCTGTATACCCTATTCTGTGTTGGTGGATACATAGGCATTGTAATTCTGAATTACTTGGCGTTGAGAAAGGCCACTAAGCTTCACCAGCGGCCAAAAATTTTCTTGTGTGGCAGCCTGCACCTTTCCCAGTATAAGACGCAGAGTTGGGTGCACAATTAGAAAATGTTTGTGTCGTGTAAGAGTGAAGTGTAGCCCCTATAGTGTCGTGAAAAAACTTATAAACTTTTACCTAGTGATGCCGCGAGACGAGACGAGACGAGAAATGATGTATTCTCGTCTCGTCTCGAAAATTCGATACGAGATAGAAGTCACTCTCGTCTCGAAAGAATTACTCTCGGACTCGTCTCGATCTCGAATCGAGAGTCTCGATCTCGATCGAGAGTCTCGAATATTATAATACCTTAGCAACGTTGGTGGTCTGCAACGGACTAGTCGATTCCAGTTCAAGTTCAGGCGTGTCAAAGCTAATAGAGAACAGTTCTACATTTAGTTTAGTAAGCTGTTGCTCTGCTTTATATTATAATATAAAATGATTAATATCGATGAAGAACCATTTTTCAGAAATGACAGCATAAAAGATAGAACATATACACCAGATGACATGGAAAGCTCGATGGAAAGTATGGACAACCAAAAAATATTGATATTTTGAAATGGTGGCAACAAAACGATAAAATATATCCCAACCTCTCTAAAATGGCAAGAGATTTGTTCAGCATTCCAGCAACTAGCGTCCCTGCCGAGAGACTTTTTTCTAAAGCCGGCCTAATTATTAGGAAAACCCATGCTTCTGCTAGGTCATTAATTTGGTTAAATTCTTGGTACACAGTAACTTATTAAAATAAAATAATGTGTCCTACATATTTCTTAAGTTAATTTTAATAGTTTTGAATTATACATTTTTTTCTGTATTTTAGGTATTTAATACATTTTTTTCAAATGTAGTACATATTAACAGTGTTTTTATTTATTACCTTTATGTAAACAAGTATGTATTTCAGCGATTATCTGTATAAAAATATTTTAATAAAATTTTTCACATATATGTAACTTGAATATTGTAGTTTATTCATAATATTTAGGTAGCAACCTACTTATTTTTTTTTTAAATCTCAATTTTTCGAGATCTCGAATTTTATTCTCGTCTAGTCTCGAAAAAATCGAGACGAGAGTAGCATAAGTCTCGTCTCGTCTCGAAAAATCGAGACGAGAATAAAGCTACTCTCGTCTCGAAAATCTCGAAATTTCGAGACGAGATCTCGTTTAAACGAGATCTCGCGGCATCACTACTTTTACCTTTCCCCCGCCAGGTTACCAATATTTTTAAAGACACTAAGAATATAATTTATAATTTAAGGGCAGTATGGACAATATATTAGTTTTATTCAATAATTGTAAGAATTGTAGAAAGTAAGAAAATTATGTTTTATTGTTCTGTAAACATAGTTACTAATAGATATCGGGACAGAGTTTGGACTTGTAGAGAGAGGCGCTAAAGAATAAATATATCATTGTCACGATACATTTATGTCTTAAGGGGAGGGTGATGTAACAAGATGGATTTTGAGTTGTTAAAGAAATTCAATTTATTAATGAATTATTCAAAATTTCCTAGCCCAGACACATAAATTTTCTGTCATAGAAATAAAAGTCATTTTCGTTATCCCAAATTATCACAACATCTCAAATATCCAACTTGTTATGTGGCAGCTGAAACTACAAACATTTGGAAATCATATCACTCGCCTATGAAAACCACATAAACAAAATTGATAAATAGGCGTGTGAACCAAATTTTAGGGCTTCATCATAGTTGTTGTCAATTTTTTTAGCAGGGCTGTAGGGTTAAAATCTCATGGCCTACGTGATGTCTAAGAAAGTTAATATGATTTCCAAAGTGTGTTTCCTACCCCCGCGACCCTCTACAGCAAATATTTAAACTCCTACCGAATCAAAGAGAGAATTCTGTCCAAATTCGATCCCGGGTTCACGTCGCGAGTCAGAGCAATAATTAATTGCATAATTTTAGATATAATTTGGACTTAGAAATTTATTGTATTGTTTAATCTTTTACTTAAATATTTTCATCCTTTTAACTTTTCTAAAACTCTACGTTATTAAATTTATATTTAATTTAAACTGCCTTTTCATTCAAAACCTTTCGGTCGTTACTCTCGTGTCGAGTGCCAGACCATCAGCTATTGCCGTCCAAATCCAAGTTAAGAGAAGCCCAGCAGTCTAAAGCGGTAAGTACCGAATTATTGGTATTCTGCTCATATTTAAGAGAACAGCAACGTCCCGACAACCCCTATCTGTCAACACAGTCTTCGTTCCTTAGCTCGTGTTACAAAATAGCGTTCGTTTTGAACATAAATTTTTAATTCATAATTACTAATATTAAAATATAAATAATTAAACTTTTTTATACTATAAAATTAAAATACTTTGAGTGCTATTCTGCTGTCAACGTTAAAACTTATAGGTTACCTTTAGCTAAAAAATCGTATTCTAGTGTCAATTTTCACCGCCGCTAACGCTAACGGTCACCTCTAAAACATAAAGGTGCCACTGGGTAACTTTAAATCGTTTTAACGTTAACAAAATGGCGGATGAACATGGAGAGTGTGCCGATATTCAAGATGTTAGAGACGTTTTGGACGTAAATAGAGGAAGAATTAGAGTTGAACGTGAAAGAATAAATCCTTTTCAACAGTTTGATGATGAAGAATTTAGACGAAGATATAGACTGAGAAAAGAAACGGTTAATTTTGTAATTGATCTTGTTAGGGAAGACCTGAAATCTATTTCTCAACAAGAAAGAAATATTAGTCCAGAACTACAAGTTTCAATAGCACTTAGATTTTATGCGAAAAGGTGCTACCAAGTTGAGCTAGGTACGTACAGTACATATTACTTAATAGAGAGAGCATAAACGATACATTATAAAACCTTGTGTTACATTTTTATAATACAATATATTATAGGAGATCTGCATGGCGTAAGTCAACCTACGGTGTCCAGGATCGTAGCTAAAGTATCACGTTCCCTCGCAGCTATTATGCACAGATTCTTGAAGTTCCCTGAATGAATGGAAGACCTGAAGACGGAATTCTATAACATTACAGGTTTTCCGAAGGTCGTTGGTTGCGTGGATTGTACCCATGTACGCATTAAAAACCCCGACAAAGAAAAACCAATGTTATACTGCAATAGAAAGGGATCACTCCCTTTACTCTCCATTATGTTTGCATGATCTTTTACAAATTCTACTATCATTATTTTCTCCTCTTCCCCAAAATTTTTCGTCCTATTTCTTTTATCTTTACTCATTTTCCCTGATTATAATAATTAAAGTACGTGGTGTGTTCAAAAAATATCGCGAATTTTTAATTTTCGCGGGTTACGTATATTCGAATTTCGATCTTTTTGTGGCTTTATGTTGGTACTCATATCTCTCACTTATGTCGACAAGCTCGGCCATTTTGAATGTTCACTTAATTGTTGACAGCTGCTTTGCTTGCACGTGTTTTGGATCGTCTTCGATTTTTACCTATTCAATAAAATGGAACAAAGAACCTGTATCAAATTTTGTGTGAAAAACGAAATTAAGTGCGCGGATGCATTCCGAATGTTGACTGTGGCATACGGAGAAGCTACCTTGGACCAAAGCAACGTTTATCGGTGGTACAAAATGTTCTCAGAAGGCCGAGAAGATGTGAACGACGAAAAGCGTGCCGGACGCCCGAGCACTTCAACAACAGACGAAAAAATTAATCAAGTGGAGAAAATGATATTGGTCAATCGTCGAATCACCGTTAGAGAAGTTGCTGAGGACCTAAACATATCGATTGGCTCGTGCCATTCGATTTTTATCAATGATTTGGGCATGAGACGGGTCGCCGCGAAATTTGTACCAAAATTGCTCAATTGCGACCAAAAACAGCATCACATGAACATTGCTAATGAGATGTTGGACTCTGTCCGCTACGACCCAAATTTGCTCCAGAGGGTCATAACTGGTGACGAATCGTGGGTTTATGGTTATGACGTGGAAACCAAAGCTCAATCATCTCAATGGAAGCTGCCGCACGAATCAAGACCGAAAAAAGCGCGCCAAGTTCGGTCGAATGTGAAAGTTTTGCTGACAGTTTTCTTCGATTGCAGGGGCGTGGTGCATCATGAGTTCTTGCCACAGGGTAGAACGGTCAATAAGGAATATTACCTGCAAGTTATGCGCAATTTGCGCGAAGCAATCCGCCAGAAACGCCCGGATTTGTGGAAGAACAAAAATTGGCTTTTGCACCACGATAACGCCCCTGCTCACACATCGTTGCTTGTGCGTGACTTTTTAGCCAAAAACAACACACTAATGATTCCGCAGCCACCGTATTCCCCAGATCTGGCCCCCTGTCACTTTTTCTTGTTCCCTAAACTGAAGAGGCCCATGAAAGGACGACGTTACGCTACGCTTGACGAGATAAAGACGGCATCGAAGGAGGAGCTGAACAAGATAAAAAAAAATGATTTTTTGAAGTGCTTTGAAGATTGGAAAAACCGTTGGCACAAGTGTATAATATCTCATGGGGATTACTTTGAAGGGGACAAAATAGATATTCATGAATAAATAAATAATTTTTGAAAAAACAAAATTCGCGATATTTTTTGAACACACCTCGTATGTATTAGGTTAAAATAAACAAATATTAATTTTAAAATTGTTTTATTCTATATTATGTAAAATTTAATAAAATACTCCTGTGTATTCACAAAGTGAATAAAATTACTGCTAATTATGATTTCAAACTTCGTACCGTTTAAGTTTTGACAGGTAATACAGTGTTGCCAAGTGTTGTTTTGCCTAAAGGTTACTGGTAGTTAGCGTAGATGATTTACTGACAGTAGAATAACATCAACTCTAAACACTAAAGGTCACCTTTAGCTAGAAACCACCTCTAGGCTATTTTAACGTTGACATCAGAATAGCACTCAACATGTTTTCTTTAAATAAAAGCAGGATGCTTAATTAGGCCTATTCATTTCATGTAAGTGAAAAGGTGTAACAGGCACTACAACGGTTAGACCGAGAAGACATCATTGAAAGAACAGGATCAACACCATGGGTGTCACTAGTAGAAATCTTACCAAAATCTCACAATCCGGAAGAAATAAGAATGTGCGTGGACATGAGAGCTTCAAACAAAGCGATTAAATGAGAACGACACATATTTCAATCTCAACATAAGCGACGATATTTTAACACAGAAGAAAAACCGGAGCTAGGCACGCCTGTCTCCGATCCAGAAAAAGAAACCACAAAGAACAATCAATCCAGAAATCCGCGTCGCGCGAGGCAGCCGCACAACACCTCCAGGACTACGTTCGCTTCTGTTGTAATTAATTGTTTGCAACTAAATTCATTGTTCAAATTGCAATAGAAGATGGAACGTAATATGGAGGTTAGAATTAAGTAAAGGTTGTAACCAATTGGAGTTAGGTTCAAGTAAGCATATTTTTGAACGATTTGGAGTACCATAAAGAGTATCAGAAATGGAGGACAACAAAAATGTTTTTTGTATATTTCTGTTCAATTTGTTGTTTTTATTTATCAAAATATTTACTGATTACTTTATAGGGAAATAGATTTTTTTATTAATTATGTAAGTACTAATTTATATTATATCACATTAAAATCTTGTTGTCTTCTACCCTTGAATGCTCTTCTTCAATATTCACATTGGAATAGATTTAAATCATCTTTAAATAAAATTAAAACTATCCTATTACAAAAAATGACAGGTTTGTGCGCATGTCGAATAAATTGCACTCACCTCGCTCGAGGTAGGTTGAAATAGTTAATTCTTGTAGAGTTAACTTCTTTCATTCATAATTTCATTTTCGAAAGTAGTCCAGCAAGATAGGTCCATGATAGCGATATTTTTTATTAGATATAAAAAGATGTGTAATAAAATAATGATTAGTTTTTTTGTAGCAATCTAACAATATTGAAAATAAAAGTTACTATTTTGAAAGTACTTGTCTTGGTATCAGGATTCAATTTTCTACTTTCAAAGAACCAAAAAAGTGTGTCCTCTGCATAGTTGCCCCAATAGTTTACAAGAAATACACAAATATATAACCAATTAGAAGAATTGCTTTGTAAAATCTACCTAAAACTACTTGAAACATAATCATTTAGATTATAACAGCAATTAATTAGAAAAACAGAAAAAATAAATGAAGAATATACAAAGAAAAATAGTACTATGTAAGAATAAACGTTTGTTATAGTTGCCATTGTCAAATATTTCTCTTTGACATTTAGCGCTTTAAGAAACATCGCCTACTAAATTTATTATTTTAAAAATTGTCTGTATAAAACAGTTCATATCGACATTTGTAAACACAAATATCAACACAAAGTTAAAATTCATATAAGTGAGTCTGGATCTTAATATTACTGCTTGGAAACGTTCTAATATGTAATTATATGTTTTTTATATGATTGTAATAAGGAGGTTAGATGCAGTGTATCCTAACCCAACGTGAGATTAGGACAGACCGTGTATTTATCCTTGTTTTTTTTGGGCGACAACTTTGCCCCAAATTACCCGAAATCGTATCTCTTATGGTTCTTGAGATCACAGTTTGAAAACGGATACCTTGTATAATCCAATATAGCCCAGACGACACAGAAAAGAAAACCGATTGTCACAATTTGTAAAACACTTGCAGAAAAATGACACAAGAAAATGTGTGGTTTAAATATGCCATTGCTAAATAGTGAAAATTTTATGTTTTGGAAAATCAAACTAAAGGCAGTAGTATACAATTTGCCTTAACCAGAAGCAACAGATGCAGATTAGGAAAAGAAAAACAACAAGGCCATGGCGTATATTATATTGAGCGTCGAGGATTTTCAATTGATACATTTTCACATTTAGAGGAAGGCATGAGACGTGCACTGCACTAACAAAAAAGTATGAACGATCAATGTTTAGCAGTAGGCTGTACCTAAGTCGTAAACTTTATGGGATAGCGGTCCCATGAGTGATCACCTCGATACAATCATGAACGTTGTAGGATTATTGCGAGGATCAGGCAGATCTCTAGCCAATAAAGAAGTTGTTGCGATATTACTGACGAGTTTACCAAAATCATATTCAGGATTAGTTACCGCGCTTGAGAGAAGTGACGAAGCAGATCACACAGTGGAGTACGTAGCCGGAAACATCCTAGACTTATACCAAAGAAGAATCGAAGCTTCCCAACAAGCAATGTAAATGTAACAAGTCTAAGTCAGCACATTCTAGTGGCACCAATTAAGTAAGTAGGAAATGGATGTAATTCATAAATAGTATTGTGTAAAGGTAAAACTAATATTTGCTGACTTAGTACTTGTTCATAGTATATATAGTGTAAGGTAATAGTTGTAAAAGGAATAGAGAAGAGAAAGAGAGAAGCCAGAAGTAGAGTGGTATAGTCAGTGGTAGACGGCGGTGGTGGACAGAAGTGTCATTAGAGAAGAAACCAACTGTAAAACATTATTTATTATATTATTTATATTTTTATACAAATGTGAGTATACTGTTTAATTCAATATCCATTTCCTAGTACTTGTTCCGTCTCCAATCTGACAAAGAACCCCATATTAAATATTTTTGTCAATCCTATCCTCATCGAGGAAGGGTTACATAAAAACAGAATTGGCCCTAAAATTGTTAGTTGTAGGTAAGAACAACAATAACTGTGGATTTAAAAACAATTTCCAGAAACCACATTAGCAGAAATCAAACGACAAAAAGACAAAGGAAACACGTGAATACTTTCATTGTCATAAACCAGGTCTTTAAAGGCTGATTGCAGATAGTACAAAGCGGTCAAGGAACAACAAAAGAATTCAAAGTCCAGCAGCAATAGACACGTGGTGTTTGTGATTGTTTTATGTTGCATAGGTATGTTCTATGTTCGTCTTTGTTTTAGGTATAAGGTTCAAGTGCCAATTCAGGTATGTTTAAGAAATGCAGTCTCCTCTTGGGAATATATATATATATATATATATATATATATATATATATATATATATATATATATCGTGGTCAAACGATATATTTATGTCTTAAGGGGAAGATAATGTAACAAGATGGAAAATACGGTCCTGGTTTCCATCTTGTTTGCAGACTGCATTTTTTCTGTGAACTATGATTCTTTATCGACATATAGATGTTGACATTTTTGGTAATAAAAATTAGAAATTATGGGGCCATATGCTGAAAAGATCATATTTCACAGAGACAATTTTGTATTTAGATAGGAAGTTGAGAGGGTAGATTTGCCTCTCAATTTAGTTTTGTAGTCAGTCTTAGATAGGTTTAGCTGTAGATCAGACGTAGATATAATGTAGTCTGTTTAATTTAATTTGTGTAATTTTAAATTAGTTTAGTTAAGTTTTATTTTTTTAAATGTTTTATGTAAATAAAAAAAGTTAAGTAAAATGGGAACATGTACTCCCGTGCTCCCATCCAACGTGTTATATAAAGATTAAAGTCATTATCATCGCATCATTTGTTCAGCCACCTATCCCCCCGTGTTACATTGGCGCAGTCGGTAGGATCTGAGGGCAAATTAATTAAAAAAAATCATTAAAAATACCCTGTGACGATCCGAAAAGAACATACGTTCAACATCAGCAATCAGTTCAACCGAAGTTGTGACATCGAGGGAAGATGTTTCCGTTTCAGACCACGACGCCGGCGATAATGGCGACGCATCAGTTTCCACCATGGTTGTACCCGGTCTATATGCCTCAAGATAATTATTACCGAGTTATTTACGGACAACAGGTGGTTTACCAACCACAGACGCAATTAGTGTTGCCTCCATAGTCATTGCCAAATGACACTTAGTGGGAATGGAGTGCAACGGGTTCCCTACGGTCACGGCCCCGTCCAGGCACGTGAGTACGAAACCCAGGTGTTGCCAGTGGCGAAAACAGCGCGTCTGAATTTGAGGCGCTGCTGGCAGCAGAGGTGCGTCCTGAGGTGGTTGGTATACCACGTCCAGAAGAAGATGTGGCAACAGTAGCCACAAAGTATGTAGATGGAGGCATACAGGTGCCGGAAGTAGAAGAAGATCACCTGTCTGAGGAGTCAACCAAACGGATAACTCCGACAGAAGACCAGGTGGTGGAGCTGAAATAAGTTCCGATCAGAGTAAAAATGTTGCAAGACCAGCAGGAAACCAGCCAGCATAGGGAGCACACGGATCAAGATAACAACAAGGCAGAGGACACGGATATGAGCCAGGAAAGCGATGAATATGATCACAAAGACCAGGGCAGCATCTTCGTGGATGACGAAGAATCCAAATTAGTGCATCTTTCAAATTTTAGTGAGTCCGGCCCTGTGTTTAGTGCACCCGGACAGAGACCGCTGTGGAACGAAGAACCCCTGCCTCTGTGTTTAATGACCCACCCTTGAGTGTTTTTAGTTGACATTGATATGCCCCAATTATTTGTTCAGGTTTAGGCTATGGAATTATTTAAGATAAGATGCATGTTAGTTAAGATTTTTGTATTGTTTATTTGGTAATTTTAGAATTAAGATGAAATAAAAATACGCTCTCTTTGTAATTTGTTTGGTAACAAATCATGAAGATTGGAGAAACGATAATTGAATGTTGTAATGAAATGTTTATTACAATATTTGTTTATTATGTATTTATCAGATTTGTGCAATGTTTATTTAACAATGTATGTCTGTTTTAGTATGTGTCTTCATATATGTCTAATAATTTGCCTTTTATTATGGTTTTAAATTTATATGCATGTTAGTTTTAGATGAAATATTAAAAACAAACAACCATTCCTTAGTTTGTATAATTCAATTTTGAATTTTTGATTATTGTTGTTTGTCTGTATTTAGATATGTCTGTATTACTGAGGTCCGTTTTTGTGAATTTGACATTTAATATTGTGTTTTGTTTTATGTACTGGTCGAAGTTTACTTGGTGTCTTCAAGTATTGTAATTTGGGAAATGTTTTATATTTTGTATTATGTTTAATTAGGTATGTACTTGTGATTGTTTTATGTTACATATGTTCTATGTTCGTCTTTGTTTTAGGTATAAGCAGTGGCGGACTGGGCCGCCAGGAGTCCGGGAACTTTCCCGGTAGGCCGGAGGTACTGAGGCCGGTCAATATTATCAGATATTTTTATTATGATAATATATGAAATTTTTATGTGTTAAATTATATCAAAAAGATTTATGCTTGAGTGAATAAAAATACAAAATATTATCGTCGTAGTAAGACGAATATGATGTGTCTTGTATGCTTTTACCTGTGCGTGAACGATAGATAGTCGGTGATCCAAGCCTCCGTATCGTGCACTATACCCGGACTTTTTCCCGTACAAATAATTTTTACATGGTCTTATAGGAAATTTTCCTACGGAGCATTGAAAACATATTGTAATTTTATTTATTATTTCATTGGGAATTCGTGACAAATTAAATATTTACCAAAATTAATTTCTGAATATTATTAAGATTCAACAATATTTCCTGATTAATTCGCATAATAAGAAATATTTTTATAACTTTGTTAAGAAGTATATTTCCAACCTATAACCATTTTTTATAAGTCAAAATTGTATTAAATAAGTTTCTACAGCCTGTAGACTTTTTGAGTTGTTTAAGTTATTGTAAATAAACATAATACTTTATTCTAAGACTAAAAGAAGTATGTCGATTTACAAAATTTATAAATTAGAGTGTTTATTGCTATAAAAGTACATGTTATCGCCTAAGCTTACAGTGTATACGCTTAGCGGCTTCACACAGTAGATAACAATATAACCCGCACGCGTATCGGTTGAGTATACGGTTCAGCTTTACATCGCTGCATCTCAAAAATGATATATATTTTTTCAAAAAACTTCAAATAAAAAAACATCTTTGGTACCTTTTCTGCAACTTTGTCACAGTATATGGGAGTCTATCTCGTCAGACCGAAACCTCTATCACTGAAAATTACATTGCAAAATGCAAAATTGGCTTGTTCTAAAGTTAGTTTTAATTTTTTTTAAGTATACTCGTATATTTAACAAATCTATTGTATTTTTATATATTAAATACATTCATAATAGGTACATATAGACACATTTCCCTGCAAAAATAATAAAAATATTCCATGTTACTTTCGAGATATAACACTATTATTAGATCTGTCGGAAAATTTCCTATAAGACCATGTAAAAATTATTTGTACGAGAAAAAGTCCAGGGTTGTTCCAAAAATAAGCGAAGGCTTGGATCTCCAACTAAGAGTGCCTGGCGGTCGGCGACCGGCGACTAATTAGAATTACGAAGCGCATAGTTCATATTTCCAGATAATCAGAATAGCAAGGAGTTTGTCATTGCGACATTTGTGAATTTTATTTTTTGGTAACTGTTTTTCGTATTCATTATTATTACAAATATAATATTTATACATATATTATACAAAAACTGTTTTATTACTGAAAAATATTTATTCTTTCTTTATTTTATTTTAAGGCTAATTATTAAAACCAAAACTACAAATATGGAAAAAGAAAATTTTAAAGAGGTGCTAAAAAGGAGCGAGAAAAAAAAATATGTAACAAACTGCAAAAACAAGTTTGAAAATAAACGATATGTTTGCGTCAACTGTGGCTAGAGTTGCTACTGAATTAGTGGCCTCACCATCTTCGACTTCGAGTTCGACTTGCGGGAACACAAAAAATATTGTTGACGTTAAGAACGAGCCATCCAAATTTAGTTGAAGAATAACTTCAGAATTTAACCAATTGCTAAATGTTTTCTCTAATGAAAATAGATAGCACTGGAGAAAATATCAAAACATCACTTGTAATGTATGTTTTTATTTGTCAAAAATTTTAACAACTGGTTAAAAATTAACTATTGAGTTACAAAATAGACCCCGTTTATTTTTTCATGCAGGGTGGCCCAATGAAAATTATCAGCGCAATTTTTGACCACTTAACATCAATTTTGCAAAAAACGCTCGAATACGTCAATTTTAGTATAAAGGGGGACACCTGAATGGATTAGTACCAATGGCATAAATTCAACCCTAAAATGGGGGTGGACTGCAACTCAAAAATTTTAAATGGAAAAGGGTGTCAAACATGACTCAGTTCGAAAGTCCATTCAGTTCTCTTTTCAACAGTTTTTTTTATTTTTCAAATCCGATCATTAGTTCCAGAGAAATATCGTTTAAAACAAATTTTATCAGGTGTGCAAAACTGCAATCAAGTAGGCTTAAACAAGTGGCCAAAATTTGCGCTGATAATTTTCATTGGGCCACCCTGTATTAATATGTTAGAAGTTATTTGTTTCTTAAATAATATAAAAAATATATATATACAGGGTGTAAATGAAACTAGGGTACGCAATTTTTCTCAGAACTTGTAAGGGATACAAAAAAATGCGCTCTATCGTACCACCCGGACGATTACATTAGTTTCTGGCGCAACCACTATGTCCCCACTTTCGCTCTAAATAGTTATTCGCCGCGCCGATAACAATACCGAGTTGACAAGTGTTTGAATGCCAGTCGTTACCATTACTTATGTTTTCGCTATTGTAGTGTTAGAGCATCGGTATTTTTGTGTATTTCTATTTGAAATCAGTTATTTTTGTTTCCTTTTACCTGTTTGTTATACTTTGTACAATGAACACAAAGAAAAGCAAATGTTGTGTGCCAGCACAATAAAGTTGCAAAGCGTTGCTTATCCTATAAGCAACGATTGAGTGCTGCTGAGCAAATGGCGGAAACTGATTTTTTCTAAAATCTCTTGGAGTCCGTCGATACAACGACTTACAAATTCATTATGTGTCAGATGAGAAATAAAAAACCTAAACCAAGGGGACGCCGCTTTACTAATGATGATAAGGTCATGGCATTATCATTAGGCGTTTTTTGGCGATTGAACATGTTTAGTATAGTTTTAAACCAGGTTCGTAAGTGACGTCATTAATGTGTGTATCGCGGAAACGTTGTGGTTTGAACCGTTCACTGTCAAAGTGCTGTGAAAAATAGGTAAGTATTATTATGGTTAATAAACAATATTTGTTATAATTTTACGCACAAAATATTATTTTTAATTTTTTAGTTAATATGGAAAATTATTTCGGACAAATTTTACACTTTATTAATGAGGATAATGATATTCTTGATTACAATAAAGAAATTTATTTAAAAAAAAAAGATGATATATTAAATAATTATCTAATGTTCATGCGGAATGAACTTATTACATTAACCTCAAAACTGTTCCAAGTTTGACATTTCTAATACCCCCTACCACCCCCACTACTATAAACTTGGTTCAAACCAACGTTTTGGAATGGTTTGAAAACATACGAAACTATTTCAATTTGTTTCGTCTCTGACGTCATCGTTGCAACGCGAAAATGAACTGGTTTCAAACACTATGAAATAATTTCAAACCATTGTATCGCCAAAAAACACCTATTATTTAAATAAAGCGGTAAAGGTTATCGCTTGCTGTCAAAAATGTTTGCCCTGCCGTCCAGGAAAACCATGATGTCGTTACTGGCAAGAATCCCTTTCCATACAGGCATAAATAAAAGAATAATTGAAAACTTAAAGAAGTCGGTGGGTAAATTGCGGGGCAGGGAGAAATACTGTACCCTTATTTTTGACGAAATGGCAATAGCCGCAAATTTACAATATAATAAAAAAAAAAGATGAAACCATAGAGTTTGAAGATTTGGGCGACAACTTGAAAAAGGGAGAATTTGCAGACCATGCATTAGTGTTCATGGTTCGTGGTATTGCAAAGAAATTTAAACAGTCTGTGGCCTATTACTTTACCCGTAACAGCTTAAATAGTGCCAGTATAGTGCGACTGCTAAAGCAAGTCGTGCGGGCAGTCAGGAGCACAGGTTTAAAAATCGTAGCCACTATATGCGACCAGGCCCAGATAAACGTGGCGGCGATAAACCATTTAAAAAAAGAGACCGTGGGGAATTGCCTTCGTGCGGGAACAGAGTACAGAGGGATGGGGTACAATATCGATGACGAGGAAATCGTTCATTTGTATGATTCGCCCCACCTCTTAAAAGGCATTCGAAATAACTTTTTGAAAAAAAACGTTGTATTTGTGGAGGATGGAAAGAAGAAGACGGGGAAATGGAGCGACGTCGTATCTCTGTACAACTTAGACCAACAATCTATAGATGCCGACTTTAAACTTCTACCGAAGTTAACAGATGCCCATGTATTAGAGCACAAAATTAGGAAGATGAAAGTTAGTCATGCGGTCCAAGTGATGAGCCAACGGGTTTCCGCAATAATGAGACGTCTGGCCGAATTTTCAAGTGAGTACATTTTACTATTACATTATATACACTAAAAAATAGATTAATTCCTGAGAATACAACTTATGTCTTATTTTTTTCCAGAAAACTCAACAAGTCCGCTCATAGATCCAGCTGCAACCGACACCGCCGACTTCCTCCTTCTCGTTGATAGAATATTCGATAGCGTCAATGGAAGTTCCATCACCCCAAAACATGAGAAATACCTCCGGTGTGCGATGACGAAGTCATCAAAACATTCAAAATTTTGGATTGACATATTAAATATTTTAAATACTGTTCGTTTTGTATGTCCAACAACGGGAAAAGAGGTCATGGTTCCTTCAATTAAAAACTTCATTCAGAACTTAAAATGTTTTCAAATTATTGCCGAAAAGTTGTTTAAAAATGGGTTCAAATTTATTAACTTAAGGTGTTTCAACCAGGATCCATTAAAAAATTATTTTGGGCAAATTAGAAGCCACGGCGTTAGAAACACGAATCCAACGGCCACGTCTTTCGCTAATTCATTTAAAGCGTTGTTAATAAACAACTTCGTATCATCGCACTCGGTTGGTGCCAACTGTGAGGAGGATGAGTTTGATGGAACATTGATGACGCTGCAGAATTTTATCAATGACAGTGCTCCCCAGGAATCAGATGACGAAGGATCAGGAGAAGAAAAAGAGGAGGCCGTGGTGGAAATTGCTGCAGAATGGACTGATGCAACGGAGTATGTAGCTGGATATATAGGGAAGAAAATTTTGGCAAAAAAAGAATTGCGAAATTTGTAGAAATAATATTTCTACAACAAAAAATGCTCGTAGCATTGTAGCAACAAGAGGTTATAAACCAAATGCATTATTAACGCCTAACAAGGATTTTATTTGTTTCATAAACAATGTAAAAAATTTTGTTAACGGAAATATTAAAAAAAATTGTTTTAAAAAACATTAAAAAAAACATGATGAGATTAATTATCAAATTTAATCAAAGTAACATATTTAACTGCCCTCAACATAATTTATATGAGGAATGTTTAGAATTTGTAGTCAAATTTTTATTTTATAATTATTGTAATTATATTAACAGAGTATTACATGGCAGAATTAGAATAGAAACTTCTAACGATTGTATCATAAATAACGCTGAAAAATATGCTAAAAAACGAGAAAAAATAAATTTATATTAAATGTAAAATGTTATTTTCTATTTGCTTTTCTTTTTCCTAATTCCAATTGACTCAAATAAGAACCCAATTCATGCACAAAATATTAGTTTCCCGCGCGGCCGCACTGGCGCTGTAGTAATCCCCTTATGTTTCATTAAAGAGTGCGCCTTCTATAAGTATATATGTTTTCTATGCCACAACCTTAGTTCTTTCAATAACTTACGCAACAATATCTGTGTTAGTTTCTATTAAAGGTTTTAATTTTTGTGATTATTTTAAAACAGTATGAGCAAGAGACAACGCACATATTTTTTTAATAATGATTGGGAGGAACAATATTTATTTACCTAAGTAAACGGCAAGTGTATTTAT
Organism: Stenolophus ochropezus; assembly: GCA_035578165.1. Taxonomy (NCBI): domain Eukaryota; kingdom Metazoa; phylum Arthropoda; class Insecta; order Coleoptera; family Carabidae; genus Stenolophus; species Stenolophus ochropezus. The sequence continues at coordinate 14,254,644 of JAQOWZ010000020.1, forward strand.
TTAATTTGCAAGGCTAGTGTAGCTATAGCAAAAAAAGTAATGTTGAAAGACATTTCACTACTAATCATTCTGGTTTTAATGAACAATATTCAATAAATTCTAAAATGCAAAAGAAAGAAGTTAATAATTTCAAATCACAATTGCATAAACAAGCCGTTTTTACAAGGCCCTCGCAAATATCAAAACAAGCAAAAATTGCGTCTTTCAAAATTACACATTTACTAGCAAAAAAGAAAAAACCTTTCAAGGATGGTGAAATTGTAAAATTAGCCATGTTAATTTGCAGCTGATTCTCTTTTCGAATTTGTATTTTATTTTATTTTTCGAAGAATAAATCATATATACTTGGAAAACTCTATGTTTAAATACGTAAAAAAAAATTGGCACCCGCACACATATTTTTTTTTATAAAATAGCCCGTGCCCATGGAAAGGTTGGGAACCCCTGCCATAGTATCCACAACAATAATTCAATTAACACCACAGCAAAATTATATATACAACCTGATTTTACCTTTCTTGCCCTGTCTGAAGATGAACAATTCTTTATAGAATTAAACAAAACAAGTAATCACGGGAACGAGCATTATTGAAATACCAGCATCATTTACCGCGCATGCATCAAATTATTTCCTTCTGTGGCATACGGTTACAACTTCTCAAATTGCTTCAACTCGCTTTACCAGTTTGTTTGTCCCTCCGGCAGATATTAATATTATTCACTTATCTAAATTTAATAACACCGATGTTAGTAACAAGGAGGTAAAAACCGTTTTATCCAATATGGATACAGAAATAAAGAGTCATGGAGTTGACGTCAATTTATAACACAAAGAAATTTAAAATTTAAGAGATAAAAATTAAGACACAGTCACATTATTTGTATGGCGATAGCTCTTTAACTGTCCTTGTTATAATTATTATTTGTTATATATTTTACAAATTTGACATCCTTAATAAAATTGTCTCTAAATATAATAATAATACAAGAATGCCTAATACCGTGGAAACCCTAATCCAGACATCTCACGAATTCCCTTCTAACTCCGGTCCTGTAATTCAAAATAACGCCAATCCTACAATCCAGACTGACGCGTCAGATAAAAAGATTATGAATATGCTGCTCGGTCAAATTTAACTTACTTTTAATTTGCTTACGGATACCAAGGAACATATAATTTCGTGATGTTCCTCAGGAAGATTGCAGTTCCTGTCCTCAAGGAGGCATAGAGAGGCTCAATATGAGTTGCTTGTATAGATATTTTTGAATAAAAGTATTAAGTACAGGCCTCAAATTAAGTCTCTGGAAAATAGGATATTAATTAAAGAAAATAGAATTGAATAGAATAGATTACGTTTTTCATAAATTCGTAGAATAGTAGCTAGTATTTTAAAGGTTAAGGTAATTAAAAAATTATAAAAGTTACTGCGGAAGAATTTTGAAGCAGCTCCAACATTACTCTGTTAGTATGATGACCCGGATTTCCCTAAATGATGACCGCCACGAAAAAAAGACATGTTCAAGTTCCATATACGGCTAACGCTACCAAAACCAGTGAGCAGAACCTGGCGAACAAAGTGCACGAGCAGCAGCTCTTACGTCCACCTCTGCAGGCAGGATACTGTTTAAAGTATGTAACAGGCGGAGTCGACACCGTTGTCCTGCTCGTGACCTGGAAGGAAAACTGCTAACCTCGACTTCATCTGCCAACGCAGATTAAGTGTCTACATCTGGAACTTGGATTGCATTGTGAAAGGAGCGACGTCACCGACCTAGGGAACATCTGGTACTCATCATATAATAGTTGATAGTTATCCTTTGATTATTATATTTTTTATTATTATTAAAAGAAAATATAACAATCTAAACAGAGAGAAAGATGTAACAGTTCCGCATAACAATAATTTATTAATAGTAAGTTAGAAAGTCTTAATTGGTACAGAGTGACCGGGTAATACTGTTAAATATTCTCTTTCTCACGCTTACAGGAAGTTCTATGTTTTCAAAATTCGTTTTGGTCATTAATAGTTTGCAGTTTTAAGTTTTGTAAAAGGTTTCAAATTCCTTTTGGCATTTGAATTTCTTGTATTATCTTCGAAAGTTTACTTGGGAGAGCTATCAATCAGAGACAGGAAACCGTTCTGTAGTTCTCGGTAAAAAGCCAAAAGTTCCCGTTCCCCCTAGAAGATAGTGGGTGCGTAGCTTAAGTCCACGCCCAGGGAGAAAGTGACCAGTAGAATTAAGAGAATTATAGAACGAGATCATTTTCTGTCTCAAAATGGGGTGGGTCGTCCAACAGTAGATTTTTGAATTTTCAAGTCAAGTCAGAATTAGTCAGTCGTGTGATACGAACCCTAGAGTCATTATGATGATGACGTGATTGTCGAAATTGCAATAAAGAGTTTATATTATTTTAAGTGAAACAATACCGAGTGTTTTTTATTTTTTTATTTGTAAGTAATTTCACTTTGTATTTTTTTATTGTATTTTAATTGTGGCCCTTTTTTTATTGTCTTTTTATTATACTTCAACAGTATATGTCGGTGTTAATAATTGGATTTGATAATCACTTATACTCATATATTATATTTATATTTCTATTTTTTTTATTATACTACTGTTGAAATTAATACGGAGTTTATTTTTGGTTCCTAGATTTTCCCGCTATTACAATTTCTAGGTCAGAATTAGGTAACGATTAATTGCAGCAGGTAGTACCTTTCATTACAAATATATTTAAGTTTAAAAACTTGCATTATTACAACAATAAAAGATTACCTTGCAGCAATGAAAACACGATTTGGCCATAGACCTGTGGCAATGCGAAAGAGAATATATTTCTCAGGACTCTGAAAATTTCCTACGAAAGGAAGACATTGAACATCAATACACTTTCGTATACACGCCCGAACAGAACGGGATGTAGAACGGCGAAGCAGACATCTGGTAGAATCAACAAAATGTATGGTTTTGGACGCCGGATTGGACAACAGCTTCTGAAGGGAAGCAATTTTGACTGAAAAACTAGAATTTTGCTGCATAGGAATATTTGTTTCAAGAGTTTATTCGCTAGTCCCGAAACAAAGCTGAAGAAGGGGTTCTGGTAGGATACAGTGGCGATTCTGAATACAAAACCGAATAAGGTGAGAATCAGTAGATCTGTGAGAAAACAGAATGTAGTAAGTACTGAAATATTTCCCAGTCAAATCGCGATTGAAATGCAAAGATACCAAGATGCAGACTTGAAATCAAGAAAATCTCGAAGATGCTGAGGACAATTTCGAGCAAAACTATGAAACTTAATGCACACGCTATACAGACTTAACGAGACGCATGCCTACACGTTCAAACAAATATGTACCATCACTTAGCTATGGCTACAAGGTAAGCGCTAACTACGTCAAGGAACCTAAAACCTGCAATGAGACGAACGGAAAGCCATCTGAAAGACATGTTACTTTTGTGTTAAACTTAAAAATGTTTCATTTTTTAATTATGTTTATTTTGATTAGTTTCTTTTGTTTTTGTTTTTTGTAGAAATTAGTATTATAGTATAAAAGTTTATACATGTAACACACAAAATTGTTCAAAATATCATTTTTCCTTCAAAGAAATGCCTACCAAATTGAGTTCTGCCACTCGTAGTTTTAATATCAGATATGTCTATCTCTCTCTTGTGTTCATTACATTGGATTAACAGTATGTCAATAAAATCAAAAATACAATTCCTAGCGAAACTGTACATGCTTTTGTAAATCACTTTTCTAACCTTTTCTCAATAAGTTTGGAAAGTCTACCCATAAGTACAGGAAGTAGTAAGGGAAAATTGTACTATAAACAAACTTATCATTGTATTAGTTTGTATATTTTCCACCAGAGGCCAACTGTTTCGCCGCACGTTCCCTATAGTTTACTTGTAATATATTATTAAATTTTACCGCTATTTCGCTCTATAGAAATGGTCATATACGATGAAAGAGACCAACATATAATATGGGGCAGAAGTTTGAAGTTTCGTTTGTAAACACACAAAAACATTTTTTTTCGTTGTCAACAGAAAGAACTCGGCTATCATTTTTACATATAATTTTATTTGTTTTTATTCTTCGTGTTTATTATATGTTTGAACAGAATAGATTCCATGTTCTTGTTTTGTAGTACCAAAGATATCTACTGTAGCAGTAAAACGTTACGAGTTAATTTGAATTTAGAGGGAATTTGTAATAATTTATTTCTCACATATGTATAATGTATAATAGTATCTAAAATTCAAATATATACTATGATTGAATAGTGTAATTTGTATAAACTCTCTCTTAATATAAATAAATGTTTTGTTATTATTTTCACAAATCGTACTAACAACATTTTTCGCTCTTACTACATGAATACCGAATTACTAGTTCATAAATTCTCTACAACAGTCTTGGGTAGCACTTTTACTTCTGGAAGCCTATTCTGTAACTTTTCAACGATTTGAAGTGTTATATTGATTGACGTCTCGTGTCAAATGTACAATGTTGTAATCTTAGGAACTCTTGTATTTGTAAGTTTTAGTAAAATAATTTTTAAGTTGGCACTACTCCCTGGCACATCTGTCAAATTGTGCAAATTTGTGTTTATTGTCAATTGCGTACATTTGCATAATTTCAAGATTCTCTTTAGTAATGTCACCGCTCAAATTTTAAACAATACCGCCAAGCGCACAAACCAAACGTCAGTATAACACTAGTGAAATGAATATAACAATACCCTTCGCGCTAGTGAATCATTTACAAAATGAGTGACGTCATATTGCCCTGTTTCACTGAAAAACCGCTAGATGTTACTCAGATTATAACACTTTTGAACGTATATCACTAGTGTTGTAAGTTACAGAATAGGCACCCAGTTATGAAAACTACTGAACACATTAATAATAATAATAATAATATATACATTCGAAGCATATTTATATCAAAGCATGTATCTTATAAAGTTGATAATATCCACCCGCAACGTGGAACAGATCAAATCTTATACCTTCACCGACATACTATGCTAGTTTTAAGTTACAGAAGGTAATTATCCTTCTCATGGATGTTATTGAACAACACACCCGTTTATGTAACAAACATTCTTAACGTTTACTTGTCCACATCATATTTCAGTATGTCGAAGTTCATCTTCCAGAAATTTTTCTTTAATTACTTTATGTGTGTACCTCTGTCTTATGTTTTTGTTTTTCATTTGTATTTGAATTTAATATATTTATCCTGTAATAGGAATGTTAGATAATAAAGATTATTATTATATATTATAGTATGTGGATGATTTCTTGTTGGTAGAAAATTCATCTGAAGTGAGTCAACAAATGAGAAAAAAGCTACAATATTTTTAAATAAAGGACTTAGGAGAAGTTAATCATTACTTGGGAATTCAGATAGAACGCAAATCAAGTGGGTTTTTCTTATTGAACTAAAATGCAAAAATAATTAAGTTATTAGAATGTTATAGCTTATTGGAATTCAGACCAGCAGTAACGCCTATGGAACGAGGTTTTCTAAAAGAAAAGAAAAAGAAAACGAATTCGAGGACAAAAGGTTGTATAAAAAAGTTATTGGATTACTACTGTACGATTAGAAAGCTGCAAAAAAAAGTGATGAGATACCTGCAACCATAGAGGATAAGAAGCTGAAGTTGTCATCGGAAGGGAACCCAGAACTGAAATGTTTTGTCGATGAAGATTGGACAGGCGATAGGATCGACAAGAAGTCAACCAGCGGTTATATCTATCTGCAAGGAAACGCAGTTGTCGCTTGATCGATCAGAAAATAAACAGCACTGGCTATGTCAACGACAGAAGCCGAAGCCGAATACCTAGCAGCATCGTTTGCGAGCAAAAACCTGGTGTGGTTAAGACAACTACTGGCACATATGAACGGAACTATAATAAACCGATAACCATGTTTGAAGATAATTAGGGTTGTATACAAATGATCAAGAACGATAAATATGGAGCAAGACCTAAATACATATATGTTAGTTAGCACCAAATATGAGATCTACAGAATAAGGGAACTGTAAGTCCAGTATTGCCCATCAGAAAAGATGTTAGCTAACGTAATTAGTCAAGGAGAGTTTTAAGTTCTTCATCGAACGGTTAGGAATGCAGTGTCGTGTACCCCGTATATTTAGCATTATGTATATTTATATTTTTAATAATTTTTGTGTATCAATAAATAATATTCCCTTTTTTTATATGTTAGAGATAAATTGTATGTATTTTTAAGACTAGTTTTCACATTTATTACTTGTTTCCTGTGTCGTTACCATTGTTGTATTTGTCTTTGTTGAAGTTATTCCATCCTTTCATCTTCAAGGTCCAACTTCTGTCCTTCCAAGAATTCCTATTCCACCGAACTTTCCAATACCATTGTGTAATATGTCCTTCAATTTTGTATCCTTAAGTCAGAGTTGCATTTATTCCACCCAACTAAGCATTCTCGTTCCAACCTTTCGGTCGAAAACTCCAACCAGCAACGATAACTGCTGAACAGTATCGTATAACAAATTAATTTTAAATTGTTTGTATCTTCTATTCTGCGTTTTAATGAGTACCGTTATCACACGTGCTAACGCAGTAGGTATACAACAGCAGTAATGTAAAACATGCATCAGCGAGAATGGATGTTTGAGTTGTTCTCGAAGCATATTTTTAAATTTGAACGCGCTGAACAACTACTACGCGATCCGGCTAGTTGCCCATTACTCGACTCCCACATTATGTTTTATGTTTCTGTCACGCGACTTGTTCATGTATATGTACTATCATCCTGTTGTTTACTTACATAAGTTGTGTTGGATTCCCAACAAAAACATTCCAACATATCTTAAATACATAGATTAGAATAGGAATAATAGCTCTGTTAGTTGAAAATTCCAATAAGTGTATACTAGTTCAGTGCAGTACAATGCGGTGTCGCTTTAGTGCACATGTTCAAAAAACAAAGTAGTGGAACTTCAATTATAACCCTACTTTAAGTAATTTTTTTACTTAAAGGGAGTGTTAAAGAAATGTATAAACAAATAATTGGGTTGTTACTCGATACATCTGAATCTGAGGAATAATTTCTTAGTTCTTTAACAGTGATAATGTTGAAGAAATCATCTTAATGTATAATACAAAAATTCGTCTTGATCACTCATTGTATTTTGTAGGTTAAAGTTATGCGTTATGCCAATTCAAGTACAGTTTCAACCCTAGATATTATCCCCACTACTGCCTACATTCTCTGAAACTATCTGTATGAATCAAAAGGCGTATTCCATTTGCAACTTTGAACTGTCCAACTTAAAATTTTGAATCCGGATCACTTATTTTTCATTCCATTTTACTGTACCCCCTTTACTAAACCTAAGTAATCCACCCGTCGAGGTAGATTAGTTGGTTCATATTGTCACGTGACTGTGCGTTGTTGTGCTATATTTGAAAAGAAATTGAAAAACTACATATTTATGAACCGAAATCAAACATAACATGAATTAGAATTACCATCGGAGATGGTAAAGAAGGCACAATCAGGTATAATTTAACTTATGCCATATAATAATAATAATAGAAATAAAATTAAAATTATAACCTCATTTTCAGATACTGCATTGTTCGCAGAGCATATAAAATAATAGGATTTATTTACAGTTATTGTAAAAATTGTAACACAATAAATTAATTTTTAATAATATTATACAAGTCATTGGTACTTCCTATTATCGAATATGCATCTCAAATTTGGAACCCAGCATACGAAAAAAATATAAACAACTTAGAGTCTATACAAAAAAAAATGTACGTATTTTAATATTCAATTCCTCATTACCTTGTGAAAATTGCAATGATGCAGTAAAACACCTTAGTATGCAATCATTGGAACAAAGTACAGTTATAAGTGATATATTTCTATTATATAAAATTGTAAACCATTCTATTGATAACTCTATATAATCGATAAATTAAACTTTCATGTTCCCGCGTCCAACACTCGGAACAAAAATCATTTTTATGATTATAAATGCGAAACTAATAAATTCAAAAACTCAGATATCAATAGAATGATGGAATGTTATAACAAACTATAAGCATCTACATATTTTTAATTTATCATCAACCCAATTAAAAATGCTTTACTTCTCTGTAATATTACATAACCTTATTTTTGTATTTATATTGTGATCTATTTTCTGTGTTATTTTCGTTATTATATTTAAGTTGTACAATTTTGTATATATGAAAGTGGAAGCCCATTATTGGGTAATCTGCCGACTTCCCGAAAAATAAATAATTAAATTACATTCTTCGATGCACAAAAAAACCCGCTGACAAAATAGAAAAAGACATATAGACTAAAAATGTAGCTACAGGTTTAATTGAAAATTACAAAGCTCATCAAGAAGAATTTCACAAGATGAGGAAGAGGAAATATGTGTGGGACAATATTACCAATGATTTACTAGATTTTAATATAATTAAAAATTCGAAAGCTTGTGAAGTCAAACGGAAAAACCTGGTGCGAACATATAAAGCGAGAAAGACAACACCCAGACGAGTGGTCGGAGAATAAATCGATTTCTATTTTTTGAATTAATGGACACTTATAAGTTCAGCTGTATTCCTGAACCTGTACAAGAAGTATCGGAGGAAAAGGAAAATGAAAGCTGCAGTGAAAATGGTAAATCCTACTCAATATCTTCTACAGGGGTTCCGTCCAATTCGGAGGAACCCATGCCGAATCGTAGTACTCCAAAACGAAAACGAACAACAAATCATCAGAAAGAAATAATAAAATTAAAAGAAGAAGCTTCGGTCGTGATGCAGAATACAAAAAAGAGAATCTGTAGATATTAGAATATCATAAAAGTAAGAAAGAAGAAATCTTACTGAAATACTTAGAAATAGAAGAAAAGGTTTTAGCCTTAGAAAAATATTTCAGTAATTTAATATAATTTCTTTATCTGCTTTATTTTTACAGAATTAATTGGTATAATTAGATATTTCAAGGTTTGAAATTCAAAAATAAATAGAATATTACTACACAAACTCATTACGTTGGCGATCACACGAGTTGTAATCAACAATCGCTTGAATTACTGTATACTTGTTTATATAAAAAATGCAAAGATTGCGTTGATGTTGACATATAAAAAGTGGTGTAGAATTCTTTTCTGACTTCCAGTTTACGGTAATATTACTAGAATTTTACAGAAACCTATTTTCAGTGTATGAGAAAACTTATATACGCGTCGATTTATTTTGCATACAGAATTAGCAAAAAAAAAAATTCATGACAATCGGAGGGTTGATTACTTTGACCTCTCCTTATCAATCAAAAAATGGAAATAACTCGTGAAAACTTTCGACGTGAATTATCTCAATAACAGTAACTCACTTCGATTCACAACGAAGCACCATCTAAAACCACTGTATATCACAGGTTTAGTGAATTCAATCATGGCCATCTCTCGTTCAAGGACGAATTGATAGAAGGTCGTTCAAAATTTATTGTTGTGCCAGAAAATATCGATGCTATGTGCGAATTAATAATGTAACATCGTCATGTGACATACCATGAGATTGAAACATCCACGGGCATTAGTATGACAAGCATTCATAAGATTTTATATAACCATTTAGCTGTGAAAAAGATTTGTTCGCGTTGGATTCTGCATAATTTCATCAAAAAATACAATCGTGGTACGTGAAAGCCGTGTATAACATCTACACAGCAGTTGATTGTATGGGTCTTCCAAAATGAGCCAAAGCCAACAAAATTATTCACGCAAAAAACATTTCGAAGCTAATGGTTTTATTAGGATAAATGGACAGACCGACAGATGGCTACAGTGCCTCTAGAGAAGATGGTAGAACGGTTAGTTCTAAAAAAATACATAACAATTTATTTACCAGAAGTCTTTGAAACAATCATCGACGCAGAATTATTATTTACCATGACATTCTTGAACTTTGGTTGCTATCATTTGAACTTATTATGATATCAATTGCAAATGTCAACTACAAAGTGTACTATTTTATAACAATAATGGCTATTTATGGTTCATACGTACTTACATATATATTAATACATATATAAAGAACACTCTAGAAGTCTACACTGATGTGGGAATTTCTTTAATTTATTATAAATTTGAATTTCGACCATGATGACATTTGACGTTTGTAGTTGATATTTTAACAAGTGCAGTTGTTATTTGTAGTTCTTATGAGTTAAAGAATCCCACCCCTGATTTGACACACAATGATTTCTTTTTGATCCCATACGTGAAGAAGTTGTGTTCAAAATGCATGTTTTGGAGATAGCTCAATTAGAATGCAAAAAGTACTATGATTAGTATAAACTTATACAAGTGTATAGATTATCGCGGAGAATATTTTCAAAAACAGTAAAATTTTCTATTATAAATATTTGTTTTTGTTTAGTATACCGGATACATAAATATAAACTATTAAATTTTGAATCGGATATGCAAACTGGAATAATTACGTGTCCCGAAAAAGTTCTTCGGGACATTGAACCAAACAACTGAAAACGGGCAAATCAGGGTAATCTGAGACGTTTGGTCACCCTACTTTATCATTTACTTCTTCGCTACGAATAATTATATTCCATAAAAAATAACTTTCGACAGTCACTACAAGAAAACAAATCTTTAATCATATGTTCATATAAGGATGTACAACGAAACGTGAAACATGAGATTTCAAAAAATTACAGATACTATCTCTCCTAATAAATTTGAGCAAAACTATATGAATACCAAGTTGAAAATCAATTTCTACATCGAATAAGATCGTAAATGATACAACAGCACGCCTACTATACGAGATATATTAAAAATAAATGTAATACCCACAGTTACTGGTTTAGTCAAAACATTCATGCAATAACTTTAGATTTTACACTAAATAATTTAGTTCAATTTTTACATTTACAGATGCACATGCACATGCAAAAAATAAATAACAAAAAAAAAATTATTTCATTTTACGATCCGCAATAAAGTATCACATTTCGCCCGCAAAAGTGGGCCGTAAAGTATACTTTACGACCTGTACCAACGTGAAAATTTAGAACACTTATTCTAAGGTTAAAGGTTGACTTTAGCGAACTGTGTTAAAATAAAAATCAGTAGGTACAACGGAATTTGTACTTCATGCTCATAAATACCAAGAGGTTCTAATTAACCAGAAATATGTAAATTGAAAATAGCACATGTTGAATCATTGAAGATTCAACAGAATATATACTGCCATTGCCGGAGAAGTTCGACCTTTAAGCTTATATTTGTTTTGTTTTAGAAGATAAAAATAAATTACAAAAAAAGTAGAAATGTATATTAAGGAATCACTTACAAAATACTATACAACGGTTAAGATACTTTTTTATGCTTAATAACAAGGAACTCAACAAATAAAACCACTACACATCCCTACTACACTGTCTTCTTTATATCTACAAGTGGAACAACGGGGAAGAGGTTGAGCACATGAGACATGGCTACCACGCTAATAGGCATCACTTTTCCCATTATGTTAATCTCCGACATTACGTTTTTGTAGTTGCTTATGTCGCTAGGCTTCGTCCCGTAATAAGAGAACTCCAAACACTTGGGTATGTTGGTGGTGCTTTTCTTCGTCATGTGGTCAGAAAGAGCCGGTAAGGCAGTGCTCTTCTTGGCCACGTTTTGTTTCACGGAAAGTGCCAAGTCATCGTCTATAACTAAAATCTTAGCAGGAGGTTCATCTAAATCGGCAGTGTTTGTCCGTTTGATTTTGCATTTCTTTGGTTTCAGATCGTCTTCTTTCTCAAACTCTAAATGGGAGTGGAGTAACGTGTGATGATTCAATAAGTCATCTTTATTTTCGAATTGGTCTGCGCAGTATTTGCATTTTATCGCAACGTCTTTTTCTTCACGGAATTCCGTTGAATCTAATATCGTGCCATCGTCTAATAGAACGCAAAAGGTTAGATTTTTCAAGGGATGTTTTTTAATAAAATGTTTTTTCATCTGCTTTACTTTGGAGTACATGACTGCACAAAGAGAACACTTTAACTTTGTATTTCGTTGCTTTGTTTCGGCCTGATCTTCGTGGGATTTTAAATAGTGAAGGCGCAACGCGTTTTTGTCTCCGAGCCAGTTACAATAATTGCATTTGTGTTGCTGCTTTTTATTTTTATTAACATTAACTTTTTTGTATTTGAATGGCCCGTTTTCTGGGTGAATGTCAAAGAAATGTTTGCGGATTATGTGCAGCAGTTCTGATTTTTTCGAGCAGTAAAAACAACCGTAGAACGTTTGCATATCATCTGTAGTTTCATCAATTTCTATTACATCTAGTTCTGTTATGACTTCTACGTTGGGTTCGCCATGCAATAGAAGTTTAGTCGGATTTGAACTATTGTCTTCGTTTTCACTTCTTTTTCGTTTCAAGGAGTTGTTTTCATCCAACTGTGTTGGCACTATAGAATAGGACAGTTCTCCGAACTTATGCTTGACACAGTGATGATTCTTAATTCTTTCAATAGTCAGGGCCTTATAATCACAATAATCACATTTAAATTGAAAATACGATTTGTGTCTCTTTTGATGTTTGCGTAACGTTTTTCTGTTTTTAGCCATATAATCACAAAATTCACATTTCAGCTTCGACGAAGAAGCGGAGTCTGCGAGATCTAAGGAACTACTCTCAGAGGTGTTTTCTGAAGTGACATCGCTTTCGTCTTTTCGCAACATTTTGGTTTGGTGCAGGATGCAGTGGTCTACCCAGTTTTCAACCTTAGCGTCTGAGGTTAGTGGAGTTAGCTGCTCTTCCGGGCTCTCAGTGCTATGATATAATAACCAGTGTTGCTTAGCCATAGCTAAATCGATGAAACGTTGACCACATAATGAACACGCGCATCTATAAATAATAAACTACTGTTAAAAGTCCGTCAACAGAGCTACATGTTACGTATAACCAAGAAATGTAATTGTTTCCTCCAGAATTTCGGATATAGACCGGATGAAGTTATCTAATTTATCAAGTAAATATTTTTTTATCAAACAGATATGCACTATCCATGAAAGTTAATGTCTTTGGTAAAATCAATCAATGATGAAAGCACAATATTTTGTTTTAAAATTAAGAGACATGAATATTATTTTCTCGTTGTTAGTTTTTTTTTGAAGGTGTTAATAATAAAAAAATAAAAAAAAACAAAAAAGTAGACTTTAACAGATTTAATTTTAAAATTTTTAATAAAAAACTAAAAATCCATAATACGGGAAATAAGTGAAGACTAGTCTCATAAAGTACTACCATTATATTTACAAAGACAGCATTAAACACCAATTCAATTACCAAATATTTTATGTTTGTGGTAATAATTTTCGTGAATTTAGAAATATTATCGAACTATAAATCGGAATCTAGGGTTCAAGCATCGAAGAAAATTTTTATAGAAACTATATATTCAATATTTTTAATATTTCTTTACAGAGAAGATCGATATTCAATGTCCAATTTTATTTTATCGAATGTTCACTAAATAATATCCTTTTTAATATAACTGATTATTTTGAGCGGTCTATCTGTCCATTTGATTGAATATAGAAAAATTGGGTAGAGCATATTTGGATAACAAATTTTAAATAAACTTATTTACGCTACTGACGCTTTATCTGGAACTTACCTGGGGATGAAAAGACCGGTCATTTATTTAGTGAATAACCCTAGTTATTAAGAACTAGAAACAAACTTTAAAATCAAAAATATTTACCTGTAGTAATTCATCTCAGCGTACAAATGTTCCGTAAACTCCTTCACACTTCTAGTTTTAAAACTCTCACAAGACGGACACCTGTAGAAGTTCTCCTGCGCACTGCCGTAATTATTCGGAAAGTTGAAAATGAAGTTCTGTTGACTTTTCTGACTATCCTGTATGAATTTCTTTGATTCTTTCGGTTCTAGGAATAGATTTCTCGTGACGTTCTCCACTTTGGAGGTGTCTTCTAATTGCGACCCAATCTCCTGGAGTTTCTCGATGATTTCGGACATGCGTTTGGGAGAGGATTTCGTTTCCTCCACGAGAATTCCTTGGCTGTTTTTAGCGCCGGTTCTGTTCTTCATCCACAAGGCAGTCGTGTCGAACTCCGGTTGGAAGGAAAAAGGCTCGTTGAGTTCTTCCTGAGATGCTCTGGCCTCTTCTTCTGTTGTTTTATAGTAAACAGTGTTTATTTCCGGTTCAGGTGTATCTGGGTGGAATTTTTTGAAGTGCACAGTGAAGATTGTTTTTGAGGAACATGTGAATTTGCATTTGGCACATTTGAATTGAGATTTCAGGCCATGTTGTGTACTACTGTGATTTTGAATTTCATTTTTACTTTGGCATTTGTAGCTACAGTATCCACAACGCCAGAATTTGAATCCCGATTCAATAAAATCAGCAGGTAATGCAGATCTATCATCTTTTAAATTAGTCGAATAATCGTATTCCCTAATGACTATAACATTTTTATTTTCGTCTGGATGATTATCTGAAATATGTCTTTCTATTTTGTGTTTTTGATAGTGCAAAAATTCGCAATTTGGACATTTGTAGAGATGTGTATCATGCATTTTGAAATGAAAAAGAATCTGATCGATTTCCAAACCGTCTATTTCAGTCGGAATCTCGATCTGACAATGAGGGCACTTATAAATAAGTTCGTCTGAATGTAAGGCTGTTAAATGATGACGAAACATTTGATCCCCGTGAGTTAAATAATTACAATTCACAGCACCACATACGAATCGTCTGCTTGATGGGATAAACTCTAAAACAAACATAATATATTATACGTTATTTATATTTAAATTATTAATTTTTTTATGAGTTAAAGTCAAATGAAAATCTTCTAAGTTTACCCTTACTAGTGAGCAGAAATAATATTTTTGAGATGCATAACGTTCTGATAATTACGTATCAATAAAAATTTATGTTGATATAACATTAGTTTAAAAATGACGATTTTACTACAACATTGCAACTCGAGGAAGCAATTTTCTACTATTCGTTTCTTTTATAGTAAAGAGGTGACCAAATGATATCCATGGAATGAAACTTCAACATGAGGGCTATTCGAAAAGTTCGCCACCATAGAAAATACTTTTTTTAAAAGGTTTAATTTCAATATCAAATATACAAAAAAAGTTAGTTAACATATTAAAGGATAATAAAAAAAGTGTGCACTGAATTTAAACGTGATCGAAAAATTAAGTGAAGATGATGAACATCCTGAATATCCAAAAATAGCTACGACCGAAATCGTCAAAAAAAATTCGCAAGTTTACTGAGATAGCAAAATTCACAATGGACCATATCCATTACTTTTTACCTTTCCAATATTATTTAACAGGTGGTCTATCATTACACGGCAGAAAAGAAGCAGCAGTCCAAACAGTGCATCTGCAGAAAACAGGAGACTACTACACTTCACTTTTCGACAAACTGACGAATTTTATTCAACTTAAATGTTCCATATATAGCCAAAAGAAAAATGCTCATTCATCACGACAATGCACTTGCACACATCTCGGGTTGCTGCTGCAAAATTCCATGTTATATGCATCTTATTCTCAAACCTGAAGAAACGACTCGCTGATTACACCAAAGCAAATTTTTCTTCAATATGGTATGGACCAATTGTAATGGGGATTACCTGCCCTTGTTTTGACATTTCTTCAATAAATTCTGTTTAACGTTTTTAAGGTTTTCATTTGACTCTGTCTCGCATATTTTTAATCATGTGTGTACGTCTAACAAATAAAATATAAATCCCATTACTTATTTCTTACCTGGATACAAGTTATCATTACTCCCAACCTTATCCGATTTCTCTGCTGCCTTCTCGTCCATGCGTTCGTAGTGCGAGGTGGCAGTGAACATCCTCTCGTTCTTCTCCAAACACGGCACCGGGTAGACCGGCGCGGTCTCCGACACGGTCTGTACCCCGATGTGCTGCTGCAGGTGGCGCTGCATGTTGGACCGTACCTTGGTGATGTAGTTGCAGCGCTTGCACTTGATCTCGCTCTTATACACCGACTCGCGGGGTAGGGAGTCCATGTCTTCGGGACCGAAGGTGTTGCGTGTGTTTTCCGACAGGGAACACGTAATGGGTTTTACGGTGAAGTGGTCTTTGCTTAAGTCTTCTTTATTTTTGTCCACAGGGTCGAATTGCATGTATTGGTTCTGATGAGCTTCTTTCATGTGCTGAAGGAAGATGTTTGGTTGCGTAGATTTGTATGTGCAAATATTACATGTGAACCGAGTTTCTTTTTCTGTATCAGGACTGAACAATAAAGTTGGACTTGATGTCATTTTACAAGGAGACTCAAGAATTGTTTTTAAAGTATTGTAGTCTTGTTTCTTTTCTCTGGGTTTCGCAGTAAAATAGTCTACTTTCAGATTTCTTTTGTTTGGATCAACCGGGCTTATCTTCGGTCTAGAAATATTATGTACCTCTTTAACATGTTCTAATATCTGGTGTTTAAAAAGTTCTTTATTGTCGCATAATCCGCAACTAAATCGTTTTTCTCTGTGAGTTATATAGTGATCGCATAAACCATCAACAGTCATAAATTTCAAGTAACAAATCGAACAAATGTAAGAGTTGCAAAACACGTCACACACATATAAATGATTTCTAAATTGTTTTAATGAATCTGAACTAAACATGCAGTTGTTGGTTCCACAAACAAAGAAATCCTGTACCAAATCTACGATTTCCGGTTGCACTTCTTGTTCTAAGTCAACAATTTCCGCACTCTCGTTGGATTTTTCATAGACTATAAGCGGATCCACCGCATTGTCAACTACCTTTTTCGACTCAACATTCTTGTGTTTTAATGTAACATACGGTTCGTTGAACTGCACATCATCTACATCAATAACATCAGTATCCTTCACGGCATTGTTAAAGTTTACACTAGGGCTATCTGCAGCAACATTAGCGACAACCAGGTCTGCGATGGGCTGTGCGAGTTCAGCCGCAGGATACGACAAGTTCTGCTCCTCGAGAATTGTGGTAGTGACTGTTGGGGATGAGAAATTCTCCGTAGAAGATTTTTGAGTGGGTGTTGTACAGGTGGATTGCTTGATTGTGTTCAATGCTTCCACAGGGCATTTTAGTTCCATGTGCATTGTTACAAGATCGTCTACACTTTCTGGTAAATTCTGAAAATAATATTAACAAGTCAAAAATAGTAGAACTGTACGAATTTCAAATATAAAAATTTCTAAACAATCTTTCGGGTTTTAAAAATTATTTTAAATTCTTTCTTAACTGTCCCAAATTTATTTATGGCCGATTGCACCAATATTTCTTAAAATATGTTTTCCTTACGACATTATCATAATGCCATATCGAATTGATATATCGAATTTCGATTTGCATTTTTACTTCCTTGGAAATATTGCAATCGCGAATAATTTCAATTAAAAATCTTTATATTAAATAATAACGTAATTGGCGAAAAAATCGTATTTAGAGGTATTTTTTTCGGAAAAACTGTTTTAAGCTTCCACAGTAAAATAATACTTCCGATTAACCAATTGTAGTCAAAATCTAATCAGTCAATCATATTTGAATGTAACTCTGAAATACCAAATATTATATTTTTTCCATGTATCATATTGGAGTTATCATGGACGAAAAATCGTCACAGACACACACACACGGACATACAGACATCACGGTAAAAATAGTAAAATCGTATTGTAGTGACCCTAAGTCGTGCTCATATGTTGAAAACTCACACTCGAGAAATCTGACCAAAAACAATACCTCCCATATCTATATATTGATAGGCGGGAGATAAAAAGATATTTTATAACCTCAATCGAGATATGAAATAAAATAAAAACGAAAAATTAAAACATAGCAAGAAACAGCGTCTGTTTTGCAATTAAAACTAAAACTCAAAATTAAAACAGTAGATGGGAATGAGCCTTTATACTTGTTATTTGATGTAATAATTGCTTTTGTTTAATTTATGTAAATTTTAATAAATTTATTAATATGTCTTCTGATATAAAATACTTAAAAAAAAGTGAATTTTTTTTTGTAATTTTATCATTTTTCTCTTTATTTTCTTTTTAATAAGCATGTATATTATATATCGTTGAAAAGAGAAAAAAAAACTTTTTAACGGTCTCACAGCCTACTTTGAGGACCATATGAAAATTGACAGTAGGTATCAATATCTCGAAAATGGTAAAATAAAAAAAAATTATTAATGCAGTAAATTCCTTGTTAAAAAGTGCCTAAATAATGTGCAAGTTAAAATATTTTTTGTATTGAAACAAAAAAATTACAAGAAAAAAAGAAATTGAAAAATATACATTTTTGTTTATAATTTAGTCGCTTATGCATTTTTTGGAAAAAAAAAACATGTATAAAATGATTCCATTGATTAAACAGTTTCATTGGTCACCCAGTAGACACTTCAACCTATCGACGTGATATATACTTTGTACCATGCGCACTTTTTTGAAAATTCTGATAGTTGTCACTCATTCATCACAATAAATGTCAAAAGTTTAATATAAAACTATTGCTTTCTATGCTTATGGTTAAAATTTTAACCAATCACAGAGCTGGAATCGTAGTCCCTATATTAGCTTTCACTCTAACTTAACGTGAACAGACTACAATCACTTTTATAAACCTATTCAAGTCAAATCGCAACCAAAGTGTGTTGAAAAAAAATTCAATTATTTAAAATAAATTGACATTCCATTATAAATATTGTTTCATTTTAAAATAATTGAAAATATCATTCTTATGTATCTTTTTTATCGCAGCATTTTTTTTCTTCTCGCTTTCCTAAATATTAACATCATTCGGTTATTTGTACAAGTTTTATTTCATTTTCTAATATTTTTCACATATATGTTTTCGCTTCATTCCTTAAAAAAAAATTACTATAACATATGACAATCGTAAAAATATTATTTAAAATGTTGTTCGATTAGTAATTAGCCAATTAGTTATCCAATATTTGCTATTGTAATTATGAATATGGCGAATGAAACTACGGAATACGATATTGTACTTCAAATAACTTTATCCGGAGAAGAAAAGATGGTAAGAAACACTTAACAACTACGAAACTATATTAACATTTACTTTTTTCTCCTTGGCCTGTCGAATGTAGCAGACGGGTTCGAGATGTGGATGCTTCTTGGTGTGGTGCGAGAACAGAGACCACATGGTACGCTTACCGCACACGCAGTACGGGCACTGGTAGCGCGCAATGTTGTGAATCACGTAGTGTTGAATCAACGCCAGCGCCGTGATAAAGTACAGCGACTTGTCGTCGCAGATGCCACACGTGAAGTACATCTTATGGCACAGATGTAAGTGCACCATGAAATCGTCTGCCACCAGAAAGTTCTGATTGCAGTTGTCTGTTAACAGGAATACAGTGTTTCATAGTTATTTAAAGCTATAGAAATGTTAGTACACCGAATTTAGTTTTAGTCAACTCCATTTTTAACTTTGACTTCAGGAGAAGTATCAGTCGTACTCTTAAATCACATCAACTCCAGTGCCAATTCATATATTAGAATTAAATATATTCAAAGATAAAACTCTACTAGTTTTATAGAGTTGGTAATTTTTGCAAACGTTAGCAAATTCTCATTATAAAAATTATTCTGTATTAATGTCAATAAATTAGAGAATTAGTATTTGATTTATATTTTTCCTGTAATATTTAATGATTACTGATTTACGAAGCCTAAACACTAACCGCTAATCTAATGGTGTCGGCATTATTTTATTATTTGAAGACAAAATTTTACTATTTATATGGCGGATTAAGATTAAAAAATGTATTCAGTATTTTTAACTCCGGTAAAAACAGTTCTATTCTGTCCCTGAATGATCTTTTTAGAAATATTTCAATGGAAACGCTGACCGTTAAAATTCACATCAAAATAAGCGGTTTAAATTCATTCTTATAATTCCTGGGCAACATTCAAAGATACAAAAAAATATGATTTGAGTTGACTTACCTTGAGTGCATTTATAAGGAAGAACCACAGTCGCCTTTTGCGATGGCAAGATGTTTGTGTCTGTTGGTTGTTTATGTGTTATGGTTTGTTTCATAGTAACATATTCCGGTAATTCGTGAATTGGAATCATAACAGTTTTGGTTTGAATAACTTTTCGGCCAGTGGAAGTTGAGACGCTGTTTATTGTTGTAATTTGTTTCATATTTTGCGGAGTTTCTTCTTGTACAATTTGTATGTCTGATTGTAAATTTGATATGATTGCTAAGTTTGGTGCAATTTGAATTGGTGGTGTAGTAAAACTTTCTTGTGAATTTCTCTGCGGTGATTTTGATTGTAAATTATGCTCCTCTTCCTCCGTCAATGTTCGGACATCTTTAATTTGTAAGAATCCTATGCTTTGTTCTACAGGTTGCTGATGTACTTCTATAGTTTCTATAATTGGATCGGCGATATTTTGCAACAAATCTGGTGCTGGTTGTTTGGATAACAAATCACCACTAATTCTTCGTATTCTGATTTTGGCTGATGGTACAATTTTCGCGTTTGATTTATGTGCATCGAATAAATGAACAAATAAAGAAGTCATTGTGAAGTAAATGAAATTGTTTTCACGAGCACAAATTTCACACAAGACTGTGAGGTTATGTGCTTCGGAACAGTGTTTCGTGAAGGATATTTTGTAGGAACTTTTAAAGTGGCAATCTTGAATTTTGCAGATGTAAGTTTGTTCTTTATTTTGAATTCTTACTTCGATTGCTCCAACGTTTATTACTTTTTGTATATCGCCTGATTCTTCTTTTTTCTCTTGCATAGTATATATTTCTTCTTGTTCTCTAATATCTGTTTCTATGATTTCAGGTTTTACTTCAGTTTCTTCTACATCTGTTGAAATGGGTTGTGGCATTTTTGGATTTTGTAATTTAGCTGCAAGTCTCTGAATTGTATCCATAACTTCTTTCTGTTTTGAGTCTTTTGTAATATCGAGTTCTACATTTATTATGTCAATTTCTTCTTCACTTATATATAACTCTTTTTCTTCGTCGCCAGGAACTTCTGTTAAGTCTTCAGAATTTATTTGAGATTTCTCGTTTTCAGTTTCGGAAGATTCTAATCCAACTGTACTACAAGTACTAGCGATTTCTATTTTATTGTCTTCATCTGCTTCAGGATCTGTTTCTGCCAAGCTGATTGTACTGGAAATTTGAAACCTGAAATCTTGTGAGGTCAGAACTTCGTTTGTTGTTTCTTCGTTTAAAATTTTTATTGTATGGTTTTCAATATCCATCGGAATTTCACAGGCGATTACTTCAGGTTCTGTAGTTTCTAACTGGTTATTGATTGAGTTCGCACTATGAAGTTTTTTCTTCAATTGATCAACAAACTGAAAAGTTGATCTTCTAGTAGTAATGTTGCTAGCAATTTCTTCCATGCTCTTGCGTTTTTCTGCTTCTATTAATTGCTCTTTTAATGAGATGTCGCCTGATTCGAGAAAAACAGTCATATCTAGTTTTTTTTCTTTAACTGGTTCTGGTTCCAGTTCAGATGTTTTCTCTTTAAATTCTTTATTTTTATCTTCTTCGGGATTATCTTCTACTTTTTCTTTACCTTCGTTAGGAGACCTCAAGCCTTGTAAGTGTACAGGTTTAGAAGACATACTAATTTTGATTATTCCAACATTCTCGCCTACATGCGAAACTTTAATGTGTTGCTCTACATTTGTTTTTAATAGTTGTATGAAGTTACAAGCTTTGCACAAATATCCAAACACAATTCTAAAATTTGGAGGACTGGGCCATTTGGTTTTTATAGTTAAAGGTTTTTTGAGTTCTGGATGAGTATTGTAACAGTGAGAACTTAAAACTTTTCTGTTTGCGGAAATAAATGAACAAAGTTCACAATAATAGCGATACTCTCCTGTATGGCTACAAATATGGTCCAAAAAAGTTATGGATGTTTCTAGTCGAAAAACGAAACCACAGAATCTACAAATGTAACGTGTTCGTTTCTTCCTCCCATTAGCCACCTCTTCGTACGGTTCTATTTCGTCAAACTTCTTCAACATTGCTTCGCTTTGTGCGTTTTTTGCTTCGTTCGGACTAAGTCTGGATATCATTGTTTCCGATTCGGTATGTCTAGTTCGGTAGTGATGGACAATGAATTTTCCCTTGTAGTCACATAATTTACAGTCAAAACTGGTTCTGTTGTCGAAATAATAGTTTCGGTCTGGTTTTATATCAATTTGAAAAAGGGCGTACTCTTCTTCGGAATTTTGCGATGTTGGTTGTTGTTCTTCTATTTCAGCGACATTTGCACCTTCGTTCACACTTTCTGTGACCGACATCTGGTCGCTTATTTCTAAGTTCATCGATAACGACGATGCGCTTCTGTCTGCTTTCTTCACTTTGCGTTTTTTCTCTCTTGGAATTACGCCGTGCGCCCAGTTATTTTTTCTCTTTTTAATTGGTTTCTTCTTTTCTGATTTGTCTTTCTTGTCTGTTTTATCTAATTCTGCTTCTAATTTTTCTTCATCAATCTCAGATTCAATTATTTTGACACTGTTTCTCTTCCTCACTGGTCGTTTATTTTCAGGTTTTTCGGCTTCAGCTGTTTCTAGGACACACATTTCCTCATCAATTTCAGATTCAATTATTTTCACACTATTTCCCTTTCTCTTTCCTTCGCTATCTGTAGTTTGTCCTGCAGATCTTTCCACTGTTTTTACTTCAGTTGTTTCCTTCTTTTTAATTGGATTCTCATTTTGTTTGTTTTCACATTCAGCTGTTTCAGTTTCTGGAAGAGATTCAACTGTTTCTGCAGTAGTTGTTTCAGATTCAATTGTTTGCGTTCGAGATTTCCGTTTTCTTAATTGTTTTTTCTGTTGTGATTTCTCTTCAAATTCAGCTGTTTCCACCTCAGTTGCAGATTCAAATGTTTCTACTTCAGTTGTTTCGGTGTCAACAGTCTCTGCGTCTGTTGTCACATCAGTTGCAGATTCAAAGGTTTCTACTTCAGTTGTTTCGGTGTCAACGGTCTCTGCGTCTGTTGTTTCTGAGTCAATTGTCGAGTCAAGCGTTGATTGGGAGGAACTAGCAGATAAAGATCTATCCATTCTTCTTTTCAGTGAGTATCTCTTTCGTGATACTTTTTCTCGTCTTGTCTTTTTTGTTTTTACTGGTGCTTCTGGAGCTGCAAATGTTATTTCATCCTTTTTCCCTTTTTCATCTATGTAATTTTCTTCGTCGGGTGATTTCAAGGGAGGAAAGTTTACTTTTTCTAGGAGAACGCGTGGTGAAGATCGCAAGCTTTTTTGAGGAAGTTCATTCTCTTTTGCTTCTTCCACTGGTTCTTCATTTTTATCTTGTTTCATTTTCTTTTTCATATTTGTATATTTGATTAGTAATAATACATCATCATCATCAGTAACTACATCTTCTTTGGGTTTGGATTTTGAATCTTGGAGGTTGTTGTAAATTTCTTGTTCTTGATGTTCTGTCATCATTCTACACATCCGTTTACCGGTTGCTGTTAATACTCCTTCACTTAGAAACATTTCTCGAATATCTTCTTGTAGGAGTTCCAACGTGTTTTTGCGTTTTGTTTTTGGAATGTTTTCCTTTGCAGTTTTTCCTGTAACTCTTGTGTCTTGAGCGGGACTTGCAAGTTTCTCTGGGGAAGAATCCGAAGAGTAGAGCAACTGTTTTCGTCTTCGATTTTTGATTCTTTCTTCGACTGTTTCTATAACTTCGCTGTTCTCTTTTGTTGGAGGTTTTTTCTCTGGTGTTTTCTGTTCTGGTTCTATGATTGGTGCAGGTTCTTCTACTTTATCGTCCTGCATTTTTTTGTTCTCTGATTCTTTAACTTCTTTGACTTCTTCTCTGACTTCCTCTTCATTAGATTCAGAGTCGGAGTCGATGATGCGCCGAATTCGCTTCGTTTTAGATTTCGAGATAGAAGTTCCACATTTGTCTAAATATTGAAGCAAAAATGAGGAATCACATGTATCAAAGATGTGTTTCATGAATTTGTTGAACGTGTCTAGTTTTTCATCTGAAAGTGTAAATAATGGTATATAAAAAATATTACAAAACAGTATGTACGTTGTTTTTGTAAAACTTTATTATTTTATTGAATTAGATCATTATTTTTCTATGTAATCTTAAATATCTATATTCAATATTAGATATATCTATTTTTGATACGAAGACCACGCTATTATTGAAAATAAGAAAATCATGTGAGCCATGGAAAACAAAAGTAGCATTATAATTTTATTGATTTTATCAGATTTTATATTCAGTTTTTTACCTGTCACACCTGTCATTTGAAGTTAAATTTGAAAAGTTAATTAAACCTTAATTTATTAATTTTTTAAGTATCATAGTTAATCAAAATATAGAATTAATCAGGAAATAATGTTTTTTTATAATTTAAAAAAGGTACAAGCACGTATAAGTATAAGAAAAGTGTATATTCTGTTTATAGTGACCAAGTGTCACCTTTGACCATAATTTACCGCTGGTGTAAAGAATTTGAACGAGGGAGGAATTCAGTTCAGCGCCGAAAAGAAGCAGGGTATTTTCTTCATTTGTTGTTACCGAAAAAAAAAAACATTTGTTGCTGTTAAGATAATCGAAAAGGAATATAAAGCGATTTGCAGTAATAGAGCATCAACTTGAGATCAAAAACAATTTTACATGAAACGTCAATTTTTTAAAATATTTTTTTTTTTAATTTTGACCCAATATATTTAAAATAAAATTATAAACAATATAAACCATATTTCTTATTCTCAATAATTACTGCGTGACCCACGTGTTCATTATTTCTTCTAAGGCCCGTGTTTTTTTTTAATCAAAAATTACAACATTTAAATATATACATTGAAATATATTTCGTCTAAACACATTTTCTGTTTAATATACATTTGTTATAAAATCAAAATGCAAAATAAAAATTAAAATCAGAGTGTGTAGACCTTTTAAATACAGGGTTGCCCAACGAAAATTATCAGCGCAAGTTTTGGCCACTTAACATCAATTTTGCAAAAAACGCTCGAACACGTCAATTTTAGAATAAAGGGGGACACCTGAATGGTTTAGTACCAATAGCATAACTTCAACCCTAAAATGGGGGTGGACTGCACCTCAAAAATTTTAAATGGAAAAGGGTGTCAAACATGACATTTCGAAAGGCCTTTCAATTCTCTTTTCAACAGTTTTTTTATTTTTCAAATCCGATCATTAGTTCCAGAGAAATATTATTTAAAACAAATTTTATCCGGTGTTCAAAATTGCAATCAAGTAGGCTTAAACAAATGACAGAAACTAAATAAACAATTCTTTCGATAAGTTGTTTGTAATAAACAAGTAATTTGTAAGTTAGATTTCTTTTTGTGGAGTTATTTGAAGTCTAAAGTTTATGCCACGCCACCCGAATCTTTAGAACATTTACGGCAACGTACCGTAGCTCCAAAATTTTGAGCAAAATATTTATTATTGTATGGAAGTTGGAGGTAGTCATTTTGAACACCTAATAAACTTATACATGAGTTTCTGTCATTTGTTTAAGCCTACTTGATTGCAGGTTTGCACACCTGATAAAATTTGTTTTGAACGATATTTCTCTGGAACTAATTATCGGATTTGAAAAATAAAAAACTGTTGAAAAGAGAATTGAAAGGCCTTTCGAATTGTGTCATGTTTGACACCCTTTCCCATTTAAAATTTTTGAGGTGCAGTCCACACCCACTTTAGGGTTGAAGTTATGCCATAGGTACTAATTAATTCAGATGTCCCCTTTTATACTAAAAATGACGTGTTCGAGCGTTTTTTGAAAAATTGATGTTAAGTGGCCAAAAATTGCGCTGATAATTTTCATTGGGCCACCCTGTATACTTATTCTTTAAATTTTAATTGCGGCTTTTAGATTTTTAAACTTTGAAAAAAAAACAATAGTTTTAAATAAACGGTATAGTATTTGCTATTTTGACCCAATTCAATAAAATATGAAAAGAAGAAATCTTACCAGCTTCCGTTTTGGGAGCTTCAATGTTTTCGTTCAAGACAATAGCTTCTGATTTTTCTTCCTTGTTGTCCTGTTTTACCTCCTCTCCTTTAATATCTTCTGTAGACTTTTCGATGTTTACTTTCACCTCTACGGGTTTCGCTTCTTCATTGGTTTTTATGTTCTCTTTCTTCTCTTCTTTGGTTTCGGGTTTTTCGGGTTTATGTTTTTTCGGAATACGGAAGTTCTGGATGCCGTAACCTATACCCACGAAGGGTTTGGAGAGCGAAGAATAGAGACTATCTAATGGGGAATAGTCTTTTGGTTTTGGTTCTATGAGTTCGGGAATTGGTTCTTTGGGATCTTCAAAACTCTTTTTTCCGGTGTATTCCCGTTTTGGTTCAGTTTGTTGATGTGCGGTTTTTTCTTCAAATCGGGGTCTTCGCGGGTCTTCTTGGAGAAAACGACTTTCATTCCTAGTTCTTCGTTCGTCTTCGTTTCTGTTTCGAGGAGGTCCTCTGTCGTCTCTGGGATTATCTCTTCTATTTCCCCGAACGATTGGGTTGACTCTTTGAACAGATTGTGGAATTTGGTTGTGATTTCTTCTCTGGTTGTGAAATTCTTCAGAATTTCTTCTTCCATGACTTTGATCTTCTTTTTCGAAGAAGTCGACCGGTTTAATTTGACTTAAGTCATAGGGGCTAAAGTTTTGAGTTGAGTTTTGGTAAAGGAGTCTAGGAGCTGTATTCGGTAACCGGGGATTAAAACTATGTCTAAACTGTTCTTCATGTGGCCTGAACTTGTTAAAATTTTGTCTAAACTGCTCTTTATTTGGTCTAAAGTTATCTCCATGCCTGATTTGTTCTTGGTTTGTTCTAAAATATATTGGATTTCCTTGGAAACATTCCATTTCAGGTCTACTTTGTTCGGGATATCTACCAGGATCCCAATTTGGTCTGATTTGTCTAAATTGTTCTGTACCTTGCCTTCTAAATTGTTCAAGGCCTGGTCTAAATTGATTTTGATGTCTAAACTGCTCCGGATTTGTTCTAAATTGTTCTGATTCTGGTCTACTTGGTCGAAACTGATTTTGATTTGGTCGAAACTGATCATTTTGATTGTTAAAAATATTCCGACATTGCATTTCTCTCATATCTACATCATACTTTGTTGAAAATAGATCAACTGGAGTTCTACTGGCAACATAGGACTCATTTGGAGTTCTATTACTCAACAATAGGTCATTTGGCATCCTATTACCAAAAAATGAATCACTTAGAGTCCTATTATCACAAAATGAATCACATGGGGCCCTATTGCCCACAAATGGGTCAGTCGGCGTTTTATTCTCCAAAAGTGGATCACCTGGCGTCATATTACCCAAAAATGTATTATTAGATGTCATATTCCCAGAAAACGGATTATTCGGGGTCATATTTCCCATAAAAGGATCAATTAGAGTTCTATTCTCCGTGTTGAGATCAGTAGGAGGAGAAAAGGGCATTGGTTTTGAGATTGGCTCTGACAACTTATTGGCTAGGTTACACATGGGTGTTGTTTTCTCCACTGGTGGTGGGGAAAATGGAACATTTCTCAGCCTAGGATCGTGAACATTGCAGGGATGTACTATTGTGAGAGGTTTTTTTGGGAAAATGTCTTCCGGAACTGGTTTTGCAGGGGAAGGAATTTTTGCGGACTCTTCAATAGAAATCGAAGTCTCTAGACTTGGTTTTCGTTTATGTGGATATTTATCGGACAATCTTCCCGTGTTAGTAACTTTATCTTCTTGTTTTGTTTCTTTTTGTGGTTCTACTTTTCGTTCTTTAATACTGTCTTTAAGTTCTTTAATTATTTTGTCTATCAAACTGATTTCAATTTTATCTTTTTTCTCCGTTTTTATCTCCACAGTTGGTTTACATTTTTCTTCACTATTCTGTACGGAAGGCCGTCTCGATTTATCAGTTTTCACTTGTTTATCACATTTTGTTTTCACAGATTTCGCCTCTTTCTTTAATTCAATTTGTTTCTCTTTTTTCGAATCCTCTTTTTTAATTTCTAATTTGGATTTTGTTTCCTTGTTAGGCTCTGATTTAAATTTTGACTCCAGTTTTGTGTCTTTGCTTTTAGGTTTGGAATCTGCGTCCTTTTTCGAGTTGTTTTCTTTATTTTCTTTTCTATTTACTTCGATATCTTGAGGTTTGGATTCGGAGGGTTTGGTTTTTATTTCTTTTTCTTTACATTTTGTTTCTTTAATGTGTTTAGTTTTCATTTCATTTTCTTTAGATTTTGAGTCTTTAATGTCTTTGGTTTTTATTTCGTTTTCTTTACATTTTGTGTCTTTAATGTCTTTGATTTTTATTTCGTTTTCTTTACATTTTGTGTCTTTAATGTCTTTGGTTTTTATTTCTTTTTCTTTACATTTTGGGTCTTTAACGTTTTTTGTTTTTGTTTCTTTTTCTTCACATTTTGGGTCTTTAATGTCTTTGGTTTTTACTTCGGTTTCTTTATATTTTATGTAGTTAACATCTCTGGTTTTCATTTCTTTTTCTTTATATTTTGGGTCTTGAATGTCTTTGGTTTTTATTTCGTTTTCTTTACATTTTTTGTCGTCTTTAATGTCTTTGGTTTTTATTTCGTTTTCTTTACACTTTGTGTCTTTAATGTCTTTGATTTTCATTTCTTTTTCTTTACATTTTGGATGTTTAATGTCTTTGGTTTTTATTTCGTTTTCTTTACATTTTGTGTCTTTAACATCTTTGGTTCTTATTTCTTTTTCTTTATATTTTGGGTCTTTAGTATCTTTGGTTTTTATTTCGTTTTCTTTACATTTTATATCGTCTTTAATGTCTTTGGTTTTTATTTCGTTTTCTTTACATTTTATGTCGTCTTTAATGTCTTTGGTTTTTATTTCGTTTTCTTTACATTTTGTGTCTTTAATATCATTGATTTTCATTTCTTTTTCTTTACAGTTTGGGTCTTTAATGTCTTTGGTTTTTATTTCGCTTTCTTTACATTTTGTGTCTTTAATGTCATTGGTTTTTATTTCGTTTTCTTTGCCTTTTGTGTCTTTAATGTCTTTGATTTTTATTTCTTTTTCCTTACATTTTTTGTCTTTAATGTCTTTGGTTTTTATTTCTTCTTCTTTACATGTGTCTTTAATGTCTTTGGTTTTTATTTCTTTTTCTTTACATGTTGTGTCTTTAATGACTTTGGTTTTTATTTCTTTTTCTTTACTTTTTGAAATATCTTTCGGATTATTCTTTGGTTCTTGTTTTTTTGATTCCTTAGTTTCCTCTTTCTTTTCTTTTGGAACTTCAATTTTAGTTTTATTTTCTTGTATCTCATATTTCTCTTTCGGTTTAATGTCTTTCTTGTTCTTGTCTGTGACATTATTTACCTCTTTCTTTTCAGGCTTTTTAAGATTTTTGTTCATGATCTGTTCATCTATGCTTGAAAGAAGATCTCCGAAGATGTTGTTATGTTCTTTAACGACTCTTTCTACAACTTTTAGTTCCACAACCTTTGGTTTTGGTTTAGGGACCATGACAGGGAAAGTTTTTCTTACTTTTACTGAGTCATTTTTCTCTGTACTTTCTTCTAACTCCCTGCATAGTTTAGCTTTAAGTTCTTCCAGTTTATTCAGGTCCATATTTTCGTTTAGAAGACGTGATTGTTCGCTTGAAGATGGCGCGGAATAAAAAAGATTCTGAAGATCAGATTCGGACAGTGGAGGTTTGTTTAATTTAGGAGGAGATGGATTTTTTAATAGCTGCTTATTGTTCTGTTTCTCCAAGTATTCTTGCACTATTCTATCCTCCTTGACTCTTGTCTGAGTTGGAGTGATCTTAGAAAAAATTGGAATATCTTCTAACAAAGCCGAAGCATCTACACCGAAATCATCGGAATAAACAATGGATTCTCTTCCGGACATTGTTTTATTAGTGGTACCCATATGTTCACTCACCCAAACTCTATTTGTTTTTCTTTCTTGTCTCTGTATTTCGTTTCTCCGGAAATATAATTGTTCATTTCCCCAGTTTTGGTTCTGTGGAGAGAATAGTGGATGATTGTTGTGGTTCTCAACTTGTTGATTGAATGAGTTGCTCGACCAGTTTAAAGTATCGTTAGGATTCTTGTTGTCGTTATACGTTGGAAGTATGTTGTTAAATCTGGAAAGGAATAAGACAGTTAGAAATATCACGGAAAAAAATATAAAATATACAATTATATTAATAAAATGCCCGAAGTTTGAGAAATTGATGTTCACAGGATTGTATAAAAAATTCCGACCTACTACAGCCTTTTGTAAATTAAAGAGAATAACAATTTTAAATTTTGAGCAAATTTATTATTTAAAAATATTCACATTAATTAAATTACAAATTATTAGTACTTTTTATACCCTCCCCTGGCTTTATAATCAGTTCAACCCTTTTTGGAATTAAATCTGTTAGTGAGATGTTTGGGGCAAATCTCAAGAATGTATATTGACATTTAACTCACGTGTGGTATACGACGTTTTATTTTACAGTAACGACTTTTTATATTAATTTAGTTTAAATCTTTGCTTTAAATATGTGAAAATGACGTTTTATAAAAAAATTACTGACAGATCATGCTCGGCTACTCTGATAATGCTACTTACAAAATAAGTTGTTTTTAATCAATTTTGAGTAAGTTTTTTTTTTATTGCAAATGTATAAAGTACCTCAAAAACCGCTTCTGTAGGTATATGATAATTTGTGATGATAATAAAAACGGAAATTATGAAACGTTTTAACCTTTCGTAGACCACTAAAAAATTTACGGAACACCGGTTGACAAACACTGATCTAATGCCATGCTATTTCCGACTTCTAAGGTTATAACTACAAAATATTTATTTATGACAAAAATGTATTTTTATTTTCTGGCAATTTGTTACATTTATGCCTATTTACACCGCATATACTGAAATTTGCACTTAACTAAGAAAAACTTATATAACATTTAAGTTCGCCTTAAAGAATCTTTGCATTTAACGACTAAATATAACTAGACAAAACATTCCCTATCCTTCCGTATTGAATGTTTTGTTTTCGGTAAGCCAGAAAGAAAAAATAGAGATAGATATATAATAAAAGTATTGTTCGAGCATTGCTCGCTAGAGGCGTTACTGTAGTTCTCATTATTTTTTGTTATTTATCATTATTTATGTTTTTGTTTTGTCATTGACGCGTTAGATTTGATTATATTTGACACACATAAATTTAAAACTTCTAATTCTAATATTAATCATAAAAGCACGGGCGCCTCTAGTGAGAAATGCTCGAACAATACTTTCATTTTATATCTATCTCTAGGTTTCTCTTTCTAGCTTACCGAAAACATAACAAACCAAGAGAAGTTTTGTCTAGTTATATTTTGTCGTTGGTTGCATTGCACCGTTTACGTTAAGCAGAAACTTAAAAGTCTTATCAGAGAATAGTTACATAATATATACAGGGTGTAAATGAAACTAAGGAACGCGATTTTTCTCGAAAGTTATAAGAGGTACAACAAAAAGCTTTTAAATAAAATTGTAAGTGTTTTTAGTAAGCTACATAATAGTTATTTGTATATCAAGTGCTGAAAGTCTATCTTTGTCGAACCAAAACGAAAGTTGCAGCCTGAGCGAAGCGAAGGTTGCAATCGTTTGTGTTCGACAAAGGACTTTCAACACGTGTTATACACACTATTTTTTCTACTCCTGCAAGATAAAAAATAAGGAAATAAAAAATTATTTTTTAAACATAATTTGACATTTATTGCAAATTTTGTATTTGTGATGCGCAAGTGATGCGTATCCATGGCAGCAACAATGCAACAAACATTTATTAGTGCTGCAAAGCTTTACAGCACTGCGTGCTACAAAGAGTCACTTTCAGCATGAAAAACCAACCAGAAAATTGTATTTTCAAAGCAGGAGTAGAAAAATTAATGTAAATCAGAAAATATATATTTTAATT
Source organism: Stenolophus ochropezus (assembly GCA_035578165.1). Lineage (NCBI taxonomy): Eukaryota > Metazoa > Arthropoda > Insecta > Coleoptera > Carabidae > Stenolophus > Stenolophus ochropezus. The sequence goes on from JAQOWZ010000020.1 coordinate 14,286,727, forward strand.
TTCGGAGATATACCTATTTTTGTCTTTTTTTTAAATGGTACAGGATACTTTTATACTATTTAGTACGAAATAATTTTTGCTTTAAAAAAGTTCCATAAGTTATACCTTCTAAACTTAATAGTATTCGAGATATTGAAGAAAATATTAAAATAATTTTACTGGAAAATAAAGCTGGCTATGGAACAAAATTTGACATTTGTATTAGTTTATTGCTATAAGTTTGTGAAAAAGATTGATAACTTAGACTATTATTTGTTGTAAAAATGGAAGAATACTCAATTAACGAAAATGTGAAGAATTTAATGTACATTTGTAAATTAAAATGTGTCGTAATTCAATAATTTTGTACTCATAGCCAGCTTTAATTTCGAGTATAACTATTTTAATATTTTCTTCAATATCTCGAATTCTATGAATATATAATATAACTTCCAAGAAAAATCGCGTTCCCTAGTTTTATTTATACCTGTATACTATTCCGTTGTCTTACTCAGGGCCGGTATTTTCATACTTAGTTACATTTTGTTAACCTTAGGATTAATGCTATCTTAAGACTGTTCGATACTAAACAAAAATTTCGCATCTGGTTTTTCAAATAATCGTCTGTATGGTATACAACCAGAACAACACAAGTCAGTATGTTCTTCAGAGAATAAGGCAATAAATCTCAACATTTACAACTTAATCCCTCGAGGTAGAATGGGGGTTTCCAAGATAACGCCTTTTTAAAATATATATTCTGCATATCAATTTTGGTCGTGAGTATATTGTAATAAAACTAAAATAATATATAATTGTTGAATACTTTATTTAAAAATTGAAATTAAAGTTTTATTTAAATGACCTTGTGACGTCTTTCCCCTGATCAGTGTTGCCAACTATAAGAATATAAGTTTTAATTTCACCGGTTCGCAACACTGCCCCCGATAGCTAGCTTCATGTGATAAAATGACAGTGCAACAGGTATAAAACAATACTTAACAATAATAGCCACAAAGAAAATTGCAAATATAAAAGCAGCGATAGCAAGAAAATCTAAATAATATTCATTCATAACTAAAATAAAATACTTTATGTATAAGTACATTCTTTTTTCATTAAATATTATTATAAATTCAGTACCTGATATTTATATCCTGCCTGGATTTCAAAATATATGAGAACACACACACGTGGTAACTGGTAAATGCATCTATCGAAAGCATGAATCACGAAAGCAGGTTATGTTTATATTCAATGTTTGAATTTAAGCGGTACTCGTAGCCTAACTTCACTTCAGTTTTTTAGCTACTTATAGTTCTATCTCATAGCGCACATGGACTATCTTTTTCTAGTCAGGGGAATGACGTCACATCCATTGTCCGTAAACTTTATTAATTTTTTTCTCGGATACTATCAACTTTTTGGAAAAATAAAAAAATATGGGTCCAATATTTTGTTTTAAAGTTTATCATATAAAAAAATCAAAAAAACTTGGAAACCCCCATTCAAACATTTCATGTTGGCAAACGAGCTCTTCTCAAAAATAAAATCTTTTACTTATGAACAGTGAGACTTACAAATATTGTTATCTCTCGTCACATATTTTGAAGGCAGATATTGGAGTTTTTCTTAAAATTAAATTGTGAACTTATAGTGAATAACCACGAAATTATGATCCTTATAAACATTTTTTAAATAGTGTTTGTGTATGTGTGTTTAATATACATAACAGTTGAAAATATTTTTGTGCTTAAACATAAACCGGAAGTTGTAAGTTACTGTCAAATATACAAGTATTTCTTATAACGAAAATACAGGAGAATTATACGAGTAGAAAGATTCGAAAATTTAAATAAACTACCTATCTGAAACAACCAACTTTTATAATCCGTGAACGGTAAATAATTAGGAAAATGGAGATTTCCTGAGTTTTACTGGATAATCCAAACATTACCTAACAATACCGGATCAATCAATGCAATAATAATAATACGGATAAAAGAAGTCATAATGTATTCCTAGCATTTTGAGTGAGAAATCTCTACTAAATTGTAACTGTACTTCACCTTATACGGTATGGGGAGAGAGAGGGAAAAATTAACCATCTAAGGGAAAAAAAATAATGAACTCATAAATAGTAGGTACCCTTTCTTTCCCCTATCCTACCTAATCTACAAACTTTTGAAAATTATAAGAATTGACTCTGAAATTCGTATATATACATGCTCTATGGTATTATTTTGTTACCGAATTATTTTTCTTGTTAGAGTAAAGTGATATTGGTTAAATCTCAAGAATGAACAACTTGACCTAGTCAAATCTCTGTTGATCACTCCGCTTTAATCTGTTTTAGATTTTCATACCATTGTAAAGCTAGTAGCTAGTTAATACCTAGTTTATGCCTTTGTTCTTCTATGTATAAATACCATAAATTTTCGGCAAAGTATATTCATACCATTTCCTGATAATGGCCTTATAAGACGAAATATAAATAAAATTATTTTTTTTACAACCAAATATTTCTTATATTTATGTCAATAACTGTTTGTATTTAAAATGTACTCTAATCTCTTCTCAATTTTCAAATTGAAATTAAAAGTCGTGCGTTTAAAATGTATTATTATTTGAATATTTTAATCTAGATTTAAAAGTACATAATTATGAAACATTTTGAAAGAAAATTTCTGGTACGGCCCTTAAGAGCATACGACAGAAGAAAGTACCTGCCTAAATGAAACATTACCGCAAGTCGCATAAAACTACATAAGGGCCAATCGACTTATCTGAACGTGAATTTCATAAATCTATGCCTCTACTATAGGTTGTTTATATACTTATATAACAACAGGCATTTGTTAGTTTGACAATAACAAATAAATAATTGTTGATACGTAGAGAGATTTAAACCTCAATCTTATTTCCGTATTGTCCTGAAGGATGTCTGATCATTTTAATACCCAGAAATTGTGTATACAGGGTGTTTGGCGAAAAGCCATGTTATTAGTCACGATGTAAGTAGTGGTTTAATATTCCTTAGTGAGGAACTTCATAAACCTGAATATGTAAGAACTACTTGGTTTTTGAACACAGTGGAAAATGGTTTCATTTGATGACGTCTCGTCATCCTCTAAGTAAAAAGAAAAACGTAGAATATAAAAATGTTCTTTCATTTTTGAAGGATGTGATGGATTTGTTTTCAACAATGTATGTGGGACACCAAATTATGGAAACCATCTCAACAGGGCTTCTGATATCAATGCAATCTATCCTTGATATTCAAGAAGATAAAAATTATAATTTTATTTTAACATCCCGTTTTACTCAGGATTGCTTGGTAAATTTATTCAGCTCAATAAGGGACAAACAAAAAGTACCAAATGCACAACAATTTAAAAATAATTTGAAATTAATTTCTGTATCTCAATATTTAAAAAAAGTCTCCAAAAGTAGTTGTGGAAGCGATGACAAAGAATTCTTGTCAGACTTTTTATACATATATTGCTTTATCAGCTTCAGATACAAGTGAATCATACGACGAAGTAAACCACCTTCCAGATGTAACAAAATTGCCAGCTATAAGTTTAAATAATTCTGAGCAAAATTCTTTGTATAGTTTAGCTGGTTATTTGATAACATATATAAAAAAAATACAAAAGTTTGCGACAAATGTTTATGCTCTGTAGGATCTAAAACTTATTAAAAAAATGCCTTATAGCAGATTTGTAAAAATCAAGTGTTTTAAAGAAGAAACTCTATTTTACTGCAATCAGGAAACCTACAACTTATTTTTCAGCTGGAAACAATATTCCGACAATACTATAACCGTATTATAAACCAAAATATAGATTTAAAGAAATTCTTTATTGAGAAATTTAGCGATATTAAAGAATACAATTTTATTCCAAATTGTCATAATTTGAAAAAAAAAATTGTAAAAAGATTTGCATTATTTAGGCTAAAAATTGCGTCCAAAAAATGCTTCGTAAAAAAAGAGTACAAGCAAGTAAATCTGTAATGTTATCAAATTTATAAAAAATGTTTCCAAATAAATACTTTAATAAAATAGAATAGTTTTGTTTTATATATCTTTTCTCCTCTGCCATTTTCAATTTTTAATTTGATATCTTACGTATTATTTATTACATTGCTTTATTTATTAATATCCTCGTTAACATCTTAAAATAAGATAACATGCAATTTTGCTTTATTAAAGGTAAAAAAAATTATAGCATATAATAATTTATAAATGATTTATTTTCCTTAAACACATGAATTAATTTAAAGATCTCTTATTTTTAAAAATTTATTTATTTAAAAATAAGCAGTTTGTACAATTTTTCTCCCAGCATATTGTAGATTTATAGTATATAATTAATTACATTTATAAATTTAAAATCATTAATACTTGCGACTAAAAACCACTAATAATTACCGCATTTTCACATATCGCCTGTATGGCGGAAAAATTCATGTCTTCACTCTATTTATAAAGGCACTCTGTTCCATTTCTGGGAGAAACATTTAGTATTTTTTTTTTTTGGTTCAAATTAAAATAAAGTTAACTGGGCAAACAATGTTAAACATAAATTGTCTTGTCAATAATAAAACGAATAAAAAATAAATCACAAAAATCAATGAATACGTTCTGATTTTAATAAAGCAGATGTCGTAAGTAATATTCTTAAAAACATTATATATATACATGAAAAACATTAAAATATTTATTATTTACGGTTCCATATTTTATATATGTATCTTTGCAAATACCCTAACTGCACGAATAAAATAAAAGTGAATTTCCGCGGCACACAAAATAAAAATTATTTTAGTTTTCCAATAAAAGATTATACGAGATGCGATGTTTGGAAAAATTTCATGTGAAAAGATAACATTAACGTAACAAGAAGCGTAACTCAATGGATCAAGTGAGCAGCACGGAATTGTTGCCATCTGAAGTGCAAAGGGTAGAGTTACTCCCAGCCTACTTGATCATTAAGTTTAGCATATGTCACATAAACGTCAAATGTAGCTGTCAATATTAATTTATTTATTAACTACTAGATATTTTAATTTTAAATAAAAGATAAATTATAGTATATTATTTAACAAGCATAATATGTAGGCTATATTACACGAGGATGTAATTAAAAATACGAGCGGTAACGAGTATATTTAATCATCCGAGTGTAATGTAGCCTACATATTATGCCATATGCGAGTCAAATACTATACTTTATCTACAACTAACAGCCATATAAAAAATCTGATATTATTTGTTAAATATTCAGTTAGGTGCGAGTAGTTCATATATAGCTTAACAGATGGCGCCACATTAGCACTTAAATGTCAAAATTACTATTTAGATTGTATTTATTATACTTTTATAATCATTTATATTGATATTTATAATAAAAAATATATTATTAATAAATTAACAGTTTGTTAAAATGTTATGTGTTAAATTATATGCTCTATTTATTACAGAAAAGTGTAGCGTGTAATATAACATTTTATATTACACTTGTGTAATATGAGTAGTATATTATATGTAGTATCACACGTATAATGTACCCATATTTCAATAGTTGTAAATAAATTATATTTATTACCTGCGTAGGTGTTACAAAATCATTTAAAATAAAGTGATATTCTCTTAACGAAATGAGTAGAAGAAATGTTTTGTCCGAGAAATATATATAGTATATTATTTAACAAGCATAATATGTAGGCTATATTACACGATGATGTAATTAAAAATACGAGCGGCAGCGAGTATTTTTAATCATCTGAGTGTAATGTAGCCATATTATGCGAGTCAAATACTATATTTTATCTACAACTATCAGGCATATAACAAATCTGATATTATTTGTTAAATATTCAGTTAGGTGTGGGTAGTTAATATATAGCTTAACAGATGGCGCCACAGTAGCACTTAAATGTCAAAATCACTTTTCAAATTGTATTTATTATACTTTTACAAGCATATATATTGATATTTATAATAAAAAATATGTTATTAATAAATTAACAGTTTAATAAAATATTATGTGTTAAATTATATGCCCTATTTATTACAGAAAAGTGTAGCGTGTATCATGACATTTCATATTACACTTGTGTAATATGAGTAGTATATTGTATGTAGTATTACACGTATAATGTACCCATATTTCAATAGTTGTAGATAAATATGTTTTCTTGGCGACATTCATGAAATAGATGTTTTCTCGGTGAATTTTGTAGACGTGATGTTCTCTCAGCGAAATTTATAAGATGTTTTCTCGGTGCCATTTGTGGAAGAGATGTCCTCCAGCGAAATGAAATTTATAAAATGTTCTTTCGATGCCTCTTGTGGAAAATATGTTCTGTCCTTGTTGTAGAAGTGACATTCCCTTGACAAAATTTGTAAAAGAGATGTTCTCGTGAAGCTAACCGTGGAGGAATATTCTCTTATATAAGATATTTTCTCGATGAAATTTATAAAATGATTTCTCAGTGACATTAGTGGCAGAGAAGTTCTTTGGTCAAAATTTGTAGACGATATGTTCTCTCAACGAAATTTATACGATGTTTTTTCGATGACATTTGTGGCAGAGTTGTTCTTTGGACGAAATTTATAAAAGAAAACATTATACCTAGATTCTAATTCTAAATTCGATTCTTGAAAATTCAATTCAAGTTCCAAAGTAACGGAGTTTAACAGTGTCTGAGAGCCAGAATGAATTGTTGGCATTGCATTTCTTAATAATCGTTATTTTGATGCATTGTAAAAAAAAATAATATCAAAATAATCTTCACAAAGAAAAGAAAATAATAAATTTTCACTTAAATTAATTTTGCAGAATTTTTCTAAATCTCACAACGCATCAAATCTATAATTGGAAATTTGTAAAAAATGTTATTTTATGTACCGCTCACATTCACTCTCCTTTTATTCCCGTAGCTGGGGTATTTATAACCATATACAGGGTGTCCATTTTTCGAGGCTAAGCATTGGGATCTCGAGAACCGTAAGAGATACGAAGTCGGTTAAATTGGGGCAAAGTTGTGGTATTAGTTGGCCATTTTAATGATGTATTTGTTTTTTCGAAAAAATGCGTAGGTCACTAGATATGAGAAAAAAAGCGATTTTGCTCGATTTACGTTTTGACATATCTGCTTTGTATCAATTCAATACAAATTTTTAATTGGTACGTTCTACAGGCACTTTTTTTACGAAGAATTGTCAGTGGTGCTCAAAATTTTTGTAGCTCTTACACTTTTCGAGAAATTCGTACTAACTTTCAATTTTCATATGGGACTCAATGTAGTCTTAAATACTATTAGAGATTTTTTTTCTCTTTCCAAATATATAAAACACATCTACATACAAAGATATTTCAAAATTACTGGTTTTATTTATCAAATAAACAAATTGTATCACAGTAGATGTTCAAATGTTTGACCTTCAACCTCCAAACAAAGCTGTATGCGTTTCCTTAAATTATGAATTGCTCGTGTGATATCCCTTCTTCTTATTTTATTTGTAAGTGTGTTGACAATATTTGCATGGAGCTCATTTATGTCAGCAGGCATAGTTTTGTAAACATGATTTTTCATTGTGCCCCATAAAAAGTAATCTAACGGAGATAAGTCCGGTGATCGTGCTGGCCAGCGTACGTCACCATTATTTGAGATCACTCTGTTTGGAAATATTTGGGACAAACATTCTCCTACTCTTCTAGCATTATGTGGTGGCGCTCCGTCTTGTTCAGATTAATAGTATCGTCTATAAAATCGGTGAGAATCGTTCTTAAAAAATGTAAATAACGATCGGCCGTTAAATTTTCTTCATAAATGTGTGGACTAATTATTGTGTCGCCAATAAACCAACCCACACATTTAGCCCAAAGCGCACTTGTGGTCGTCTCTCTTGATGTTGGCGGGGATTTTGTATGGCCCAAATATGTTCATTATGACGGTTGAACATGCCCGAATTTATAAATTTACACTCATCAGTCCAAATTACATCATTTAGAAAATTTGGATTTTCTCGCAGTTTATTCTGCAGGAACACACAGAAAGCTACCCGTCGTACATAATCTCCTGGATAGAGTAATTTATTAATATGTATTTTGCAAGGCCGATATTTATATTTTTTTAGAATCCTCCACACTAGTTGATGTGATACGTTCAAATTTGCTGCAATTTCTCTAGTAGATGTAGACGGATTATCTTGAATCTAATGAATAATTTAATAAAAATATTTGTTATTATTAAGAATATCATGCCACATTTACTGATTGTAGAATATCTTCTTCATTTTCCACTACCCTGTTCCCATGTCTTCCTCTTGGTTGAACGAATGAACCATATTCTCCTAAGTTTCTGTGTAGAGCTAGAAAGTAGGCCGGATTCGGTTGTCGCCTCTCTGGGTAGCGTTCAAAATATGTTTGCCAACTTATCTGTATATTTCGATGCGAAACATAATAAATTTCAAGCATATCTCGCTTTTCTTCACTTGAATATTGCATTTCCTCACAACAAATCACAATAACAATCAACAACTGAAATGAATTGTCAAAACTTTGTTTGAAACAAAAGATTCTTGATTTTGTTTCCAAAGCACTCTTAATGGTAATGAATAAATCCAGTAATTTTGTAATATCTTTGTTAATTTTTATTTAAATGTAGATGTGTTTTATATCGTTGGAAAGAGAAAAAAAATCTATTTAATAGTATTTAAGACTACTTTGAGTCCCATATGAAAATTGAAAGTTAGTACGAATTTCTCGAAAAGTGTAAGAGCTACAAAAATTTTGAGCACCACTGACAATTCTTCGTAAAAAAGTGCCTGTAAAACGTGCCAATTAAAAATTTGTATGAATTGATACAAAGCAGATATAAGTCAAAACGTAAATCGAGCAAAATCGCTTTTTTGCTCATATCTAGTGACCTACACATTTTTTCGAAAAAACAAATACATCATTAAAATGGCTAACTAACGCCACAACTTTGCCCCAATTTAACCGACTTCGTATCTCTTACGGTTCTCGAGATCCCAATGCTTAGCCACGAAAAATGGACACCTGTATATCTGCTGATCTATAAATAATAAATATTCTAATTTATTTTTTATATATTTAGAAAAAAAAATTTGGATAATATTTCTTACAATGAGTACGTTATCAATTTTTAACTTTTAAAGCGATTTTTGTTCATTTCAATATAATTTTATTCTTATTGTTTGACAATGTTGAGAATTTAACAATTTGTTTTAAATTGATTGCTCCGTTTGCGTAATTTACGTTATTTGAAATTTCAAGCAAATATTAAAATAAAAATTAAAAGTTACTAAATACTCCCAGTCTACTTTATGTTGCCAATTTCCCTACACAAGTTTCACCCGGATGCCGGGAACCTCAGATAGCAGCAGTTTTGTGCTGCACACTTGATCCATTGAGTTACGCTTCTTTTTAAGTTAATGTTTTGTGTACCTAAACAAATGTCGTAAAAATCGGTAAATTGTATAAGACATGGAGATTCCAAACGAAATTTTGGTTGAAGGCATATTTTAACCAAGTGGTAAATAATATGTTTTTTAGGCGGCTGGTACATAAATTGTTGTTTTTCGTATCTGCTGGCAACCTTAAAGTATCAATTTTTATTTGACATCTGTCAAAGTCAAAATTTTTGGCCGCTTGTTTGTTCATTATTGATTTACATAGTTCATATTAATGTGATTAATTATTTTAGAATATAATAACAAATGTAAGTAAAATTTTAACTATTCCTTTCCAAATATTAATGAAAAAGTAATGAATTTACGAGTAAAAATAGCGGCCGTAAAGTAAATGCGGCCGTAAGGTAAATGCGGCCGTAAAGTAAATTTTGACAGATGTCAAAAATTGATTTGGAATGAAAATTCATAATTTCTTGTTGTAATCGCCTAAAAAATGTTGTGTGCACCTCGGATAAAAGTTCTTTTTGGGCCTCATCTGATTTGTAGCCTCGGCTTTGCCTCGGCTGCAAACCTTGGTTTCGGCCCAAAAAGATTACTTTTAGAACCTTGATACACAAATAACTATTTTAGGCGGCTGGTACATAAATTGTTGTTTTTCGTATCTGCTGGCAACCTTAAAGTATCAATTTTTATTTGACATCTGTCAAAGTCAAAATTTTTGGCCGCTAGTTTGTTCATTATTGATTTACATAGTTCATATTAATGTGATTAATTATTTTAGAATATAATAACAAATGTAAGTAAAATTTTAACTATTCCTTTACAAATATTAATGAAAAAGTAATGAATTTGCGAGTAAAAATAGCGGCCGTAAAGTAAATGCGGCCGTAAGGTAAATGCGGCCGTAAGGTAAATGCGGCCGTAAAGTAAATGCGGCCGTAAAGTAAATTTTGACAGATGTCAAAAATTGATTTTGAATGAAAATTCATAATTTCTTGTTGCAATCGCCTAAAAAATGTTGTGTGCATCTCGACTAAAAGTTCTTTTTGGGCCTCATCTGATTTGTAGCCTCGGCTTTGCCTCGGCTGCAAACTTCGGTTTCGGCCCAAAAAGATTACTTTTAGAACCTTGATACACAAATAACTATTGTTAAAGGTGTATTTATTATATAATTTAATTTTTTTTTATTTTCAGTCAATGGTATACGAGTACAAATGCAGTTCTTTGTGGTCAAAATATTCCATGCTTGAAAAAATGCTTATAATTAAGGAAAATGTGAATATTAGAACTTACTACAAGCTAATTTCATTTTTAAAAAATAAAAGGATTGGACATGAACCAAAGAAAACTATGGTGTTGTCCAAAGATAATATTATAAAATTTATGACTGAATCTCTAGACTGCACATATCTGATGATTAAGGATGACAATTATTAATTTGCTAGAAATTTATTTAGTGAAACATTAGGATATTTTTAATTATAGATTGCTTTATTATTCGGTATTTACGGAGCTTGTCGAAGAGAAGTACTAGCAAATAGAAGTACTAGCAAATATTGAAGTAGACCATGTGGAAGACAGGAGTTCTGTCATTCTTAACGGATAGTGGGGCAGATATAATATCTGTAAAAAGATATCGGGTTGGAAAAAAAAATCCGTTGCTGAGGGATACCTAGAAGATTCGGTAGAATCAAAAACTAAGACGGCAAGATTAATTCTGAATAGTAAGACTGGTGCAAAAATATCGAGCATTATATCTACAGTCACACAGGAGGAGAACGAGATAACCTATACATTATGACTTACGAAATGTTAATATTTAAAATCCTTTTAAATTAGTTTATTCGGTTTTCATACTCAGAAATAATATAAATTGTATTAAAAACATTTAAAAATATTTGAGGTTATCAATTTGACATTTAAAGTGGAGTGCAGTTGTTAAAGTGTTATAGAAACACCAATTTTACAACAACAAAAATATCAAAAACAGTATAACAATATCTTACATTATTAAACCGTTTTCGTTATATCATTAGGGCAACTGTTAATACAAAGTATAAAAACATATTTTAGTTATACGAATAAGAATACAACGAATATCCTGTACAACTAACAGTTTGTTCAACATATCACGTCAAGGGCCAAAATTTTCACTTTAAAAATTGATATCTCGCTTATTACGTAAGATTTTTCAATCGCCTTTTCACTAATATTGTTATTTTACTCTGTTCTTTCAGGAAAAAATGGTTTAGGATCCCATTAACACTAACGCTCGTCCAAAAAATATTATTTATATATTAAATAATTTAAATAAATACTTTAAGAACAATATAAACTTATAAAGTATAGAAAAGTTGAAAAAAAAGAGAATTACGTAATTCCAACTGAACAAAATTTAACAATACAAACGGTATCTTAACTAACTTAAATTATTGGTGATTTATTTCCTAATTATGAACTTTTCTTTTTTTTAGGTAGTTAAACTATTTATATTAGTATTTATTCGTTAACTCATACCGAAATCTTATTGAATAAGCTTATGTAAATATTTTCCTGAATATTTGATAGGTACATTAATATTGATATCACTTACTCAATACGTTCAGGTTGGCACTCCACCTTCTCGGTAGGGGTGGCTAGTAGCGGGGAGTTGGCCGACGTAAGCTTCACTTGCTTGCACAGCTTCTGGCGCGCCACGGAGAACGTCACGTCATCCACCACAGGAAGCTGCTCCTCATAGACCTTGTCCTCAGGTGGAGTGCGGCACATATACTTCTGCATTTTGTCTGTTGGAGACTTCTAAAATAAATGAATCATTAGAAGATTGGAAAATTAATTTTCAAAAGTATGAGAACTTTTTAAATTTCAAAATAACGAATTTATTAGAAATATTCGAAATAACTCTGTGACAAAGAAAAGTAATAATGATTTATTTTCATTATTTAAATTTAACGATATAAATAAAAAACAATGCATTTTTAATTAATATTTAAAAAAACACATAATATCGTGGACAAAAGTATGGAAACTTATACATATTGTTTTTCCTTACGAATTTCTTGCTCCCAAAGGTATTCAATGAGATTTAAATCAGGCTAGTGAGTGAGTAACCATGCACTCTAAAACCTCAATAGGAAGAATGGTTCTAATCATTATCGTGCCGAAAACGCCGAGGAGAGGCATTGCCGCCTCTACAAATGACAATAATTTATTGTGTAAAATATCTTTGTATACAAAAGTGACTATTCCAAACCGTCAAAATTTCTTTAAAATTTATAAAGCTTTTACTAATTTTTAGAAATTTAAAATCATATATGCATTTTATTGTGTCCCAATATTTAGATATTAGAGCTTTTATATAAATTTCTCGCTATTAATCGTTTATTTAACTGACACATTTTTTATACTCATGTATTTTACAATAAAACGCTTCATATTCCCACTTTTACGACGACTAAATTTATCAAATATTGTAAACATGAATAACACATCTGTTTTATTGAAATTACATCTACCTGAACGATGGTTAAAACTAATATAATTCATTATTTTTATCTGTTATACTGAAAATAAAATAATGGGGATTTTTTTTTTAAATATTCTGGACCTCACTGGAATTTAAACAAAAAATACATTAATTTATCACAAGTCTAGTTCATTGCCAACTACTGTTTCAATTTTATGTTTTATTGGTAGCACAGATGTGCTTTTTCTTGCTGTTTTATTTTTTTGTTTTTATTTCTACTGGTTATTGAAATATCCATGTTGGATATAACCTTGTTTTAAAGCAGGCATTTGCAAATCAAGATCGCAAGCCAGAAAATGAATATGACATACTTGCGGGGACGTATAATTCTGGTTTATAAGTATAAAACATCGGTGTGTCTCGACTTTAGAGCATGAAAATATTATATCACTGACAAAAAAAATACAATTATTAAGAAAATCAGCCCAATCACAACGCTTGAAAATGTTGTACAAAAAAGTGAAAATAATTTATTGCAAAACTGTAATAATTTGTTATTTCCAATAGTAACGTTAAAGACAGATAAACAAAAAATATTTGACAGATGAGAAAAAACTGTAGCACCGATTAGTAAAAAATATGTTCTAAACGCTGCGGAATCAGATGAAAACAACACGGATACGCATAATATCCCAGTAAACACTAAAAGAAAGTACATGGAGACATTTTAGTGAGTTTTTTAATAATCATTGTATTCTCTTCTTAAATATAACTAATGATTCGTTTAAAAATCGATAATATTTACAAAATGCCACTCCACATTCCTTACATTTTGAAAATATTATCGACATTTATTGTCGATAAAATTTTCATCACTTGTTATATTGCCCTTGAAACTATATGGTCCCATTTACAAAAACAAAGTAGTCCCCATAGAGTTTGAGAACCATTGGTAGAAAAAAAAATAATGATCTTTGAAATAGTGTTGTAAAACAGAAATTATTTGCTAATTTAACCGACTTTATAGCTTTTATTAAAATAAGCACCTGCATATTTTAGACGAAAATTATTCTGAAATTACTAGAAAAATATAAAATAGTATTGAATGCAAGGGGAAAAATATCATTAAGTTTTCGGGAAGCGAATTTAATAAAATTTGAAAAATTATTTCACGGGCCGAATAAAATCAAGTCACGTGCCGTACGTTGCACATGCCTGATTTATAGGGTAAACCCATCATTGTGATCCATGTTTCATTTTATTTGGTTTTTTATTAAAATTACAGTTGCAGCAGCAGCACAGATCGTTTAACAGTTTCTGTGTACAGATCAAATTTGGATACTGTTAATAATTATTTGTGATATGCAATATAACATGGCCTGTACGAAAAACTACTGCTTTGTCGTTTTCATTTTTAGTTTTAGTAAGTTTGGAGTCTGCTTACTCGTGCAACTAAAAAATAAAACTGGAATTAAAATTAAAACTAAAACATGCTCAGGAGATGATTACGCACTATAGCATATGCTATATTATTCTTACGACTAAAACATACAAAAATAATGGAAATTAAAACAGGAAATGAGAATGATATTTTAGCTTCTTACAAAGAGCAATGAATATTAGCTGATAATCAGATACACCTGGGTGCCTATTCTGTAACTTAAAGGCTAGTGATACGCGTTAAAAGTGTGATCTGACTATGGTAGTCAGCGGACTTTGGGTGCAACAGAGTAGCATGACGTCACTCATTTTGTAAACGATTCACCACCGCCAAGGGTAGTCATTTTCGATTCACACGTGTTTTTTTCACATTTCGCGTGCACTCGGTTGTATTGTTAGGAGTTTGAATGGTGATATTTTGTGAAGAGTATATAATGAACAATCAAAAATAAGTATTAATTAATTATAATAATATGAATATTAATTTTCAATGTACCAATTATCCTTATCCATATAGCAATTGTTCTTTTCCTAATTTCGAAAACAATCATGTTGTAATATTAGATTGATATAATTTGTTTTCCTGTACAAAGTACATAAATATATTTAAATTGCCATAAGTGTATATAAGATTAAATGATTTGCAACTTGTATACCTTTTATTTTCAATAGTATAATAGTATTTTCCTGAAATTTAAACATCTGCAAAACATTAGAACTGAACAGTTTAGAATTTTTTAGGCAATAATATTACAGATACGAATAGCTCAATACTGAAAAATTTTCGGCATTCGATTTAGCCTAGAGTTTTTTTGGAATTTGGCAAGTTTAATATTTCTATCTGAATTGTACTCAGCTGCTAAAATATTACATATTATAAATTTATTGTATATTATTATTCTATTTCAAATTCTCGCACAGACAGACATGCAATTTAAGTTACAACAAAACAATCACAAACGAGAATGTACTTATTAAAACTATAACTATGTATAACAATAATTTAAAGAATAAATAACAAATTAACTAAAAAAATAACAAATTTTGTAATAATAGAAAACAATGATTAGAAGAAATAATAAATTGCGAAAATAAAGAACCAAATAATAAAAAGGGTCTTGTGAAATACTGATTTTGAAAATAGAAAAAATATACAAACTAACAAGCAAAACAAACACAAACACAATTTGAAAGTAGTGCCCACTTAAAAATTATTTTACTAAAACTTTCAACTTCGAAAGTTCCTAAAATTACAACATCGTACATTTAACACCATCACGTCATTAATATAAGACTCCAAATCATTGAAAAGTTACAGAATAGGCATCCTGATGGTTGAAAATTACCTTACAAATTGTTTTTATACAGTAAAGATTATAAAATACAAAACTGTATGAAGATTTAAACATAAATAGTGAACTAATTATTAAATTTTATACAAAATAAAAAATATGTATCTAAAATTTTTATTTTAAAAATTAAAAAACTTAGAAAACCCCAATATATGAAATATAAATTTTAAGATTTGTATAGTACAAGAAATGAATGACTTTCGTATTCGTAGACAAATATAATTTAGCATAATCACGAAATCTTTTAATCGTAATAAAATATGTAGATTCTAGAACTTTATAAACGTTCTTTAATGTCACCATAAATTATTTCAGTAATCAAGACATTTGTACTGTAGAGGCGTTTACAAACATCATCTACAGATACACTTTATTGGTTTGACGAGTAGATTACCAAAACATTTGTGAGAAATACTCGGTAAATAAATGCCGTCAACTAGTCCTCGGATTGTCATTTACGCCAATAAAAAATGGGAGTGGAAAATCATATTTACTATTCTTATTTTTATTAGGACCCTAGTTCAAATTTGTTTGTAGTTCTACATTTCTTCTGTGAACTATGATTCTGTTATCGGCATCTAGACGATAACAGATTTATCATAAAAATTATGGGGTCAGACGGCGATGAGATAACATTTCACAAACAAGCTTGTACATTTATATAAATGTTGAGCGGGTAGATTTTTCAATATTTGTAAGTTATAAGAGCTCAGTCTTGTACCGGCTTAAGCCTCGGTCATAGGCAGTAGTTCATAATGTAGTTAAATTTAATGCACTTTTGTAAATCGTAATGTATAGTTAGTTAAATTTATATTTAAGGAAAAATATTGGGAAGTAACAATTTTAGTTTGAAAAAATTACATGGGCTTATAAGTTCCAAAAAATATAAAAGAGCAGCTAACAATAAAAGCTGGTTATTTAGCATTCAATCTGTAACCATGGATGCGTTTCGCTCTTATTGGAGCTCATCAGCGTGGTGGAACTAACAGCTGTGTCTAGTGTAGGCAATTCCAGCTGTAGCGATTGAATGCGATGGCAGTCTGCATAATCAGACCCTCCTATGAGAGACTAGACACAGTTGTTAGTTACAGCACGCTGATGAGCTCCAATAAAAGCGAAACGCGTTCGTGGTTACAGACTGATTTCTAAATGGCCGGCTATTATTGTTAGATGCTCTTTTGTATTTTTTGCCATTTATAAGCCATTTATTTATTCAAACTTAAATTTGTATTTTTTTTATAATGTTCGAGTTAATTTTAATAAGCAAAAATATGAAATAAAGATTTAAATAAGTCATGTAACATGTGTGCATTCGTGTTCGCTTGTTACACTCCTCTTGTAATTTATCATTTTAATGGCTGTTATTTTTTGTAATGTAGTTTGTTACATTGATTTTGAGAAACCATTGTTATTAGTTGGCAGATTCGAATCGAATTACCTCTTCAAAAGAAGGTGAAAATCTAACAGCGTATTATTCCAAATTAATATTTTTGATAATAATATCTTCTTCCAATTTTATAAAGTTTATCCGGTTGGTAAAATATTATTAATGGCGACATTTTATATTCAATTCCATTTTAATTATTTTTTCTTCAAAAATCCAAACACTATTAAAATGACAATTCTACGTATTTTCTAAAAATATCTTGTACATCTTATCTTGGTAATAGTAGTTTCAAATCAAAATTGTCCATATCTAGCCTCACAAAATGAAACATGGTACAAGAAAGTGCAATGGGGTATTCCGATGTTTTTTTTTTTCGTTAGTTCAGTCCAGTGTAACTATAAATATATAATTTTGAGTAAAAATATATATCAGACGAGATATAAATTTTTAAAAACTTCTTCGAAATTTAAAATTTCTCTCTTGACGCGCTACCTATTGCCTATTGACATTTGCTGCGAACTTTACCGCCTAAATCCACGTGTTAATAGACAGCTATTTGCTTTTAAACAAGAAAACGTAATTAAATATAAGAAATATCAAAGAAAAACCATCATAGCAAACAAAATTAATGAAATATGAATTACAAAATACACGCCCTGCTAGCTACTAACTCCAACAATTTATTTCTAACTGCATACATTTAACATGAAATGAACAACTACGTGTCACTACTGCATCGTAGTTTTCAAGGACTTTTCTAGATTTCAATATTCTAAAATTAAATTATGGATGAAAACTTTTTACTAAAGCTTTTTTTATTATATTTCCCTATAATAAATTCCATGTCATCGGAATACCCATTAAAATATAAACAATATGTATTTTATCAAGTTATACACATTACTTTTAGAAATTAATACTTACATTTCGTGTTAATTATTATACATCACTAACAATAAATACCTTTTAATAATATTAAACTATTTGGAAAACGTGGTATGATATTTTTCGATTTAATTGCAACCTTATTTACTTGTTACTAAGCAACCAAATAACTGAATAGTAACTAATGCAGAATCACAAATTATTAAACAGCCATCTTATTTTAAAGAAAATAAAAACAAGGGTAAAAATTCCTTTTTAGAAAAAATACTCATTGCTTGGTTGTCAATCTGATTTATAGAATATTTGAGAAATGATACATTGCTATATAGAGGGCGTACCAAACATTTCCTTCCGGGCACTGAAGCTGGTATGGAGAGCACACCACATGTATCATTTTTGTAAGACATAGTAAAGAATTTAATTTCAAATTGTTATTTACTTGAGTTAGTAATAACCACATAAATCCAGCTTTATAATAGATATTTCTATGAATCTGTCTTTTTAAAATTTCTACAAGATGAAGTGTTCTTTTTATGAGAGTAAAAGAACGAATAAAGGTAATTATGTATAGTTAAAAATAATTATATCGAAGCTCAAATTCGTATGTTTTTTTATGTACAAACAATAATGATTGCCTTTTTTAAAATGCCAAATTGTTTGATTCTTTGGCCTCGCATACTCTTAGTTAAATAGATATTAAATTTACATTACTGACGATAACTTATGAAATCATTTCATAGTTATTTCTTTGTTTAACATTATATTTTTTTTTTAACCTTGTTAATAATAGTATGTTTTCACTTCACTGCCTATTATTACATTTCAGATGATATATTAATTTATACAATATCAAAACGATTTGTAATATAATTTTTTCATTTTATGTATACCAGCTTCATATTTTGAATTTTGTTACATCTGACTTGACAAACAATTATCTGAATGTCCTTTTTGAAGTAATTTGTAGTTCTGCAGTTCCTTTCAGCTTAAATTCTTAATAATGTGAACTCAAAATCTAGAATTCAAACCTTAGCAGAGAATGGGGACTTCCGCGTTGCGAGCTTTTCACAAAATTTTAATTGCATATTAATTCTATCTTCAAATAAGTTCGTAAAAAGTTAAAAAATATTTATTAGATTTAAACATTTTTTAGAAAAACTAATTCAGCAAATAGCCTCGTGACGTATGAACCCTGAAGCCAATCTGACTTAGAGCGCATGTCTCGAAATAATTTAAATCAGCAGCCAGTTCAAGCTTGTTTCATACTTCATACTTATTTACTTTTGTTTTGAGATACATATACAATAAAATATTACCTGATAACATATTTTGGCCTTTAATAAGCACATAAGAAAATATATTAATAAAAACAAGTCTTTGATAATACATGCGCGAAATTCACAAACAAGCGTGGTTGAAACGAGAGGTTATGTTTGCACGACCAGTCTGATAGTAAGATGATCCGTGGTTTTGACGTTACGCGCGGCATTTGTAATGCCATGTTCACGTTGGTTACTATATCTATCTCTTTCTAACATCTTGTCTTCTTTGTCTGTCAGGGATAATACGTCACAAACCTATTTGCGAACATTTTTTAGCAAAACTATTAATTTATTTGCAAAATAAAAAAATACGGGTCTTTTATTTTTAAATTTAGATTCATTTAAAAAAATAAAAAAAATATGACGGAAGTCCCCATTATTCAAATTTTTTCTGATCTGAAATTATTTCAAATTCCATAATGCAATTCACTCTTTCTTTACGTTGCTTTTAGTTCTTCAGCTTATTTAAACATCAACTGAATTTAGATTCTTCTGATGCACAAGGAAAAGTACGAAGATTTAATTTTTGTTACATATTTTTCATCCAATTTAAATTTTCATGATAACAAATAGAAATAATGATCTTATGAATCAGCAACTAGTTTACTATTTTCAGATGATTATCCAAAATTTTTAAAAAAATTGTGAAAACTTCCTCCACCAGGATTCGTACGCAGGACCCTGTCTTAAATCTTTATCCTCCGAGTGGACGCAGCAACTTTTGAGTGCTGAGTACTGTTAATAGGGCAGTATATTTGTACTGTTTCAAACAGGTACTTATGAAAGATTAAGACATGGAATTTCATTACTTAGTGGCCATAGCGTTTTTTCAGAAAGAAAAGAATATGGGTTCGAACTTCGGTGCAGGCATTGAATTTCTCACAATATCTTTCTTTATAATTCTAAACGTCCAAAAGCCTATATTGGTTGTGTCGAATATGGTACATTTTCCACTCCAGCTGCAACATTTTATATACTGGTACACTCTTTATTTTATTTCCAAGATTGTATGAACATACGATGTTGTAAGTCATCATTTTAGTCAACATCCAAGATAGTGGTTAGAAAAAATCTTGATCACTATAATATTAAAATATTTTAAAATCCATTGGCGATATTTGGGTTATTATATTCAAGTTTTCAAGTGCTAAAGACAAGGTATAATATTCAAGACAGTTTGTGCAAGTTTTCAGGCTTGACCATATTCCATTCCATTGTGGATATTAAATTCAAAAATCCCAGGTGATGTTTAAAAGTCTTGATCATTTTCGGAGAAAATATTAAAACGACATTTCAGTTTCCATTCTGGAGAGCTGTGTGATCTAAAGCGTTATTTTTTACGTTTTAAAGATATTTAGAGTAAGCTGGTTGAAGATAACAACTAGTGAAGTATATAGACAATGATTCTTATATATTTTAACTTGCATTACTGAAAAAAATCATATTTGAAGTACATGTTTTGCCGTCCAGTTGAAACAGCTGAATCTTTCTGAAATAGTATGACATCTGAGGTGAATTGATTCGGATCTATGAACCAGTACAGTTTGAAGGCGTTTAGTCAAACTAAAGTTAAACATACTTGAAATAATGTTTTAACTCTATTTAAAGAACTTAATTAGTCTTCCTTTCTGAAGAAATAATTCTTTATCATAACTTGTATTTATTTGTGTAATAATTGTTCCTCAATATAATGATCATTACTACAGTAACCAAGGAGTGAAACGTGTTCATAACCATGATGGGATTCATGATTTACTGTCTAGTGGATAGAATTCTCAATTCTTTCAAATTCTTTACTATATATTTCTCAGGTAAAATACATGTGATGCACTTTCAACGCTAGTAAACGCCCTCTTCGGTATAAATATCTGAGATAAAGATCTGGTATAGTTAGCAATGCATAATTCATATATTTATTAAATCGTATTAATTCTTTCATTACTATTTGTCTGACTAGTTATGCACTACTAGATACATAAGAAAATATTTAATGTTTTAAATTTAAAGTTTCAATTCTCAGCCATTAGTTATTAATCGAAAATACCACCGTTAGAGTGATTCGGAAACCACTATAAAATAAAACTCTGTTATAGATGGTGTCAGTAACACATAAATGCAAGTAAAACTAAACGGAGTTCGAAATAAAAGAATAGATACATAAATCGTCAAATATTATCAAAGAATCAAATTATATCCCTTTCAGAGTATGTTAGCTACAATTATACGAGAAATGTGCAATTATTAGCCGAAAATATCACTACATTTGAGTGCTTCAAAACACACTATAAATAGTAAGTCTCTAGCAGAAGCTGCTGATAAATGAACTCAGAAAATAAAAGTTAAACATCAAAAACTAAGCAGACTTTGAAATGAGGTTCGATTCAGTGGTCAAATATTTTAAAAAATATATTGCTGTTTCCGAGTGGCTCGAAATCCACTGTCTTTACAGAGGTTGTAGGCAAGAAACAACATAAAAATGTAAGTAAAACATCTCATGTACAAGTCAAGCCCCTTGTTAATCGAAAATACCACTGTATTCAGAATCTACTACAAAATTGCACAAAACTGTTGAAAGACTGTCTCGATGACAATAAATGAGAAGGAATGATTACTGCACAGATTAAGAATTCTACTATGCCGGTGTGATGAATAAATGAAGACTTCAAGAGTTTAAATGAGAGAAGAAAAAAGTAGCATACTTTTCACAAGATCTTAACACTAATGTAACACAAGCACTATACATTACCTTCTCAACCTTGTCATACAGCTTCAAAATGACTTCTTCGCACTTCTTCAAGGCATCAAACTTGAGTCTGAAAAGAACACAATCATGTTTACGTCGCCAGGAAAATGGTCCAATCGTTGCATGCACTTCTAATTTAGTTACCCAAGCAGTAATATATAAAACATGTATCAATGTGGGTACACCACTTCAAAATGGAAGGGCCCATGTGAGCCACCACTTAGAAGCGGCACAGTACCAGATGGCCATCTCTCATTAACAATACACTTACTTTTTCTTTGGATCTGTTAAAATCACAAGTAACGACTGTAATTTCGATATCTGGGCTTCCCTAAGTTTCCCTGTTTCGTTTCTAAGTCGTTTTATTGTATTCTCCAAAAATGGGGCATATTTCTGAAGTTCTCTTATTCTTTCCTGATATGTATCATCGGCCATGGTACCTAAAAATTTGTTTGCTTGTCTTCAAGATTCCAACCACTTCTTAATGATGATTTATTAATTAGTCTCCAAATTATGTCATAATGCTATGTAATTGATTTGTTCTCCAATGCATTTCATTTAAAAAAATAAAAATAAATGGTGAATATGGTCATATTGTTCCACGGAAATGATGAAATAATTTAGCCATCGTATCGTACTGCCTTTTAAGATTGTTATAATCTTCATTTCTTTTAATGTTTTAAGACAAAATAACAAAAATTGCGGAATATACTGATGTCTTCGAATGGATTTTATTCTTTACATATCGTAAAATATAATTTCCATGTACATTTCGATACATTATTACACGAAATAAAACAGTCACTTTACTAAATGTATAATTAAAGACTCCTAACCTTTTTTACTTTTCCCAGAATATTTATTTCCAAACCAACATGCAACGTTTAAATTCTTCTGGCGGTGTGGTACCACACAGACTTATCATAATCCAAATACGGATATTTTGCTAAATTCACTACAAGCCTTATCTGTCAGTAAATTTTGTTCAAAACAATCGTAGTCTTACACACTCTGATACTTAACAAAAGCTAAAATAGATTCCTAATGGCCGATTGCACCGACATTAGTTAAATTTTAAGTGTTCAACATTGCAGTCGAAATTTCGATAAGCATTTTTTTGTTTAAGTATTGTTTAAAATTTAAGCCTTGTTGGTGCAACTGGACATACAGTGTGTACAACGAAACGCGGAACATAGGAGTTTAAAATGGGATTTAAAAAAAAAATCGAATACTTACTTATCTCTTGTTAGATATAGAGCTAAACCACAATTAATTTCTACATCAGGTAAGATCATAACGGATGCAACAGCACGTCTGTAGATTTATTGAATATAAAATGTAGCATTTTAATTAAAAATCAGAGAGCCATGGAAATCAAAGACAATATCTATGTGACATACTCCCTGTATGTGATAATTGTACCAATTAATGACGTCATTTTATATATAATATATCTCGTACAGTAGACGTGCTGCAGGCTGCAGTATCAATTATGATCTTATCTCAATATGTAGAATTTAATTTTGAACAACTTTATACTATTATAGTTTTGCCATAAATCTATCTACCTATATTTAAACTCTTATGTTCCGCGTTTCATTACACATTGTATATGTCTATATTCTGTGAAACGAAATACGAAATTCCAACGTTGTAAGCATGCCCAGAGAATGGAAGTTTCTGAACATTACGTGCGATGTTGTCAAATATACCAATATTCATTCCATAAAATAGAATTATGATCATCATACCATGTTTGCAATACACGTTATACATACCATACAATTTTAGTTCATTGTATTAAAACGTGTTGCATAGCATTTTGTTACGTAATAATTTATTAAGAATACTGATAATTAACAGATGTTGATTATCTTGTATTTAATTAATAAATTGTTCTGTCGGTAGTACAATTATGTAAGATATCAAATATTATATATAAAAATAATATTGACTTTTACATTAACTACATGCCTACATAAATGAAATATTTTGTTTTGCAGTGTACATAAAGTCAGTAATTACCTATTACACGGTGTTTATAAAATTCTCAGTACCACTAAGAAACTTATCCATTTATTCACCAAATGTATCACTCACTAATTTTAAACAGTTTTGAACATATATTTCCAATGGAAAATTACTAGAATTTACGAATTACACTCTGTCTAGCACGAGGTGAGTGAATTCGCAATAAACAATTGAATTATTGCACGAATGTAGTCTCTTAAATCATAATCTTCATTCCTACCTTATATCTACACTTTTGTTAAACGTAAAATAAAAAAAACTAAGTATTAACTATTAATACATTTATTTGAGACGCAGTAGCATCATACGCTTCAAAATGGAGACATATAGCGACTCTTTGTGCAAGTATGGCGTTAAGCATGGACTCGGAACTCGGTTCTAGCCCTGGCGAATGGCCACATACCAACCTCTCAATGGTTGCCAAACGGTGGCGCACAAAGAGCTACTCTCACACAGCACAAGTGATATAAGTTTGTTGATAATTTTGTTGTCATTTGACGAATAACTTTGTAAACATCTACATGTAAAACTAACAATAATTACAAATAGTATTACAATAGGGAATATAAATTTTAATTTTATTTATTGTGATAATGACTCATCTAGTCACCTATATTTTTTGTTAACCAAGTTTATTTAAAGCACATTAACAGCAGCCATAAATTTTAACTCTCAACCAATTTTGAGTGTTTAGTAAAGTTGAACCAATAATTTATTCTAAAATTGTAACAGGCCAATAGTTAACAATGTAAATTTTATTATAAATTTAGTAGATCAGTAAAAATTCTCTTTAAGTTCAAGAAGAAAATGATATTATGTTTCTTTATTCGTTTTTCTCATATTTATTCTGTATTATAAACTTACAAATAAATGATAACATCATGAACATATCTGTTATTTAATCAATATAATATACGAATTACTTTTGACGCCTGCTAAAGTTTGCCAACAGCTTCTTGCCCAGCTCCTTCCCGTTTATGTCAGTGGATAACACAAAACGCAAGCGTGCTTGGTACGAAATAGATGTTTTAATTTTTATTCATAAATGTGGCAATGTCTACAGATCTATTTGGACCATCGACCGTACAGAATATTGTATAAGGTCAATGTAGTGAATAGTATATCACTATAAGATCTATGCTCACATTCTTTTTAAGTAATAAATTACATGAAAAATTAATTTTGAGTAGGTACTTTATACATTTTTATACAGAATTTAAATTTATTAAATATTTAATATTATTACTATTACTTGAAAACATATAAAGTATTAAATATTCATTACTTAAAAATTTTATTGTTATTATTATCATCAAAAATATTATTTCAATTACATAATTAATTAGTTAGATTACTGGCCTAAAAATGAAATGAAATTATTAATATTTGTGAGTTTTAATTACATTTTTCATTTTCTCTTCAATCATCATTTATTCCTATTATTTATTTAAATAAATTTTATTTCAATAGTTTAGAAATGGGAAACAGGTAGTTCACGATTGGAAGGCAAAGCCAGGTGCTATATTTTTGTTACAAACATGTTAGCAAAATTATTTATTTCCTTTTCTTGTTGTTTAACATGTATCTCTCACGTGGGTTCAACAAAATAGAACATTTTGTGAATCACTGCAATACTCTTGCTACGTTCGCGCTTTTATGCCCCAGCCAGTACCACGAATACTTCAGTTATGACTGACGCAGCAGAATTGAGTCTTTACATTCAATTCATATTTGATTTTAACGTTTAATCAGTGATCAGTAGTATATATTTTACACATATAGTGTTGTTTCTATATTAAATAAAACATTATTGGAATATTTAGTTCTTATTTATGTGGCGTAAATTCTAGAAGGTTCTGCGCGGTAAACCATACGATGTATTGTCGTCGGGTATGCGAAGACACGCGTTTTATTGTTATATATAATATTATAGAAAACTAACTTCATACTGGTCGTAGTCGAGAAAATAGCGGGAACTTCAAGTAAACCTCATAGAGTGGGATAGCAGTAAAAAGAGAACACATTCTGTAGATAGTATATAAGTTTTCTATGATATAACTATTTTAAAACACCATACTATTACAAATACATCTTTTCCCTTATTATATTTATGGTTATCTCTTGTAAAAACGTCTATTTATAGTTCCCGCTCTTTTCTGGATCATGGTCACTGAGGTGATTGGGCCCGAACGATAGCATCGCGCTCGTGAAATGATTCACAATTATTTTTTAGTGTTGTTAAATACAAGCAATATTATTTTATTTATTAGTTACATCCGTACAAACTTAATTTTTTTGGTCAACGAATGCTTTTTTATGTGCTCTTTGGGCGCAATCACCTCAGTGGCCGTGGTCCAGAAAAGAGCGGGTACTTCAAATAGACGTCCTGGGCAGGGATGGCGACTTTAATAAAGGAAAATATGTATTGGTAATAGTACGGTGTTTTAAAATAGTTATATGATAAAAAAACTAATATACTACCTACAGAATGATTTCTCTTTTTACTGCTATCCTTCTGCATGACGTTTACTTAAAGTTCCCGCTCTTTTCGCGACTACGACCAATGTGAAGTCGTGCTTGGGTGCAATCGACTGCAGCGTACATGTTCGTTAGTAGAGAGCGCAGTCTTTAGATATATTAGTTTTATATGATATAACTATTTTAAAACACCATACTATGGCAAATATATCTTTTCCCTTATTAAATTTATCGTTATCCCTATTCATGACGTCTATTTAAAATTCCCGCTCTTTTTTAGATCACGGCCACTGAGGTGATTGGGGCCCAAAAGACAGCAGTATGCTCGTGCCCTATAGTCCCATTCACAGCCCCAAATTTGGTGAAATTTGTTGAAATTTGTGAAGTTAGTCATATGGCAAACCTGTATAGCAGTTCACATCATTCTAATTTCGTCTACTTTGGTGAAATTTGAACTGAAGTTTGCAAACTCCAAACTTTTTCGGCTAATATGGGGTTCGTTCTAGTAATATACAAAAAACATTGTAGTTTGGATGAACTCATTTATGCTTGGTTAGTGGAAGTTAGCATTTAGTTTGAATTGAATTTTTATAAATTAGTGATTTATCATACAAACACGGATAATGTGCTATTATGTTTACAAAATCTTCTTCCGTAACCATTTTTACTTTTTTAAATTACAAATTTATAAAGTTTAATAAAAACTAACGACTCCAACCAACATCAACAACAATAAACAACACAATTCTGACATATCTGACATTTGTAAACAACTTGTTAGAAGATTTTTGTACTAGATGGCACTACTCCGAAATTAGGAGATGTGAACGGTGGACGTAATTTCAAGAAATTTGTCTGCTGCTAATTTCACCAAATTAGGGCTGTGAATGGGGCTTTATACAATCGTTATAGGGCACGAGAGCAGCACCGTCGACCTGTGCCCAAGCCTCTCAACTCATTTCACACCATTCTATGATTGTCTCTGTTCACACTATTCCAGGCGGAAGAGAAGAAGTGGCGGAAATTTAAATGGACGTCATTGGCGGGTTTTGTATTCATCATTTCTATGTATAGTTTATCCATTGTGCTGTTTTAGTGTTTCTCGTGTCAGAATTTGTTGTTGTTGATTTTATTATTATTATTGAGGTGAGCCAAAGCCGTCGATTTTAATTTCCGCCACTTTTTATCTTCCGCCTTGATTGTTGTGAAGTAAGGCAATCATGGAATGATGTGAAATGAGACAATCATAGAATGGTCTGAAGTGAGATAAGATGGACAAGATCGACATTCGAAAACAAATTTTATTAGTAAGTTTTAAATGATTTATCAAACGTAAAATAGTATAACAATGTCAGTGACTATTAAATCTGTATAAATACACTTGTTTTCGCTGGAAGGGTACATTTTGACTTTTATTTAAATTTCCGCCACTGGAATGCTGTGAAATGAGATGAGAGGCTTGGGCAAAGTCGACGGTGCTGCTCTCGTGCCCTATAGGGAGTGCGCCGCGAAAGAGTTGGCCCCTGGCGGAAAAATGAGGAAGTTGCTAGTGGTGATCAGTACATTGAAATGCCATATAACTAGTTGTAACTTATAGTTTGTTTTACGTTTTTGGATTATTTAAATCATATTTTTTTTTACATTTAACACAATATGGAAAGCCGGAGGTATTGTTCAGTACCTCAATGTAAAAGTTATGCCACAAAAAATATCAGTTTGCATTATTTTTCCCACAAAAATAACTTGCGGAAAGTGGCAGATTGCTTTGAGAATAGGCAAAATGGTTAGCAAATATATGACTGTGTGTTGTAAACATTTTAAATACAACTTTAAGAATGAAGATTATCCAATAATATAGAAATTGTTTATGGCAAATAACATGCATTGTAATAATGACGCACATGCACAATACTAAATTCTAAATATACGAAACCCATATATAAGGACACATTAATGCTGTCCAGCTGTAAAGGAATAAATAAATAAAAATAAAACGAATTCTTCGTATGGTTTTCCCTGTTTAATATTATGTTCAATTATTACATTCCAGCAAAAGTTAAAAATTCGTTCTGCGATTCTGATGACTTATTTTAAAACTTTGTTGCTTTTTTTTAATGTAGCAAAAATCTTGAATTCTTTTTGTCTGCGGAGGTTTGCAATACATAGGATAATATATTAAATTTGTCTAACAAACTACAACGAACTACATGGCCAGCTAAAAATACGGCTTCTCCTCGTAAGGTTCTGACTCTTTTACCGATATATTAAAATATGTTACTAATATTTATAGCCATAGTTATTAAAAAGGAAATATATTAATAATACTGTCATATAAAAGAAATAAACACAGGAAAATTTGGATAAATAAATTAATATCCACAGTAAACTTTGCAATGGCTATACAAAACAATGGCATCTATCACCACTAACGACCATTTTTAAATGTCCTTCGGTGAGACACCTAGCGGCCGGCGCACTCCCTTATAGGGAGTGCGCCGCGAAAGAGTTGGCCCCTGGCGGAAAAATGAGGAAGTTGCTAGTGGTGATCAGTACATTGAAATGCCATATAACTAGTTGTAACTTATAGTTTGTTTTACGTTTTTGGATTATTTAAATCATATTTTTTTTTACATTTAACACAATATGGAAAGCCGGAGGTATTGTTCAGTACCTCAATGTAAAAGTTATGCCACAAAAAATATCAGTTTGCATTATTTTTCCCACAAAAATAACTTGCGGAAAGTGGCAGATTGCTTTGAGAATAGGCAAAATGGTTAGCAAATATATGACTGTGTGTTGTAAACATTTTAAATACAACTTTAAGAATGAAGATTATCCAATAATATAGAAATTGTTTATGGCAAATAACATGCATTGTAATAATGACGCACATGCACAATACTAAATTCTAAATATACGAAACCCATATATAAGGACACATTAATGCTGTCCAGCTGTAAAGGAATAAATAAATAAAAATAAAACGAATTCTTCGTATGGTTTTCCCTGTTTAATATTATGTTCAATTATTACATTCCAGCAAAAGTTAAAAATTCGTTCTGCGATTCTGATGACTTATTTTAAAACTTTGTTGCTTTTTTTTAATGTAGCAAAAATCTTGAATTCTTTTTGTCTGCGGAGGTTTGCAATACATAGGATAATATATTAAATTTGTCTAACAAACTACAACGAACTACATGGCCAGCTAAAAATACGGCTTCTCCTCGTAAGGTTCTGACTCTTTTACCGATATATTAAAATATGTTACTAATATTTATAGCCATAGTTATTAAAAAGGAAATATATTAATAATACTGTCATATAAAAGAAATAAACACAGGAAAATTTGGATAAATAAATTAATATCCACAGTAAACTTTGCAATGGCTATACAAAACAATGGCATCTATCACCACTAACGACCATTTTTAAATGTCCTTCGGTGAGACACCTAGCGGCCGGCGCACTCCCTATTGCATATAAAATGTATGCGTATACTATGCGTCAATGTTTTATACTGATGATATAAATATAAACTACAAGTCTAGTGAATGCATACTTGTGAAAGTGTATTTAATCATGATTGCTTAATGAAATGTAATGGTGGTAATGTATTTATATTTATGAAATTACTTATATTAAATCTT
The DNA here is from genome assembly GCA_035578165.1 of Stenolophus ochropezus. Lineage (NCBI taxonomy): Eukaryota > Metazoa > Arthropoda > Insecta > Coleoptera > Carabidae > Stenolophus > Stenolophus ochropezus. The sequence continues at coordinate 14,316,905 of JAQOWZ010000020.1, forward strand.
ATTTTTAGTTTTTTGTTCCACATTGAATATTTGAAATATACAGGCATTATTATACTTTCTTATAATATAGTAATATTGTTTTTGTTAGATTGATTTAAACTGAAAAATTACAAATTTAGTTACAAAATTTGGCGCTAAATTGAAATGTTATTCAAATAATAATAGTAATAGTGGAATTCTTTTTGTCATTCGTTACATTTCACTGATGTTTAAAGTAAAATGAACTGAACTGAAATTTTTAAGAAGTAAAAAGAATAACAATGGGGAAGTTTAGCGTATTTTTTTTATTTTATCAAGATTGCCCTCAAAAGTGATATTCTACATTTTATTTCACCCAAAGATGCCTAGATTTCTCAAAAAATGAAATTTTATACAAAAATGACATCAGTTTGGCTCGCGGAGAACGTATCGTCTATCTTAGCGCGCGCTGGTTTCCCATGGCAACAGAGAAGCGTGTGGTATAATGCCTCAAAATACAACCTACATTCAACAAGTCAGGTCTCACCATCCCTTCTGCGTAAGCGAATAACTCACTTGTGACGTCAGTGTGGCTCGGAGATAAATCATTAATTATAAATAATTGGCAACATAATTTTAACTTTCAATTACATATTAAGTTATAATTATTCATATATTTACGACTAAAAGATATGTAATTTCAACCATGCCAAACTTCCCCATTGCTTTCAACTTCAGAACTATTTCTGAAAATCCGTACTTATATCTACTATCCTTTGAACTAAATATAAATATAAAAAATATTACCGTACCATTTACATCTTCATAATAAACGATAAAATTAAAAATAATTTTGTTTGTATTACAAATAAATAAGATTTTTTTAAATTCATTAATGAGACAATATTTGTTAATTGTCAATAAAATAGCACAATTCTTCAATTTACATTAAAAACTCAACAAGCCTACTTGATTGCAATTTTGAACACCTGATAAAATTTGTTTTAAACGATATTTCTCTGGAACTAATGATCGGATTTGAAAATTAAAAAAACTGTTGAAAAGAGAATTGAACGACGTTTCGAACTGTCATGTTTGACACCCTTTTCCGTTTAAAATTTTTGAGGTGCAGTCCATTCCCATTTTAGGGTTGAAGTTATGTCATTGGTATTAATCCATTGAGGTGTCCCCCTTTATATTGACATGTTCAAGCGTTTTTTGCAAAATTGATGTTAAGTGGCCAAAAATTGCGCTGATAATTTTCATTGGGCCACCCTGTATAAACAGTAATAATAAAAAATAATACGCAATATGAAAATAAATCAGAAAGATAGATTGAAGTTTAATAGTTTCCTAAGATATTTATATATTTTACAGAGATGACATTTGGTATGGTACAATATAAGTATATACTGAAAAAAAGAAGAAAATTGTCATGTGCGAGTAAGCTAATAGAAAACATTATATTTTAATTTGTAATTCTATAATTTTTACATATTATTATATTTCTTATTTTTATTATACATTTACATGTATTTAAATATTTTATGTAAATTTTTCGTAAAAATGTACCGCCATTTTTTTATTATGTTGCATACATATAGAATGAAATAACTATTATGCATAAATAAAATTTATTTTTCGTAAGAAGAACAAGAACATGCAGTTACATTTTGACACTAATAGGCCGCATATATATATCTCCCCTCCGCAAGTTCTAAGAAATGCAGACAGACGGAAAACATGATAAAACAGCACATCGCAACAAAATTTAATCTCTTATAGCTCGTGAACGAAATAATATTTAAATACAATATTTTCACTAATACTGATTAATTGTTGTACATTTTCATATTTTTTCTGCAAAATACTAATATCTCGACAATGATTCAACCCTACTTTCGATGGTTGCTTTTTATTATTGAATATTTTATAACCAAATAAGGAACTGAAATTAGTGTTTTTAGTTATCAATGCTTTAAGATGCTTATTTCATTCTAAAATACATACGGAGTACACATATTAGTTCTGATTTTAATATTTAATTTACTTTAAAAAGGTAACAGGCACAACTAAAATTTATTTTATCTTAATCGTAAAAAAACACGGATGGCTTCGGTTGAAAGGTCCTTTTCGGGTAATTATTAATAGTATATCCTCTTAGAGCTTGAATCAAATCGTTTAATCGTCGTGGCAGTGAGTTGATCAATTTTCTCATCGAAGTTTGAGGAATTACTTTGAATTTTTTTGAGAGTTAATCGTAGCTCTTGAAGAGTCTGGCAATGCTGGACGACAACGAATCTGCCTCTGGAGTGAATTTCAAAAATGTTCCATTAGATTAATATCCGGACTGCATTGCTGGGCAATCTAGTCTTCGAATAACGATTTCATTCTGATATTTATTTACGATTCGTTCAACGTGTGATCTGGTATTGTACATAAAACGAAGCTATTACCAATAAATGGGACGACTGCATCTTTACGAATGTCTTCTCTACTCTATTTAAAACTACGAGGAGTGAATGCTGTAGCCACATTTACACTGAGATAGATCACAATAAAGTTTGAAACACACAAAACTTGTAAAATATCACAAATGAATATAAAATACAATAAAAACGTGATAAGAGTAATAACCTAAAAAAAACTGATAACAGTGAAACGAAACTTAGAATCCTTTCTGATACGATAGCTGATGTGACAAATATCGTTGAGTGTAAAACTGGAGTAACGTCAGTCAATCAAAAGTCTTTATTTTAGTGCGCCAACTTCAGTTCACTCTTCCTAGTTATTAAATAGAATATAGATAGTTATACTCGTTCAAAGCACTATTTTTAACAAATTTGAGGGAGGTATGTCCTTCGATGCAAATACCTGCCCACACCTTAACAGAACCTCCGTTAAATATAACAAGTCAGATATGGTGCAGTCCGCACAACGTTCGTTTCATATTCTCTACACCCTTTCTTAACCAACAGGTGCTTTCAAACAAAAGCGCGATTCATTAGTAAAGACAACTTCACTCCATTGTCGAAGAGTCAAATTTGAATGTAATTGGAGATCCAAGACTCCGCATCGTGTGCTGTACCTCGGACTTCTTCCCGTACAAATAATTTTTACATGGTCTTATAGGTAAATTTGCGATGGATCTAATGGTGGTGGACGTACATTCCATCCCATTGCCAACATTTAAAAATCTACATTTTCCAAAAAATCACTCATTTTCTTGGTACTTTTTTTAACTTTAACTTGTTATATTTCGGAAGTTACTTGAAATATTTTCATTATTTTTGCAGGAAAATGTGTCTGTATGTATTATGAATGTATTTAACAAATAAAATACAATAGCTTTGTTAAATATATACTTAAAAAAAAAGTAAAACTAACTGTAGAACAAACCAATTTTGCATTTTGCTGTACATTTTTCAGTGATCGGGAAACTTTTCGGTCTGAAGTGATAGTCCTCCATATACTGTGACAAACTTTCAGAAAAGGTACCAAAGATGTTTTTCATGAAATAGTTATTTACATACCAAATGCGGGAACGACTGGTTTCCGGAGGAGTGTTTAAAATGCCATAGAACGATTCCGGAAACCCAGTTCACGCAAGAGGTTTGTACAATATTTTTCGTACGAAAATCATAAAATCTATAATTCATTTTCTATTTGTACAAATATTTTTATTTATTTTATAAACAAAATGGTTTGTGGTTATGTGTTTTAGTACTAACAAGTGCTGTCAATCTGTCAACATGACAGCAGTTGTTGCCAACATTGTTTATCAAATGCACTAAATTTACTTTTTCTAAAATAAATTTCATTCAATAATCCACTATTCTCTTTTATTATTATTATGTAAAAGAATGTTTGAAACATTATACTATTTTATTGTAAATATAGTTTTTTAATAAATGCTGTAGAAGTAGGAGTGTTTTTTCCAAAATTTCCCGGTCACCTATCTGGTGGAGACCTGGGAAATTGATGTTCCAGGCGTTGCTTAGGCAACGCGAAACAACACATTTCAATGCATGAGTACGAAAAAGCATTTATTAAAAAACTATATTTATAATAAAATAGTATAATGTTTTAAACATTCTTTTACCTAATAATATTAAAAGAAAATAGGGGATTATTGAACGAAATTTAATGTAGAAAAAGTAAATTTAGTGCATTTGATAAACAATGTTGGCAACAACAGCTGTCATGTTGACAGATTGACAGCACTTGTTAGTACTGAAACACATAACCACAAATCATTTTGTGTACCTATACAATAAATAAAAATAATTGTACAAATAGAAAATTAATTATTTATTTTATGATTTTCGTACGAAAAATATTGTACAAACCTCTTGCGTGAACTGGGTTTCCGGAATCGTTCTATGGCAGCGCTCGCGAGCTCGCGCCGCCAAACACTCCTCCGGAAACCAGTCTTAAGGCAAAAAAAATTAAGAAAAACTGTTAGCGCTTCAATATTTGGCTCTGCACTCTGCCTAATGAGTCAATTTAAAATTACGTTCTCTCGTTAAAGAGAATCAACTACAGATAAAATCAATTTTAAAAAGTACTTATTTTGTAAAGTGTCCTCTTACGGGGTCATTAATTTTAAAAAAAACCTACATTGAGGCCTGGATTGACTCTGGCACATAGACCCGTGTCTGCATTGTTACGCTTCTGTTGTAGACACACTTCTATATAGGTAAAAAATATTTATTTTCTTTTAACGCAGAATGATATTAAATTAGTATCTCCTCCCATTACCACCTTCAAGAATATTATTAATATTCTGAGGTTCAAATGCACTACAAAATACTTGGATGAAGTAAAATCATTCTACGTAGGACTGGCCTGAGACTTTTTAAATACTTCTCGAAATTTTGACAATAATGTTGAATTGTCCATTTAAGGAAAACTTAAAATTAAACCGACCATGAGACAATAGAAATTGGATCAAAATTTATATTTTTAATATACTCGTACTATGGAACAACTTCTGGCTCAGACTCACTCATTTTATCTTGAACACTCAGGGCCGGATTAACGAAATTGCCGCCCTTAGGCAAACTAAAATTTTCTTTTTTTAAGTTGGTATAATAATTATTATTATTATTATGTTAATATGAAGATCTGAAATCAATGCAAACAGATTAAATATGGTTATTGAATTTGTAAACTAAATTAAATAATTTTTATTATAAACATTAAAATAGAAAAACTCTTCATTTCCTAATTTTTGAAATATTCTGATTGATTTTGTAAATTTTTTTGAAAAAACATAGCGACCCGAAAAAATTGCCGCCCCCAAAAATTTGCCGCCCCAGGCACGTGCCTGTTGTGCCTGTGCGTAAATCCGCCCCTATGAACACTGAGGTAAAATGTACATATCCATTTTAAACAATTTGATACAACTGAAAGAACATTTCAATGTTTTCATTATGTCAAAAATTATTTACGTAAAAAAATATTTTAGAATCATCATCATATATTATATATAGCCTCATATTGAAACTTACGTGATTAAAACACATGGGTCATCGCCACCTAATTTAACATCAAACGCGTTTCATTATGAACGCTATATCAAACTGGAACTGGTATTTTTAATATCTATTACAAAACATAATATGCGTATATAATAAAACAAGTAAATTATTTAACCAATGCTAACAATATTGAAATATTGTTGTTACTTTTGCTTAATTTTAATAATTAAAAAAAATCAAGTCACAATGCGCCATACAAACGATTGCGCCCCAGGCAGTCGCTTAGTTCGCTTTTAGTTTAGGCCGGCCCTGCTTCTACGAAATATTGGGAACAAAAGTTCATGAATTTCGAAATTTCCTTCACAATGTGTAAAATTATTTTCCACGTGTTTTTCACAACTTCGTCTTTTGAAAAATAATGCAGTGATACTTCAGAACTTCAATAATTACTGACCAGTGGTAAAAAGAAAATATTCACGCCACTATCTTTTTACTATATGCATCGACCTTATGCACTGGTGTATAAGGTCGATAAATATGCGAGAGGTAATGTTTTCCTTACTTTTTTTTGCGACCAGATGTTAGCTACTTGGTTGGCGACTCCCAAACAGAGATAACGAAAGAGAGGGATTTGAAAACGAAGTCTGACGAAGAATGTACTTTTTTAACAATTGTAGTTTTCAGATCGTGACAAAAAATTCAAATTAGAATTGAAAAGTAACACAAATTTTAATATTTATATACCTGTGAGATATGATAATGTTTATTATTATTATGAATTTACCATTGATAAAATAAAAACTAATTATCTAGATACCTGTGCATAACAATCGATGTGTAGTAAAAAATAATGAAATATCTATTAACATATCTAGGATAGTTACGAGTATCATAGTAGTCACAGATGTTAATTGAATTCCGAGCTCGTAGAGTTAGGATTTAAACACATCTGAAGCCTGGTATGATTCATAACATCCGTGATTTGTTCAATATTTTACCGGTTTCACGTTATTAATAAATATTATTCTATAAAATTTTCTTGTGAGTACGTTGTCATGATCAAGTTTGTATAGTCTATGACAATTGTCCCACGTTATCATAATAATTTGTCAAAATTACATGGTATACAAATATTATGACCCTATTTACTTTTGTCTATGTAAACAAAAGTTTAATATCTTGAAACCTGTAAGTTATTTTATGTACAACTGCACCTTAAAGTTTTATTTCATAGTTTTGCGGCCATAAAGTACATCTTTATAGTACTAGTAAATTAAAGTAATTTTCAGAAGTTCTTTCAAAATTCTTACTAGAACACCATTTTCGATTCGCATTGTATGTCTCTTCGTACATATGCTTGCTTGAGAAAATAATGAATTTTTATTATTATTTCACTAATAGAACTCTGGGACCGACATGCTTGCATCTTGCTTCAAATAAAATTTTGACTTGACACCGGACCAAACAAATTCGTATTCAAACAACAGAAAAGCACACTTGATTCATTCTTCTAAAATCATGAACATTTTACTTTTTTTTAAGAGAAACTGATTTTGGCAGTCGTACGTAAAGTTTTGTATGCAATTTGTACAAAATTTAGCTTTATTGACTCGCCCTATTTATTTACCTCGTTCGCTTCGTCACTATGTCATAAACTGTAGGACTCGCCATTTAAAACCTACATTATGTACTTATTACATAAATACCTAGCTATTTTTACTCTTCACTAGCAAACAAAGAGTTAATAATGATAGTTTAAAATGAGAAATTTAAAATAAATTCTGCTTGTACAAAACATAAATTTTCTGTTTTGTTTTATCATAATTTCATTGAATTTAAAACTTCGCGCTGTAGTAATTTTATTATAAATAAAAAATATTAGATTATTATGATAATATTATGTGGGTATAATATTTTTTTACTTTTTTGTTATGTATATTTATTTCTTTAATTTTAAATATTAAATTGTGTCTTAACAGGAAAAATAAAATCTCAATAAATATTCAAAGAAGATTTAAAATATCATAATGCAATAGAATTAACTGTTTATTTATTTATTATAAAATTTGAGTTGAACATAATCAAAACTTATGTCATTAATTATGGGGACTTCCGTCATTTTTTTTTATTTTTTTAAATGAATCTAAATTTAAAAATAAAAGACCCGTATTTTTTTATTTTGCAAATAAATTAATAGTTTTGTTACAAATGTTCGCAAATAGGTTTGTGACGTATTACCCCTGACAGACAAAGAAGACAAGATGTTAGAAAGAGATAGATATAGTAACCAATGCGAACATAGCATTACAAATGCCGCGCGTAACGTCAAATTCAAACTTATATGTAAACATATTGCCAGTGCAAAGATAACCTCTCGTTTCAACCACGCTTGTTTGTGAATTTTGCTTGTGTATTATCAAAGACTTGTTTTTATTAATATATTTTCTTAATTATGTGCTTATTAAAGGACAAAATATGTTATCAGGTAATATTTTATTGTATATGTATCGCAAAACACAAATAAATAAGTATGAAGTATGAAACAAGCTGGAACTGGCTGCTGATTTCAGTGATTTTGAGACATGCGCTCTAAGTCAGATTGGCTTCAGGGGTAATACGTCACGAGGCTATTTGCTGAATTTGTTTTTCTAAAAAATATTTAAGTCTAATAAATATTTTATATATTTTTTAACTTTTTACGAACTTATTTGAAGATAGAATTAATATGTAATTAAAATTTTGTGAAAAGCTTGCAACGCGGAAGTCCCCATTGTACGAAAAATGTGTGTATATACCATGAGTGCAAAATACCATACCGCTTTAGCATAATTCAATCTTTATGCTCGGACAGCATTTGGTCCCTTGTTACACAAATAACTATAGATTAGAATTTGTTCACTTAAACGTTTTTTTATAATACCGAGCATAATACTTTTAAAATATTTAGGCTCGACCTCGAAATAACATTAAACAATATTAATTTAGAAAGACAAGCAGTCCGATTCCATAAGTTTAGTTTTTTCGTTGGATGAGCCAATATTAAATACAGTCTCCTCGCTGAATCCGTGATGGTGCATCATATTAACGTCACCTATTTTTGTGACGTATTGCCTACTTCATGTATACCGGGTGTAACAGCTAAACGAGCTACCTCAAATAATTGCTATATTATTGAAGATACAATAAAATGCTATAAGACAATTTTATAGAGGACCAAGGGGGACATCCGATTAGGGAAGAAAATATTTTTTTAAACCAGTGGCTCTCAAGTTACAACACAAAGTTATATTTTCTTAAATGGGATAGTATGTTTTTTTATGTCTATTCGATAGAGTATTTTTTCTGAATTCAATCATGTATTTATTTTATACCATAACATAACAAAAATATTGAGAAACTATGAACTAAATAATTGAAATTAACAGATAGCAGCTTTTGTTTTTTATACATAGCCTACTGAAAAATAAATAAAAAAATAGATTTATTTAAATTTCAAATGCATTTTTCTCAATATTTTTGTTATGTTAGGGTATAAAATGAATACATGATTGAATTCAGAAAAAAATACTCTATTGAATAGACATTAAAAAAATATAACTTTGTGTTGTATCTTGAGAGCCACTGGTTTAAAAAAATATTTTCTTCCCTAATCGGATGTCCCCCTTGGCCCTCTATAAAATTGTCTTAAAGTATTTTATTGTATCTTTAATAATATAGAAATTATTTGAGGTAGCTCGTTTAGCTGTTACACCCTGTATATACAGGGTATGCAACGAAATGCGAAACATAGGACTTTAACATGGGATTTAAAAAATTGCGGATTCTCTCTTCCCTGACAGATTTAGAACAATACTATAAGAGTACAAAATTGTTCGAAATTAAATTCTACACCTTATAAGTTCATAATTGTAGCAATGGCACGTCTGCAGTATGAGAATTATTATATATAAAATGTAACATTTTCGATCTAAATCAGTAATCAGACAACCATGAAAATAAAAGAATATATCTATGTGTCAGTTGTGACATTTAGTAATCTAACTTCGTATTCAATACTTTTTTAAAGTTATATTTGTAATATTTGTATATTGTTAAAGAAAAAGAATATAAATTCAACTTAAATAATATTAAAATACAGACAATAAATATTATAATCAGTGATACTTCTCTAACCTGACATATATTTTTTCTTTTATTTCCATGGCTGTTTGATTTTTAACGAATTTTTTTATATTTAATAAATCTCATACTGCAGCCGTGCTATTGCTACAATTATGAACTTATTTGACGTACAATTTAAGTTAGAACAATTTTGTACTCTTGTAGTTTTGCTCTAAATTTATCAGGAGAGAGAGTATCCGCAATTATTTTAAATCCCATGTTAAAAGTTGTATGTTCCGCATTTCCTTGCGCACACTGTATCAATGTTATTGCGTCATTGTTTTCTTAAATGACGCAATAGCATTGCTGAAATAATAACTAACAACCATAATATCTGCTGTCACTGTTATACACAAGTGTATAACTTGAGTATTAAAATATAGATCGAATTAAGGAAGATAAAATGATAAACGATTTCTTAAAAAATATATATTCGGTAAAATCTACATAAAATTAACAATTCATTGTAAAAAAATAAAAATTATCGTAATTGTAATAATTACATAGTCTCTTTAGAGTTGAATTATAGTTTAAAATATCCGAATGTCCGAAGTTCATTGTCACAATTAAATTTAAAAATAAAATTGTTTCTTTCAAGAGCTCGTCGATGAGGATTGTATCCGATGCAGTATACAATATAAGATTTAATGTAAAGATCGTTGTAAAATAAGATGCAATGCAATAAACCAAATATGACACTGAGCGGAATACAAAACTCGGCACTGCTTGAGTCCCTACGCGTTTCGATCCACAAATTTAGATCTTTCGATCATCATCAGGTAACTGAAGCTAGGGAATTTGGTATCTGGGTTTTATAGGGTGGTATGTTGTGGAGTAATTTTATTGGGCGGAAGATTATGTCTGATTGGCAGTTAATATGGACGTTTATTATTGGTTTGTTTGATTTTTCTTTGTAGATTTCTAAGTTTTCGGTAATGTTAAGCCTGTTACTTTTATTTCGTATTTTCCAAATTGACATGATGTTCTCGATTTACCCTGCTTCGTGTTTATTATCTATTAGGTGAGTCGCGTAATTTGAATCAGTTTTAAAGTTTTTAAATATATTTACGTGTTCTTTATATATATCTTTAAATTTACGTCCGGTTTGACCTATGTATTTTAAATTGCAATTTCCGCATTTTAATTTTTAGATGCCGCTATTATTATATTTATTTTTATTTTCGATGTTATTAAAAACCAAATTAATACTATATACTGCATCGGATACAATCCTCATCGACGAGTTCTTGAAAGGAACAATTTAATTTTTAAATTTAATTGAATTATAGTGTTCGAAATTATCTGGCGATTATCTCCAATAGCATTTCTCAGCAGGTATACGGATAAAAGGATTAAAGCGATTTATTGGCGTCTTACCATTAAACTTACCAGGGTAGTATTTGACAATCTACTTTCACTTAAGTTTTTCACAAACAGATAGGTACTACTTGTACGAAAAAATGAAATAATATCATTAACAATAAATATTTATTAAGTTATGTTTAATAAGTGCAAACATTAAAAAATTAAAAATATGTATAAAATTGAACAATGTAATTTGGGGTTTTATAATCAGTCAAAGTAATTCGTAAGTCTAAAATTTCTTTAATCCGTGCCTGTACGTTGAACAACTTTACTCCCCGCTGAGAAGGACCATCCTTTTTGGTCAAGTCAAACAATTGGCAAATAATTTCGAACACGCTATACCTGTACAACCTGATTTGGACTTTTTACTCTATACAATGCTTCATTATCTTCGAAAGTTATGTAGTGGACTTATACCTGGACGAGATTGAAGCCCTCATTGAAGACAACGCCGTCGGTAGAACAAGGCAAACGAAAATAATGTAAAGCTACTCCCTGCTGGATAATCTCTTCCGCAAAACAATTTCTTTCAACTGCTTTACACCGGTCTTTAGAACGCGTTGATATACCATCACAATAGGTTTATACAGAAGGGACAGTAAGATAGAGAAACGAAAATTAGAGAGAGATGGGGAAAGTAAACAAATTTAAAGGGCTCATTGTTCAAAATCGGAAAGTTTCGTCACATTTTAGAGAGAGATAGGGGAAGTGAACAAATTTAAAGGTCTACACAATGCTCCAAGGTCATAAAACTGAATAGGGTAATATGAAAGGTACCGACACGGAGTGTCGCTTCTGTATGTAACTATTCTGTGATACCATCTTACTTCTTCTGATGTTTCAGCCATTTTTAAAACGCTCATTGGACAGCTAAGACTCTTAGCTATTTTACTTCGGAATCTTCGGACAGTATTTTGCCACATATCTGTTGTTAACATAATTATGTGCTTCATTCCACTCAGCAATACACCATATGCGTATCATCCTATATTTTTATTGTAGTATTGTTTTGTTATATCCCAAATATTTTCTAATGCATTAAAAATACAATGGTTGGGAGGTAATCTGAGTACCCTGTGTCCATATTGGTTTGTCAGCTTTAAATTATTTTCTTGTTTAAATCTGAAAAATTATTTAGTAAATTGAAACAATGAAATTCAATAATTTCAGTTTAAGCTACTTTTCTTCGTAATAATTCTTTTTGTTTGTACGGAACTGTTTTAAATCAGCAATTTTCAACGACGTTTTTGGTATTTTTTCATATACTTCCGAATGATATGATGCGTTGTTATTGACTATGATTGAAGGTTCTTCAAATGGCAAAGGCACATAATTTCTCGTTTAAAAAATTTTCACTCATAATGTTGTTTGAAAAGAAAACTAAATTTGCACCTTCCACATACATATTCGCTTGAGTACTACAATACTATAATGTACCTGAAATGTATTTTTACTATTTATAAATACTCAATTAACTAATATAAAATTGGTTTACCTGCTTCAGTTCAATTCTTATACTTTATGTGACTGAAAAAAGAGGTTATGAATTTGAAAATGGAACAGTCTTGAAAAGGACTGATTGTCTCGTATAATAATACACAGATAAGAAAAACAAAATGATATTTGGAGAAATAAAGAAAATTGAATAGATATGCTTCACAAATTTGAACATATGTCAAGCAGATTAAGATATGTACAAGGTAAAAAACAATGTGAAATTAAAAGCACATTGTAATCACATAAACTTCTTAAAATGTGGATGTAACGTTATTTATTATAATTTTTATTAAAAAGTGATAATAATTTGTTTAAGTTTGTTAATTGTGTTGAAACAAGAGATTCATTTTTAAAATTCATTTGAAATCGATTAAGCGATATGTGATGTAAAATGACGGATAGCGTTAATTCAGCGAGGCGACCATACATAAATATTTCTTATATTCTAATAGAATAACTTTTGATAATATCTCTATTTTGCATTTTTAATGACGTCAAAAACAAGGAATATTATTATACTAACATTAAAACTGACAAAATTATGACTTACTGACTACCGGTTACTCGACTTACGGACTACTGACTAACTTCCTTTTAACTCCATGCTGAGCTACAACTTCACTTTTTTATATTCTAAAAAGTGCAAGGATTGGCAATGTTACTTTTACGCATATTGCACGTGGATAAATTATAAAAACGCTAACAGGTCAGTCACCTTTACGAAATAAAACTTGTCCACGGTGCATTCTTATTGAACCAGAATTTTGTTTGTGAAATTTATTAAATAAAGGAAGATTCTAGTTCAGTCGAATTTAGAGAAATTAGTTTAAAAAAATAGAAAGTATATGCTTAATACTGAATATTAATAAAGAAAAATAATAATGACGTCACCTATAAGAATTGTATCAATATTTTGGTTGAGGATTTTAAAAGATCGCGAATGTTTTGACTGGCAAATGAAAAATTCTGTCATCAAATTCGACAATTGAGCTTGAAAAATACAACGGGCGTGACCTTGAGTAAACTTCAGTTGTGTACATTTAAAGTATACCTGTTTATGTGTGATATAATGTAATTTGATAAAGTTTGCATTACTAGCACCACTGTTATTCTCAAACAGTTTTTATTTGAATAAAAATATATTTTTTAAACATATATATAGTTTAAATAAACGTGCAGTTTTATAAAAGCATGTACTGTATTGTAATATTGATTTATTTTTTATAAATATAATGTAGAAACAGCATATATTTCAAGAACATTTTGGTTCACGAAGAAAACAGTTTTACAAGAAAATCCATATTCGTGACGTCATATTGATTATTTCAAACTTTGGAAATCTGTAACTCACTTATTTATATATTTTTTTTTATCACATTTTCACCAAAATTCTTAGTGGCCTCCCATACTTTAAAATGAAATTATAAAAAAAATGGTAGAAACTCCCATTGTAAGTTCCATCCCCTTAAGATAATCATTTTTACGGAAGAATAATTAAGTCCACTTTTTTGAATCTATGACCAGGCATTCATTCACTGGTATAGTACAGGACAAGATATTTGGTTAATCCGTTAAGCTAGGTAATGGATGCGGTTAGCCCTCACAACGGGTGATGAGTCGTAAATATGTTGGGGCGGTATTAAGAAAAATTTCACATTCTTATAACTGTGATGAGAATCAAAAATGGAAAGAAAATTAACCATTTCTCATTAGGCTGAATTAGTTTTTATTTACTTTCAAATTTACCATTTTAGTACGTATAGGTAAATCAAACATTTATATCTGTATTGTATACACCTATTTAAAAATTTGAAATCAGTCTCTGCATTTCTGGACCATAAATTTGGGGATAATCCCATGTTTACGGTATGCTAGTAGGGGGTGAGGTAATCCAATTCTCAATTATGTTATATGTTGTCCAGCACTATAATATCGTTGTCTGCTTTATCAACAAGAACGGCCGTTGCTACTCTTGTAGTTTTGCTGAAGTCAGCATTTTGCTGACCTACAAACAACAAAGTAACAGACGGCAGAAAATATGAAAGGTTAAAACGAGATGAAAAGCATTGCCATTATTTCCATCTTGGTACAATTTGTATACAATATAAATAGTTTAATGTCCGTTATTATAAACGTCAGTTAAATTTAGTTTCCTAAAAATTAATATTTATTCTATCTAATGAAATAGTTTTGAATAGAATTTGTTCATTTAAATTTAAATGCTCTTTATAATATCGGGTATAATAAAAATATAAGGCCAACGTTCAAATAACATTAAACAATATTAATTTATAAAGACAATAAATCAGTCCGAATCCAAAAGTTTACTTCCTTCACTGCATCTAAATATTTCCATTATTCTCGTAAAATAACTTTTGATAATATCATTATTTTGAATAGTTAACAACGTCAAAAACAACAAAGAATATCATTATATTTTTATTCAGGATTTCCCATTTTCATTCTATTGGTATTCGGAATATAGTGATTTATTTAGATTGTAAAAATATTATTGATCGTTATTAAACATTTATCTTAGTTTATAAAATATAAAATTTTTAGAATCAATGAACTACTTATTGTAATTTATTTTAAGAAAACATTGTGATGCTATGAGTATGTCATGAAATAAAAATGTTTTATGTAAAAAAAATTATATCTATTATTATTAATAAAAAGAATCCACAATTATTTATAATTTACTCATTCGAGAACATTATATGCAGGTATTGTAGGAATATTGTATTTAATTGTAACTTAAAACTCAACCTATTCCAACCTCTGATTTAAGCTTATGTCACATCTATCTGATTCTGTACGATGAAACTTGAGGTGTGCAATGAAAAAGTTTTTCTATTTCTTTCGTACAAAGCAAATATGATACCAATTTCAAAACGATGCTTTAAAATACTATGTGAATTGCTATTTTGACATATAAAAAATAAAGAATAGTGGTTTTTAAAATTATCTGTATTCTTATTTTTTATTAAATCTTAAAAATAACTAAAATACATTTAGAAAAATGACTTCAAAATACATATATAGAAATAACTGATTTTGAATTATGTTTTTTTTTTATAATTATTGTGTTCATCTGATCTTATAATACTTAAAGTAAATCGAAAAATTGAAAACGACAATAATGTACCTACAGATAATGTTGAATTAAAATTTTATTATAAAATTCCTTTTATACAAGGGCTGTCTGAAATTTTAAGAGATATTTTTAAACATAATAACGTTGATCTTGTATTATATAATACTAGAAAATTATCAGAAATATTTACTAACTTAAAAGATGAAACCCTTAAAAATTTTCAGACAGCCGTTGTATATGTATAAGATAAATTGCCAAAATTGCAATGGAACATATATGTATAGGTCAAACCAAAAATTGGTTAGGCCAACGTGTCTAAAACCACAAAAATGATTGTAAAAATAGTCACATTAAAAATAAAAATACCGCGTTCGTAAATCATCATTTTCAATTAGGTCATAGTTTAATTTTGAAAACGTTCAAATATTAGACAAAGAAGATAATTACAAAAAAACATTTATTTTTGGAAATGATACACATTGTCAAAAAAAAGACTATAAATTTCAGAAGAGATATTCAAAATTTAAACAAAACATAATTAAATATTTTATAATTTCTTCTTCATATTATTTTTCGGCATGTAGTTCTTTTATTTTTAATTTGGTTATTTACTAACCTAAACAGTTTAGAAACTCTAACATTTTCTGCAAAACGTTGCCAGTCATTATTTATTCCTCTTCTGACTGTCAACGTTGTTTCATTTCAATTTCTATTTCTACTACGGTACTTCGATACAACATTTCAACTTTAAACTCAACAATGTGTAACTTAATCTCAACCTAACGGTATGTACATTTATGTATTACTGAATTTTTGTATTTCTTTGATGTATTTTGATACAATGTTTATTTCTCAATTGTTATAATTTTACTCATTTCAAATACAAATTTATATGTACATCGCTAAAATGTAATACTTTATTACAGCTCTTGATAATGATTAAAATTTAATCGAAACGTCGAGGAATTGAGAACTTGTTTTTCATTTGAAATTCCCTATTGTCCAATATCCGATTACCAATATCCAAAATTGAAAACGAAATTCTCCAATCAAATGTAAAACAATAAAAAAGAATGTGATGTATGGAATATAAATTTTGATCTATACTTTTAGCTAAAGGTTCTGGATGTCAAGCAATGATGAGAAAACAAGTTTATTCGTTTATTGACAAAAGAATAACATTCTGTATAGTACGACAAGAAATCTTAAGTTGACGTTTAAATTGTTTTATGGTTGTGGTATCTATTCATAGTTTTGCTCCAGGTACCCAGCTAAGCACAGGATTTGGAAATCGCAAAGTAATATTAGCATGCCAAACTTAATATAGATGGATTACTGTACGACATGGAAATAATTAGACAGGGATGTATTTAAAATTTTAATACCGTTAATTTCTTAGCAATAATCATTATCTTCGTGGAATTGCAAACAATTTTTGCATAAAAATAAAAGCGAAACTGCTATAACATAATGTTCTTATTACCAAGGGTACATCAACGTTACTACAACTTATGACAATTATTAGAGTATTTTTCATAAAACATGGTATTAAAATTTTAAATACATCCCTGTCTAGTTATTTCCAGGTTGTACAGTAATCCATCTATATTAAGTAAGGTTTGCTAATGTTACTTTGGGATTTCTAAATCCAGTGCTTAGCTGGGTACTTGAACAAACAGTGTATTCTAATGGATTTCGTACAATTCTATACCCTATAGCAGAACGCATAAAGGTCACATTTCTTTCAATTCTTTCACTCAGGGAAAATTTTTGAATAGAGACCACAACCATAAAACAATTTAAACGTCAACTTGAGATCTCTTGTCGTACTATACTTTCACAAAGCAACCATAACATTATTAAAACAATTCTAGCCGTTCTAGTCCCACGCTCCCGCTGGCTTCCGGGTACGCCACTATCCGGTGTGTTCTTTCGCGCGTAATTTTGACTTTATTTGACGATTATATAAAGAAGATAACTTTTTCATATGATTTTTGTCATACAAGTGTGACACTGAAAGCTGAAGTTTTTTTATCGTACACGATAAGTTTCATCGTACTTCGAACAGAATCATATTGGCTTAAGTGACTTGTCTAGATGCATGCAAATTATAGCATATGAAATAGTACTGAAATCGTGTGTGAAGCAAACTAAATCGTGCGTAAAAGAAAAATGTAAACTAGTTTTTTAAACAATGGTTACTTGCAACACCCGTTAGTGCTACCAATGATACAATATCGTAGAAAAATATGCTACACAATATCGTACATTTAGATTTTGTACAATATATTTTTTAAATGTAAGAAATATGTACAATAGTTTAATTTTTCAAATAGGTAACATTGCATCGATGTCAGAACAGGAATACTGAATGCAACCCAGCCCACTATATTTGTGCCGCTAACGAAGAACCAGAGTTGCTGCGTGCCTTGAGTATTTTTTCAATCATATAGGTAAGAATAGTTAATTCTTATTTGTACTACTAGTTGGGAAAGCTGGTACGAGAATATCTTTGAATATATAATACTATAATGCCCGGTTGCAGAAAGGCTAATCAGGCTCTAATCAAAAAAATCACTGATTAATTTGACGTTGTTACCATGGCCACGTATTAAAAATACATTGCTGTCAAAAAATTAATCATTAATCAAAATTGATGAAGCTTTGTGCAACCCGGGCTAAGAATGGTAACACAAATGGCCAGGGTGAAACCTATTTCTATCCTTTTCTACTTGGAATTTTACGGTGTATACTGACGCCCTCTTGTGTTCATTTTAAAAACTACGTCGAAAATATGCTACAGTGTTGTCAAACATATAAAATCAGTGGGGTGAAGAATAATTCTGTAGGACAGGGAGACAGCAAGCAGGTCGCGCAATCAACTTCAACCAGCCGGACCAGGTGTCGGGACACAATAATTGTCATTTTGGGGAATATGAATATATTTTTTGAACGTTATATTAAAAAAATCTGATGTGGACACCACATGACTTCTTTGTACGCTAAATTATAAACATTTTTTTACTGCATTTCATTCAACTTATTCGCTTGAAAAAGTGAGATCATTCTACGGCTAATCGTGCTTCAACTTCCATTCGTTTCATATCATAGAACTTCCCTTCGAAATGGATCATTTAGAAAAAAAAAATTAAAATGTTTATCACTATTCCTTATTGCACTACACAAAATTATTGTAATCGCTAGAAAACTTGTAAAGAAAGAGATGTTATTTTCGTTTATTTCGTACATAATTTTCAGGAATATATTTTACTAGCTGTCAATGTCAATTAAACAAATCAAATGTTTCCTACAAAAATTAAAAGCCAACTAATTTATTAATTTTATTAAGATTTTGCCAAAATTAAACTGTCCTTTTGGAAAGGCCGATTGGAACTAAAAATGGAGGTTTATAATTAGATGTTATAACAATTCCATAAACAAAATTTCTACTTCGTACAAGGAAGTAAAAAAGATATAACATCAAAGATTGCAAAACATTTTTTCGTGAAAACAGAATTCAATATTCATTTAATTTAATTTAATATATATTTTTTCTCTTAAAAAGACAATACAGGGGAAAATATTGAAAAAAATTATGAATTTTCATGGAAGTAGAAATAACACGAAAAAAGAATTATCGGTAGTTTAGTAGCCCTCGTTAAAGCTTATGAAATGGACTACATTTTGTATTTGGGCATACGATGGTGGTCAACAAGAACCATATGAAATGTTCTGGTATTTCAGAAAAAAAATAGTCATTTTTTTAAGTTATAAATTGGTTTTTATCTACCTATCATAATGTGTTTCTAAAACGATGACAAAAGTCGTACGTATACTCTGAAATTCGTAGAATACGATTCCGTTACCGAAAGGAAATTTAAAACTATTTAACCAAACCCAAAAAATATTTTTCACAAATAATTTAAAAGAGAAAATTAATACATTTTATCTTTTCGTGGGGTTTGTACGACGGCGTAGAAGGGTCAGGATGTGATTTTTTTAAACTCAGGATCCCGACTTTTTAATCTCGGGATCCCGACTTTTAAACTCGGGATCCCGACTTTAAAATCTGGATTCCGACTTTTAAAACTCGGGATCCCGACTTTTTAAACTCGGGATCCCGACTTTGTAAACTCGGGATCCCGACTTTTTAACCAGTTTATCATAAGAGTCATCATATGTGCCACAAAAAATTGGGCCTTTTGTTATAATATTGCCTTCGTCGTCCTTTTCGAATCTGGATGCCTACAGGATCTAAAGTTTTTAATAGAGTTCGTACAGTTTCTTGTTTTACAACAAGCCCATTTTGTATACATTTTAAATGCATCCACTTGTATCCATATAGTTGTCCAGATAATTGAATTTGACTTTTGATAAACTGTTCAACGGTTTCAATTGTTGAATAAAATTTTCTTCTATATAACTTCAATTTGTATAGTTCTTACTGCCAAATACAGTAGTATTTCTGAATGATTCAAACCTATTAAGAAATAATAATAATAATAATAATAGCATAATTTAATTAAAAAAAAGTAGGGCTGAGGTGGTCTCGAACCAGATCTTGTAGATTATTTATGTTATGAAACAGCCCTCGTATCCACTCGGCTATGGAGCATTTTGTTTTTGACGTTTCTTATTCGAAAATATGAAGGATAAACTTCAAAATACAATTTATTTTATCAAATATTTCAGTTAGAAAAGGTCTTATTACACAACATTTACTTTTATTAGATGCATAATTAAGTAATCTAACTAACGATACCATATACACCCGATTTTATTTAGCGGGACAGATGGAAACAGCAAAAAACTGTTTTCCCATGTTATTTCCCTATGTCAAGGTTTTCAGTATTCACCCTGTATATACATAAAAAGAATATAAAAAAGAATATAATATGAATAATAATATAAAAAATATAAAAATATATATCATTGCAGGTACAAATACAAATTTCTTTTACCGAGAATTTTTAATTCAAAGATAGAATTAGCGTAATAAGAACGCAGAATTTGACGTTTATTTTTTTATTTATTCATGGCAACTACTATTTTCAGATATAAGCATAGAAACTTATTGCCTACATAGGGATTTTCTTTTTTAACGAAAATTTAACTTCAACCATACCATTGGATTTGTAATTTGATGTAGATTCTAAATATGTATAACGAAAGAATCCTAAGTTTAAAAAGGCGGGATCCCGTGTTAAAAGTCGGGATCCCGAGTTTAAAAAGTCGGGATCTCGAGTTTAAAAAGTCGGGATACCGAGTTTAAAAAAACACATCCTGACCCTTCTACGCCGTCGTAGGTTTGTTACACTCGGCTTCGCCTCGTTTCAAACTTCCCCACAAAAGGCGGGATCCCGTGTTAAAAGTCGGGATCCCGAGTTTAAAAAGTCGGGATCTCGAGTTTAAAAAGTCGGGATACCGAGTTTAAAAAAACACATCCTGACCCTTCTACGCCGTCGTAGGTTTGTTACACTCGGCTTCGCCTCGTTTCAAACTTCCCCACTCACTCATAAAATGTCACTTTTAACACTTGTATCATAAATAACTATTATAATTATTATTTATGTTTACACGTGCGTAGAGGTGGTCTGCATTAAACCCGATAAATTTTTATGAAAAGAAAATAATAAACAAATTCACCAATAGTATTATAGAATAATATGTTTGTTATTATTTTAGGTAGTGCTAAAATAAACTGCAAAAAGATAATACTATTAAATATAGGTTAATTTAAATTTGACAGAGGAGTCCGTAAAATCAAATTTTGACATAAGAGTCTGTAAAGTTGAACTTTAGTTACTATTTTGACTAACTTCGCGGAATGATACCGTGTATTTTAGTATCGATTTCGAAAAAAAAAAACTATGTTTATACAAATAAGTAATATATATTATAAGGCATACATTATGATACAAAATATAATATAACAGTATGAGTTAAAATATTTTGGCATTTTTTCTTGAAGAGAACTGAAAATAGGTCATTGAAGTTCTCAGAATTATTGCTATTTACTAAAATGTATATTTCATAGGAGTGTATATAGGACATCGAAAAAAGAAATGGGATAGGTGGTTATCTTTAACAGTGTAGCAACAAGTCTTAAAAGCTGTAATAGGGTTGTTTATGCTTTTCTGATTTTTTTATATGTTAATCTATATTTAAAAATATGATATACGTATTTTTTTATTTTGCAAAAAATACTGCATATAGCCATAAAAAATTCACAAAGTTCTAAAAATATACTCTCGCGAAAAACAGTAGTATAAAGTGACGTCACGCTCACTGCTTAGAAAGAGAAGTCTGGAATGAGTGAAACAGGCGTAGTGATAATACCTGGCGTATTTCGAATGATGTATGAAAAGACAAACGTTCTTCACAACTACTTGTTTGCGACTGTTGTGCGCATGCGTTAGTCGTACGGCTTTCGTCAGCAAAATAGCGTTCGTTTTGAACACAGTGAATTTTTAATTGAGAATTAGTAATATTAAAATGTCAATAATTTAACATTTTTCTATTTTATTATATTCTATTCGCAACTAAAATTAAGATGCAACATGTTTTTTTTTAAAAAAGCAGGATACTGAAACAGGCCTATTAAACAAAAAATTCTAATTGAAATGTTAAAACACGACAGGGATTTGTCTATTTTGGAGAAACTTAAAATTTAAGTTATTTTGGTGCAACCGGCCATTAGCATAATAATTTTATTATATGAAGTAATGCTGGAGACATTAAAACAAGGATTAAATATTTATAAAAACATGGTTTATACATCTGAATTACCCATGGTAAGGTACTACTTTATATACATTTATTTTTTTTATTCACACTGTCCAATAGGCCTAAATCCAATGACAAAACAAGGGAGCTACAGCTTATTATGGGTTTCGAATCACTCGCACACAGCGGTATTTACTTTTTAGTTAATAATCAGATGCTGGAATTTGAACCCCAGTCGATTGCCGCGAACCAAGAGAGCCACCACTGCCCGTA
The DNA here is from genome assembly GCA_035578165.1 of Stenolophus ochropezus. Taxonomy (NCBI): domain Eukaryota; kingdom Metazoa; phylum Arthropoda; class Insecta; order Coleoptera; family Carabidae; genus Stenolophus; species Stenolophus ochropezus. The sequence goes on from JAQOWZ010000020.1 coordinate 14,339,465, forward strand.
ATTAATTGGTAGTATGAATGGTGATTAGTAAGTGACTAGTAGACTAGCACAGATCAATTCCTTAATAACCTGATAGTAACCAGTTTTTTGAAAGCCAGCTATTTTCTATCAAAATAATTATTGTTGAAAAATGCATAGACGGAATTGCAAAAAATAGCATATACAGATGTCCGTTTTTCGAGACTATACATTGGGAACCATAAGAGATACAAAGTTTGTTGAGTTGGGGCAAAGTTGTCGCATTATTTGGCCATTTTAATCATATATTTGTTTTCCCGAAAAAGTTCATAGGTCATTATTATTCTTACTTGTTACTTTAGAAAATCGTCATTCGTGCTACTAACTCCTTTTGATTTTCGTCAAAACAAACATTTGTGATCCGGAGGGCAAAAATTGCCGTTAAAATTGTAGTCGCTAGTGGTTTTACATATGAATATTATAAGTTAAAATGAAATGACATCTTTGATTTTGTTAGGTCTGAGGAAAATAAAATACTTGAAATTAAAAGTTTCTTTGCTTTAATCTTTTATGTATTAATTCAAAACAATAATTTCATCAAAAATATATTATAGTTGCAACAAAAATTAAATCGTAATTATTTATATTTAATGAAAATATATGTTTTGAATAGATATTTTTCGATTTTCAAGTTAACTAAATAGTATATGTTCGTTCAAATTTTAAATAATAACATTTTCATATATAAATAATATATAATATATTAAATATAAATATATTGACTTCAAAATCTTTTTTAAAACTTTCTTTTCCTCGAAAGAAATGAACTACGTATTGAACTTTTGAAAAAGAGTGTTATATTAAATTCTAAAACTTTATTTTTCTCAGTGAAATATTTTCATTATTGCTACATCTAGTTAGTTTTTATTGTTTTACTATCTTAATACGTTGAGTAATCACGAAATTAAACTACAAATTGCAGTAATATCTTCACAATAGCTTTAGCTTTAACGGATAACTAGAGACATCTCTTGTCTTTTAATTGTATTGATAAACGATTTCGGAGACCTCTATGGAGCTCAAATGAAAACACTACATATTTTTTAGTAATTTTTCAAAGGCAGCTTCTTTCCATAGCAGCATTTGTAAAAGCAGTACAATTGGAAGGCAGGATATTTCCATTATAGATTTTTCTACACTCTCTATAATACAATACGTAGAATTTAATGTAAGTATCAAAATGATATAAAATTAAAATATTTTTTTTTCTGATTGTTATTTCTAGCGCATTAGGCGCTATCTGTTTGTATGCACACGAACTGTTTCTTTTTTCTTCCCTAGGGAATAGTGAAATTTTGTAGGTCTGGACTGGCAAATGTCTACTTTCTTGCGCTATCATACGCAAGAAAATCTAATTTTCAATATATAGAGGATAAAATATGAATTACATAGTTTCTTGTATATTTAACGATATTTTATTATTTAGGTTTCGTTATTCTAGACAGAATTGATTTCAGATAGCAAACAACATAACTTCAAATTTGCTACCTATTTATATTTTTACATTACTATTTTTTATTGATTCGTAGATAAAATATCGTATGACACTTATGTATGATTGTATGAAGCACTTTTTTACACTCATTACAATTATCACACGCACTTTCGCTCGATTGGTAAGAGCCAACAAAGTGTCTGACATCTGGTGGCAAAATAAAACATCTAAGACGTAGGGAAAACGTTGTACTGTCACATAGGATTATAATTAAACAACAACCAAAAATGACCAGTAAGTGGAATAAATATTGTTCTGTATTTGTTTGCAAGTGTTGACATATCCGTTTCTTTATTTCCCAAAAAGAGAAATATTAAAAAATAAGTGGAAAATCGCATTAAAAATCGAAAAGCACATATCGTCCTTCATGGGCATTTATACATAATATTTTTTACCTACCGGTTTTATTCCATTTAAGTATTTATAATAATTTATGCTTCAAAACAATATTAGATTGTTTTGTAGTCATTAAAAGAAAACCATAAATTACCGCAAAAAAAATTCGAAAGAACCTCTGCAAAGAGAAGAAGAATAGAGATACGTTACATTAAATAGTAATTATTATTCTTTAACATTATATACCTATTTATTTTGAATTGTTTATATATATATATGAAAGATAGAGAAGATGAAACGATAAAATTACCAGAAATTGAGCCATATCAGGAGAAAGACGTGCAAAACAAACAATTATCGAATAAAATCTGTAACATTAAAGAAATAAGGAATTTATACTCGTAGGTATTATGAAATATATATTTTTTATTTTTTATGGTGTACTTATATAAAAAAATAAATAAATATAATAACAAAGCAACGATTGCTTGCACTACTCTCCATCTGCTTTACAGATGCATACACATTTCTCCGAAGTGACAAGTGTATTTAATGTTATTACGATTGATTCGAATTAGATATTTGAAGACACAGCCCAATTATTTCTATATTATTCCGTTTATCTGTCTTGTAACCGCATAAAATAATATGTCCAAATAAAAATAATTAAATAAGTAGTTAACAAGCAGATAACCGTAATTGTGAATCTTATTTTCCTTTTATAATACCTATGTTTCTACTTTGGTCATAGACCGGACAGCATCATTTAAATAAATGTATATATCTGAAACTGCGATAAACAAATGTGAATTGAATTAAAAATAACAAAATATCCTCAAAACAAAGTATTAAAATCACATTAGCCCTTATGTAAAATACAATGTTTTCCCTATAAGTCAGTCAGAAGTGCTGCCATCTCTAGGAAGTGACTCTCGCGGATAGTAGGATGGTCTGTGTTTCGGTTGTGCGAAAAATCCCTAAAATGCATGGAAGCACGATACACAGAGACACGGTATGTCAGTAACTTTCACGCTTTTGGTTTCTGCTGCGCAATGACGTCTGCGGGTTTGTATTTTGTAATGTATTAATCTGGTAGATATGATTGTTTTCTTGTGTTAATAATAGTAAAATGTTACTAATATTAAGAGAATTTGTAGTCGGTACTTGATGGAACATCTTTGAATATTAAAAATTAAATTAAAAATTCATTTGGTTGTTCCAAAAATTTATTTATTATTTTCGAAACAATCGCTTCATCCTTTCGGATATCATCAGATAATAGGATGATAATGTTGCAAAGATTGCGAAATCATATCTGTTAAAGTTAGGGTGACCATATTTCTTTGATACGAAAACGGGACGGAAGGCGGATTGGAGTTTGTTAGAATATACATATAATTATATAGATTCATATTTTACTAATTTTAATTAAATTAAAGGAAACCATTACCAGAAATAACAACAAAATATATAATTATTTTATGCTGAAGTTGACGGCAACTACTCAGTGCGTTTTTCGTTCCACATATATTTTGTTGATGAACTAATTTTTTTTAAGAAAAATGGATCTTTTAAAATTTTATCGTAAAATTTAGTGCACTCTATATCGCAATTTTGTCTTATTATTAATATAGCTCTCATTGTATCCACTCCTAGTCTGGCTTTCTCGGACGTCCACATATTGTTCATAATGGAAAAAATTCTTTCCACGGGCGCTGTTGTACTGGGTAACCATAGAATATATTCGACAATATTGACGAAATCGTTGAATTCAACACACTTTTCCTTCATTTCATTAAATATTTCATTTAGTACTTCTTCTAATATATATGGCGACAAAATGTTAACTATAATTGCTTCTGATTTTGTGCGCGCAGATGAAAATTTCGGCTGATAATTTTTTTTTATTAAAGAAGACAGGCAATCACTTAGCTTCTGTATCTTGTACCACCAGAAAAGAACATATAGAAGGAACAGAACACAATTTTTTTTCAGCGTCTTTATGTTTTTGACTATGAATATGTTGATTTATGTCGCTCCTACCTCCATGAGCGACGGAAAAATGCACATTGCATTGTTTGCAAACAATCTTACTCTTATCTTTATATGCACTATCTAATTTAATAAATTTGTATTCTTCCTGTGTGTAAACTCTCATTGAAAGCAAAAATTCTTTTCTTAGAAGACATGTTAAATAGATAAATGTTAGTCCTACACTGCAATCACTGCATGAGCCGGAATTGGCAAGAGCCAACAAAGTGTCTGACATCTGGTGGCAAAATAAAACATCTAAGACGTAGGGACAACGTAGTACTGTCACATAGGGTTATATAAGTAAACAACAACCAACAATGACCAGCAAGTGGAAGCGATATTGTTCTGTAATTGTTTGCAAGTGTTGACATATCCGTTCATTATTTCCCAAAAAGAGAAATATTGAAAAATAAGTGGAAAATCGCATTAAAAATCGGAAAGCACATATCACCGTTCATGGACATTTATACACAATATTTTTTACCTAGCGATTTTATTCCATGTAAGTATTTATAATAATTTATGCTTCAAAACATTATTAGACTGTTTTGTAGTCAATAAAAGAAAACCATAAATTACTGCAAAGAAAATTCAACAGAACCTCTGTACAGAGAAAAAAATAGAGAGACATTACATGTAAGTAGTAATTATTATTTTTTAACATTATATATTTATTTTAAATTGTTTATAGGAAAGATAGAGAAGAAGAAACGATAAAAATACCAAAAAATAAGCCACATCAGAAGAATGACGTGCAAACAAAGAACATGATGTACATGTTTATATTTATGTACCTATCGAATAAAATCTGTAACATTAAAAAATAAGGAATTTATATGTATTATGACATTAATTCTTTATAGTGTATTTAAAAATAAATAATATAATAAATATAATAACAAAGCAACCGTTGCTTGCACGACTCTCTATCTGCTTTACAGATGCATACACATTTCTCCGAAGTGATAATTGTATGTAATGTTATTATGATTGATTCAAATTAGATATTTGAAGACACAGTCCAGTTATTTCTATATTATTCCATTTGTCTGCCTTGTAATCGCATAAAATAATATGTCCAGCTAAAAATAATTAAATAAGTAGTTAACAAGCACCGCAGTTGTGAATCTTATTTTTCTTTTATAATATACTTCTATTTCGACCATAGACAGCACAGCATTATTTAAATAAATGTATATATCTGAAATTGCGATAAACAAATTTGAAAAGAATTAAAAATAACAAAATATCCTCAAAACAAAGTATCAAAAGAACACTAGCACTTATATAAAATACAATGTTTTCCCTATAAGTCAGCCAGTAGTGCTGCCATCTCTAGGATGTGGCTTTCGCGGATACAGGTACATGAATAAGACTAGACAAGCGGAGAGCGAACTGGCTTATACGAGTAGTGTAATGCGCAGGACCTGTCTGAGCAATAGTTCGCACGGTTGCAGTAGGATGTCGCTAAGTATGCGTAGTGATCTGTGTTACCGACTATGGGTTAAATCTAGTTATATACATATATTTATCAAAACGGGACAAAAACGTGATTTTAGCTAAAACGACGGGACGACCGGGACATGCTATAAAAACGGGACTGTCCCGTTCAAAACGGGACGTATGGTCACCCTAGTTAAAGTAGCAGGCTTTTTAAAATTCGTATTAAGGGACATTTAAACAATTTAACAGGCATTTTAAATACTACAAACACTGCTAATGGTCAAGATGTTGAAGAAAATATTTCAATAGATTATATATTTGTTGAACCTCACTATTTAGAAATACGTATTTCTGCGGAATCAGATTACGCAAATAATAATTATACATTCCTACAAATAAAAGAAAAGGTACAGGAGGATGTTTTGATATATAGCTGGATATGTGGCTCATTATTTTAGACGTAAATATGATTTAGGTTTAGAAACAAAATATATAGAAGTTAATAAATCGTCTTAAAATTGACTAACTATTATTTCAAGAGGAAATCTACTATATTCAAACGTAAATATTTTACAAACCACTATAATCTTACGGACTGAATTTAATAATATGCATGGATGAGGTCTGTCAACTGAAACTAATTTGTTTAAAAAAATGGCTGAAAAACGTTGCACAAGCTACCCAATAATACTATTCCATTTGAAGTACTTCTTTGTTTATCAAGAATAAGAACCTACATTAGACTGAGAGATTTGAATCGTAAGACAAGTTTTGATAATTGTAAAAAAAAGTTGAACAAAAAAATATCAAAATTTACGAATTGCAAAGTAAAATAATAAAATGCACTGTTTCATGTGAGTGTACAATATTTCATGATTGTAATATGAATAATATTGACTGTAGCGTTAAAACATGAAAAACTTTGTTTTGTATTTCTATAATTTTTTTTAACATTAAAATATTTTTTGTATACTTTTTATATTAATAAAGATTTACTTGCTTTCCATTCCATTATTTTTATTTCAATAATATTTTTGTATATCTATCTATTATTATTTATTTTGCAGAGTTTTAGAGAATCAATACTAGAACTTTTGTTTTATTAAATTTTTGTTTTACATAAAATATTAAGATTAAATATAGTCTGTTAGTCTCTAATTTTCTACCAACCGACCGACAAATAAATAATCCAAAAGGCCTTGCCATTTGAATGCTAAACACGATAAAATATCGCCAAGCTTTTCGGGGCAAATTTTTCATTTTTGCAACCCGCATGACGTCAGAGGAGTGAGAGGGACAGAAAACAATCGGCGCATTGACATACCGCGTCTCTGTTTATACTAGGGCTGCGCGATATTGAAAAAATGTTATCGAATATCGATATTATCGGAATTATCGATATTATCGGAATTATCGATATATCGATATTATCGATTTTATCGGAATTATCAATATTATCGGAATTATCGATAATATCGATATTATCGGAATTATCGAAATATCTATTTGTTATACAAAATTACAAATAATATGTTTATTTGCATCTATGTAATAAAGCAACAAAAATTAAATTATATTTTATATGTAAATTAGTAATATTACTTACATATTGTGCTGATATGTGTCGTATATATTTCAGCATAATTTATCTTAAATATAACACTTGTTGCATAAATGATATATTTAGTTGTATCTATGTTACATAATATAAAAAATTTCATTGGTATAACAAAGAAATATAACTATAATATATTTTATATAAAACAATGCAATATACCTTTGTGCTTTCAATGATCTCTTATTGCTATGTATCATTTATATATGTGTTTACTGGTCGATATATCGTAATTTTCGATAATATGAAAAATATCGATTATATCGAAGTTATTGACAATACCGAAATTATCGATATATCGATATTTAACTGGGGTGTTTGTCAGATTTCAGTTGTTTGGTTTGTAGTCAAAAAATCTATTTTCTGTAGTTTGATGCTTGGCAGTTGGACTTCAAAAATTAAGTTTAAGTGAAAATGCTGTTCCGGGGGTATGATTTTAGTTTGAAAACATTGAGAATCATTCTGTTTTATAATTTGATTATATTTACATGTAAACGTCAAACTTAGTTACGCCGGTACTCAGCAGTTTGCGCCACTCAAATTTTAATTTTATAAGTGTCCATTGGAGTTTTCAACTGCTCTCAAGCTTTATTCTGGTAAAAATGCCGTATACGGTGCCCCATGAAGTTCAATTAATTTTCAGTAGGAGGCCATTTGGCAAGATCAGTGCCAACAAAATCAATTTTAAAGCATGTTGGAATTTATGAACTAGAAAATATTTTATATGAACCATTCAAACTATTTTTAGTTGAATTGTTTAAAAAACACAGTATAGAAAAATTGAGTGAAATTATTTGGAAAGTTTCGAATTTATGAAGGCGGCATTTAATAAATATATCGAATGAACATGTGTAGTTTTGCCATTCATTCCGTTTTAAGAGATTATCGGAACTTTCTAGGTATTATAAAACTTAAGAACAAGTACCCGCCCGAAAAGGTGCCGACAAATTGTCACATTCAAGTGAGAATGGTCATTATTATTTTAAATTAATTTAAAATTTTTATTTTCAGAGTTGGGGGATAAAAAAAATTAATAGAATGGTTAATGAGAGAAGGAATGATTGCTAATTGGTATAAATGTAGAGTATGTGACGGGAATATGAAGTTTTGCGAACGAAAGGATATTTCTAATGGGTATATGTGACGATGCAAGCGGGATGGTCATGATGTAAGAAGAAGTGTGAGAAAGGGTTCATGGTTCAAAGAGAGTAAGTTGAGCATGCTTGATATTTTGACTATGATGTATATGTTGATGTGTTGGTATTTAATGAAACAACATTCAATAATTATTAACTAATATATTTAGTACAAGAAACATGAGTCATCAGTCTGGCGTCTGCTTTTTGGTTCGCCACTGCCTTCACTTGCCAGTGCTACCAACTTAACAATCTTTTATTACACTACATCTCCCTTTTAACAATGATCATATAACAAAATGCTCAAAATGAAAATATACCAAATCAAAATTTTGCTTTACAAATTCAGCTTACAAATAGGTTTCACACTTCTTCCCGATCTTGTAATATATCTCTGATTAGGGGAATTCTCCGTCATTACATCTTGGTTTACATTTAAATTAGTATTATTCATTTCTTTATATTCTTTCTTAGGTGATTCCATTGTATTCAATGGATTATTCTTGACATGGTTCAGATCATTATTTACATCATTATTTACCCTTTTCAAATTGTGAAAGTTATAATACTTCGAAAAGTTTATGTCATGGGTGTTACGTCTTAATTGTTTATTGTTTTGTAAATCTTTGATTATTATTGACCTCGGCGTATTACTAAAGTTCACAATTTGAGCTGGTTTCCAATATTTTTTCTCTATATCTCTATACATCACAAAGTCGTTTATCTTAGGTTCGTAGTTCCTAATTCGAGTCGTTTTATCATGATCTGTTTTAGATTCTAATTTCTTCTTATATAAATAAGATTCAAAATTTGGAATTACTTTCGGTTTTAATAATTCAAATGAAATTGGTAATTTAGTTTTTACTCGTCTGTTAAATAATAACATGGCGGGTGTCACATCACTACCTAATATTGGTGAATTTCTGTATTCCATTAATATATTATTTATATCGAGATTACCTTCCAGTGCTTTCTTTAAAATTTTTTTGCATATTCCAATATATCGTTCAATAAAACCATTACTTCTGGGATATCTAGGACTAGATGTTGATATTTCAAAATTCCATTCAGCAGAAAAATTTCTAAATTTTAAGGAATTAAATGGCATATTATCGCTAACTAATTTGTTTGGTACGCCATGAGTTGAAAAAATTTCTTTCAATACATTTATTACTGATTCTGCTGTTTTATCTTGTAACATTCTTAACTCAACCCAGTGCGAAAAATAATCAGCTAACACCAAATAATTTTTATTTGCATATTCTGCGATGTCACACGCAACGATTTCGAATGGTAATTTCGGTATTTCGCGTATTAACATTGGTTCGAATAAGTTTTGGTTTCTGAATTTTTGACAAATCGTACAATTACCAATTATTTGTTCGATTTGGTTGTCCATTCCAATAAAATAAAACAAAGATTTTGCTCTAACTTTAGTTTTAACAATACCTAAATGTGCTTCGTGCACTTTATTTATAATAAAATTTTGCAATGATTTTGGAATTATGATTTTCTCATTTAAATATAAAATACCGTCATTTATAAAAATTTCATTACGATATTTAAAATAAAAACGTAGATTTTCAGGCACTTTTGTTTTCGAGTTCGGCCAACCTTCTTTACAGAGCATTACTAATTTGATCAAAACTTCGTCTTTTTCAGTTTCTGTCTTTATCTTTTGTATAATATTTGAACTTACATTTACAGTGTGTATAACTCCGTTTAAATCTTGGTCTATTTCGGTTTCTTCAGCTTTTGAACTAGCTCTACTAAGTGCATCAGCTATCAACATATTTTTACCGGGAGTGTAAATTAACTCAATATCGTACATACTAAGTTTAAATTTAATTTTCTGAAGTCTATTTGAAGAAATTTTATTTAAATCTGTTTTCATGATGCCAATAAGCGGTTTATGATCAGTTTGTATTTTCACTTTTTGCCCGTAAATATAGTAATGGAAACGCTGACACGCAAATAATACTGCTAAAAACTCTTTTTCGATTTGTGCGAATTTTACTTCATTAGCTGATAAACTTTTTGATGCATAACATACCGGTTTTTTATTTTGTAATAATACACATCCTATTGCATTTTTACTGCTATCTGTTTGAATCGTAATATCTTTATTTCTATCAAAATTTTGTAACGATTTAGCTTCTGCAATTACACTTTTAATTTGATTGAAACATTCTGTATGACTTTTTAACCATACAAATTCCACATCTTTTTTAAGTAAATTTCTCAGATCACTAGAAAGTTCAGATAATTTTGGAATAAAGTCCCGTAAATAATTTATGAAACCCAGAAAAATTTCTAAATCTTTCCTATCCTTTGGTGTGTCATATTCTATAATTGCTTTTACCCTATTTGGATCCAATTCAATTGTACCATTTTTAAAAATGTGGCCCAAATACCTGATTTCTGGTTTTTTAAATTGAAATTTTTTTACATTGAATTTTACGTTCATTTCTAGAGCCCTATCTAAAACAAGCTTTAATATTGTCATGTTCCTGTTCAGTTTCTGCATAAATTAATATATCGTCTATATAAATAAATGTATTGGGAATATTCCCAAATATTTCCGTGTTGAATTTTTGAAAAACTTGCGCAGAAATCTTTAAACCAAAGGGTAATCTTTTAAACGCATAAGTACAAACATTGTCGAAAAGACACAATATTTAATACTTTCATATTTAGCATTACCTATTTTAGATTTTAATTCAGCTAACGTAGGAATTTCGAAATGTTCATCTTATAAATTTTCATTTAAATGTTTAGGATCTAGACATAATATGAGAGAACCATCAGATTTTTCAACTATGGTGAATCTACTAGCCCAGGCAGTTGGTTTTTCAAATTTTTCTATTACGTTTAATTCACATAACCTGTCTAATTCGTTTTTTAGTTTTTCTTGTAATTTGATTGGAATTCTATACGGAGGTAATGAAACAGGATTGGCATTATCTTTGATCTCAATATTATACTCATTAGGAAAACATCCTATTCCTTGAAAAATATTTTTGTATTTATGTACTACAGTTTCCTTACTATTAACTTGTTGAACATGATCAACATTTTTACTCAGTAAATTTAATTTAATACAAGTCCTTAATCCTAATATTGGGATAGAATTATTCTTTGCAATGATAAATTTTTCATTTGTACATTTATTGTCAAACTTTACTGCTAAATTAACGCTACCACATTGTTTAATTTCTGTACCACCATAAGCTTCTAGCTTTATTTTACTTTCATTTACATTAATCTTATGGTGAGAAGCATCTTTAATCTGTTTAAATATACTACTCGGAATAATATTAACATCTGAACCCGAATCTAGCTTAAATGTAATTTCTGAATTTTCAACAGTTAACGTTTTGTTCCAAGAAATTGAATTTATCTCAACCTTACTTATGTTATCACAGTAATATGAATCATCTAACACAGCGGTCGGGGAACTTTTTTAATCATTACCCCAAAATATTTTTGTGTAAGTTGATATTACCCCATGGCGAAGAGCAAAAAAAAAACGAAATCGCCTGCATATGCCGCTAAATTGTTTATGTTGAAAAAAATACTAACAGGTTTATAAAATAGCAAATTAAAAATATATACTTTTTATTCACAAAAGTTTCATTTTTACCCTCTAAATTTCATTTTTACCCCATTTGGGGTAATTTACCCCGGTTCCCCGACCGCTGATCTAACATATCACTATCAGTCTTATCTTGAACAACATTTGAAAAATTGCGGGAATTTCTACACATTTTGGCATAATGATTGTATTTCTTACAGTTATTACACTGCTTCCCCATGGCTGGACATTTGAATTTGGCGTGTTTATTTCCACATCGTTTGCATGTCCAATTTTCTTCTCCATTCTGCTTGTCGCCTCTTTGAGCCTGTCTTCGATCATCCTTTTTCGGTTGAAACCTCGGTTGAAACTGATTCTTTTCTTCGACATTCTTCCTCGACTCCTTTGCTGAAATTTTCCACTTATTATTTGTGTTATTTGTACATCTTACCACGTTAATATCTTCTTTTCCCTGTATATCTTGCGTCTGTTTTCGAATTATTTCAGCAACTCGAAATTTTTTGATAACTTGTTCTAATGTTGGCAATGTACTCGTCTTGAGCATGTTATCCATAGTTTCATAGTCATTAGAATCAAGTATTATTTTGTCTCTTAAAATTTCATCAGGGTCGGAGTACTCACAATCTTGAATTAATGTTTTACAGTCTGTCACGAAGGTATCGAATGGTTCACCATCTTTCTGTGTTCTGATTTTTAATATCCACCTTGCATGAAGCAGATTTTTCTTCGGAATGCAATACGCTTCAAACGCCTCAATTACTTTAGAAATCTTCTTCTCATCTCCTGCTTTGACATAGGTAAATGTATCGTGAACATCTCTCGCTTTTTGCCCAATCAGATTTAATAAAATAGCGATTTGCCTTTCCTCGTTCTCAGTGTCGTATGCGGCTGCAGACATATAAATATTGTAGGCTTTCTTGAATTTTCTCCAATTTTCGCTAATATTGCCATTTTCCAGGTCTAGTGGCGGCGGAGGTATAAAATTACTCATTTTTCTTTCAACTTTAGGTTTGAACTCTTTCACTACTTTTTCAACAATGTCGAACACGTGCTTCTTTTTTCAGATTCAAAACGATCTAAATTTTCACCGATGTATTGCCAATACACAGTTCACTTTTAACTACTGACTTTTACAATGACTGCGCCATGATGTGTTGGTATTTAATGAAACAACATTCAATAATTATTAACTAATATATTTAGTACAAGAAACATGAGTCATCAGTCTGGCGTCTGCTTTTTGGTTCGCCACTGCCTTCACTTGCCAGTGCTACCAACTTAACAATCTTTTATTACACTACATATGTGGTGTATAAAAATGAGTAATGAGTGCATTATGAATGAATTCAGTGTATCGCCGAACACTGTAGTTGATTGGAAGAATCTTTGTAGAGATATATGAGTTGAAATGTGTGTGAATGAGAGCGAGAAATTGGGTGACGAGGATGTAATTGACGAGATCGACGAGAGCAAATTTTGACAAAAGAAAGTACAATCGAGGAAAGCGTTTAGAGGGTAGAATGTTGTATAAAAAATAATAAAAGAGCAAATTAAACCTGATACTACAATAATCAGCAACTGCTGAAAATCATATGACTGTCTGAAAGATGAAGGTTGCACACATTTAATGGTGAACCATTCAATTGAATTTCGCAACAGCGAAACAGGGGCGCACACAAATTCAATAGAAGGTATGTGGTCAGCTATTAAGTAAAACTTGTAAAGGACAGTTTGATAGTTATCTGTTCGAATACGTGGGGCACCGAAAACATATGTTACCAACCATGGAGGCGCAATTTTCCGACGCCATTAAAAAAGTGTACACACTGGCAAAGGGCGACTAAGTAAGTATAATAACAACTTTGTGTAGTTATATATCTAGTATTTAGCAATATGTGCATTTCTAATTTATCTTTTCTTGTAGCAGATATTTAACGGAGCGAAAAAACAACTACGAAGATTGGAAAGAAATACGCCGGGAATGAGTTCAATGAGCTATCAGGATAACCAATGCAACAGCTACTATGTAAGTACATTTTTCGTAAATTTGATAGCACATCTAACCAAAACCTAACCCAACCTAAACATAATCTGATCTAACCTAAACCTAACCTGGCCGAACCTAAACTTAACCTAACCTAACCTGAACCTAAGCTGATCTAAACCTAACCTGACCTAAACCTAACTTGAACTTATCGTAAACCTAATCTGACCTAATCCTAATCTGAACCTAACCTGACCTAATCCTAACCTGACCTAAACCTAACCTGACCTAATCTAAACCTAACCCAACGTAAACCTAACCTGATCTAACCTGACCTAATCTAAACCTAACCCAACGTAAACCTAACCTGATCTAACCTGACCTAATTTGTAACGGTAAGTGCTGCCACCACCTTCCTATAAAGAAGTAGACAGGAACAACTTTAATTAAGGACACAACTCAAATATCAAATATAGGTATATTATTAATTTTTATGGTTATAAATGTGAACAAAATGACTAAACAAAATACAATTAAATATTCGCTAGGATTCTTACAAAGTAATAACAGAGTAACAATTAAAATTGTTTACCTGGGTTCACCAACAATATCCAGATCTCGTTCAACACCGTGTCTTACAGGCACTACTAACTCTATCATCTGTCTTACCCTAACTCTTATTATACGTATTATCATCCTTCAAGGTGTAGGGGTGATTAATGTCTGAACGCGTGATTTGAATTTTATCGTAATAATAATATTGCATCAGAAATTTGGAAGACGTAGACATCAAGCAAACAACAAATACACATATGATTGCTGATAATACGAATAATATCTTATGATTAACTTACAAACAACAAATCTTAGCTATTAATAATAATATGAATATAAATGTTAATTTTTATTTACATATGCGCGGTAATCGTTGTCCTGAATACCACAATGCAAAAATAATCCATCGTTAAATGCCTTTCGGGAAATAACAATAAAACCATTTCTACTTTATGTTATTCAGCATGAGAGCCTCAAATTTTCCTAACATAACCTACACCTAACCGGACCTAATCCTAACCTAACCTGATCTAAACCTTAGCTGAACCGAACCTGATCTAAATCTTATCTGAACTTAACATAACTTAACCAAACCTAACCTAACCTAACTTGACACCAAACTAAACCAAACCTAATCTAACCTAAATCTATATCTAACCAAAACCTAACCTAAAGGTAACTTAAACCTAACCTGACAATAAGCGAAAACCAATCTAACAACGTAGTAAGACTTTGTGTGGGATAATAATAAAGAAAAGTATCGAATCAACCCTTTGCATGTTTTAATAGTTTTTTATTGTGGCAGACAGCTATCCGGAAATGCTGCGAGGAGGGCCAGACACAATTTGGGGAATAAGTTCAGTATGCCACCCGTCATCGAATTATTATAATTGTTTGTAATTTCAAATCAAATAAAATTCGAGAAAAAATCCCAGTATTTTGAAACTTGAAACAAATGTTAATCCTGCACAACATACTCCCCATGGTTGGGTGGTGTGCGTCAAGGGAGGAGGGGGGTCTTTAAATTAAATGTTCTATAAAAAAGGTCCTATTCATTTTTGTCGCAGAATCAGTAGTTTTGGAGATAGAGTTGGGGAAAACTATGAAAAAAATAAAAATTGAGTTTTATGGAAATTACGCCATACATAGTGTAAATATTATTATTAATTTTAAAACTACAAATATATACAAACATAGATAGCATTTATTACGTATAATAAGATTTTTTTTAATAATATGTAGTTAGGAACTATATCACAGCACTCATGTCATTTATTTTAACACCCATAAAGGATCTTGCACGTTTCTTGTCCATCAATATAATTGATTTCCTTCCCATCCTTCCTCTTCTTCAAGCATCTCCACGGCTAATACAGTACCGAAGAGACATATCATAATCTAAAGTAATTTTTAAATAAAATATATTATCACAAACAATTTTTATAATTAAACTATTTTTGTTTATAAAATTAATTTAATTTTATACTCTGACTTAAATATAAAACTTCTGTAAAATACTCCAAAACAGATTATTTGATATGACATACAATAAAAAATAAACTGTCAAACTCAAAACAGTTCTAAACATAACAGCAAAATAGCCGATAGCAAAGCGTTATGCTTCTAGCGGGACCTCTGTGGCTTTCGCTATACATAACGACATCCCGCTATTTCATGACGTCATAAATGTGATATTCTTTTCAAGACAAATAGATGGCTTCAAGTCAAATAGCTAAATTTCGCTATCGCTGTCTGAATTTAGAATAAACCCCTTGAACGAATATTGCGTATTTCCCTTCATTAAAGAGTTGATACGTTACTCTAGTCAATAGACAGTATAATTATAACTTTACAATAAGTTTATTATAAATGATTACCATAATAACATATTATTAAACAATAGTATTCGCAATTTAGTTGCATCAAAATAACACACAAGCATACATTAAATTAGTTATTTACATATCAAGTGTGGGAACTTCATTTTCCCAGATGAGTCTTTTGTGGCGCGAGCTTGCAATAGAACGAATCTGGGAAAAAAGTTCACGCAAGGGGTTTGTACAATATTTTTTGCACAAAAATCATAAAATCAATAATTTGTTTTTATTGTTATATATATATAAAGAGTGTTCCATTTAAGTGTGCCACCCGAGGTGCCACCATTTTACAAGACTAATACAATGAGCAAAAAAAAATTTTTTTCGACCAGTGGTTTTCAAAATACGGGACGCAACTTTCTTATTTTATATGGGAACATATGTTTATTTTTAGGTTATTCGATAGAGTATTTTTTTCTGAATTCAACGATATAAACATATTATATACTAATATAACAAAATAACTGAGAAAAATGCATGTCAGATTTATAAGTATTTTATTTATATCTGGCTGAAATAAGAGTGCTACGGATAGAAAACATAGACTATTGTTCTGTCTAACATTGTTTGATTATTTGTTGTTAAATTCTTTGTTCTTAAACTGTCAGTTTTAAGAAGAAAATGAATTGTTTTCTACCCAGAGCACTCTTTTTTCAGCCAGATATAAATAAAATACATATAAATCTAACATACATTTTTCTTAACTTTTTTCTTATATTAGTATATGATATATTTATATCGTTGAATTCAGAAAAAAAATACTCTATACCTAAACCTAACCTAAAAATAAACATATAGTCTCATTTAAAATAAGAAAGTTGTGTCTCGTATTTTGAGAACCACTAGTCGAAAAAAATATATTTTTTTGCTCATTGTATTAGTCTTGTAAAATTGTGGTTCTGCTAATTTAACCAATTTCGTAGCTTTTATAGTTCTCGAGATAGCAATGGTGGCACACTTAAATGGAACATCCTGTATATACAGGCTGTTCATTTTAATTGGGCCACCATTGCTATTTCGAGAACTATAAGAGCTACGAAGTCGGTTAAATTAGCAAAGAATTTCTATTTTACAACACTATTAATATGAGACAAACAAATTTTTTATTAAACCAGTGGTTCTCAAAATACGGGTCCCAACTTTTTAATTTTAAATATGAACCTATTTTTTTTATTTGCTTAATCAATAGAGAATTTTATTCTGAATTCAATGATATAATATTATCATACCCTAACATAACGATTTTTTTAAGAAAAATGCATCTGAAGTTTTATATTAATTTGATTAAAATATGACAATAATAAGAGTGCCATGACGGAAAAAATGGAATACTAGTATATTATTTAACAAGCATAATATGTAGGCTATATTACACGATGATGTAATTAAAAATACGAGCGGTAGCGAGTATTTTTAATCATCTGAGTGTAATGTAGCCATATTATGCGAGTCAAATACTATGCTTTATCTACAACTATCAGGCATATAACAAATCTGATATTATTTGTTAAATATTCAGTTAGGTGTGGGTAGTTCATATATAGCTTAACAGATGGCGCCACAGTAGCACTTAAATGTCAAAATCACTTTTCAAATTGTATTTATTATACTTTTATAAGCATATATATTGATATTTATAATAAAAAATATGTTATTAATAAATTAACAGTTTAATAAAATATTATGTGTTAAATTATATGTCCTATTTATTACAGAAAAGTGTAGCGTGTATCATGACATTTCATATTACACTTGTGTAATATGAGTAGTATATTATATGTAGTATCACACGTATAATGTACCCATATTTCAATAGTTGTAGATAAAATTAATTTTTTTAACTTGGAATTAGAGTGTCTTGACAAAAAGAAGTGAATAAAATTATATTCTTTCAGTCAAGGCACTCTAATTCCAGGTTAAAAAATGACTTGTATTCGGTTTTTCCGTCATGGCATTCTTATTATTGTCATATATTAATCAAATTAATTTAAAACTTCAGATGCATTTTTCTCAAGAATATCGTTATGTTTGGGTATGATAATATTATATCATTGAATTCAGAATAAAATTCTCTATTGAATAAGTAAATAAAAAAATAGGTTCACATTTAAAATAAAAAGTGTACACACTGGCAAAGGGCGACTAAGTAAGTATAATAACAACTTTGTGTAGTTATATATCTAGTATTTAGCAATATGTGCATTTCTAATTTATCTTTTCTTGTAGCAGATATTTAACGGAGCGAAAAAACAACTACGAAGATTGGAAAGAAATACGCCGGGAACGAGTTCAATGAGCTATCAGGATAACCAATGCAACAGCTACTATGTAAGTACATTTTTCGTAAATTTGATAGCACATCTAACCAAAACCTAACCCAACCTAAACATAATCTGATCTAACCTAAACCTAACCTGGCCGAACCTAAACTTATTATTGTCATATATTAATCAAATTAATTTAAAACTTCAGATGCATTTTTCTCAAGAATATCGTTATGTTTGGGTATGATAATATTATATCATTGAATTCAGAATAAAATTCTCTATTGAATAAGTAAATAAAAAAAATAGGTTCACATTTAAAATAAAAAAGTTGAGAACCATATTTTGAGAACCACTGGTTTAATAAAATTTTTATTTGTCTCATGTTAATAGTGTTGTAAAATAGAAATTGTTTGCTAATTTAACCGACCTCGTAGCTCTTATAGTTCTCGAGATAGCAATGGTGACCAATTTAAAATGAACACCCTGTATATATATATATATATATATATATATATATATATATATATATATATATATATTAAATTATTATATAGGTACGTACACAATCTTGTGGTTATGTGTAACAATACTGCTAAGTCAACATGACAGCATGCTTTAGAAGTAGGAGTGTTTTTTCTAAAATCTCCCGCACGCTAATCTGGGGGAGATGTGGGAAATTGAGATTTCCGACGTCCTTAGGTGACGGAAATCAACATGTTTTAGTGTAGGAGTACAACAACAGTTATTTTCAAATTTTTTTGCACATTATAACAAATTTAATATAAAAACAATATAATTGAGTACAATTAGTTAAAGGAATAAAAATTATATAAATTAAATTAAAAATTTCATTGTAAATAACTATTACAATACAAATGCGGAAACATGAACTTTCGTTCATGAGCTTTTGTTTGAAGTACGAGTATACAATTTCCAATTACTTAGAATTTATTACTGCAGGAAGTATATTATACCGCTCTATTTATGCATGCTGGTTCCAAGGTTGCTTTATATATATTTATTCTAACGCTTGCATGCAGTGAGTACACTTTATTTTACTCATTTGTTTGATAAGTTTTGTCTTTAGCAAACTTTTATTGCAACAGCTTTGCATTTATTACGCTTCTTCTTTTTGAATTCCTTTGGACATTCTTAGTCGTATTATATTATTGTATTTTACGTATGTACACGCCTTTAGCTGTAAGCTTGTTATTTTTGGGTAATTGTTTTACATTATTTTGCTTATATTTATTTACTGTTTATATGCTATTCTTTATCACATTTATTGCTTATGTATTTCGTACTTATTATAATTTAATATATAATATTTCTAATATATGTTATATTTTCTAGCAGCAATTTCTCTAAGAGTTAGTTTTTGAACTGGTTTTGGTTGCTTGCTTTTGCTTTTCTGTTGTTAGATTTCAAATTGTTTAGCTTTGATATCCATTAGGCGTTTTCGTTTATTCTCTCTGAGAGGTTAGTCAGAGTTCTCTGGTGACGTCATCAGATGGTTCAGATTGTCCAGAGTGTTTGTGTAGTATAAGAACGGTTAAGAGCGTGTCAAAAGTGGGAATCATGTCTTTTTCAAATAAAACCAAATAAATTATTATAAGTTAATGAATGGAAGAAATGATTTTAAAACAAATTGTAAATGATTCTATTAAAATAAATAGAGTTAAATGTATTAAAATAAATGATTACATGGAAAAAAATGTTTCAAATTATAATGTGGACGGTAATGTTATAAATATAAAATTTCGGTTTACAATGTAATTACAGTTACAATTAAAATATTTTAATAATATTTTAAATCCCATTTCAAACGAAATATTAGATTTTCCAATGTGTGATTACTTATATGTATCAGCTTTAAGAAAATGAAGCTATAATAATATAAATACTTATTTTAAAATATAGTCGTAA
Organism: Stenolophus ochropezus; assembly: GCA_035578165.1. Lineage (NCBI taxonomy): Eukaryota > Metazoa > Arthropoda > Insecta > Coleoptera > Carabidae > Stenolophus > Stenolophus ochropezus. The sequence goes on from JAQOWZ010000020.1 coordinate 14,359,746, forward strand.
TAAAATTTGCCGATAGATTTTGGTTTGTTAATCATGACCCAAATACAAAATTGGGTCGTACGAATTGGAATCGAAAACTTAACATTAAAACACTAATTATAAAATTTTATGATATTATTATTTTTTAAATATTTATGAATTATTTGTTCCCAATAATATAACGTATATTTTTATGTGATTATTTTTGTTTGTATTTTTTTAATAATAACTAGTACAGCTGGTGATGCTCTTATCAACGCTATGAATGTTTAGGGTTGAGATGAACTTCGCACATTCCCGCGCATTTCATGCACTAACCCTACCGATTTGTCAGAGCGCTTGAAGACTCTCGGAGCGTTCCTCTCGGAGACATACGAGACAAAATACGAACGCAGATAGGTACGCTCCGAGGCAATAAACGAACGCTTACGATCGTTCGGAGTTCTCCGAGACAATAAATGAAAACGCCTATTATAACAGTTGTGGACCAACCTATAATTTCCCATCTTCTCAAGAGCTTTACCACCAACTGTGTAAGTTCTGCAGATCGCTCCTGCAGGTGAAGTTTGCCCAGTTATCATCCCTATTTGTTTAAGTTTCTATTTTGTTCTTTAGAAGTCAGTTCAGTTATTATTATTATTATTATTATTATTATTTTATCACTCATTGTACGATATTATTTATCTTGGGGGTTTCATATTCCGTCACCACGCATACAGTCCTTTCCAATCCACGCAACGCAAACGCACAAAGGCGCAACACGGTAAGCCGAAGTCAAAAAATTAAACTTGATTTTGAGCTGCGTCGCAACAACCTCTAAGTACTATTTTTTTTTCGCAAATTACGTTATTATTAAATATAAAGATTATTTAATTTTCTACCGATCTGCATAATTACTTTTATGTATAATTTCTGGCTAAAAAGAAAAAATATATAAATTATATTAATTTTACATATCGCCAAGGCTGAGGAATTTCTATAAAACAGATAAGTTATTCATATATCATATATGACATATATGCTGTTGTCAAAATAATTTTCATAGATAAAGTGAAGTTTTTTATTGTAAAATACAAAAAGATGAAAAAATATACAAGGGATAAATTTTAAGTACGCAAAAATTTTCTAAAACTCTTTTACTTCATTCAGGAGTAATAGACGCTGCGCGTATTTCAGATCATGATTGTGTTTATTGCATATTTTACTTAACAAAAAACAGAACTACACCTAAGACTATATTATACAGAGATTTTAAACAGTTTGATTTAGATTGTTTTTATGATGAATGTGATCAAATAGATTGGAATAAAATTATATCCTTGGAAGATATTAATGATAAAATACAATATTTAAATGAAAATATAATTTCTCTATTTGATAAACATGCTCCCCTAAAAACGTTAAAAATAAATAAAAAATACAGTCCCTGGATAATTCCGGTTGTTCGTATAAAGCAAAGTTTAAGAGGTAAAGCTTTACTAAAATACAAGAAAAACAAAACTGAAGCAAAATTAAAGTAAACAAGCTTTTTTCGAACATCAAATAAATAGTAAAATTAAAAACTCCAGGGAGCTGTGGAATAACTTAAAACATATGGGAGTTAAGGGCGAAAACGAAGTAGTTATACCTGTCTCCCTATTAAAACCAGATGGCTACTATAAACTTACATCGGAAAAACTTAATCAAACGCGTATAAATACAAAAACAGTTTTATAATAATAATTCTTACGATTCCGAAAATAAAAATTATTTTAATTTTAAATGTGTTGTTAGAACAGAAGTTGTTAAAATAATACAATCATTGAAATCTAATGCTTTAGGTAAAGACGGTATATTTTAACTAAAATGGTACAAATAATATTACCTAAAATTTCGGATTTAATTACCCACATAATTAATACCAGCTTCATTACAGGAATAGTTCCTGATATTTGGAAAACTGCTATAATAAAACCTATCCCCAAGCAAAGTACTGTAACTACGTTTGATGATCTAAGATCAATTAGTATGTCCAAAGTTCTAGAAAGGATATGTTTCCAAAAATTTTGCAATACATAGATGACAAAAAAATTTACCCACAACTCAATCTGGTTTTAGGAGAGGACATAGTACTAATTCTTGCCTATTAAATATAGTTGATGAAATGATAAAAAAAATTTGACAATTCAATTAGTTACTCTCCTTATCCAGATAGACTTTTCTAGAGCTTTCGACATGGTGGATCATAATTTGTTATTAGCAAAATTAAAATATTATAACTTCGGTTGGAGTGCTTTACAATGGTGTTCTAATTACTTGGTCAATAGGTCTTTTCTAGTATCAATGTCATCTAATATGGACTGCATACAATCAGAAATCCTAACTTTAACTCGAGGAGTGCCTCAAGGGAGCATTTTAGGGCCCCTTCTGTATTTAATTTATGTCGCTGATCTGCCAAACATTATAAAACATTGCAGTGTTCATTCTTATGCGGATGATACTCAGATATTAGCATTAATAAATAAAAGTAAGGTAAACAGTAATTTAAAACTTGTTATAATGAATGTTATTTTAAAATGTTAATCAAAATCTTTCTGATTGGGTACGTAACCATGGGCTTTTAATAAATGCAAATAAATCGTCACTGTTGGTATATGGGTCTAAAGAAACACCTACTATTATTCTTGATGGTTCTATTCTCAAACGTAGTACCGTGATCAAGAGTTTGGGTTTATTTATTGACAAAAATCTATGTTTCCGGGAACACTTAAATAAGAAATTAAGTTCCGCCACATTTAAACTTAAAATGTTATACCAGTACCGTACTTTACTCTCTCCTGAGATAAAACTACGACTAGTAATGTCATTAATATTCCCGATTATTGAATATTGTGCTTGTGTTTACGTACCTAATTTAACATTAACTGATAAAAAGAAAATTGATTTGTTCCAAAATTGTTGCCTCAGATATGTATTTAGTGTACGTAAATATGATCACATATCTCAATATCGGGCATCGACGTCATTGCATTTTATTGATACTAGAATAAAAATACTTCTTTTCTGTCTTATACATAAAATAATACTTACAGGATACCCAGAATATTTATCTGATCGACTTATAATTTAAAAAAATAAATTTAATTTACGTAATAATGATTTGTTTATAGTACCATCTTTCAATAAAATTAAATTTAAAAGCTCTTTTTCGTACTTAGCTCCTACACTTTATAACAATATTCCAAATAATTTAAAATCTCTTTCTTACAGTTCATTTGTAAACCATTTGAAAACCTTAGTTCTTTAATATTTCTTTGTAAATATAATTTATTTCTTTTTCATGTACATGTAGATATATGTAGATATACAGTGGCTCACAGAATTATTCGTACACCTAAGTTTTCTATTTAAAAAATGAAAAATATAGTACTTTCAAAAAAATATTGACATATTACTGCCCTGATCATGTTCTCTCTTATTCCAGAAATAAAAAGCAATAGCCAATTATGAAAAAAGTATTATTTTTCTTAAGTAAATTAAATAAAAACAAAATGTATACAAGAAATAGGTACACAAAATTATTCGTACACTTATGAAATCTTACATAAAACGAGTCAATATTTATATTTATAACATCTATTATTGCGTAATTATCATTTGTTTGAGTATTTTGTATGGTTTTTTCAAAAATAGGTCACAAAAAACAAGTAGTTACGGTAGTTGAAAGGCGAATCTGTTTGAAATTACTTTGCCAGTGTTAAAAAAAAGTAGGGCTGAGGTGGTCTCGAACCAGTGTAGGGATCACGCCAAATAGAATTCTATAGTTCTAATGTCAAACAAAAAAAGCGAGTCGAAATCATATTTGGTAGCATGCCATGTCGCAAGCGATAGTAGAATTGTACTTCGTGTGTTTTCGGAAATGCTACTACCTTTTCAGTAAACATTGACCATTTTCCGAATATTCGCGCGTCAATTACGAATGTGTCAACTTAACAGATCAAAAAGACGTTTTAAAAAATTATATTTTGAACAAAGAAGGTAATCATTTTAAATATATTTATGTTACAAATCATTTTTGTCCCCAAATTTAATTATAAGTAGATGTTACCCGTGCAAATATTCATTTTACAACAAGTAGTAAAGGAAGAAAGAAGACAAAATATTCGTGAAGAATCATGAGAATTAATTGCGACCCATTTTCAGTTCCGGATACACGATTTGTAGAACTATATAGACTAACAAAGGATATGGTTTTTTATTTACTATAACAATTAGTGCCTCATATGTCGCAATCCACACATACGAACTCCGTATCACCAATTTTAAGAATTTTCGCAGCATTATATTTCTTTGTCACAGGATCTTATCAAAGATCGATAGGACAAAGTTTTGTTCTATCCGTGGCACAAAATACTATAAGTAAATGTGTAAATGAAGTTAGTGCTGTTCGCAAAAATCGAGCAACAAAGCCCAATGATCCGCTGTAACTCTCATGTCTAAGATAAACGTAAATAATTCAAAACATCATGCAATTGACAGAACTATAGAATTAATCCATATTTTACCAAACTACTTCGATTCAATAATCACGAATAGTCAGTTTAAACAAGATAGAGACAGAACATTGTAAAAGGGCTGTGAAAAAGAGAGACAAAAGATGAAAACGACAGGTAAAAATTCGCGTTTCAAAGCGATACTATCGGTGGGGAACGGGAACGAGGGAAAACAAGCGATTTTTCGGCGTGATACCAATATGTAGTTTCAAAGCGATAATCGCCACATGTAATGTCAAAAATATAGAATTCTATTCGGCGTGATCCCACTACAGGTCTTGTAGATTATTTATGTTATGAATCAGTCCTCGTATCCACTCGGCTATGGAGCATTTTGTTTTAGGCGTTTCTTATTCGAAAATATGAAGGATAACCTTCAAAATACAATTTATTTTATCAAATATTTCAGTTAGAAAAGGCCATATTACACAACATTTGGTTTTATTAGATGCAAAATTAAGTAATCTAACTAACGATACCATATACACCCCATTTTATTTAGCGGGACAGATGGAAACAGCAAAAAACTGTTTTCCCATGTTATTTCCCTATGTCAAGGTTTTCAGTATTCACCCTGTATATGGGAATAATATTTGGTGCATTAAGTAAAATGGAGTTTCATTTGTAGAGTTATGAAAGCTACTTCTGTATGCTATAAGAACATAAGGTAACCATTCGTCCCAGTCCGTCTGGTCTCTGTCAATAAAATGAGATAGTATGTCTTTGAAAACCCGATGACTTCGTTCTAACATTCCATTTGTTTCGGGATGATATGCAGTGGTTTGTATCTTCTCAGTACCAAATACTTTCAAAACTTCCCTAAATAATTTTGACATGAAATTTGCACCACGGTCAGTTAACAATTGTCTTGGCGCACCGTGTCTGGTAACTATTTGTTGGGCAAAAATTTTAGCTATTGTTTCGGCTTTATCGTTTGGAATGGCGAATGCTTCCGGATATTTTGTAAAATGATCTTGAAATGTCAGAATGTACTTGTTTCCTTTCATCGTAGTAGTAAGAGGTCCTACAATGTCCATAGATGTTCTTTCAAAAGGTTTCGTTACTTCTTGGAATTTTTGTAGAGGAGCGGATTTTAAATGTGGAGATGTTTTCCGTTCGTTGCACGAATGACATATATCGCAATAGTCTTTAATGTCTTTCGTCCTAGATTTCCACCAAAATTTATCTTTGATTCTTTTGTATGTTTTTTCGAATCCTTGGTGTCCTGCGTACGAAAGTTATGATATGCAGCATAACTTTAAAAACCATTGATTTGGGTATAACTAATTTATGATGTCTTTCATCATCACTTCTTTCCTTGAAGAGTAATTGTTCTTCATCTACAAAAAATCCGTCTTGAGTTTTAAGTTTCTTTAAGTCGTCATCCTCGTTTTGCTGACTTAGTATTTTATATCTATCCCAGATAGGTACGAAAACTTCGTCGTTATTTTCTTCATTTTGTAAAAAATTTATAGGAATTCTAGAAAGTACGTCAGCGTTTATGTGCTTCTTTCCTGGTTTATGAATTACTTCGTTTTCGTGTTCATTTAAAAGTATATAAAGGTTTATGGTCTGTAACTATAAAAAATTTTCGTGCGTATATATAGCATCTATATTGTTTAAGACCCCATATTATTGCTAAACATTCTAGTTCAGTAGTTGTGTAGTTTTCTTCGTGAGTTTTTAGTTGACGACTAGCAAAAGTGATTGGCTTCTCGTAACCTCCCACTTTTTGACTGAGTATTGCTTTTATACCTTTGCCGCTAGCATCTGTTGATAAGATAAAATCTTTGGAAAAGTCTGGGTGTATTAGCACAGAATCTGAACAAAGGGCTGTCTTTAGGTCAATAAATGATTTTTCACATACGTCTGTCCAATTGAATTTTATATCCTTCTTAGTTAGATAATACAATGGCGCTGCGGAATTTGCGAAATCTTTAATGAATCGCCTGTAAAATCCAACTAATCCAAGAAATGACCTAATTTCTTTTGCGTTTTTAGGTTTTGGGTAGTTTTCAATTCTGGAAATTTTTGCTGGGTCTAGTTTTATTCCAGTTTCGTTAATAACGTGTCCTAAATATTTTGTTTCTTTTAACAGGAACTTACATTTTGAAGGTTGTAGTTTTAAATTTGCTTCCCTTAATCTGTCAAAAACTTGTCTTAACCGTTTGATATGATCGTCTATACCGTTTCCATTGAACACAATCACGTCGTCCAGATATACAAGCCATCTTTCGACTGTTAAGCCTGGTATTATACTGTTCATCAGCCGTTGAAAAGTGCTGGGAGCATTTGCTAATCCAAATGGCATTTTCGTGAACTGGTAATGTTGATCGTTGGTAGTGAAAGCTGTTTTTTCTTTGTCCCTCTCATCCAACTCCACTTGCCAGTAGCCAGAAGCTAAATCAAGTGTGGAGAAAAGGTTTGCATTTCCGAGTTGGTCAAGTGTTTCTTGCATATTAGCGACGGGATAATGGTCTTTCTTTGTGACAGAATTCAATCCTCTCAGGTCAATACATACTCTAATTTTCTTTTCTCCATTTTCGGACTTCTTTAGAACTATTATAACTGGCGCGGACCATGGTGAGTCAGACGGTTCAATAATACCGGCGTCTAACATGGATTTTAACTCCTTGTTCAACATTTCTTTCTGACTGAATGGTACTCTGTACTGCGCTTTTGCTATGGGTTGTATATTTTCATCAGTTATAATCCTATGTTTTACTTTATGCGTACACCCCAATTTTGATCCTTTCCACAGGAATATATCTGAGTACTCTTCTAATAAAGCAAGGACTTTCTCCTTAGTAGTCCCTGATAAGTTCTGCAAATCGAACTCTTTCTCTAAATTTTCTTTATTCGCAGTTAAATGTTTATCCCAATCTACACTATTTACTTTTACATCATCTTTCATTTATTTATTATTTCTTATATTTTCCTTTCTAATACTATCCATATTTACGTATTCAGCTTTTCCTATTATCGTATTTTTCGGTACTCTAATACTTCTTCTACTTACATTAATTAATTGGTCTACTATTTCTTTTTCAGCTTTTCCTAACGTTCTTGCAACCATAAGTCCATGTATTTTCACTTCTTTGGATTCTAGTAAAATGTCTTGGGCTGGATTGATCAATTCCTGCCTTGCTAAACATCGAAATTCGCAATTCGGTGGAATTTTGATAGCTTTCTTCAAACGTACCCAGTTATGGCCATTAACTGAAAAGTTTGAATTTTGCTGTTTCTTCTCCGTTTCGCGTTTCCTCTGATTTGACATTTGGACTTCTTCGTTTACAATTGACGTCACTTGTTCGTGACCTTTCTTAACATTTTTGCGGATATCTTTGTTCGTGTTGTTATCTGGTGTCAGTGCTCCGATTGTTTCTGCTGACTCGTCATTTGACTCTTCCGTTTCATAACTAGCTCGCAAGTTTATATGTGCGACTGCGATAATAATTTCTTTGGACTTATAATTTATAACTGCCCCATAATATTGTAAAAAATCACGACCCAATAATCCATCTGCTTGTAACTTCAAATCATTTGATCAGATTATACATTTAAAAGGTAGTTGTAAATTGGATGAATTAAAAAATATTTCTGAAGTGTCAAAATAGTTTATTGTATCACCGGATATCGAAGATAAATTTCCAATATTTTCTTTCATTATTTCATGTCCTATAGCACATTTCTCTTTGACAAGTGATACTGCTGCTCCAGTATCAATTAAAACATTTACAATTTTATTTTTAATTTGTAGAGTAATAGAATTTTGCACTGAATTTTCTGAATTTAATTGTGGAATAAGAATATTGGGCGAAGACGTTGACTTTACTGAGATGTCCTACCGTGCTGAGGCTTGAACGAGAGGGGTTGCTCGTTTAAATTACTCTTCTGAGTTGTGAAATTTCTATTCGTATTTTTAGGCTGAGTCCAATGTCGGTGATTAAAATTACTATTATTTCTTGGTTTATATGACGAGTTGGCATTGTATATGTAATGGTTTGTTGACCCGGGACCTCTGTAGTCTTGATTTTGATTGTAATTTGGTTTAAAATTTTGATTTGAATTTTGATATTGGAAGTTGTTTGATCTATCATTTCTGTTGAACCTATTTTGCCTTTCTCTGCACCCAATTGCTATATGACCGGGTTTCTTGCAAATATAACACGTTGCAACATTTTCTCGAACATTTTTATTTCTACAGTCTTTAGCAAAATGATTAGCTTTATTACATATGTAGCATTTTCTAGTATTCGGCACTGAGTTTTTTACAAAACCAATTTCCATGTTTTTAAATTTTCAATTTCTTCTCTTTTGCTAAAGTCACCGCGACTTCAAAGGTTAGGTCTTTGTTACTGTCCATGATTGTTCTAATGTATCTTTTAATTTCTGGTCTTAATCAAAGTTTAAATTGATAAAGTATTAATTTTGAAACAAAATTGTCTTGTACTTTTCTTTCTTCTTTTAATAAATTTTTCTTAAGTGTTCTGAGTCTAGATGCAAAATTTTGAACTGTTTCACCTAAATTTTGTCTACAATTTGAAATTTCATTATAAATTTGGCCTGGTAGTTTACGTTTTGTAAATCGTTCTGTCAGTATCTTTCTAAAATCTTTGTATTTTATTTGTCTGCTTTTTAATTCTGGTCTCTGAGTATAAAATTCAAATGCATCACCCGTTAGTAATAATATCTATCACTTTTTGTTCGTCCCATTGTTCAACATTTGCCCGTAATTCAATGTTTTCAAAATATTCGTTTACGTTACTTTCCGAGAATTGATCAACAGTATGCGCTATTAAACCAAAAGATAACATACCTTGTTCTTGCTGCGAGCTGCCTGTGCCAGAACTTCCAGAGTCACCATTTCCTGCTGCACCATCGTTTCCACCAGCCATCGTTGTCACTTATTTTTATTAATTCTATTATTTTCTCTTCCGTGGGTTTTCCACGACAAGTTTACACTATTCAAAATACTCGCGAGTAAATCAGATGTACTGACTACTCTTATTTGGCGAAAATACCCCAAAAACCGCTGCCACCAATTTGTAACGGATGGTAATTTTTACCAAACACTACAATAAAATAAAAATGTGAGTTCTTGCCAAACCGAGCTATTTTAAATAGGTTGACTTTCGGATCGTGGAAAGACGGGTTGTTAAAATAAATACGCAAACAATTTACTTATATTAAAAATAAATATATATTAAAATTAAAATGAAAGTTTTAACAAAAATAATAATTTAATAAGTTATTTACCAAAATCGTTATTATAATTTAGATCTTTCTTTCTCGGACTCTACCCACTGCTGTATATTTTATTCAGAGTACTTAATTTGAATTTTTATATAATCATCAAATATCGGTGATTGCAATGGAAAAATTTATATTCATTACATATTTTGCAGGTTCATTACACTGCACTCATACGTCATAAATTGTCAACGCAACTTTATGAAACATCAGACGCGAAATAATCAAATTAAAGTAATTTGATACCTATTTTTTTTTTCAAATATTGTTTTATTACATTTCCTATTACTGACCAATTCTTTTACAAATTTTTGGCATTTTAATTTCGTATATATCGTTTTCAATAAGATACTCTAATAATTTATTTAAACAATTTTTTATTGTCGCTAAAAACGATTTAGAATTATAGTTATCTCTTGTTATTAAATGAATTATAATTTGATTATTATAATTTTGAATAGCTATTTTATTATCAATAATTTTGATTTTGTCCTGTAATTGTTTTGCTTTATATAAGCTATTTACTTATATGGCAAATCCTTGCGACATATGAAAATCCTTTGAAATACAATAGTATTTTATTTTCAAAAATATCTTCACTTTTATAAATGATTTCGAAACCTTATTTTATTCTGGAAAGCGCATCAGCAACATAATTTTGTTTTCCCTGTTTATTCTCTATGAAATAATTATATTCTTTTAATTTCAACTTCCATCTGATTAATTTTTGATTAGGTTTCTTTAATGATTCTAGTGAAGTCAGGGGTTTTGGTCGGTGAAAATTTTGAATTTTCTGCCGTACAGATAGGTACCAAAATGTTTCCCTGCCCAAACTATAGCTAACAATTCTTTTTCTATAGCAGCATAATTTTCTTCATGGTTCTTCAGAGCCCCAGAAGCGTACGTAATTTGAAGGTCTTTATCGTTTATATTTTGTGATAAATCAGCAAATGGTGATCAAAATTTGGGAATTGAAGAATAGGGCTGTTACTAAGAAGGGATTTACATTTTTCAAAGCATTGCTGATACTCTTTACTTCTGAAGTTAATTTTGTTATTTTTCTTTAGAGAATTTGTGAACGTTTTTAATATTTGGATGTTGTATAAAACGCCTATAATAACCTCAAAAGCCTAAAAATGATTTTTTCATCAAACGTCATAAAAGTGACATCTTCTATGACGTGATTGACAAGGTTGAAGTTTAATTTCTACCCCGCCGTAATATAATTTTTTATTCTAGCCGCCGTTTAATTTCTTCGCCGCCGTATGTATAATCAGCCAATAAGAAGTAACTTGTACAATAGAAATCTGTAATATCGCCCTAAATGTCACTATAAAAACTAGTTAACCTAAGAATAAAGTTACTAATAGTTATGAATAATTGACAGGTAACCTACATATTAAACGTCAAATAGTAATGAAATTTTAAAATTTATACTTTTGAAGCAAAAATAGAATGTGTTATTCAGAGTAAAAGTGTCTTTGTGTGCCTCGCATGCAATTGTCCGACTCGCTTCGCTCGTCGTGCAAACGTCCATGTTCGCCACACAAAGTATCACTTTTACTCTTAATAACACAAAATACTATTATGTGCTCTATAGTTTTTGATAATGGAAATTTTTGTACAGCTCTTATTTTTTCCAGGTTTAGCTTAATGTCGTTCATTATTATGATATACTCCAGATAGGCTACTTCTTTCCGCAGGAATTCACATTTTTTTAGTTGAATTTTTAGATTTGCCGCACGCAATAAGTTAAATATTATTTTTAAATTTTGTATGTACTTTTGAAGAAATAAACCTAATACAACAATATCATTCAAATAAACATAACAAATTTTGTTAATTATGTCTCTCAGAACAAAATTCATTAGTCTTTGAAACGTCGCATGGGCATTCTTTAGGCTGAAAGGCTTACGTTTATATTCAAAATGACCTTTTTCATGGAGAATGCTGCTTTTTCTGTATCATTGGGATTTCAATTAGATGGAATCCACTGATGAAATCAGGGATAGTAAAATATGCTGATATACCAACTTTATTTAAAATGTCCATTATGTCAGGTATGGGAAACTGATCATCGACAGTTTTTTCATTCAATTTTCGAAAATCATTTACAATGCGAATTTTATTTATATCAGAGGCGTCTGGTTTCTTTTCAACCACCCAAATTAGATTGTTCTACGATGAATAGCTGTGTTGTATAATACCGTCGTGCAATGATTTATCAACTTCCTCCTCTACTTGCTTTTTTTTATAAATTTCGAGGAATTTATAATTTTTAGCGTAACACGGAATATCGTCGATTGTTAAGATTTTATGTTTTATTTTAGATGTGAATGTAAGTTTCTCGTTTTCTAAAAAAGGTAGATCCTTATACTGATTGTTACTTTAGTTAATTCGTTTAATTTTTCCTGATTTAAATGTTCGTGTCTTATACTCAAAGTGTTAAATATTTCTGTATTAAATAGTGGTTTAGATTTTTCATTAAAATAATTAAATTTATGTTTATTGTTTAATAATTTTATTTATTATGCATTTAAATTAATATGTGCCTGCAATAATTTTAAAGCGTTAAAGCTAAGTAAGATATGGGATGATTTATGGAAATTGTTTTATATTTCATAAATGTGTATTCAGAACCTTCTAACTCTCCATTCAGGAGTAGGTACAAGTTGTAGACTATGCATATGAACAATAATTCAAAGTTTACTTGGCGATCGATTTTGACATATTTATTTGTCATCATTAGGCCTCTTAGCTGAAATACATTATAAATTATGTTATTACAATTTAAATAGTAGTAGTAGGTAAGTAAAGTAGTAGTAAATATTTTATTTGTTAACTGTCGGTGTTCAAATTTCTGCATTATCTATATTTTACATTTCATGTGATATTTGCATTATTATAACATACCATTTAATCTACTTATATATACTTTCTTTATCCAATCTGTGTCTGGGTTTTCGTCGTGTAGTATCTGTTGTGTAGATTTGTCATTTCTCAGGTTTTCACTGCAGTCTCTTCTTAAGTGATTTATTGTCTCAAAGTCTCTCTCACATATTCTGTATTGTCTGTCATCGTCTCCTATCCAGTATTTATTCCATTTTTCTTCGTTTCCCGTTCTAAATCTTGCGATTATTTTTAAATTTGTGTTTTCTGTTGTCAAGTATAGTGGTTTACTTATAGTCAATAAGTTTTTATATCCTGGATTATAAGTTGATTTTTATATCTTTTCTCTTCTTATCTAAGTTTATATATCTTGTTCCGTCTGTGTAATTTCATCCACCATGTTGTGTCCTGTATTTCTTCATCTTTCTATGTCTGTCTTTGAGTGCCCATTGCTTTCATAGAATTTTGCCCGTTTTGCTTCCCATTCGTTCTTTTCCTGTTTTCTTTCTTCTTTTCTTGTTATTTCTACCCAACAATCAAATGCAAGACTTTTTCATGGTGTCCCTCTTAATTTCTCTTTATATTTCATTGCTCTCCTTCCTGCTTCAGTCTCCATTTTAAACCGGTTTGTTTCTTCCTCTATTATATACACCGGTGTTTTTTTATCTGGTCCGACTATCCATCGCATATATTTTGTTTGAATTTTTTCTATTTCGTTTTGTTCTTTCCAACCCCAAATTTTGGCTCCATGCATTTTAATGCTTTCTATCAATTTATCAAAACGTAACATTCTTAATTTAAAGTTGTTTTTTAATTTTCTTTGCTGTATGCGCCAGATTTGTGAAAGAGCTATGTTTGCTTTTTTTGTTGTTTGCTTTATATGTTCATCCTCTTCACCATTCTTGTGAAATGTATACCTCCAATATTTAAAAGTTTTTACTTTTTCTATTTCTTTTTCTTGCCATTTCCATGTTTCTTTTGCTTTCCTGCCTCTTCCTTTATTGAAAAAAACAATCTTGGTTTTTTCTGTGTTAAACCCTATGTCTTTTTTCTTTACGTATACCATTAGTCTCTTCATTAAGGAATCCATTTCTTCTTTTGTTTTCGCAACTATTGCCAGGTCGTTGGCGTACGATAATATCCAAAACTTTTTGCTCCTAATTACAATGCCTCCTGTCTGTCCTTTAGTAAAGTGAACTTCAATGTCTGACAAGTGAATAGAGAAGAGAAGAATATTGGGCACCCTTGTCTAACTTCGTACGTTGTCCAAAATTCCTCAACTTCTTCTTCGTCTATTTTCACCGAACTCATGGTTTCAGAGTATATTTCTGCTATTCTTTCTATTAGGTTTTCTTCGATGCCAGATTTCGTCAATATGTCAATCATCTTTTTCCAATTTAAAATATCGAATGCTGCCTTCAAATCTGCAAATAGTACATATAATTTTCCCTTTTTTTTGCTTATTCTCTTGTGTATTGCATAATTTAATATATAGATGTTATCAATTGTACTTCTTCCTTTCCTATAGCCTGCTTGGTTATCTTGTAGTATATTTCTCTCTTCTGCTCCTTTACTTAATTTTTCCTCTCAGATAATGGCGTATATTTTGTATACCGTATCTAACAGTGTTATGCCTCTGTATAGTTTGTCTCACGAGAAATCGCAGTATCGGCATAAAACGATTAACCGCCCCGATACTATAAAACTAAAAAAGGACAGTTTAGCGCGGTACACCACAAATTTCTATGGGTGTCTTCGAGTACCTGCAGTTTCCAGGGTTGAACTAAAGGGAAAATTAAAACTTCTTATGAAATACGACAATGCTCTTATGTAATATAGATTAAAAAATTAACCAAAGATCCAAGAATATTTATTACAAAAATAAGAAATTAACTAATTATTATTGTATTAGTAAAAAACTGAAGAATGTTTTAGATTTAATAATAATCAAACATTTGAAATAAATGTAACTAACGATGATTCAAGTACAGAATCAGATAATTAATTATATTATCCATTAAAATTATGTACATAGGTATATAATATATTATATTACTGATGTAAATAACTCTAACTATGTATTGTGAAAACTATATATAATTTTTTAATTGTGTGCATTATATACCTTATATAATAACTTATTTTTAATGTTGAAATCTAGTTAATATCTTTCGTTTCATTGCAGGCAAATATAATCACAATATATCCATAATATTTTAACTTTATATTTATTACAATAAAAATTTGTGTAAATCTGTGAATGCTGTGCAATATTTTTGTTAGGAATAAGTCCAACTCTGTGAAAAACAGTGCCAGTGTGCCCAGTTCTACTTATAACGGCTATAAATTTAGGTTTCTTTTGTGAGCTTAAGTAAGGGGCGGTTAATCGTTTTATGCCGATACTGCGATGTCTCGTGAGACAAACTATAATTTTTAGTTTCTTTTCTCTCTCCATTTTTGTGTATTGGACTAATAATGCCTTTTCTTTACCTTTGTGGAAAGCCTTTTCTTTTCCAAACATTATTTATTATTTTTGTAAGTCCATCGACTGCTTCGTTTGTTCCGTATATCCATGCCTCGTTCTGTATTCCGTCTTCACCTGCGGCTTTTCGTTTTCTTAGTTTCTGTATTTGTCGTCTTACCTCACTTTCTGTTATATCTCTCTTTAGACTGTCTGTGCTTTGGGTTTCTAATGATATGATATTTTTTTCATCAGTTCCGTTTAACTGAGTCATAAAGTATTTTCTCTAAGTGCTCATTGGTATGTTTTTGCTGAATGTGATATGGTTTTTCCTTTTTGAATTAATATATTACCAGATATCATTTCATTTGATATATTTATTATTTTTTCCTCTTCTCTTTTTTGTTCTAGTTTCTGCTTTGTTTTGCATAATTCTCTATATTCTTTTCGCTCCTTTAGAAAGTTTTCTTGTCTTCCCGTGCTTTTTTTCCAGTTTTTCGGTAAGTTTCGTACTAATTTTCTTTTGGTTCTGCATTCGCAGTCCCACCAATTATTACTTTTCCTTATATTATCTTTTTTCTTCTAAATTTTCCTTGTTAATGAGCTGTGTATGTTATCTATCAGATCGTCTAAAGCTTTGTTACAGTCGTCTTCTTTAAATATTTTTTCTTTTAATTTTTATTGATACTGTTTTTTGCCTTCTTCAGACCAATTTTTTCTTATTTTTTCTTTTACTGCTTTTGTTTTTTCACTAAGGTTTTCTAATTCTATGACAAGTGGGTGGTGATCGGATTCTATTCTATCTGTTACTGTGAAAGATATTATTTTATCCATTGCTTCTTCATTTGCAATGCCGTAGTCTATAACTGATTCTCCGTTTGGGCCTATATAATAAATTCCCCTTTTTCGTCTCCTTTCGTATACCCATTCAATATATTCAGTCCATTTTCTTTTACGAATTCTAGGAGTTTTTCTCCTTCGCTGTTAGTAATATTGTCTTTTGATGTCCTGTTTCCATCTCTAATATCAATAATTTTTTCTTCTTTCCCTATTCTGGCGTTGAAGTCTCCTCCTAATAATAAATTGTATTCATGTCTGTCCTCTGTTTCTTCTATTTGCTTTTGTTTGAGTTTTATTTCTCCTGTATGTTGTTATTATTTTCCATTTTTCCCCTTCTATTAGTACTGTGCGTTCTTGTATTTGGTCAATACTCCTTCCCTCCGGTAGTTCCTCTAATGAGTTTCTGACCCCAGTTATTATTCCTCCTTTAGCTCTTCCATTTTTATGTTCTCTATTTGCATATACGCATTTCCATTTAAATTTATTCGGAAGTTTAGTTTCCCAGTTCGTCCAGTCTTTCTCTTCTATCCACGTTTCTACTAGACCGATGAAATCAAATTCTTCTATAAAATTTTAAAAATCATTGTCCTTATTCTTTAAGCCGACGATGTTCCAAAATCCTATTTTAGTCTGATCTGTGTTATTATATATTTAAATATATAATGAGATATTGAATTTTTTTTAATGTATTTGTAAAGTTAATATACGCAAGAAGTAAACTAGAAGGAAAATATTTGAAAACATATTGTAACGTTTATTTATTGAAGTGAAGTGCAAAAATAATTGGAACACGAATATTTATATAACTGAGTTTAATAAACAAAATATGAGTTATAGAAGATAATAAAAATAAGTATCACTATGAATAAACAAATATAAACACTAATGTAAGAATAACTATCATTAATAAAGACTTAAACACTAAGATTATTTATTTAAACACTTAACACTACGCACTATTTATATACACTATATTTATTTTTACTACACGTATTAATATCAGACTGTCCTCGTGATCTCCTGCTCGGGGTTTATATAATAGACCAATTAAGTTTGGGAATGTCGTGACAGGTCTGTTAGCGGCCGTCGCAAGCGACGTGACCTTAAAATGGCTACATTGCCCCTCTTTAAGATTATTTCGTCCCGGAATCGTTCGTGATGGCGAAATTTGCACGCATCACCCTTGGTGCAACTGGAGGTCTTACAGAAGTAAAAGTCGACGGTCCGTTTGAGCTCTTCTTGACCGTTAGGGTTGAAGCTGCTGTTAGAGGGTAATTACTTTCAAGAATTAGATAACAACTTACTTCACTCCCAATCTTTCTTAATTGAATTAATTAGTTACAATGTGTTTGATAACACAGAGTTTATAACATGCAGTTATTGTATATTTGAATCAGTATTCTATTGGCAGTCGTGAGAAAAGTATCAGTGGTGTTTGGTTCAATAGGTGAGACACAATACCTATGAGTTACTGAGTGTGAGACAGTATATTTACTGTAGTGTGATCTTGATTTTATCCTATCCCTATCCCCGACGCGTAAACCCGTTAACACTGCATTGACAGGAGGGTGAAGCCGAGGCGCGACGCACCAGGGTACCCTGGTGCCAACGGTGCCCTGCTGGAACAGGTGCCTTAGTTTCGCTTGCATCTCGGTGGGGAGGTGGAGTATGGATTTGTACTCGGCTTTCACTCATACTCTCGAAGCCTTGTTATATATAACTCACTGTGGGAGATGTCAAGTTGCTCGATGGATTTCGAGTGTTCTTCTGCTACCGTGGATTCGGTAGCCGGCATATCGTGGATTCGATATGTAACACTCCTTTCGAGGAGTATCCTCTTCAATTTTACCCGTCTTACCTGGTTTGTTGTTGAGTGTGAGTGTTGTTGTGTGTGCGAATGATATATAGTTGTATGCAATGTGTTTCACTAAGCATTAACTTACTCTTTGATTTTCCTTTTCAGGGTGTTCCAAATAAGAAGACGTGATTGGCATAATATATATTTAATGTTATTATTATGCACAATGGGGAAGTTTAGCTTATTTTTTTATTTTATCAAGATTGCCCAAAAGTGATATTCTACATTTTATTTCAATCAAAGATGCCTAGATTTCTTAAAAAATAAAATTTTATACAAAAATGACGTCAGAGTGGCTCGCGGAGAACGTATCGTCTATCTTAACTAGCGCGCGCTGGGTTCCCATGGCAACAGAGAAGCTTGTGGTGTAATGCCTCAAGATACAACCTACGTTTAAAAAGTCAGGTCTCACCATCCCTTCTGCGCAAGCGCATAACTTACTTGTGACGTCAGAGTGACTAGATGATAAATCATTAATTCCAAATAATTGGCAACATCATTTTAACTTTCAATTACATTTTAAGTTATAATTATTCATATACTTACGACTAAAAGATATTTCACATGTAATTTCAACCAAGCTAAACTTCCCCATTATTTAATTAATTATATTAATTGCAATTATTTCAGATTTTTATTTTAGCTACTCTACCTCATTAAAATATCTTCATAACATTTCAGAAGTGGGATTGGAACCTGGATTAGGATTCTTTAATTGTTTTAACATGTCACATCATCAGGATAACGAATCTACTGGAAATAGGAACGCGTCTCCTAAAATCAGCATTTTGATACGAATGGCGGAAAACAGTATCAACGAAAGAACAGGCCGGTAAAACCGGACATGTTAAACGAGAAGCATCTACTTCTAGCAACGCTTTCAGACCAACTACGCATGTCCGACCACCGCTACTAAACAACCGACCACAACCATCCTCATAGAATGACGGTAAGCAACCTTTCGTTACACTAAGAATTTCGGAAAGTACTCGTAATGAAATGCAACAAAAGTATTTTATGAATGTATGCATAAATGGTGCAGTAGTACGTGCATATGTGGATTTAGGAGCAAATTGTATAACCCGAGGTATAACCCTAAGGAAAGATGAAGCGGAACACTTAAACGTAAACTACAATTCTACCCTACAACGCGAATTACGGGGATTTGGTCATGGATGTACACAAACATTGGGAACCGTAATACAGCAAGCCTTAGAGATTGACCAAGTGAAAGCAACAGTAGACATTTTAATTGTACCGAATTCGGTACAAGTCATCGCTATGATTGTAGGACAATTACTGACAGAATTGTCACATGTACGAATTTTTAAAGATGACAACACGTTGCGTTTATTTACAACCGATGAAGTTAGTTTACCGCAGATCGATGCGTTACCAGTATAGAAAACTACGTTATCGGCAAAGGAAGCAGTAGTTACACCTCCAGGTTATGCTGGGAATATAATACGTCATGTGAACTCTACGGGAGATAGGTTCATTGACCGTAGCAGACGTTCTAAGGAAAATCAAGAACACTGCATAACACGATGCGTACTTTCGACAGATGAAGAAGGGACTCGCATATTACCCGTTTTAAATTTATCAAATAATGATCTTATAATCAAGAAAAAAAAAGGTTGTTGCGCGCAGAACCAAATGCAAGGAAGACAGTACAGATACGATCACTAAACCTGAAAGAAAGATAAAAGAAAACGAATTTAACGTAAACTCTGATTTAATGAAAAGCAGCGACATGAGACTTTTAGTCTGATTTCAGAATACGAAGATGTATTCGTAAGCGATGTAAAGAACTTTATGACAAACACCCAATAACTTATAGACATTATAGGATGTCTCATGAGAAAAGGCGTCAAGAAAAAAAAAATTTTAGGAGACCTACTCGTGGCTGGTATTATTCGTGAATATAACTCACCGTTCTCCTCTCCAGTTCTTTTAGTTTCGAAGAAAAATGGTGAAAAACGTCTATATATCGACAACAGAAAGTTAAATAAAGCCACCATCAAGGACAGATATCCATTACCAAGGATAGAGGATCAACTCGACCAATTGATTGCAGAGATTTAAGTATATTACTAGTCTAGATATGACCTCAGGATACTATCAGATACCTGTAATAAAAAAATCACGACATCGAACATCGTTTGTCACTGCAGATGGCCAGTTTGAATTTAATAGGATGCCCTTCGGTTTAACAAAAGCTCCAAGTGTATTTCAACGTATGGTGAACAAAATATTGGGACGATTACGAGATTCGATAGCACTAGCATTTCTAGATGACATACTTTGTCCAGCCCCAGATTTCGAAGATTGAAAATTATATTGGAAGTTTTCAGAGAACAGCGGTGAGCTACTTAGGTTTTGATATTGACGCTGACGGAGTATTTCCCGATAAAGAAAAGATCCGTGCTTTAAGTGACTTTCAAACACCAGAGAACGTACTTCAAGTTCAGCAGTTTATCGGACTAGCTAACTTTTTTTTAGAAAATTCATGAATGCATTCGTTGTTAGTTACAACTCCAAGAATTTACGATTACCGTGGAATACTGACAGGGTACGAGCAGCGCCGTATCCAGGATTTCATTTCGGGAGGGGTTCTGGTTATAAGGTTTTATATATATATATATATATATATATATATATATATATATATATATATATATATAACAAGAAAACACTTACGCGGAAGATCATTTGACCCAAAGACGAGAAATACTATAGTCAAAACATAAGGCTATTTGTTTTGTTCTCGGCAGGCCAGAAAGAGAAAATAGAGATAGTGATAAAAATCTTATTACTCCCGAGTCACTCGCGACATGTCACTAAACGGTCGCGATACTCCCCTATTAGTCATGAGATATCACTGTATATAATAAAACTTGAACTTATTGAAAAAACCAGATTTAATGGTAAGAGTAAGCAACAAACGAAATTCAAAAACAACAACGAAACATCTGCGGCAAAACCTTTCGGAAAAATACAACACTTCTGTTAGTAGCGTCAGTATTTGCAAACAAACAAAAGAATGAACCATAGTGACCAGCGCCGTAGCCAGGATTTCATTTCGGGAGGGGTTCTGGTTATAAGGTTTATATATAGGTATATATATATATATATATATATATATATATATATATATATATATATATATATATATATACACGCCTATCTTTTAGCCATATTCGTATTCGCATTCGCTGTACGCACTATAAAAATACAAGAAAAACACTTACGCGGAAGATCACTTGACCCAAAGACGAGGAATACTATAGTCAACACATAAGGCTATTTGTTTTGTTCTCGGCAGGCCAGAAGCAGAAAATAGAGATAGAGATAGAAATCTTATATCTTATTACTCCCGAGTCACTCGCAAGATGTCACTAAACGGACGCGGTACTCCCCTATTAGTCACGAAATGTCACTATATATAATAAAACTTGAACTTATTGAAAAAGGCAGATTTAATGGTAAGATTAAGCAACAAATGAAATTCAAAAACAACAACAACGAAACATCTGCGGCAAAACCTTTCGGCAAAATACCACACTTCTGTTAGTAGCGTCAGTGTTTGCAAACAAAAAAAGAATGAACCATAGTGACAACTCATGACTAATAGGGGAGTATCGCGTTCATATAGTGACATTTCGCGAGTGACTCGGGACAAGTCAACAAGATTTCTAGCTCTATTTCTATTTTTTCTTTCTGGCCTATCGTGAACAAAATATTCAATAGAGGAACAGCACATTTTGTGTCTGATCTTTATAATGCAGTGCGCTGTGTGCATTGCTAGTTTGAAAAAGAATGACAATACTCACAAACAATAGAAAATAACAATAAAAGCAATAACAATTACAAGTAAAATAATAAAACACAACAATTAATAACAATGACACAGTTAGTTGCTATATGCATCAAAACCGTCAAATACGAAATACAAAATAGCAACAGGTTTTTTAAATTTTATTTTACATTTCGGAGGGGGTTTGAACCCCCAAATCCCCCCCCTTGAATACGGCCTTGATAGTGACATCTCGTGACTAATAGAAGAATATCACTTTCATATAATGACATTTCGCGAGTGACTCGGGAGTAACAAGATTTCTAGCTCTATTTCTATTTTTTCTTTCCGGCCTATCGTGAACAAAATATTCAATAGAGGAACATAGCACATTTTGTGTCTATAGTATTATTTGTCCCTTCTCACTTCAGACTTGACATGCTCTGTGCTCTGTCACTTGCTAACTGATCAGACCGATCTTTATAATGCAGTGCGCTGTGTGCATTTCTAGTTTGAAAAAGAATGACAACACTCACAAACAATAGAAAATAACAATAAAAGCAATAACAATTACAAGTAAAATAATAAAATACAACAATGACACAGTTCATTGCTATATGAATCCAAAACCGTCAAATACGAAATATAAAATGGCAACAGGTTTTTTAAATTTTATTTTACATTTCGGAGGGGGTTTGAACCCCCAAATCCCCCCCCTTGAATACGGCCTTGGGTACGAGGATGAGTCAGGCGATGCGTTAAGTCGATAGAAGGCCAAGACACAACGGACTCGTATGACAAAAAAAACTAAAACTAATATTACAGGTTATCAGTAAAACACCTGAAACTGACTACGACAAATCAATTTATAATAATAATAATAATTTATTGTATATAAAGTGAGTACACTTATTACAAGGGTTGGTAATCATAATTTTTAAATTAATATTACATATTCGTTTTACATAAACTTTTATACATGTAAATGGGTATAACACATGTTATTACAATCGTCGGTTCTTATTCATTCATTATGAAGGCTCGAAGTCTGAATGCTGCTAGCGCGTAGTGGTAGATATTGTACATGGAGTTGGTGTTGGAAACTTGTGCCAGGATGTCTGCTATCGAATCGTAGGTTCTGATGTGTTGTTGAAGATAGTGAGTTCTTAAAGGTGCATATATAGGTCATTTGAGGAAAAAGTGATTTAGGGTTTCGTATTCGAAAAGGTTGCATATTGAACAGTGAGTGTTGGGGTTGAGATGATACGATGTACCTTCAATATAAAAAGTAGGGTAAGTGGTGCTAGCAGTTCTTATTTTGATGATTTTGAATGAGGTGTTCTGAAACAAGTGTGATCGTTCATTTAGATAGATTTTATACGTCGCATTGTATGATGAATTTTTTATTCTGTTTTGATCTTCTTTAGTAGTTATTTCTATATATTTTTCTATTATGGTTTCTCTTTCATCATTTAGTCTAATTAGACTTTATGATTCCCATAGAGAGTCATGTCCAACCTTCTGCAAAATTGTATGTACAAATGTTACCCAATTATATTTATTTTGCATTTTGATAGATGTGATATTGTTATCGTGTAGATAAAGCATTTTATTGTAACAAATTTTGACATATCGATTATCGGGCATTAGTAGGATTTTATACCAGTATGCTAACACTCTCTTGATTGCAAATATTTCTATTTTGTGTAGATTGCATTCGAACCTTACCATGTAATTTGGGGTTGTTCGGTTCCAGTTCCAATAAGATTTAAAAAAATTGGTTTGACCCTTTTCTATGTGTTCTAATTGATTTGGTGCCCACACTTCAGATCCGTATAGTAGAGTTGGTATTACAACGGAATTGTACAACTTAAGAACTGTGTCGAATGAGTACATACCAGATTGTTTCATGACATTTATGACTGCAGCTGTTTTTTTTTTGTTTTACCCAAAAGATCTTGAGTGTTTGTAGTAAACAGACCAGATGACACAAATGTAGTCTCCAGATATATATATATATATATATATATATATATATATATATATATATATATATATATATATTGTTGTCTCTTTGATTTCGTGACCTTGGCAGAAATATCTGATTTTGGCTTTCTTTGGGTGCCCTCGATGAAAGTGAAGGATTTGAGTCTTGGTTTCGTTAATTTCAAGGTGAAGATTATTACTGTATTCCTCCAGTGCTTTTAATTTTTTGATTAGATCCGTAGTATTTTTGGCGAAAAGGACTATGTCATCTGCGCATTCAAGAGACAGTATGTCAGTGTTCTGATCGACAAATATTCCTTCTAATGTTGAAAAGAAGTAACGCCGTACGTGTTGATGATAAAAATGTTTTCACGGATTTCTCGGCGGATATTAGGCAGGAATTATATTAATAATTTATTCGTAATTTTTTTTGTAGTTAATTTTTATTAAAGTCCACTATTTCGTTACTAATTTTGTAACTTCATCAGGGAAAACTGAAATGTACATTTCTAATGTGATTACAAGCAAGGTTAATGTTGTGTGTTGTAATACTTACAATAAGTTTTAACTTTAAGTTTAAATTGACAAAATCGTTTTAGAAACATAGCAGTAGTCAGGAATTTTAAATTTTTTTAAAACACCGAAAATCACATTGTTTAAATTTTTGGATTTACACTGTTCTGGAATATGTAGAAATTTTATAAAATTGGATTCCACATGGCCGAAAGACTGATTTGAACTTGCTCTAAGATGTAACAAGTTATGCGTAGTATCACGACACAAAGAAGAAGAGAAGGGTTAATATAGCAAGTTATGGAAGCGCGGTAATTTTGAAAATTATTTAAAAAGTTTTTAATAGATAAGAATATATAGAACTGAGATGTTGGGTATCTGTTTTGTAGTTTATTGTGTTATTATTTGTTATGTGATACATTTCTAAAAATATCCTTTTTTGTAGTTATTTTCAAATTCTAGAATGGAAGCTTCGTCGTAATTTGCAAAATGTTTTGATTCTTGTGCGTGAGCAGCAAGAGCACATATGTTTTTTGAATTAATTCTCTTTTCTCCTTGTTTGTGTTGTGATAATCTAGTACAGAGTTTTTGCGATGTTTGACCAATATAAGTTTATACTACATTAAAGACAGTTTTCAATTCTCAGAATTTATTCAAAATTTTCAATTACCAGACAACTTTGTTATTACTAGTTTGGATGTCATTAGCCTTTTCACTAACATCCCCATAGACTTAGCAGTCAAAGTTATTGAGGAAAAATGAAAGTTATTGAGGAAAAATGGGAGTTGATAAATGAACATACGAATATACCTAAAAACGTGTTCATTGATATTATCAATTTTATCTTTAAGGCTGCGTTCGAAAGCGAGCGCCATGAATGAGTAGTGAGCATTTAACGAACTAAATTGAATTATGTTCGACTTTTGGTAAATAGATGGCAGCACATTATATTGTTAGGTTCTTGATCATAGAGGCGCTTATATTTTATTTAAGAAAATGTTTTTTTGCGCGGGTATGCCTACCACGCAAGTCTTTTTTAGCATTGAATATATATTCTATTGTTCCACATATCAAGTTGTTACTTTAACATGTAAAATTAGTTTTTTTAATTTCTCTAGTGAATATGCAAGTACTTTTGAGACAAAAATTGTTGAATTATAATCACATTAATTGTCATAAACTAAAGCCTGACGCAATTCTCACTGAAAATCTGTTGACTATTAAATAAAACTAGACAAAGTCTTCTCATTCTAGCCATTGAGAAGATAATAAATTTGAAAGAAAGTCTATTTCTTCTTAAGAAACTTAAGATACTATTGAACAACTAATTGTTTCTGAAAATTCGAAAATCACTGTAGATCAATCTAACGTTACTGAAAATATAAATTAAATGTAATTAATGTCTATATCATAGTATTTATATATAAATACCATATAGCTGTAGTTATTTTTATACAAAAACGCCTTATTTATAGTTATGAAAAGATTAACCTTTCTGCCATGATAAATAAATAACTATTGTTTAAGTTTGTTGTTACTTGGTTATATTATAAACAAAAATTTCTTCTGTTGGCACACCATGATTTTTCCCTCTACGGGTTACGTTACGTGAGGGTTTCAGCTTGCGTAATTACAAGAAGTGTTTTTATTACAATTTTCTAAGAAATTATATTTCATCGTTTTCCCCTCTGATACTCTTTCTTTGATTTCCCTTCACTTTAGTTCAACTTTGTGTTTTGTTTTGTAGCAAATTTAAGTATTTTTGATAGTTGAAGTGTTTTTAGTTTTCAGTACTATTGAGAAACATTAGTGTTTCAGTGTTTTCATTTATTTTTTTAATTCTCTTGGGAAAACTGTGTTTTCATTTTTCTTTGGATTTTTGAGTTATTTTGGGAAACCTAGTTTCAGTGTTTTCATTTTTGTTCCAGTTCTTTTGGGAAATATTATAGTTTCTTTCTCTGTTTTCATTTTTGTTTGGTTTTTTGAGTTCTTTTGCGACACATTACAGTTTTTCTTTAACCCAATAAAATCTATCTATATTATAATTTATATTCCTATATTTTTAGGGTATTCAATTATTAAGGGCGTCTCTATCCGGGGGTGCAAGGGGTGCACTGCACCGGGGCGCCGGCTCCGGGGGGGCGCCGAAGCCCTGAGCACATTATTATCCGGTCACCGAGCTAATTATTAATTTACTCCATTCACTTACATTACAAATTTTATTTTACATATAACAAGGACTTAATTTATAATCCGGAGTATAGATTATTTGCTTCAAGGTTGAAGGACTTAATTTTTGACCTGGTCAATAGTTAATTACTTTTTATTTGAGATTTACCACAATTTTCGTCGGAAATTTTATCGGCGGTCCATCCACGACGACAGAAGTATATGTAGCGTCTATAAATTGACGCTGCCACTCTAAATATGAACATTGCGAATTTGAAGTCAGCCATTTCAAAGCAAATTAATATATAATTTGCTATAAAATAATGCTAACAAATATATAATAGTAAGTACATACTTGTATAACTCTCTAATAAAATTACATAGATAACACAGATATAAAAAAAATCGCACTAAATGATATTAAAATAAGGATTACCGGTATTTTCAACCTAAAATATATCGGTTAAAATTGAGGTTAAAGTTTGCATTTTTCGTTCAAAATATCTGTTACCGATTTTTATTAATCCTTTTTTAACCAATTATATTATATTATACAGAATTATTACGACAATCACAGAAAAAAAGGGGACGCTAAGGTAGTGCTCGCACCCCGGCGCCGGATGGACTAAGGCCGCCACTGTTAATCATATAATTTATTACTATTACAAGTATTATTATAGGTAATAGTTCTTTTTTTGCTGCAATTCGTATCTATTCGTTTATTAAAATGTACTCGTATATTTCTATATTTAAATATGATATACAAATAATAAATAATAAGAATTTATTGATGTTACAAATACTCGTGTTACATGGGTAATACTTTCATTTTTCAGTTGCTTTCTGTTTCTATATTAAAATTAATATTGTTATATTTACAGGGTAGGTATACAATCCATAAGTATGTATTTTTGCTACATTTATTATAGGTACATGTCTTATGTTTTTGATTTTTATAAAATGTTGTTATATACTTATATTTACATACTGTTATTTAAATATAAGTAACTTCTCAACCATAATTTATATAAGAGCTATTTTTATAACAAATAAACAAATGAATGAATATGTTTACATGCAGTTACAAAAGTGTATTTCTTCATTAGAACTTTCATAATTTTATTAAAGTTTCAAGGAATAGTTTTCTTTTGCCATGTTATATAAAATTTTATACTATTCAAATGATTTTTTAAAATAACGCATCACTTGATTCAACCATAATTAATTTCGTGATTTAAATCAGACCAACCCTGATTTTTATATCAATTATATTTAAAGATACTTGTATTATTATTATCATTATCAATTTCAATATTTGCGTGACTGACAATTTCATGTCACAGTGGCCAACGTTAGCTCAACGTCCAAATCAAATCATTACTTTTACTTTTAACCTGTGGCTGTTTCTCGAAGCCGTAATTATGACCCACCCTAAAGCAAAATCGGAATGTCTAAATCTTCTTACAGCTCCAACCCCGTAAATGCAGCTTGCCTACAAGCTTGTTTTACCATAGCGCCTAAAATATTAGCGGACAGAAGCTGAACTATTTCCAGCTATTTTGTGTTCTCAAACAGCAGTTATTTGTTTAGAGATACATTCAAAAACTACTTAATATTTTAAAACAAAATTTTGTATACACATTACATATAATAATATCTAGTCAAATGACTATTTTTTGTCAAATTATTTCCTTAAATATTTATACTTTTAGAAAATATTATGATTATTACAATTCAATGAGTTATAAAAAATAGTCATTTTACTAGATATTAAAATAATAACTACAAATATGAAAAGAAATACGGTTAAATGTGGTTAGTTTTGGAATGTATCTCTAACAAAATTTGATGTATTTTCATGCAACCCGTGATGCATTGAAACGCAGCCTTAACAATACTTTTTTCATTTACGATGGACAACATTACCATCAAAAATTTGGTTGCCCAATG
This sequence comes from Stenolophus ochropezus, assembly GCA_035578165.1. Lineage (NCBI taxonomy): Eukaryota > Metazoa > Arthropoda > Insecta > Coleoptera > Carabidae > Stenolophus > Stenolophus ochropezus. Next base: position 14,387,972 of record JAQOWZ010000020.1, read on the forward strand.
GGTAGTGTAATCAGCCCTGTTATCAGTAGATATTGTAACGTTTTATTTATTTAGGTGAAGTGTAAAATTGATTAAAACACTAATATTTATATAACTAAGTTTAATTATAGAAATATGAATTATAAAGAATAATGAAAAGTAACTAACACTAAGAATTAACAAATATAAACACTAATTTAAGACTAACATATATCAATAAAGACTTAAACACTAAGATAATTTATTTAAACAATTACAACTACGCAATATTTATTTCAACAATATTTATATCACTCTTTATTTATATCACTATCTTTTTATTTATATCACCATCTGTTCACTGCACGTATCTATACAAGACTGTCCTCGCGATCTTTTGCTTGGGGTATTTATATTAAAACACATCATTCTAGAATATTCTTTGATTCCTTGGAAATCAGAACAATGGAGAGCGGACGGACGTGTTCTGACCTGTTCGCTAGCGGCCGCAGCCCGCGCCGCGACCCTGGTTTCGCTACATTGCCCCCTCCTTAAGACTGTTTCGTCCCGGAACAGTTCGTTATGACGAAATCTGCATTCATCACCCATAGTGCATCTGGAAGCCTTGAAGAAGTAACAGTCGACGGTCCGTTTGAGCTCTTCTTGGCCGGTAGAGTTGAAGCTGCAGACTAGAATTTCCACTCCGGTAAAGCGGAAGATTGTTTCTAACATGCTTCTAACAATCCTCCAGTCCAAACCATCTAGTCTACAGCTTATCTTCGGTACTGCCAGCTTCATGATGTCGTTCTTCAAAATATGGTCCTTCATATCGCACAACGAGTCCCATAAACTGCGGTATGACGGCTTCTGATATGAGTATTGTTTGGTAACCAGGTAGTAAAGGTACCGCTTGTTTTCTACGTTATCATCCTTCAGTTGTAGCGTTTTTCCGGCAGTTGGACGTTGGTTGGCCAGTTCTTGTACTCGTCCAAATTTTCTTTTAAAAACTGAAGCGATGCCGCGGGACATTTTAATATCTTTCGCTACACAATGTGCAAGGGAATACTCTGGGGACACGGTGAACAGATCTCGTTGTTCTTCTCGTGTCACGCCATACCGAGCCTTATGACCAGTAGAATGACTTTCCATGAAGTCTTCAAATGTAGGTTCTTCAGCTACAACCCGGCGTACCGTCGCTCCACGATGATCGTCAAAATTATCACCAGCGAAAGGGTCTAACCGATTGAAGTGGACTACTCTCGGCTTTCCATTAGGTGTTTTCCTAATTCTGTAGACCACATCATTTATTCTTTTTACGATCTCGTAGGGACCTTCCTAATTCTTTTGTAGCTTCGGTGATAAGCCACGACGTCTTTGTGGATTGTAAAACCACACCAAATTCCCAGGTTGAAAACCACCTTTTTCAGCCTTGACGTCATACTGATCCTTCATCCGATCGCTGGCACCTTGAATGTTTGTGCGGACTTGTTCATGGATGTCATTCATTCTTCTCCGTAAGTCCGTTACATAGTCCTCCCCGGCTAGATCTTCACCGGGTTTACTGCCAAATACCAGGTCGCATGGTAAGCGCAACTGCCGCCCGAATAAGATGTTAGCTGGTGTCTGCCCTGTTGTCTCATGCACGGATGAACGGTAAGCCAACAAGAACAGATGAAGATGTCGGTCCCAGTCTCGTTGATGGTTAGAGACTACCCTTGACAAATACCGATTTATTGTTCTATTCATCCGTTCAACCATGCCATCAGACTGTGGGTGTAATGCAGTAGTTCTGGTTTTCTTTATTCCTAATATCTTACAGATATTTTGGAACAGAGCAGACTCGAAATTCCTTCCTTGGTTGGAATGTATCTCTCGCGGTACTCCAAATCGGCAGATGCATTCTTTTACCAAGACTTCAGCGACCGTTACGGCTTCCTGGTTGGGTAATGGATAGGCTTCGACCCACTTAGTAAAGTAGTCCATTACTACTACTATGTATTTATTTCCGTCATCAGTTTCGGAGAATGGTCCGGCTACGTCAATCGCAATGCGTTCAAAGGGGCTTCCAACGTTATATTGGCGCATAGGAGCTCTTCTTTTCCTATGTGGCCCGTTACTTCCCGCGCAGACCACACATTTCTTGCACCACTCTTTAACACCTTCTTTGCAATTTACCCAGTAAAATCGTAGGCGTAGCCTCTCGAGAGTTTTATTCACTCCAAAATGTCCTCCACCAGATCCGTCATGGATCTCTTCCAATACTTCCGGTACTCTGTTCCTAGGAATTATCAACTGGGTTCTACTCTCAGTACCATCCGTATTTTCTACGACACGTTTCAGGAGGCCCTCTTCAACTACAATAGAATCCCACTGCGCCCAGTACGATTTTACACTTTGTGAGTGTCGTGCAACGTCTTCCCAAACTGGCCTGCCATCGCCATGCTTCCAATCAAGTATGATCTTTAAGTCCGGATCATTCTCTTGGTCCCTCCGTAAGTCTTCAGGTTGCCATCTCCCGTCCACTACCGTTGTTCTTTTGACGGTGGCAAGTTTCGCTTCCAAATGACAAGAGTGCTTGCACTCTTCTTCACGGGTCTTCTCTCTCGCCAGGCTTACACCGTGAAATACTTTCTTCACTCCTACTTCTTCAACAGCAAGAGGAGCTGTTGCTACTTTTTCATCCGTTTTCTTTTTAAACTTCTTTTCAGTATTTGCTGCAGTATTCTGTTTTTGCAGTTTCCCGCACAGTCTTTGCGGGTGGCCTAGCTCTCCACATTTCCAGCAATGAAGTATCTTTCTTTCAGCATGAATTTCAGATACAACTCGCTTTATCTTGTCTTCAATTTCCTCAGCATCGATATTTTGCACTTGTGATAGGTTACGTGAAGCTTGTTTAGCTGCTTCATACTCTAAGGCGTATGACAGTGCATCAACTACAGTCTTCGGTCGAGCTATTAGTAGTGCCTGCTGAGTTTCATTGTCTCGGACCCCATAGATAAATGCTTGTGTAGCTAGGCATTCCAAATGCTGTCAGGGGCTGTAGGATGTGCGAGACGAGTCAAACGAGCTATATCCGCTTCAAATTCTTGAAGGTTCTCTTTTGAACTCTGATATCGGTTCCTCAGTTGCGTCTGGTACATTTGCTCCAGATGCGCATTGCCATATCGCATATCCAATCGTTTAACAAGTTGTTCGTAATCTTCTTGTTCATCTTCTTTTAGCGTTTGTAGGATATCGATGGCTTCTCCACGCAGCGAAACTGTCAACGCTGTAGCTTTTTCTTTGGAAGTCCAGCCATTCGCTTTGGCAGCAGCTTCAAACTGTTTTACATAATTCGGCCACGAAGTCTTGCCGTCAAATTCTGGTGTTTTTATATGCAGTCTAGAACTACTTTCTGGTTTCTTTTCCTGAGTTTCATCAGTCTTAGCTGTATTAAAATTTGAAACCGATGGTAACGTAATTTTGGAGAAATTTTGCTGTAAATCTGCAATCCTCATATCGTATTCATCTTTCAGATTTTTTAAATTGTCTTCTATTTTTTCTTCCAATTTATTTTCTAAATTTCTAGAACTTTCTTTTAATTGTTCGTTCAATTTTTGTTCCAAACTTCTAGAATTTTCCATTAGTTTCTCTTCCCATATTCTAGAATTTTCTTTTAATTCTTCTTTTAATGTTTGAGAATTTTCCGCCAACTTTTGTTCTAAAGTTCTAGAATTTTCTAGCAACTCTTCTTTCAATGTTCGAGAACTTTCTTTCATTTGTTCCAAAGTTCTAGAATTTTCTTCTAAACTTCTGGAATTTTCTTTCAGAATTTTAACAAAATCATCAATTTCGAATAAAAAGTCATCAGGATTTTCATCAGCTTCTATTAGAGCTTGCCGTAGACGATGTTGTAGAACAGACTTGGTTCCCGATGTCTCCAACTCTCGTTCTTCCAGCTCCTTCTTGAGATCGGTTACTTTTAATTCACTTAATTTTACTTGTTTACTCACCATTTTATTTATTTTTATTTTACACTTCACAATTTATTAACCCTCACACCTGACACCAATTGTAACGTGTTATTTATTTAGGTGAAGTGTAAAATTGATTAAAATACTAATATTTATATAACTAAGTTTAATTAAAGAAATATGAATTATAAAGAATAATGTAAAGTAACTAACACTAAGAATTACAAGTATAAACACTAATTTAAGACTAACATATATCAATAAAGACTTAAACACTAAGATAATTTATTTAAACAATTACAACTACGCAATATTTATTTCAACAATATTTATATCACTCTTTATTTATATCACTATCTTTTTATTTATATCACCATCTGTTCACTACACGTATCTATACAAGACTGTCCTCGCGATCTTTTGCTTGGGGTATTTATATTAAAACACATCATTCTAGAATATTCTTTGATTCCTTGGAATCCGCCCGCGCCGCGACCCTGGGTTCGCTACAATATGTAATGGATTGGATTCTGGATCAATGCATTCCCCAACTACCTTTCCAATTTCCTTTCATTTACAAATATGTAGACGACATAATATGTGCTGTGCCGAGCGATCAAATAGATTCCACGCTACAAACTTTCAATAGCATAAATGAACATATCCAATTCACCGTCGAAACTGAATCACAAAATAGTGTACCTTTCTTGGACACTAAAGTGAACAGACAGGAAAACCAAACCATCATATTGGATTGGTATCAAAAACCAACTTCGTCAGGTAAATACCTTAACTACAACTCGAGCCACACACATAAAATTAAAATAAATCTTGTACTAGGTTTAAAAAATAGAATAAATAAAATTTGCCATCCTTCCTTACAAAAACCAGCTCTACAACGCTTGGAGAATGTATTGTTCGAGAATTCCTACCCTAAATCATTACTTAAACGACTTCTTTACAATACTAATTCACAGACTGATAATTCTGATTCTAATTCTTCTCATTTTCCTTAGGTGAAATTATACCAATTAACAGATGGCAGATTTGATTTTACTAAACGTTGTTTAGGTGGAAAAAAATATATCGATCAGATAAACTAACCAATTGATTAAAAGCTCTAAATGTTCTTCAACTAAAATATTGTTATAGTCAGTAACATTTAAGGCTAATTTAAAACATTCCATATTTTTCTACGAGAAACACCTTACACTTTTAATTTCTTGTTTTTGTAAATTATTTGAGTTTAGAAGAATAAAGAATTGACTACGGTGACCTGAAAGGCAAGGATCAAGAACACCCGCTTTAAATTTTTCGGCATGAAGATTAGTAAAAAAGTTATCAATATAACTCTTCGAATTTTCAGTTACTCTTGTAGGTTCTATAATAGTAACCGTAAGACCGTACGAGTTAATTAAATTTGTGAAATCAAGTGTCTCAGTTCTGGCAGATAAATTTGAAAATTCAATATTGAAATCACCTGTAATTATGATTTCTTTATGCAAACACTTCAGAACATGTAACATTTTTTCAAAATTTACCATAAATAAAGTTAAATTACCTAAGACAGTTTTGTACATAGCAATCAGAATAATGTTATAATTGATTAATTCAGCGCCACATAGTTGTATATTAAACATTACGTTGTAAATGCTCAGATCTAATACTTTATATTCAATCTTGTTCTTTAGAAAAATTTCTTCACCTCAATGTTTATTTGGCTCTCTGCAAACATAAGAGATTAGCTCATACGAATATAAATTTACAGTTTGTATGGCTTCTATATCTAGCCAATTCTCCGTAATACAAATAATATCAAAAGGGTACTCTTTTAAAAATATAGATAGTTGATCTATTTTTTAAAATATTTATAGTACTTGAATCAGTATCATTGGTAATACTGGAGAAAGAAACATCAATATCGTCGTCCTCCTCATCAGCGCAACAATTTATTAGATTTTCACCCACTACAGGTAGTTTTAAAATTGTTGCACAACTTGTATGTGACAATCTCTTACACTTAATACAGTTTAAATCCGATTGGGCAACTTTATAACACCTTTTACATTTAATTTCTAATGCATTTTGAGCACGCAAATTTTGCGCATTATCACTTTCAGTTTCAACCATCTTTGATTTCTTTTTATATACGCGCTATTAGTGTGACGTAGCTCATTGCGCAAGGTCAGGGTCTTGTATCCAAACAAAGCGTTTAGATACAGGTTGACAGAGCATTTTTTTTCTCTACAGAGTTATAGCACGTATTATTAGTGAAATTTTAACTGATATATGTGAAGCAACGTTAATTTTACTTGAATAAGTACTATCCATGAAATTTTAGTGAGTATTAATTTTTATAAATCGTAAATAAGAATGTATACATAACCTAACTTTTCATATTTTTATCAATTAGAGTAAACGCAAAATCTCGTGGCACAACTCCGCGCATGGGCGAGGTTATTTTAGATAGAAAAAGTGGTGGGAGGCATATTTTATTAACTAACTTAAAAACGTTGGTCAATTTATTTTATTTATCTACTAAGTTGAATAACTTGTCAGATAAAAAATTTTAAAAAAATACATCAATAACAACTCTAGAGACCTGCACCGTACGAACGCTACAAGATAAATGAGAAATTTTACAAGTCAATGTTTTTGTGTTGCACAATAGTCAGTGGCCGGCCACCAATAATGAATTTCGCTTTGCGCGCAGGGCCACGAGATTTTGCGTCTACTCTAAGTGTATATTATTATAATAGAAATTATTTTCGGATAATATTGTTGTAGTTTTCAATTATAATATATTGTACATGACAATCATGCGATTTTTATTGTTGAATATGTAGGTTTATGAAAAATAATTATATCTTACAGAACTGTAGAAACCAGGCTTTTCGTTTTGTTGTGGCCGCATTCCTATTGTGTTAAATAAATAAGGATAAATTTTAAATAAACGCAAAATGGTGATGTGTTGGGCTCCAGATTGTAAACATTACAACGTGAGAGAAAAATGTATTTTTTTAGATTTCCAACTGCACGAAAAGAAAGACAACAGTGGAAACGTTTGCTTAGGTAATATTTTATTTTGATTTTATATTTATATTCATGTAATTAATATTTAGGAGAGATGTTGAACCTGGTCCTGGTGCGTTTGTCTGCAGTTGCTATTTCCGAAATGGAGAAAAGAAAAATGGTACAGATTTTTTTTTACATAATGTGAAAAAAAGATTTCAAGTAGAAATGCCTTCCAAAACGAAACGTAGACGTGTGCCATCATCTGCTGTTGAAAACAGAATTGAAATGCCTTTCAAACTGTATCATGTTTGATACCCTTTTCCATTTAAAATTTTTGAGATGCAGTCCACCGTTCTCCCCCACTTCAGGGTTGAAGTTATGCTATTGGTACTAATCCATTCAGGTGTCCCTCTTTATACCAAAATTGACGTGTTCGAGCGTTTATTGCTAAATTGATATTAAGTGGCCAAGAATTACGCTGATAATTTTCATTGGGCCACCCTGTATATGGAACATCACGTACTGATTATTCTGGCGAAATATTAATGTTATGCCATTAGTACTAATACTAATGCATTCAGGTGTCCCCCTTTATAATAAAATTTACGTGTTCAGCGTTTTTTGTAAAATTGATGTTAAATGGCCAAAAATTGCACTGATAATTTTCATTGGGCTATCCTGTATATTTGATAATGACAGTGACACTTTGATTATATAATTTAATAATATTAAATTTGTTTAAAAACAAACAATCTAACAATGACAACTATCTATAAAGAAACCGCAGCATGGAATATGTACTGTAGCGTTGATTGAAAAATATATACGAGTAGATAAGGCAAGCCTGTATATTTTTGCGTACCTCTATTTTGGAATCAGATTTGACAGAGCCACCTAGTTCGTGGTTCCATGAACTACTTTGCGGAATTAAACAAGTAAAATATCAGATAAATAAAAATGTTTTACAAATTTACCGAAATTTTTTATACATATTAAAATAGTTCTTTTAATAAATCATTGGTATATTTTATAATATAACTAACTTCTATTATTAATTATTTGACGGTTGCTCTTTTTTTATAATATTTGATAGCACCGACTGATATTAACCCAAATGCAACCAGACTCACAGTTATGTAGGTGAAACCAATTTTCCCATAAGTTTGCCTATCTGTATCTGTTACGACAGGTTCGCTCGCTTCTATTGTTCTGTTTTCCGGAGGTTTGTTGTTTACATTACTTTGATTTTGATTGTTATTGCATAGCAACTTTAAAGCGCACGGCGTGTTTTAATCTTGCTTTTTCGTACGCTTTTTAGTTTGTTTAACATGAATTATGATGCAGGTATAATAAAAATATTAGTGTTTCAATAATTTTTTTTACACAACCTAAATAAATAAACAATATCTTTTTTCATTGCAAGTACCAAAATGAAAAAAACGTTGTATGTATCACGGGCATAATTAAGATTGTAGCCCTCAACCCTATGCCCTTACTCCATAAATTACAATGATTTACAACTAGCTTACGTTGTCTACACAAAAACACTAGGTTACCAATGCAACGCATCTCAATGTTTTTGGCTTGTCATCTTATAATTAAAAATTACATTCCATGTGATAGCAGTAATGCGTAAAACGTACGTACCTCAGGCCGAAAGAAAGTTCTCTGCTACGCGTTGGACTTCAAATTTCATCCGTGGGCATAAACCGTCTCTCTCGAACCTGTATATAACTATTATTATTTCTGAAAAACTGTAATGATTGGTTCCTATTTTGTTTTTTTGTAATCTTTTTGTAATAAATAATATAACATTTCTTCACTATATAATGATTTAATGGGGATGAGATGCTGAAAAGACACAATATCCATCCATATCTTACCCGGGATTTGAACCTAGAACCGCTGGCATGTGGAGCGCAAATGCTGTCACCAATCCACATCGGTCGGTCGTAATATATTATATCATGATACAAGTGTATAAGAAAGCCTTTAAAGAACGCGCGACGAGTTTAAAAGCACGACGCGCAGCGAGTGTTTTTAACGGCGAAGTGCTTTAAAGGCTTTCTTATACACGAGTATCATACGCTATTTTTTATTATAAATGCATCATAATCATTTAAAACTGAAAATTATTGCAAATCATACAAGCGTTTCCAAGGAGACAATTAACAATTATTGGTATTGTTTATGTTAAGTCAACAAATCAGTATTTTTCATATGATTGTGAGGGTGAGAAAAAATGAAATTAAACAATTAACACAAGAAGCGGAGTTAAGATTAATTCCGTCTAAATCTAAAGTCGCGTACTATATAGAATAGTATTAATTATTGTTTTAGTTGTTATTTATATTTATCATCATTTTTCGTGATCTAGGTAACTCAAAAATTTAGCGTGTTTTAAAGGGCGATTTACGCACGCTTCTGCGTCTTTTAAAGGGCGATTATGATGCATGCATGCATGTATAATAATTAATAAAAAATATATAATGTTATGTAAAATGATTTTCATTGTAATATTGATATGGCCCACTTAGATTTATCATTGAATCAACCTTGGTTCACCCAAAAAAATATCCTAGTTACGTCCCTGTAATCAACATACTATATATATCCGTTCTATCGCGCAAAATGAGTTTTTTGACCACACCTTGATTTTTTTTTTAAATTCATGTTATCAAATTACTAAAAATTTCCTGCTAAAGAAAGATAATGTTGGTTTTTAAAAAATACTTAAAATGTTCAAATATGCATCCGTACCGTGCAAAATGCGTTTATTTTTTGGCCCCAAAAACATCAAAACATTAAAAAATTATAAAAAAATCATGTGTGGTATCAAATTACATGAAGTTTCACGTTGAAAAAGAATATGATAACAGTTTTCAAAAGTAAAATACAAATATGAATTCGGGAATAAAATGATAAATGATATGTATGTACATACAACTTAATTATGCTGTATAATTTAATTTTCGTTATTATTATTTGTTTCTAGTAGATAACCTTTGTTTTGAGTCGAAGTAATATCATTTTGCCATGTTTTCAGTTTTATATCACTTTTAATTTTGTATGTACTTTAACGTACCAATCAAAATGTGATTGAAACATGTATAAATTTTATCATCTCTAAGTTTGCTTGCGTTGATAATTCCCGTTTAACTTTTTTCTGTTTATTCGACATAAGACATAGGCAGTGCCGTGCCAAGGTAAGTTGGCGCCGGGGTGCTAAATTGAATGCGCCGCCCCAATTATTTATGTATAGTAGAAGTAGATATATATGAAACTGACTTATGCGGATTTTACAACCTTCTATGGAGCTTTGTGGTCAGGACTTATAAATTATCCCAACTCAAAGGTACACTGGAAAAGTAAAAACAGGGCCGGATCATATTCTTCTCGTCATATAGGATAGATATTTGCGACTCCGTTTTTTCGACGTCGACGGCTGATCTGCAAGATGTTGAACTATTTCTTCCGAATGTTGGTTTCAGCATGACTTTCGTCCACAAAATTATATTCCCAGGGTTTCCACATATTCGTATTCACAATTTTATGCACACACTACTAAAAACTGTATGCACAGGAATAACGTTACGTTTTGATGACTTGTCCAAAACTGACCGTGTAATTAGTAATTTAATCGTCATTGCGCCCACTGTTTATTCCGTGATTTTAAACAAGAAGCAATAAAATGTGTTGTGGTCGCCTGCTGCCTTTGTATACAAAGCGGCAGGAGGACAATGCGGCAATCGTAAACGATATGCTGATGTGTAGCTCCGCTTCTTGTTAACTTATACTACGAAATGAAAATACAGGTGGCCCAGCGAAAATTATCAGCGCAATTTTCGGCCACTTAACATTAACTTTGCAAAAAACGCTCGAACACGTCAATTTTAGTATAAAGGGGGACACCTGAATGGATTAGTACCAATGGCATAACTTCAACCCTAAAATGGGGGTAGACTGCACCTCAAAAATTTTAAATGGAAAAGGGTGTCAAACATGACACAGTTCGAAAAGCCTTTCAATTCTCTTTTCAACAGTTTTTTAAATTTTCAAATCCGATCATTAGTTCCAGAGAAATATCATTTAAAACAAATTTTATCAGGTGTGCAAAACTGCAATCAAGTAGGCTTAAACAAATGACAGAAACTCCAGTATCAGTTTATTAGATGTTCAAAATGACTACCACTAACTTCCATAGAATAATAAATATTTTGCTCAAAATTTTGGAGCTACGATACGTTGCCGTAAAAAAAATTCGGGTAGCGTGGCAAAAAACTTTAGAGTTCAAATAACCCCAGAAAAAGAAATCTAACTTACAAATTACTTGTTCATTACAAACAACTTGTCGAAAGAATTGTTTATTTAGTTTTATATATATTTATATATATATATATATACAGGTGTTTGGCGGAAGGCCGGCACCTAGAATATTTCTTTTGAAAGATACAAGAAAATGTTAAGGAGCAAAGTTAAACTAGACAAAGGGACTCATAAAATGGCCCTAGTAAAAATTTTGTGTCACTTCCGGTTTTAGCGGAAATGTGTCCAACTTTAATTCTAGCATAGGGAATCGGTATTTTTATATTTTTTTTCGAAATGTACATAAAATTAGCTTTATAATGATACCAAAATATCACTGTTTTACTTCAACCATTTCAAAATGGCGACATTTTATTTTTAAAATATTTACTAATAAAAATTCATAAAAAAATACATCATAGCCAGCTATTTGAGATATTGTTACCTGAAACCAAACAAATAAAGTCAAAAAATATTAGATCTACCTTTCCTGGCGATGTAGTGGCAAAATTTGTTATATGTGACAAATTGTGCAGAAAATGACGGCGGCCATTTTGAGTATTTTTAATTTTAATTTTGTTTGTTATATTTAGAAGGTTTTTGTACTGTGTTGATTATTGTAAGGTATTTTAAACATTTTTTTTTTCGTTAATTACCTATAGTTGTAAGTACATAAATAGGAAAATAAATTGTCGCCATTTTGAAATGGTTGAAGTAAAACTATGATATTTTGGTATCATTGCAAAGCTAATTTTATGTATATTCCGCAAAAAAATATAAAAATACCGATTCCCTATGCTAGAATTAAAGTTGGAGCCATTTCCGCTAAAACCGGAAGTGACACAAAATTTGTACTAGGATCATTTTATGAGTCCCTTTGTCTAGTTTAGCTTTGCTCCTTAACATTTTCTTGTATCTCTCAAAATAAACGAAATATTTTGGGTGCCGGCCTTTCGCCAAACACCTGTATATATATGTACAGGATGTAAATGAAACTAGGGAACGCGATTTTTCTTGGAAGTTATAAGAGATACAAAGAAATCTTTCAAATAAAATTGTTAGTGCTTTTAGTAATCCACATAAATTAATGTAAATCAGAAAAAAAATATTTTAATTTTCGGAGATATACCTATTTTTGACTTTTTTTTAAATGGTACGCCCTGCATATCATATACTATTTTGGTAGATTCACTATCTATATATATTTGGATTCATCTCGACGATCACCGATCCTGTGTCCAGCTTAAACTCCTGGTCCATTTAAGTAATTGCTGTAATTTTTTTCTCAAGTTGTAGTGTCTATTGTACCGGAGTGCCTTTTGGGGGTCTCATATTTTTACTGTGAGTGGTTTTTGTTTAAAAAAATAAAAACTGAGTAAAATTGGTACATTGAAACAATGGATCCCAGAGGCCATGTCTACATTTAAGAAGAATCACGGTTCTCATCCGTCAAATTTGACAATTCAATATGAAACTTTTATTAGATTTTTTAGGAAAATGTGAAGAGATATTATGAATTGAATTATGTTTTCATATATTATAATAGTGAGCGAAATATATACAAATATACTGAATGTTAAATGTGGTGTATTTAAAATATTTCTTTTTTGACATATCACGTTTATCATATGTTAGAGCCGTCAAAAATTCGTGGTACAAGTTTTATATTTTCAAAGACAAATATACAGAAATAAAAGTAATCTATGTTTAAAAGAATATGTACAATACACTTTGTGCTGTAAGTATATCGTTTTAAATTTGTTTCACTGTATTTAAATATGTATTTTCATTTCAGTTACAATTTTTAATTGGTTACCCAAACAAGAGTACATTTATAGAAGAGAAATAACATAAAATTACTGACAATAACACTACTGAAGTGTAACTGATTATCATAAAAGTGCATTGTACATAATAATTTACGGCAAACCTTATTTACAATATAATCAAACAATCATAATGCAAGTCTTGTATTTGCTTGGAGAAATATATAGTAAAATTAGTTTAAAAGTAAATTTTATTGTACGAAATTTAATAAGAAATCATCTCCAATACAGGTACTTATATAGAATATAAATATTTATATATTAATAGTTAAATATTTTATTTTTTAGATGAGACTATAACCTACACGTACTCAAATACACTAACATGGATTTTTTAATAAACTAAAACAATCTATTGGGCAATAATTATAAAAATAAGTAATAGTAAAACATATTCTTTATTAAATGCAAACTAAAGAATATTCCAGAATGGATTATTTAATCAAGAAAACTGCATTTCAAAATTGATTTACACTCTGACGTTTAAAAAACTATATTTGATTACTATTCAAACACTTCCAAAGGTAAATTCATACTGTACAGTATTCTTCCCTTATATATAAATACTTTTTAAATCTAATTTATAAATATTTTAGATAGTTAGACTATAGATTTTGTCTGATTACGTGGACAAAATTGACAAGCCTTTATTTCATACAGTTTTGGAGGGAATTGTTTAACAATTTATTGTAAAATAATTAGTATATAAATAAATGATGTATCTGGACTTTATTAAACTTTTATTAATTGCAATTTACTCTTTCTTTATACGCATTTCTTAACATTTCTGATGAAAACATTTGATTACAATAGAGATTACATTTTTCAAAATTCTGTAGTATTTTATAATGAAATGAGATGATTTCTCAGATGTAAACGTTTACATAAACAAATTATCTATCCATTTATCCATTTGTAACTGATGTATGAAACAATAAACATCTTTTCAAACCAAATATTTATATTCTCTTAGTCGAACTTGACTGTGATTGTACTGCACGAAAATTCATGTTTTCATTAAGAAATAATGCAAAAGAACGTATAAAAATTGGTTACTTTATCTACAACTAACAGGCATATAAATTTTCAGTTATGTGCGAGTAGTTCATATATACCTCAACAGATGGCGCCACAGGATCACTTAAATTCCAAAATAACTATTCAAATTGTATTTATTATACTTTTATAATCATTTATATTAATATTTATAATAAAAAATAAATTATTAATAACAATAACAATAGTTGTAGATAAATACATATATAATTCAGCTTCATAAATATATAAATGAACATAGCAACACAAAAACATGAATATAATCATGTTTTTTTTTGGCAATATAAAAATGTATCAGTTTATAAATTTTGGTATGTTATTTCACATTATTTATATTTATAAAATAGATAATTATTTTCAAAATAATAAATTTTTATATATTCTTTAACTAACTTCATACTTATTGTGTCAAGTTATGACATTTAAGTACTGTCAAACTGAATGTATTGTATGAAAATACAAATATTGTTAAGATATAATAAAAATACATAAAATTGGGTTAAACGTATTATTTAAATCTTTTCTTCTTATGTATTTTGATGATTAAACCGTTGTATCTCAAAATCCCTAAGCGCGGGAAATTTAAAATCTCTATAATTTCATTTATTTATCAACATGTATTTTTATTTATTTCCTAAACGGTCTCGCGTGCCGCTTTGAACGTGTTATAAATAAATAATATACATTACAACAAATGTTTCTAGGTCTAACACATAGTAGCACCCCCCGTAGAAGGGTGTGAAAAAATTGATCAATTTCCAAAGTTGGAATATTAAATATATGATATTATTTGATAAGTTATGTGTGAGTAGTTCATATACAGGGTGTTCCATATAAGCGTGCCACCATTTCTATCTCGAGAACTATAAGAGCTACGAGGTTGGTTAAATTAGCAAAGAACCACCATTTTACAAGACTAATACAAAGAGCAAAAAAAACTTTTTTTTGAGCTGTGGTTCTCAAAATACGGGACACAACATTCTCTTTTTAGATGGGAACATATGTTTATTTTTAGGTTATTCGACAGAGCATTTTTTTCTGAATTCAGCGATATAAACATCATATACTATTTTGATAGATTCATTATCTACTAGCGTGCAGAATTGAGAAAAATGTTACATTCCGATCGGCTTTTGTTTTCTGCAAAAATTTCTCAAAAGTATGTCGAGTTTGGTCTCAAATGAAAGGTCTTGTTGAGGGCTAGCGTGCAGAATTGACAAAAATGTCCCATTCCGATCGGCTTTTGTTTTCTGCAAAAAGTTCTCAAAGTTATGTCGAGTTTGGACTCAAATGAAACGTCTTGTTGAGGGCTAGCGTGTAGAATTGACAAAAATGTTCCATGTCGACCGGCTTTTGTTTTTTGCAAAAAAATATTAGAAGTATATCGTGTTTGCAATCTAATGAAAGGTCTTAGTGAGGCCTGACGTGAAAATATGAAATAATTGTTTCATGTCGATCGGCATTTGTTTTTTGCACTGACAGCGGAGCTCTAGGGAATGCTCGGCGTAGCCGAGAATTCGCTAGTCCTATATACTAAAAGGCATGTGTCCGTGATGTTTATTTATTTTCATCACGACGATCGCCAAATTTTGTGGACAGCCTAACTACCTTAACCATGAAAGGGATTGTTGTAAATTTTTTTTTGGATTGCAGGGAATAATGTGTAGTTGTGCCTTTTGGGGGTCTCATATTTTTACTGTAAGTGGTTTTTGTGTAAAAAAATAAAAACTGTGCAAAATTAATAACTTGAAACAATGGATCCTAGTAGCCATGTCTAAATTTAAAAAGAGTCACGATGTCATCTGTCACTTTTGACAATCTGTCTATGAACTTTAAACGATTATAACTTTTTATAGAACATTGATATTAAAGAAGTAAATACAGTATCATGTATAATAGTCTCGAGCAAAGGTGTTACAATTAATTTAAGTTTAAAACATAACGTATTAAATTAATATAAATTTTGACGTTTCCAATGTTAAAAGTCAATGTTGCCAAATGTGTGATGAAGTAACTAAATTAAAACCGAATATTCCTAAATTAACTTCCCTGAAGACGGTGACAGTTATATTAGGATTGACAATATTAATTTATAAATTTAAAAATTAACTACTATTTTTTAATACAAACAGTGTTGCCAAATTATGAAATAGGTAACAAAATAAAAATCAAATATTTCTAAATAAAATAAATTGAACACTTTGCTGTGATATCAAAAGAAAGAAAACCATAAGGGCCGGTTTTAAAATGACAAAAAAATGTGTCATGTCGATCTGCATTTGTTTTGCGCAAAAAGTTGTTAGAAGTATATTGTCCTTGGGCTTTAATGAAACGACACAATGTGGACTGGTGTGCACGAATGACAAAAATATTCTACGTCGATTAGAATTTGTTTTTTACAAAATTTTGTCAGAAATATGTTGTGTTTGGAAAAAGTTGTGAGAAGTATGTGGTTTAGTATCAAATGAAAAGGCTCGATAAGGGCTGGCGTGTAGAATTAACAAAAATGATCAATGTTGATTGGCTTTTGCTTTTTGCAAAACTTTCTCAAATGTACGTCGAGTTTGGTCTCAAATGAAAGGTCTCATTGAGAGCTAGCGAGGAGAATTGACAAAACTGTTCCATTCCGATCGGCTTTTGTTTTGTGCATAAAGTTCTCAAAGGTATGTCGAGTTTGGTCTGAAATGAAACGTCTCGTTGAGGGCTAGCGTGCAGAATTAACAAAAACGTGCTATGTCGATCGGCTTTTGTTTTTTAGAAAAAGTTGTCAGCAGTGTGTGGTGTTTGGTGTCAAATGGAAGGTTTCGATAAGGGCTGGTGTGCAGAATTAACAAAAATGGTTAATTTTGATCGGCTTTTGTTTTTTTCAAAAAGTTTTTAGAAGCATGTCGAGTTTGGTCTCAAATGAAAGGTCTCGTTGATGGCTAGCGTGCAGAATTGACAAAAATGTTCCATTTAGATCGGCTTTTGTTTTCTGCAAAAATTTCTCATAAGTATGTCGAGTTTGGTATCAAACAAAACGTTTAGCTGACGGCTAGCCTGCAGAATTGACAAAAATGCGCCATGTCAATCGCCTTTTGTTTTTTTGCAAAAAGTTGTCAGAAGTGTGTGGTGTTTGGTCTCAAATAAAAGGTTTCATTGAGGGCTAGCTTGCAGAATTGACAAAAATATTCCATGCCTATCGGCTTTTGTTTTTCGCAAATAGTTGTCAGAAGTATGTGGTATTTGGTCTCAAATGAAAGGTTTCATTGAGGGCTAGCGTGCAGAATTGACAAAAATATTCCATGCCGATCGGCTTTTGTTTTTCGCAAATAGTTGTCAGAAGTATGTGGTTTTTGGTATCAAAATAAAGGACTTGATAAGGGTTTCGTGAAAAATTAACAAAATTGCTTATTATTGACCGGCTTTTGTTTTTTGTGAAAAGTTTTCAGAAATATGTCGAGTTTGGTCTCAAATGAAAGGTTTCATTGAGGGCTAGCTTGCAGAATTAACAAAAATATTCCATGCCGATCGGCTTTTGTTTTTCGCAAATAGTTGTCAGAAGTATGTGGTTTTTGGTATCAAAATAAAGGACTTGATAAGGGTTTCGTGAAAAATTAACAAAATTGCTTATTATTGACCGGCTTTTGTTTTTTGTGAAAAGTTTTCAGAAATATGTCGAGTTTGGTCTCAAATGAAAGGTTTCATTGAGGGCTAGCGTGCAGAATTGACAAAAATATTCCATGCCGATCGGCTTTTGTTTTTCGCAAATAGTTGTCAGAAGTATGTGGTGTTTGGTATCAAAATAAAGGACTTGATAAGGGTTTCGTGAAAAATTAACAAAATTGATTATTGTTGACCGGCTTTTCTTTTTTGTGAAAAGTTTTCAGAAATATGTCGAGTTTGGTCTCAAATAAAAGGTTTCATTGAGAGCTAGCTTGCAGAATTGACAAAAATATTCCATGCCGATCGGCTTTTGTTTTTCGCAAATAGTTGTCAGAAGTATGTGGTATTTGGTCTCAAATGAAAGGACTTAATAAGGGTTTCGTGAAAAATTAACAAAATTGCTTATTATTGACCGACTTTTGTTTTTTGTGAAAAGTTTTCAGAAATATGTCGAGTTTGGTCTCAAATGAAAGGTTTCATTGAGGGCTAGCGTGCAGAATTGACAAAAATATTCCATGCCGATCGGCTTTTGTTTTTCGCAAATAGTTGTCAGAAGTATGTGGTGTTTGGTATCAAAATAAAGGAATTGATAAGGGTTTCGTGAAAAATTAACAAAATTGCTTATTGTTGACCGGCTTTTGTTTTTTGTAAAAAGTTTTCAGAAATATGTCGAGTTTGGTCTCAAATGAAAGGTCTCGTAGAGGGCTAGCATGCAGAATAGACAAAAGTGTTCCATGTCGATTTGCTTTTCTTTTTACAAAAAGTTGTCAGAAATTTTTATAGTGTTTGGTATCAAATGAAAGTTCTCGGTGTGGGCTAGCCTGTAGAAATTGCAAATTGTCGATTGACTTTTGTTTTATGCAAAAAAAATGTCAGAAGTATGTTGTGTTTGGTATCAAATGAAAGGTCTCGGTGAGGGCTGGCGTGCATAATTGAGAAAAATGTTTCATGTCGACCGGCTTTTGTTTTTTTCAAAAATTTATTACATGCATATCGTGTTTGGAATCTAATGAAAGGTATTGGTGAGGGCTGACATGCAGATATGAAAAAACCGTTTTATGTCGATTGGCATTTATTTTTTTTGTACTGACAGCGGAGCTCTAGGGAATGCTCGGCGTAGCCGAGAATTCGCTAGTCCTATATACTAAAAGGCATGTGTCCGTGATGTTCATTTATTTTCATCACGACGATCGCCAAATTTTGTGGACAGCCTAACTGCCTGAACCATTAAAGAGATTGTTGTAATTTTTTTTTAAGTTGCAGGGAATAATGTGTAATTGTGCCTTTTGGGGGTCTCATATTTTTACTGTGAGTGGTTCTTGTGTAAAAAAATAAAAACTGTGCAAAATTAATAACTTGAAACAATGGATCCTAGTAGCCATGTCTAAATTTAAAAAGAGTCACGATGTCATCTGTCACTTTTGACAATCTGTCTATGAACTTTAAACGATTATAACTTTTTATAGAACATTGATATTAAAGAAGTAAATACAGTATCATGTATAATAGTCTCGAGCAAAGGTGTTACAATTAATTTAAGTTTAAAACATAACGTATTAAATTAATATAAATTTTGACGTTTCCAATGTTAAAAGTCAATGTTGCCAAATGTGTGATGAAGTAACTAAATTAAAACCAAATATTCCTAAAGTAACTTCTCTGAAGACGGTGACAGTTTTATTAGGATTGACAATATTAATTTATAAATTTAATAATTAACTACTATTTTTTAATACAAACAGTGTTACCAAATTATGAAGTAGGTAACAAAATAAAAATCAAATATTTCTAAATAAAATAAATTGAACACTTTGCTGTGATATCAAAAGAAAGAAAACCATAAGGGCCGGTTTTAAAATAACAAAAAAATGTGCCATGTCGATCTGCATTTGTTTTGCGCAAAAAGTTGTTAGAAGTATATTGTCCTTGGGTTTTAATGAAACGACATAATGTGGACTGGTGTGCACGAATGAAAATATTCTACGTCGATTAGAATTTGTTTTTTACAAAATGTTGTCAGAAATATTTTGTGTTTGGAAAAAGTTGTGAGAAGTATGTAGTGTTTAGTATCAAATGAAAAGGCTCGATAAGGGCTTTTGCTTTTTGCAAAACTTTCTCAAATGTACGTCGAGTTTGGTCTCAAATGAAAGGTCTCATTGAGAGCTAGCGAGGAGAATTGACAAAACTGTTCCATTCCGATCGGCTTTTGTTTTGTGCAAAACGTTCTCAAAGGTATGTCGAGTTTGGTCTCAAATGAAACGACGCGTTGAGGGCTAGCGTGCAGAATTGACAAAAATGATCCATTTAGATCGGCTTTTTTCTGCAAAAATTTCTCATAAGTATGTCGAGTTTGGTATCAAACAAAACGTCTAGCTGAGGGCTAGCCTGCAGAATTGACAAAAATGCGCCATGTCAATCGCCTTTTGTTTTTTTGCAAAAAGTTGTCAGAAGTGTGTGGTGTTTGATCTCAAATAAAAGGTTTCATTGAGGGCTAGCTTACAGAATTGACAAAAATATTCCATGCCGATCGGCTTTTGTTTTTCGCAAATAGTTGTCAGAAGTATGTGGTATTTGGTCTCAAATGAAAGGTTTCATTGAGGGCTAGCTTACAGAATTGACAAAAATATTCCATGCCGATCGGCTTTTGTTTTTCGCAAATAGTTGTCAGAAGTATGTGGTGTTTGGTATCAAAATAAAGGACTTGATAAGGGTTTCGTGAAAAATTAACAAAATTGCTTATTGTTGACCGGCTTTTGTTTTTTGTGAAAAGTTTTCATAAATATGTCGAGTTTGGTCTCAAATGAAAGGTTTCATTGAGAGCTAGCTTGCAGAATTGACAAAAATATTCCATGCCGATCGGCTTTTGTTTTTCGCAAATAGTTGTCAGAACTATGCTGTATTTGGTCTCAAATGAAAGGTTTCATTGAGGACTAGCGTGCAGAATTGACAAAAATTTTCCATGCCGATCGGCTTTTGTTTTTCGCAAATAGTTGTCAGAAGTATGTGGTGTTTGGTATCAAAATAAAGGACTTGATAAGGGTTTCGTGAAAAATTAACAAAATTGCTTATTGTTGACCGGCTTTTGTTTTTTGTGAAAAGTTTTCAGAAATATGTCGAGTTTGGTCTCAAATGGAAGGTCTCGTTGAGGGCTAGCATGCAGAATAGATAAAATTGTTCCATTTCGATCTGCTTTTCTTTTTACAAAAAGTTGTCAGAAGTTTATAATGTTTGGCATCAAATGAAAGTTCTCGGTGGTGTGGGCTAGCCTGTAGAAATTGCAAATATGTTCCATGTCGATTGACTTTTGTTTTATGCAAAAAAAATGTCAGAATTATGTTGTGTTTGGTATCAAATGAAAGGTCTCGGTGATGGCTGGCGTGCATAATTGAGAAAAATGTTTCAGGTCGACCGGCTTTTGTTTTTTCAAAAAGTTATTACATGCATATCATGTTTGGAATCTAATGAAAGATATTGGTGAGGGCTGACATGCAGATATGAAAAAACCGTTTTATGTCGATTGGCATTTATTTTTTTTGTACTGACAGCGGAGCTCTAGGGAATGCTCGGCGTAGCCGAGAATTCGCTAGTCCTATATACTAAAAGGCATGTGTCCGTGATGTTCATTTATTTTCATCACGACGATCGCCAAATTTTGTGGACAGCCTAACTACCTTAACCATGAAAGGGATTGTTGTAATTTTTTTTTTAAGTTGCAGGGAATAATGTGTAGTTGTGCCTTTTGGAGGTCTCATATTTTTACTGTGAGTGGTTCTTGTGTAAAAAAATAAAAACTGTGCAAAATTAATAACTTGAAACAATGGATCCTAGTAGCCATGTCTAAATTTAAAAAGAGTCACGAGGTCATCTGTCACTTTTGACAATCTGTCTATGAACTTTAAACGATTATAACTTTTTATAGAACATTGATATTAAAGAAGTAAATACAGTATCATGTATAATAGTCTCGAGCAAAGGTGTTACAATTAATTTAAGTTTAAAACATAACGTATTTAATTAATATAAATTTTGACGTTTCCAATGTCAAAAGTCAATGTTGCCAAATGTGTAATGAAGTAACTAAATTAAAACCGCATATTCCTAAACTAACTTCACTGAAGACGGAGGCAGTTGTATTAGGATTGACAATATTAATTAATAAATTTAAAAATTAACTACTATTTTTTAATACAAACAGTGTTGCCAAATTATGAAGTAACTAATTAAAAATCAAATGTACCTAATTATATGGAACACTTTGCTGTGTTTGATATCAAAAGAAAGAAAACCATAATGGCCGGTTTTGAAATGACAAAAAAAAAATGTGTCATGTCGATCTGCATTTGTTTTTCGGAGAAAGTTGTTAGAAGTAGGTTGTCTTTGGGTTTTAAGGAAACTACACAATGTGGACGGGTGTGCACGAATGACAAAAATGTTCTACGTAAATTAGAATTTGTTTTTTGCAAAATGTTGTCAGAAAAATGTTGTTTGGAAAAAGTTGTGAGAAGTATGTGGTGTTTAGTATCAAATGAAAGAGCTCGATAAGGCTGGCGTTTTGAATTAACAAAAATGATCAATGTTGATCGGCTTTTGTTTTTTGCAAAACTTTCTCAAAGGTACGTCGAGTTTGATTTCAAATGAAAGGTCTCGTTGAGGGCTAGCGAGCAGAATTGACAAAAATGTTCCATTCCGATCGGCTTTTGTTTTCTGCAAAAAGTTCTCAAAGGTATGTCGAGTTTGGTCTCAAAAGAAAGGTCTCGTTGAGGGCTAGCGTGCAGAGTTGACAAAAATGTGCCATGTCAATCGCCTTTTGTTTTTTGCAAAAAGGTGTCAGAAGTGTGTGGTGTTTGATCTCAAATGAAAGGTTTCGTTGAGGGCTAGCGTGCAAAATTGACAAAAATGTTCCATGCCAATCGGCTTTTGTTTTTCGTCAATAGTTGTCAGAAGTATGTGGTGGTTAGTATCAAAATAAAGGTCTCGAGGAGGGTTTGCGTGAAAAATTAACAAAATTGCTCAATCTTGATCGGCTTTTGTTTTTTGCGAAAAAATCTCAGATATATGTCAAGTATAGTGTCAAAAGAAAGGTCTCGTTGAGGGCTAGCATGCAGAATTGACAAAAATAATCCATTACGATCTGCTTTTCTTTTTACAAAAAGTTTTCAGAAGTTTATAGTGTTTGGTATTAAATGAAAGTTCTCGGTGTGGGCTAGCCTGTAGAAATTTCAAAAATATTTTATGTCGATTGACTTTTGTTTTATGCAAAAAGATATCAGAAGTATGTTGTGTTTGGTCTCAAATGAAAGGGCTCGATAAGGGCTCGCGTAGAGAATTGACAAAAATGATCTATGTCGATCGGCGTTTGTTTTATGTAACAAGTTGTTAGAAATATGTCATGTTTGGTATCGAATAAAAGGTCTCGTTGAGGGCAAGCGTGCAGAATTGACAGAAATGTTCCATTCCAATCGGCTTTTGTTTTCTGCAAAAAGTTCTCAAAAGTATGTCGAGTTTGGTCTCAAATGAAACGTCTTGTTGAGAACTAGCGTGCAGAATTGACAAAAATGTGCTATGTCGATCGGTTTTTGTTTTTTGCAAAAAGTTGTCAGAAGTGTGTGGTATTTGGTATCAAATGAAAAGTCTCGTTGAGGGCTAGCGTGCAGAATTGACAAAAATGTTCCATGTCGATCGGCTTTTGTTTTATGCAAAAAGTTGTCAGAAGTATGTCGTGTTTGGTATCAAATGAAAGGTCTCGGAGAGGGCTAGCGTGCAGAATTGACAAAAAATGTGCTATGTCGATCGGTTTTTGTTTTTTGAAAAAAGTTGCCAGAAGTGTGTGGTGTTTGGTATCAAATAAAAGGTTACAATGAAGGCTGGTGTGCAGAATTAACGAAAATGGTCAATGTCGATCGGCTTTTGTTTTTTGCAAAAAGTTGTCACAAGTATATAGTGTTTGGTATCAAATGAAAAGTCTGGGTGTGGGCTAGCGTGTAGATATGATAAAAATGTTTCATGTCGATCGACTTTTGTTCAATGCAGAAAGTTGTCAGAAGCATGTCGTGTATGGTATCAAATGAAAGGTCTCGGTGAGATTTCGGGTACATAAATGACAAAAATGTTTCATGTCGACCGGCTTTTGTTTTTTACAAAAAATTATTAGAAGTATATCGTGTTTGCAATCTAATGAAAGGTCTCGGTGAGGCCTGACGTGCAAATATGAAATAATTGTTTCATGTCGATCGGCATTTGTTTTTTGCACTGACAGCGGAGCTCTAGGGAATGCTCGGCGTAGCCGAGAATTCGCTAGTTTTTATACTATTTAGTACGAAATAATTTTTGCTTTAAAAAAGTTTTGAAGTTGTACCTTCTAAACTTCATAGAATTCGAGGTATTGAAGAAAATATTAAAATAGTTTTACTCGAAATTAAAGCTGGCTATGAATACAAAATTATTGAATTACGACACATTTTAATTTACAAATGTACATCAAATTCTGCACATTCTCGTTAATTGTGTATTCTTCCATTTTTACAAAAATAATAGTCTGTTATCAATCTTTTTCACAAACTTATAACAATAAACTAATACAAATGTCAAATTTTGTTCCATAGCCAGCTTTATTTTCCAGTAAAATTATTTTAATATTTTCTTCAATATCTCAAATACTATTTTAGTTTAGAAGGTATAACTTATGGAACTTTTTTAAAGCAAAAATTATTTCGCACTAAATAGTATAAAAATATACATAGCGTAACAATTAAAAAAAAGTCAAAAATAGGTATATCTCCGAAAATTAAAATATATTTTTTCTGATTTACATTAATTTATGTAGCTTACTAAAAACAATAACAATTTTATTTGAAAGATTTTTTTGTATCTCTTATAACTTTCGAGAAAAATCGCGTTCTCTAGTTTCATTTACACCCTGTATATTTATATATCGATATATCGAGCTACGAGGTAGGTTAAAATAGCAAACAATTTTTTTTTTAAACCAGTAGCTCTCAAAATACTGCTCCCAACTTTTTTATTTTAAGTGGGAACCTATTTCTTTTATTCAATAGAGAATTTTATTCAGAATTCAATAATATAACATTATCATACCCTAACATAACGATTTTTTTGAGAATAATGCATCTGAAGTTTTATTTTAATTTGATTAAAATATGACAATAATAAGAGTGCCATGATGGAAAAAACGGAATACAAGTCATTTTTTAACCTGGAATTAGATTGCCTTGACCGAAAGAAATGAATACTTTTTTTTTGTTATTATACTTTTATTCACTTCTATATATCAATACATCGATATATCGATATTTTTCTTACTGTACCACAGAATAGTTACATACAGAAGCGACACTCCGTGTCGGTACCTTTTATGTTACCCTATTCAGTTCTATGACCTTGGAGCATTTTGTAGACCTCGAAATTTGTTCACTTCCCCTATCTCTTCCTAAGATGTGACGAAACTTTCCGATTTTAAACAATGAGCCCTTTAAATTTGTTCACTTTCCCCATCTCTCTCTAATTTTCGTGTCTCTGTCTTACTGTCGCTTCTGTATAAACCTATTCTGTGACTGTACATCGGTATTCGATATATCGATTAAAAGATAACAAAGTACTTAATAAATAATTTAGAATTCTGACTGTTTTGATTTTTATATTTAAAACGAACTATAGAAATGATACTGATCTTTCTACAGTATTGTTAGAAGTAGCAAATTCAACATATAATAATAATTTATTACCTTCCAAATCAAAGTCAAGCTACGTGAAACATTACGACATATTTTTCAAATGGAAAAAAAGAAAGTTAAGAAAATATCAGGAAAGACAAGAGCTACAAATTTAAAAGGAAGACAAGGAAAAAAATTGCAATAATAGCAAGATTTTCGTCAATTCTTGTCTACTCTTATATTATTTTTTTGCTAATTTTAAATCTAGATTCATTATGAGAACTTACCTATAAATAAAAGTACAAAAATATGTAAGTATTAAAAAAATGTTTTTTAACATACGTATGTAAATTTCATTTTCAAAATATATATTATAGAAATAATTATTGACTAAATAATGTAATTAATCTTCGAAATCTTAGGACACAAAATGATTTGTTAGAACCAGGGATGGTGTGAAAAAGCTTTTCTGCTTGAACTGATGTCGCTGTTGTGCTAAAATATACGTATAGTATGTGCATTTATACGATTTTGGTTTTTATAATATTTATTTAATAATAATACATAATTATATTATAAGAAAAAGTTTTGATAATTCACACTGATATTATCTAAACAAAAAGTAAAGAAAGATACGATATACTTAAATTTCTTATCTTGCTTTTCGAGAAAAGACAAGAAATTACTAAACATAACAATTCTAGATATATTAATAGATATTTTGAATAACAGTCTTATATAACTATTATTTGCATCATTTTCATTGGTATTTATTTTCAGAGGGTGAACAATTACAAATATATCCGAGTTGACTAGATAAAACAAATACGTCCACGTTGTCGTAATCTAATATCTCTATCAGTGGCTTAACTACAAATTGATTTGAAAATGAAAACTATTTAATTTCTACTCGTAGGCTATTATTTTAAAAATAGTGTAGATAGTGTTTTTCAAAGTACGTTTATTTGAATGAGATCAAATCACACAATCACAGCGTCATAAAAAGCAGGTACATATATAACATAAAGGTAATAACAAACTCGCTACTAAACTAAAAAAAAAATTCTAAAAAATACGAAAATAACACCTATAATATTTTTAAATTCTTTTGAGCGTCGAAAATGAACGTTCGCCGGAACAATTTGTAGCTGGGATGTGGGATATATAAAAAAAACTCGTAAATCTATATTCACATTTGGATATGTTGATGTTAAATTATTTTGTCGAATGTTTTCTAATTTTGCCCTAGCATTCTTTTAAATTTCCTTGCTGACGCCATCGATTATAAAATAATTATATTGCACACATTCTTCAGCAAAACTATCTTCTAACTCATTGTTATAAACTTTTTGTGATTCTATTACTTTTGCTCTTATTAAATCGTTGTCGAAATATTTGAAGTTATTTAAAACACCAAATTTTTCTTCCAACTTCTCATAAGATTTTTTTCGTCTGCCTAATTCGTTACAAAGTCTGTCAATAATTATGTTGAATGTAATTATTTGCATATCATCTGAGCCGTTAAATACTTTATCGATATTGCTCTCTCCAAATATACATTTCTTTTTATGCAGTCGATTTTTATCTATTTTATACGTATCACAATTAGTTAGTTGTTTCCCATTAATTTCATATTCTGCAAACAAAGTTCTTAAACCCTCAATATATTTAGTTAATGACGCATATAAACTGTTAACTAGTGACAAGTCTATGTCAATTTGTTGTAAGGACTGACTTGTTTTATCGATACTGTGATGTGTTCAGTTAATTTTTATTTTAATATTTTGTCTCGATGTTTGGTGCTTGACAGCGGCGCCCCATGAACGTTTTCGCCCCTAGGCAGTCGCCTAGTTCTGCCTGTTGGGTAAGACGCCCCTGATTGCAAAGTGGTTAGTTTTTGAATTTTATGACTTATATAATGAATTGTACTATGGTCACAGAATAGTTACATACAGAAGCGACACTCCGTGTCGGTACCTTTCATGTTCCCCTTTTGAGTTCTAAGACCTGAAGCATTGTATAGACCTTTAAATTTGTGCTCTTCCTCTATCTCTCTCTAAGATGCGAGGAAACTTTCCGATGTTAAACAATGAGCCCTTTAAATTTGTGCACATTCTCCATCTCTCTCTAATTTTAGTTTCTCTGTCTTACTATCGCTTCTGTATAAACCTATTCTGTGCTATGGTCTCATACCCCATTGTCATCAGTTTATGAAAGTAGTTAAGTAGTATCCCAGAAGCAACAATCTTCTAGTTATTGGCAGCGGCAGATTTTAAACGCGCTCAATATTCAGGCGTTGAAGAAGACATGAAAAGTCAATGGTGGCGATATATTGTCGCTACTGCTTATTTATCTATTAATTGTGGTTTAATAACGTAGAATCGAAGTAAGGCCCCGTGACCTGTGTAACACGGTCGCTTGGTGGCTGTGTATTTTTGTAAATTTTTGTTAGTACAGTACTCCAAATGTTACGAAATGGACAGATTTATGGTTGAGGACGCACTTTTTCTGCCTTCAAGCTTGTTTTCAAAAGACATAACTGTCCGTTTCTAGTACGTGATGTCCTCGGTGGACATCAATAGTTGGGTTATTTTTAGCATACTTCATACTTAGGGGATGAGAAGAGCCGGATAAACATAGGTTGAGAGCTTCTGGATTTTCACTATTAAATAGTGTTTAGAAGTTCGAAATCTCTCTCTCTCTTGTTGTAACATTCGACTGTTGTAGATGTCTTGACTGAATTGTCAGACATACCTTGGTATTTCTTAATGAAATAACCAATTAGTTGTTTTACTGTGTGTAAAGGCTCTCTCATCGTGGTGTAAATTTGTAAGTAGTTTTTATTATATTCTGTGTGGATTAATATTGATTTGTAGATCGATGTAAAGAGGTTTTCAAAATTGTTTGTAAAGTAGAAAAGTAAGAATTTAGAGTTTATATAGAATCAAGTTACGCGTTGTAGTTTATTTGAATTATATAAATGTTTTTGATCGCGGTTGATTATTAAAATTTATATAATTTTGTTATTGTTGGAATATCGTGTTTAATTCAGCCCATCCTATTCCAAACCCTGCCTTTGTGAGGTGGTAGCACAACGCGTAAGTAAAATTCTAGTATTCTAATATTACTACCCTGCACTAATTTGACCATAAATTGAACCGCGTCTGTTATCATTATTAAACATTCTCTTGTCTGCTTCTATCACGGCAGACTCTTAAATAAAGTGATAGTGGTGGCAGCGACTATCGTTACCTTTGTTTCGTGTAAAAGTTGTTCATTAATATAATTCGTGGATTACTTTTGAGGCAAGTAAAACTCATAAATTAAAACCCTTGTATGTCAGGTACTAGATTTCCTCATAGGCGACCGTACCTGTTACACCTGTGAGGCCCATCCGCGTTGCTGACGTGTGCTCCTTCTTAGCCACTGATCTATCTATCAAAAAGAACCACAAAAAATGGCATATCTTTATAAGTTGTTACAATAATGATAAATAAAAATGATTATTTTGTAGAAAATATTTTTAAAAGTTGCGTTTGTGGTCACATAGTGAAGTAAACATGATAAAAGAGGTACGGTCTACAAGACTACGTACAGTAGGCGGCTGAGACAGTAAGAGTGATTGTGAGAGATGTGGAGTGTTGGGACCGCGCTAGGCCTCGCGCTGCTAGCACTGGGCGCGGCGACCCCCTGGAGCCCTTCCTGCTCGCCCTGCACGTGTGACCTGCGGAAGACATGGGATCATGAGACGCTGCGGACTGCAACCTGCTCTAATACCAACTTAAATTCAGCACCTGTTTTTCCAGTTGATACGCAGTTCATAAAGATTATTGGTAAGAAATAATATCCATTACTATTTAGCAACTAACACTTTCAAATCAAATGTGTGGGCACGGTATATATCGAACAATGCTAAATATTTTATTTTTAATTATTTTACATATCATAAAAGATCGCTCAGTGGTAGTTACAGTCACAGTAGAGACAAAAAATAAAATGCCAGTAATTATTAATAGTAGGAATGACGATGGGTACCCGGGTACCCGGAAACTACCCGATAATAATGTACCCGGGTATCAAAAATAGTACCCGATTACCCGAAAGGTACCCGTTACCCGTTTATTACCCGTTACCCGAAATCTACCCATTACCTAAAATCTGATGTTGCCAGTTAAAGACAGTTTTCAGCTACCGGAAACATTGTAACAAAGCGAAGATCAAGACTGACTGCAGATACATCATCCATGCTGATATTTGCGAATAGAAATATGAGATATTCCTAAATAATTAAATCAAATGTACTTCTTTAATTTTGTAATTTTATATTGCTGATATACTCGTATATTATAAAAAATAACAATGTTTTTTTTTTGTAATTTCCATATCAGAAAATAATATTTTTTTGTTCATTTAATAAATTTATATGCAAATAACAAAAATTTGTATTAAAAAGATGAAGAATAACGGATATTTTAAGGGTATCAGGTAATTATCAGGCATCAGGTTATTATCGGGTATCGGGTAATTATCGGGTAACGGGTAATTATCGAGTATCCGGTACTACCAGGGTATTCATATCGGGTACCCGGGTACCAAAATTTTCAGGTTTCGTCATTCCTAATTAATAGGATTCATTATTCGTAGTTTACAAGAAAATAATTAATAAATATTTTGGGAAGAGATATTGTAACGCCAGCATAGTAGAATTCTGAAAAACAAAGATAGGCTTGGAACGTAAGAGACAGTCTACCTGTCTTTTTCCACGATCCTAACATGTTGACATCACATGTCCTTTTCCCGGAACATTAAGTTACTAATAACTATATTATTGCAAATTGGTTAGGTTCTCGACTAGGGTCACATACCCCATTGTCATCAATTTAATGAAAGTAATATCCCAGAAGCGACAATCTTCTAATTATTGGCAACGGCAGAT
This sequence comes from Stenolophus ochropezus, assembly GCA_035578165.1. Lineage (NCBI taxonomy): Eukaryota > Metazoa > Arthropoda > Insecta > Coleoptera > Carabidae > Stenolophus > Stenolophus ochropezus. Next base: position 14,418,336 of record JAQOWZ010000020.1, read on the forward strand.
TTCAAACGCACTTAATATGCAGGCTTTGAAGAATACATGAAAAGTCAATGGTACCGATATATTGTCGCTACTGCTTATTTATCTATTTATTGTGGTTTGATAACGTATAACCGAAGCGAGGCTGTTGTTGATTCTGACTTCTGAATAATGTAAGCGCATGGCAGTAAATGAAGAAATGAAGATATCCCTAGATTAAAATGAAAATAATAATGTTTTCTCGTGATAATACCTTTATGACCATTTAATTAATCTACGGTTTGTGATATCCACCTCAAAACCAGTGATGTTAAATTACAGTAATTTATAATTTTGGTAAATTTTCTCCTAAATTTACCATTTTTTTATTACCATTTTAAATTCTCTTGTAATTTATAATTTTAGTAAATTAATATCATAATTTTAAATTAAAAAACAAGTAACTTACAATTTCAAAAGATTAATAATAATTACACAAAAAATATTAAACTAATTTGGTACAATTATTTACAAAAGAAAATAAACATAGACAATATAAAATGAGTATATGTATGTGAAACCTTTAAACAGGTACAAAACAACATTCAGATTGAATTCACTGATTGTCTGTAAATCTGAGGCATTTGATTCCTTAGAATCTTGCACAAATTTGTTATTTTGCAAAATGCTTTTGAATTCGTATAATTTTAAATTGCAATGTACAAATAATAGCTTTGCAGATCAGTCGACTGTTATTTTATTTTGTTTTTGTTAACAATATTTCCAAAATATGTAATTTGGTAAATAATGGTAATTTAGAATTGTAAATTACGGATAAATTACGGTAATTAATTTCGTAATTTACCCCATAAATTACGACTAACATCACTGCTGATAACTGTTAGGAGAATAAATTATTTATAAGCTAAATATTTTATTTTGTGATATCAATACGAATTTCATGTGATGCTATTAGCTACCTAGTACCTATTAAATAAACTTAGGGATATTGTCGAGGGGTCAACCACCAATGGAAATCACTGTACATTTTATGAAAAGTATTTCGGGAATACTTGGAAATACTCGGAATTACCTGTAAATATTTGGGAATACTTGGGAATACTTGGAAATACTTGGAAATACTTGGAAATCATTTGGAAATACTTGGAAATACTTGGAAATATTTTGGAAATACTTGAAAATACATGGAAATATTTTGGAAATACTTGGAACTTCTCGGAAAATCTAATTAGAGTAGGGGATATTTCTCATTCAGTTTCAATCTATCTTGCTATCTCTCCACTCATAAATTTATCATATTTTTTGGTACAAAATTTGCTCTCAAGTTAAGAAAAAAAAACATTTTTTTTGTAAGTTTATCTTAGGTGTTGGCCTCATAGCTTTAATAATTTAAGAAATAACTCGACTACTAAATAGGAATTTCCGTAAATCGGTATAGCAATTGAATCAGTAATAATTAAATACTCACTAGTAATACAATTGTCAAATACAAATTAAAAGTATTTTTATATAAAGATGTGTATATTCACCTAAACCAGATAATAAGACGTAGATATAAATTAGAATACGCAAACCAGAATCAAATAATTTAACGAAAGTGTATAATTTCCAGTGCAAGCGAGGGACAGAGTTTCGCTGTAGTATTCTATCTCTCACTGCGTAATGTGACTGTGTTGGTGCCTTGCCTGCGCTAACCGTGCACATGGGATGAATGTACTTGGCCTACTAATTCTTCTCTTGCAGTAGAAAAATCATATTTTTATGACAAAATTAAGTTAAAAAAATATAAATAAAAATTAATAATATAATTTTTATTTCGCCATTTTTCCTGAATGTGTATTGCACACCTTGCACATATGGACTGCACGCTATATGATAAGAATTAAAAAAAAAAAATATTAGAATGGTACAAAATATTCAGGTGCGAGATGAGTACTTGCTAAACCTCTCATATCTGAATTTATTTATTTATTTATTTAATTTAGACTGCCCAACAGAGTGAAGTTACAGGACAGGGGACCTACAGTTTATAGTGGGTTGCGAACCACTTGGACACATCGGTATTTATTTTTTGTTCCAGATTTGTCGTCATTGGGATTTGAACCCCAGATCTCACAGTCCGGTCACATCGAGTCGAAATGTTTATGCAATTTTAATCTTCTATATCAGAATCAATACAGAAAGATCGGTTGCCTTTCAATATCAAATCATAGCGCAAGCATAATATAGAAAACACCGGATTTATAAAATAATTTAATAATTTAATCGATTTTCGTAGAAATATGTCTAAAATATACTCAAGTTTAAGATTGTAACCAAATTTTAATAATTATTTTATTAAACCTAACAAAGAAATTAAAAACAAAAATCATTATCACAAAATTTTCGTTGGTGAAAAATAACAAAATGGTGGAAATAAGAAACACTGCAGACATTCGGCATTAATTTTCCTAATTATTTGAGGTAACTGTTAACATATACGGGTTATGATAATATTATATCGTTATCTAAAATAGAAGATAATGATATTGCTTCTATAGAGGAATTTGCTCGAGAAAAATTACCGCAGTTAATGGAAGAGGAAGAAAAAAATCTTTTTTTTGAAATTTATTTTAAAAATATTCAACTTTTAATATATCGGCTGGACATAAAAACTTTTGTTACACGTTAAAGATAATTGTAAAAGAAAAATTAATACCCTTTCCAAAACTGCAACAAAAACAAAACGTAGTTATGAAAATTTTGAAACAAAAAAAATTCTAAATCTTGAAAATAGTAATAAATGTGTTAATAATACAGACGCTAATAGTGAAGAAAAAATAAACATCTCCGAAGATACTACTAATAAAAAAGTAAGAAAATCTGCTGAAACAGCCTGTAGAGATGAAAATGAAAAGAGCAATAAAGATGCGGCTAAAAATATAGAATTAATCGCAAAAAATTATGTAAAGAATTTTTGTCTAACTTAGACGCACAAGATATTGAAAGAATGCTAGCCAAATCTAATAATTTATCTGTTAGTGTGGATAATGATAATTTAAATGCACCGAATAACATGTTTTGCGGTTTTAAATCTTCATGTTATTAAAAATAAAACTTACAAAGCAAAGTTCTTAAAAGAGAACTTAAGAACTTTCACTTGGCCATATCGTGATGATATACATAATGTCGAAAAAGATTTATTTTTATATGGCCCTATCAAACTACAAGGAAATGGTCCTTTTGAAATTAAGAGGAACGATAGCAATTCAGAAGAGATATAAACTTTTTAAAAACTCTTAATATTTTTGTACTTGAATTTAGAAATAAATACTATTTTTGGTTTGCCTTAATTATTTATTTTATTTTTCCTGTACTTGTTGAATAATATGTACAGTATTTTTCTTCTACACTTTATGTATTCATTTCTTAGTTGGTATCAAACAATGAGTACAATAAAAATTATGTTGCAAAATTCAATTTTATATAACTTTTGATTCTAATTATTTTGCTCTAAAAGTAACTTATTTCAAACCCTATGTTCCGTTCAGTGTGTCAGTGCACAGTATTTTTATTATAGTCTTGAAAACATACCCAAAGTATTAAATAAATATTTAAAATATTTAGGGAATACTGGAAATATTTAAGAAATACACATATATTTCGGATATAATGGAAATACCTACTAGAAATACAAAAGTATTTCGGAAATACAAAAATATATAGAAATATATTTCGAAATATGGAAATACTGGAAATAAATTGTAAAGTATTTCCAAATTTGGAAATCACTGTACAAATTTTTGGGTGGTGGTTGACCCCTCGGATATTGTTGAGATTATTACATACGTCTTATTTATTTTTATTTAAAATCACCTCGTTTGAAGAGTAATAAATAAGAGATCTTATTGTATATTTTTTCTAATTTATGTCTAAATTCAAAACTTCTAAATACAAGTTAGGGTGTGCTACAAATTGAAATAGTCTTCTGCGTGGACTATCTTCTAACAGTACAACTTTAATTATAGGCTTGAGTCCCCCATGAACCATTTCATGTGGGGCAGAGCCCCATATGAAATTAAGATAAAATTAAAATATTTATCTTGATTAACATTACTTATAATTAATTTTTATGAAGTAATGAAATCGCCTTATTTCCACAAATTGTACAATACGTTCGGTTGCAGCAACCGATAATAATAGGTCGGGTAGTGGCTGGTCAGTTGCGCGGCACAGATCTTTGTTGTCGGTACAATATCAAAACACCCTTTCTGTCCAATTAAAATGACAGTCACTAAGGAATACGGTGATTGGCAGGTTGGCTAATATTAATAGAACAGTTTATCTCAACAGCGATACATATTCATTGATTTTTTAATTTTAATGTAGTGAAGTTACAAAGAGGTAGTACAAAACTTTCCCATTATTGTTTGATGGAAAATTTTGCAATTGGAAAAAAAATGATAGATGAAATTAAAAAATTGTATGAGACCGATTTTGATTACACACGTTTAAAGCTACATAGAGATATATTTTTAGATATAATAAAAACAGAAAATATATTTGTAGAAAATTTGGACAATGTTATTGAATATTTAAAATTTAATAAGGAAAAAATCACAAAATTATTATATGAATTTGTCAAATTAATAAAATTACTAAAAACCGTTCCAAATTGCACGTGTACCGCAGAAAGGTCATTTTCTGCCTTGCGACGTTTAAAAATATTTTTACGATCAACTATGATAAGTGATTAAATTGTTTAGTTTTATTACATGCTTACAGAACCGAAGTAGAAAAACTAAACTTAAATACTGTAGCAAATGAATTTATTAATATCAATAATCATAGACGAAAAGCTTTTTTCAATGGCAATTAACGCATTTTTTTTTCTTTAAAATAGGTTTTTATTTTTGTCTTGAGAAATATGTATGTTTATATTTATTATTGTATTCAATAAATTTCGAGAAAATGTTAATTGAATGAATTTTTTTTGAGCCCCACATGAAATTTTCAAAAGTCGGCGCCTATGATCTGGGCTGTAAAACATATTCATTCATACTTCTATGGAAATAAATTTCACATAATGACAGACCATAAACCATTAACCTGGCTCAATTGTCAATTAAAATTATCAGAATATAATTTCGAGCTAGAAAAAAAAAACAAAGCAAAGAAAATTATGTTTTGAATTATTTATCTAGAATATCAAAAACTTTCGAATTAAATTTCAAAATCAGAAATCTTTCATCATACGGAAACCATAGACACTGTTGTATAATCTCAAGATTTTAAAATGGGTTAGGGTTAACGAAAATATTCAAACAACCAATAATTTAGATAAAGTTAGTATAAAAATGAATATAGCTATTCAAATGTTTCCTAGATCGATAATTTATTTAATCACTAAAAAGAACTATCACAATTAAAAAAAATGTTTAAAACAATTAAGAGATTACTTAATGCAAAACAAAATTATGGTGCAATTCTGTGCCACAACCTATAAATTTGTAAATTCATAAATCTGTAGCTTACAGAAAATTCGTAAAAGTGATCTTTACAGATTTATGAAAAATGCAATTCTGTGTGCACATCTATAACACTTGAAGTTACAGATTATTTCTTATGAAAAAGGTTTGTTCACGGTTGCTACATATATTTTGACATTTCTTAAATGTTGCCAACTATATATTCATGCTTTTTATTGGTATTTAATTTCTTCGTGAATACTATTATAATAGTATCAAGGATAGTTATTTTAAATAATAGTAATATATATTATTAATTATTTCTCCCTGTACAAAGTAAATGCAAAAAATATTCAGATAAACTGGATATTTTTTTTTCTTTAAATTGAATTAAGTTGGTACCTTACTCATTTTTATAAAAATAACTACCTACTTGTTTTTTGAAGAATTTATAGGTTATATTTTCAAATACGTGTAGTGTCAGTGTCAAATTTTAACATGACGTATTATAAATTATTATACTCATAATGTTATTATATTTATTTTATTAAATAAATTTTGTTTGTAATCTTTTTTATTTTTAGTGCTGAACACATACAAGCAGTTTTTAAGCAAGTTATTGAAATATAAAAACAACCAAAAATACCACTAAAGACAGATATGAAATGTATTTGACGCTAACAAATTCCTTAAATTATAAAATTTGTATTGTACAACTTTTTTAGGTTAACGCATTTAACAAAATTATTTCCTATTACGATCCTCTTCTACAAGCACTCCAATAAATAAAATTCTGATCTGATTATTCAGTTTAAAATATAAAAAAAATAGTTTGTTTCACTATTTAACATATAATATTGTAGTATTCCGACCTTACAGGGAAGAAAACTGTCACTGTAAATGTTTTACAAATTGTAAGAGAGTTACGAGAAACTGTAAGGTACGAGTTATGCATAGAATTGCATTTTAACCGTAACGACTTACAGGTCTTACAGATTTTCTTACAGGTCTTACAGATACTCACAGAATTGCAGTCTTAATTAAATTAATATGCCAAAAATCGTACCATGATTAGAAGAATCAAAATTTGACTAATATAGAAAGGTTATTAAAAGAAATATTCAAAAATAGAAACAATCAAATAAACGTATTTATTCCAAACTATGTTGAACACTACGCTAGCTTTATTGTCGCGGAAAAAGACACGGACAGTTACACACAAATAGACGCAACACTCAGATGACGAATCACGAATTAACGAACTATCTTACATAGACGATCATGTAAATTTTAAATTTTTTAAAAAGCACGTTAGAAATACAGAATATATTTGGACAAGACAAACAATGAATGTACCTGTGCATTAACAACATAAACTCTAGGGACACACACTACTAAAATTTATCAAAGAATATTTCACTTCCGGTATAAAATATCACAGTATAGTACAAGACACATTTAAATCAGTCTAGGACAACATATTTGGTTAATCTCTTAAGCTTGGTAATGGAACCGCTTAGTATTAAAAAACATTTTATCTTCTTAACTGAAATGAAGATCAATATTGGTGTTGTATATTCTTATTTTATGCCTAAGTTTAGTTATAGTTGCATGTTAGGTTAGTAGATAATGTTTATTTGTAAATTGTATGTACTTGTAAAGATTTTGTATATTTTGAAAATGCTGTACATTCCTAAGTTTTCTTCCATATCCTAACTCGCTGTACATTCCTTTCTATTATTCCATATCCTGACTTTCTAAATTTCAAGGTCTAAGTTCCATCCCTGATCTACAGGTCATTGCAACCCCTTTCCGTCCCTCTTCCCCGATTTTTGATATATAACCTCCTAGCCAAGTAAACTCCCTCTCATTCATTTCCGATTCTGCAACTGGTCCATATCTCCACAAAAAGAATCAACAAAAATACTTCGTTATTAAATAAATTAGTTACACAAAATTATAAACTTTGTTTTATTGCTGCTAATATAAGCAGTATACAACATTGGAAAGAAAATTAATAACGTATCGTTTGGACCGATTTAGTTTATATTTACTTTTAAATTTACCGTATCAATACAACTATAAATAGACTTTTAATATATGATTTTCTTCAATTGTATTTCCTTTATATGCGTTAGTATCGTGGTATTCAATGTCAAAACGGTGGAATTAATCAAAATGCCTTACTCAACAATTCACAAAATTGTAAACACTGGCGTAATATGTCGAAACAAAGATGTGATAAAGATAAAATGAAAGTTATAAGTGATTTTGATAAAACTTTTCGATGACTTACTATGTTTGCGGGAAGTGTTTTTTAAGTATGTTTTACTACATACATTGTATTTATGTTGTTTGATTTATGTATATTATTATATAAAAATAAAATTTTGTCTGTTTGTTGTACATATACCAGTTGCGAAAGATACAAGACAAGAACAATATAAGAGATACAAATTTCAAAGCAAGACGTGGCAACAAATTGTCCTGCAAGAGAAATACAAGAATTGCAATATTTTCAGCAATTTTTGTATTCTTGCTTTTTTTTGCTACTTTTAAATCTAGTTTTATTAAAATTAAATATTTGTCAATGATTATGAAAATAACACATTTATTTTAAATATACTAACATTAATCTTTAACAATATGAATGTTATTTACCTACAAGTACAAAAATATATACCTAATTATGAAAAAATAATGCCGACAATATATGTAAATTTCATTAAATATATATTCAAAAGCTAAGGTACAAAATGCATTCTTTTAACCAGGGATACTTTGAAAGAATGATTTTCTGCTTGTACAAATGTCACTATTGTGCTAAAGATTAATTTATTATATGTTCAAGGTCATTTGTACCTTAAATAGGGGAATTCCTAACTATGTTTTAATGCAAGACAAGAAATATGCAAAAAAATGGCAATGAAGACAAGATTTTTATATACAAGAATAATGGAAGGCAAGATATACATAAATTTTTTGTCTTGTTTTTCAAGACAAGCCAAAAAATAACAAAATAAGACAAGTATTCTTGTCTTGTGAAACACTAGATAATCCTTTGTTTACGGTATGCTAGTAGGGCTTGAGTAAATCCAAGTCCCAATTATGTTGTCCACTACTATAAATAGTATCTTAAAAGCATATTTCCAACCTGGTACATACCAATTAATTTGTTGCAAAAACCTACTAAATCATCCGATAAATAACAAGAATTAATCGAAAATTATGATAATGGTAAAACAAAGCATCGTGGCATAGTAGAGATATAAAATCTATAAGAATAATTACTATTGGCCTAACATGCAATTAACTGTCTCAAAATTTATAAACGACTGTGATTCTTGTCAAGAAAATAAATATGAAAGATATCCAATAAAAACTCCATTCATCAAAACACCAACGGCCTCAAAACCATTACAAATAATTCTTATCGATATACTGTCTCTAAAGAAACATAAATTTCTGACAGTTTCTCTACACATGCCTAAATTTATAATTTATTGGGAACAAAATCAATTACTGTAGTTCATAAATTAATAAAATCCTTATCAATATTCTGATACCCAAAATTAATCATGAGAAATATTCGATTTCCGGGAATGGACTGTGTCAATTTTTGAGTCAGAGCTCAACGTTTCGCCCGCAGTCGTATGGGGCATCTTCAGGAGCAAGAACGTTTTACTGTCGATAAACAAGGTTACTCGACGTGTCAACCACGCTAGAGGCCAAGTTTAAGCAATAAAGGCGCAAGGGACGACTACAGTTTATAAGGTTACCCGACGTGTAAACTGTAGTCGTCCCTTGCGCCTTTATTGCTTAAACTTGGCCTCTAGCGTGGTTGACACGTCGAGTAACCTTGTTTATCGACAGTAAAACGTTCTTGCTCCTGAAGATGCCCCATACGACTGCGGGCGAAACGTTGAGCTCTGACTCAAAAATTGACACAGTCCATTCCCGGAAATCGAATATTTCTCATGACTCAGACTGTGGAAGCCTACGCAATTATTACAAAATTAATCATTTCGAATAATGGATTGCAATATTAATCAACTAAATCCTCTAAAAATATTCGTGTACATTTAATTAGCGTAAACAACCCGAAGAGCAACAGTAATATTGACAGATTCCATTGAACCATTGACAAAACAAAAATTTCATAGACTTATATAATAGCAGCAAAACTTGGCGTACATTACAAGCTTACAACGAAATCATCCACTCTGCGAATAAACGAATTCTGAACAAAATTCTTTTTGGCCATTTCAATGAATCACAAGAAGAATCCTTCCCTGAAATTATAAGAGACAACTACATACAAACACACACAGACCTAATGAATAAAATCTATAACGAAACCAAAATCCTTTTAGACAAAAATAAAACAAAATTTGCAACTTCGCAAGTGGATATTTTGAAATTGCCTAAAAAAGTTTACAAAAAAACAAGTAAAATGTAATGCTGGGAAAAGAGAAAACCCGTGTTATAAATTACAAAAAGTTGTAATAAAAATTGAGCCCAAATCAAAATAAAAATTGACAATCTGAAACCATATCGTAAATTTACGGTCATACCCGCCTGCATTACCATCAACATCCGAGAAGAAACAAAAAAATATCGCAATTAGCATCCTAAAATTATGACTCGTATAACAATGTTTCAGGCATTTGTTAGTAGATAGTATAAGGATTTTATAAATGTTTTATTTTCAAAAATCGATCGAGTGCTTTTCAAAATATCTTGTTTTGAAATTTTTGATCGGCCGCCATTTTGTTATTTGATAAAATAGAAAATAATTGTAAATACAAAAGTTTTAGAGAACTAAAAGCAAATGCTGAAAGTTTTTGTATTTTTTCAATATCTCTTAAAATAAGGGAGTAATGACGATTTTTCGAAAAACAAAAGAACGCTAATAACTATGAACTGGGGCTCCAAATCAAAAATTTGAACTAAGAAAAGTTGTTTATCTCAATGAGTTCAAACTGCCGTTTTCGGATGGTACAACTTAGTATTAACACCCTGTATACCGACTTAACTCGACTTTTTAAGTCGATCGATCGATTTTTGAAAAGCATAATAACTTTGTTGACTTTTTTTTTAAATAACTGTCTCGACTTTTAGACTTTAACTTCGACTTCGACTTTTCGATTATCTGATACTTTAAGAATATATAATAGAAAAATAAGACACAATAAATAATTTATTATTATTATTTATAATATTTCAACTTTCTTAATATTTTGACTTTTCTTATATTTCTACTCTTAATTATTGTGACTTTTTCGACTGAATTTTTTTATACGTATCGACTTTTTATTTTGTTCGACTTTTATAAATAATTTTCGATTAGTCGATAAAAATTTAGTTTCAAAAAGTTGAAAATCGACTTTGTTTTTAAAGTCTGTCAGCGAGGCCATTATATCGGCTGTTGTCTCACCGGTGCTGCTGACGTCACAGGCACAGTTGATTTTTGTAGGGTGCAATTTACTGAAATTTTAAGAATTTTTTTCTGGCGTGTTAGAAGCGTTTCGGCGGAAATAAAAAATGCAGGAATAATATTTTTACGTAGATCAAAATATTAAAATGAAAAAAAACTTGGAATAACCTATATCTTTAATATTATTAAATAAATATTACCCAAATATTGATTAGATATTCTTATCTCTTTCCAATGATATATGTATATATAATCATATGCGCTAAGGCAGCCAACTCAACGAACATGATTGACTGGCGTTTACTTATCATACATAAGCATAATCATAACGATAGTGCTGTGAAACTGTGATTATCGCAATTATTTGAAAATTAATTTGACCGTTGCGCAAATAACACGTTTCTATTTATGCGCTGTATTATAATTTACGATTTTATTTTGTAAAGATATTTAAACATATCAAATAAATATGATTATTGCTTTTACAAAATTAGTTGTTGTAAATTACCTGCGCAATCCTGCGTTAAGTGAGATATTTTTGTATATAAATTTTTATTGAGTAATAATTTTTGAAAAACTTTAAAAGCCAAAGACATCGGTGGCAACTACCCCTATTGCCCCTCTCCGGATGTCTATGGTTTGCGCCCATAAGATAATTGTTTGTCTAATCATTGCACCTCTTTCTTATTAATGGGATAAAAAGCAATAGCAAATAGGAGGATAGGCATATTTTTTCCAATCAAATGAAAGGTTAATTTTAATATACATTTTTGATTAAAAGTTTAGATCGTTGTATGTATAGTCCGATTACTGAGGGAAGAAGCCATTAACATCTGAAGTATCCATTGTTCGCGCATGCCAAAATCACGATACATGAATTAATTACAAACCGTCAGGAATATCTAGATGAAATAAACCTACATATTATACATTCACGAACGTCACTGAAACTATGTAAACCTAAACCGGTCATTACAGAGCAGTTTTTATGACAATCATAAAAATTTGTTACTGCGCCTATAACATCGGTGGCTTCTTATCTCAGTATTAGACTCTACTGTTAGTCAGAACTTCTGACAATTTAATTTAATTATCTTCTTAATTGTATTTAAGTTTAAAAATGAGGTATTTGTAAAGGAGTCTGAATCAGTCCGCAATTCGTTCCAACAAAAACATGGTCCGGAACTATCCATAGTCCGCGCATGCGTAAACCAAGGTGCTTGAACTAATCACAAACCGTCTGGAATATCAAATTGGAACAAACCTTATATCTATAATTTTCGTTACTGTTTTAGAAACACTTCAAATTATCGAAGACGTTGTATGACGTCAACAAATTGCTTCCCTACTATTAATTCATACTAATATGATTTGATGACGTGAGGTTACCATACCAAAAATGAACTATAAGCAATGCAGTAGTTATTAGCAATTAAATGTTTTCGAGAAGGGATAAGTGATATCAGCATGGTAGGATTGTGGAAGAAAAGTGTCTCTTTCTAGCTTTCGTTCCCAGTTTGTATATTTTCTTCCACGGTGCCACCACGCTGATGTTACAATATCCCTTCTCCAGTTTTAATAATTATTTTCTCGTAAACTATAAATAATGAATTCAATAAAATACGGGTATTTATTTTTGTTGTATATATGTAAAAAATTAAATTTGGTCTCTTACTCCATTATATGTACTTTAGATCTAGATTAATTTTTTTTTAATAATAAGGCCCATTTCATTCTTTTCATGTGATGCCTTCAAGTTGGAATAAGTTATGATGTCTGACTACTAAGCTTCCCATAAAAGGTTATGCATTTAGTCAGTAGAAGTAAAAAGTAATGAAATTTATATTTGCTACTATTTTACTGGGCTAGTCCGATAGATCCCATTTACCAGACTTGAAATAAGTTCGGTAAACATAAGAGAAATGTGATACAGTATACGATAAAATAAATTGTATTTTGACAGTTGTTGTTCATATTTATTTAGTAATATATTTCCAAACAAAGTGTTCCATAACTGAGTATATATGCACGTCAGAAGCTGTGGCGTAACTAGAATTCAATAGAGTTCAATAGAATATTACAAGAAAACAGAGACTTCTATTACAAAAAGTATTATATTGTACAGATATTTTGCTGAATGATATATAGCGGTTGACATTTTTAGGAATTACGGGAGAATTAGAAGACTGAGAATTTGACGAATACCACGGGTCATAGACGACCAAATGGACTGGCCCTACAAAATATTCTTAGGGATATTGTTGCAACTGCTGAATATATTTTATTGTATTTTATTAAACGTCCGCATATTTTATTTTGTAACGAGAGTTTATAACTTCAAATGAAAAAAAAATCGAAATTTTGGGAAATGCAGGAGACGCGGTATATTTAATTTTCCTCTATCATGCCTCTATTTTTATTTTTGGATAAGGGGCTTTGAATGTCTGAATAAATGAAATACAGATTATTACGAAACTCTACAACAAAAAGTTAATTGATTTAATAAAATGTCTGATTTTTAGTAAATTTGCTGTATCTGAACAACAGACCATCACCTATCAAACTGGTCAAGTACTTACTATAATCATCAAAACATAGGTTTTTGCATTGTAGCAGGAAATTTCTTCTGTTCTTCTTTGCCATGAGTTGGACCAGGCTTTCAGCACGTTGAAATGAAATATCCTTGTAGAAACCCATACTGTCGAAAATATTACCGTGAATGTATGTATTTTAATTAAAGTCGTATCCACAATTATGGTTAGATTTGGAATAGTAGTCGGATGTTGGATTAAGAAAGGAAAATTAATTTTACATCTCTTGCAAACGTTTCGGTAACTTTATTGTACTTTCAACAGTGCTACAATGTACAAACAAATTTTTTTTAACATAACCATAGTTTGTAGACATTTGTTTTTACGCATTGCTTCTTAATATTAAACTAATGCCTTAATCATCCTTATGCTTTACGCCTTAGTTATTAAACATTGTTCTTAAGCATTAGGAATTAGAGCAGTCTTTAGAACTAGCTGGTAAAAAATAAGTTAAAGAAGAATAATTCGAATCAGTGGCGTATCATACAGGCACGGGACTGTTACAAAATAGGTACATTTTAGAATGAAATTTAATTTTATCTGTAGTTAATTAAGGGAGAATTTAATTTTGAATTAAGTCATTGGGCACAGCCAAGTCACTCTACTGTTAGGATGAGGACATTTTTTAAGCCTGTAGCAAAAAAACCTAATTTAAAAAATAATAGTATATTGTGTTATCTTATTAAGCGTAAAAGTGATACTTTGTGTGGTGAGCATGAAGGACAATTGAATGCAAAATTTAAAAAATTAATTACTATTTGACGTTTAATATGTAGGTTACCTGTCAGTTATTCATAATTTTTAGTAACTTTATTCTTAGGTTATCTAGTTTTTATAGTGCCATTTAGGGCGATATTACAGATTTCTATTGTGCAAGTTACTTCTTATTGGCTGATTCTACATACGGCGACGAAGAAATTAAACGGCGGCTAGAATAAAAAATTATATTACGCCGGCGTAGAAATTAAACTTCAACCTTGTCAATTACGTCACAGAAGATGTCACTTTAATGAAGTTCGAAGAAAAACAATATTACAAAAAAAAAACAAATCAGGCACATTGAAGCGCAAACAGCTTTTCCTAAAAAATATTTTTTCTTGCCTTATGACGTACAAAAGTTTATAGGTAAATAATAAAGTTTCAGAATCGTTGCAGCGATAAAAATATTAACTGCTGAGGCAACCGAAACTGATCCGAAATATTTACGGAATATTTTATATGTATCCCCTGATCCATTTACTACAATTCATTATCAGAAATCAAAGCATTAGATGTTGAAGAATAGTGATGGGCATAATCGGATTATTTGAATAATCAAATTCTGCCGATTCGATTATCTCAATAATGGAACATAATTCGAATTATTTTTCACTCGGTCTTCCCGAAACCGCTTGAGCTCAAGTTAAGCGTTGCCGAGTTAATAATCGGATGATGATAATTCGAATTATTTTTCACTCGGTTTTCCCGAAACCGCTCGAGCTCAAGTTAAGCGTTGCCGAGTTAATAATCGGATAATAATTCGAATTATTTTTCACTCGGTTTTCCCGAAACCGCTCGAGCTCAAGTTAGGCGCAGCCGAGCAGCCGAGCTAAATATCGCTAGTTTTGAATCGGCTGCATTCGGGTATAATCGACAAGAATGAACAAGAGAGAACTTGTACGATCAAGTCAGAGGAGGATTATGTCAGTCTTGTCATTATTTTATTTTAACTAAAATTTATATTAAAAAAATGAGTCCTCCAGGTTCTAAAAAAATTCTGTTGTTTGGAAATATTTTAATTATCTCTGCACTAGCCGATTATTTTTAATTCGAATTACCGAATTTTATAATCGAATTATACAGGTTATTTCAATAATCGGATGACAGGTTATTTTTAATTCGAATTATCCCATCACTATTGAAGAATGTCATAAAAATTTGTATAAAATTAATTTAAATCCAAGACTTCTGGTTTTTGTCTTCGTTCGACTCTATTTGAAAATGATTATGAGTTTCATCAAAACATGACGCTAACTCGTCCTATCGTCGCATACTTTATCATTGGTCCTGTGGACACATCCTTCAAAAGGCAACGCGTCGAGTCGGTCACCGTTTGAGATTGGAAAATCCGTCCGATAATCCATACTTTATCATGTGAATTGCATGTGGTTGGATTAAAATAAAAATATGTGCCTGAGTCAGTGGGCCCCTTGGGTCACCGGGTCCTTGTTCCACGGAACACGCAGAACA
This sequence comes from Stenolophus ochropezus, assembly GCA_035578165.1. NCBI lineage: Eukaryota > Metazoa > Arthropoda > Insecta > Coleoptera > Carabidae > Stenolophus > Stenolophus ochropezus. Next base: position 14,434,016 of record JAQOWZ010000020.1, read on the forward strand.
CCGTAGTTACGCCACTGATTCGAATTAATCATTCCTTGAAATTTGCCGATGTATACAGGTGTTCCATTTAAATGTGCTACCATTGCTATATCGAGAATTATAAGAGATATGAGATTGGTTAAATTAGCAAAGAACCACCATTTTAAAAGACTAATATAATGAGCAAAAAAAAATATTTTTCGACCAGTGGTTTTCAAAATACGGGACACAACTTTCTTATTTTAAATAGGAACATATGTTTATTTTTAGGTTATTCGATAAAGTAAAGCACAAGAGTGTTTCATTATTTGTTAAATTTTATGTTCTTAAACTGTCAGTTTTAAGAAGAAAATGAATTGTTTTCTATCCAATGCACTTTTGTTTCAGCCAGATATAAATAAAATATATATAAATCCAACATGCATTTTTCTCAGTTATTTTATTATATTGGTATATGGTGTGTTTATATCGTTGAATTCAGAAAAAAATACTTTATCGAATAACACAAACATAAACATATGTTCCCATTTAAAATAAGAAAGTTGTGTCCCAGTGTCCCGTATTTTGAGAACCACTAGTAGAAAAAAAATTTTTTTGCTCATTGTATTAGTCTTGTAAAATGGCGGTTATTTGCTAAATTTACCAACCTCGTATCTCTTATAGTTCTCTAGATAGCAATGGTGGTACATTTAAATGGAACACCCGTATAGTATCCAACCAATCACCGTTTTTATTACCTGTAGCTAGAAATTTACACTACAATTTAACCGAATACAAAAATATGAAGGCTTTATCTTCATAAATTATGCAACACTTGGTTTACAATTATACCACAGAATAGTTACATATATAAACCTATTCTGTGATTATACCCTGCCTCTGCTGGTATACTAATTTGTCATTTTTTTTTCAGGGAAAAACAACATATCCTTCTTGAAGGGGGCAGAATTCGGTAGATATATAAATTTGACTCGCATAGATCTAAAGTCTAACACGCCTATTCAGAAACGAAAATATAAACAGTGTTTAACTTAAACACTGTTTAATTTTGACATTTTGTTCATTTTTCTATTCAGAGACTACTTTTTTACTCACTGTTTAAATCCTTAAACACTGTTTAAATTTAAACAGTGTTTATCGTTAGTAACCCTGTTTAAACGAATTTTGTTCATTCAGAGACACTTTTTCATCGTAGTCATCGTAACTAAACATCAATTTAAACATGCAAATTTAAACAACGTATGGGGGTAGTTTAAATCTATTAAAATGAGTGAAATAAATTATTATTTTATTAAATATTAAAAAAAATCGAGAAGTAAACGAAAATGAACACCTGCAAATTTTTAATCTGTACTTAAATAGGAAAAATCCTTGTTAAAATTATAATAATGACATTTTTTATGTAATTTAATTTTAGTAGAAATTAAATGTTGGTTTTATTAAACTTAACAGAATTTAAAATAAAAAAATTGATTTATTTATATTATGAGTTCTGAAAAATATTTTTTAATTTAAACTAGAGATGTTTGGATTAAAATCTAAACGTCTAAACTACTAGTAATCTCAGTTCCACGATATTTTGGAAGAGGACCATATCAAAATGATTCTGCAGACTATCATGGATTTTGTCAGCCAATAATGTCGCGCATTATTAAAAAAAGTGTTTATTGCATTAGCAAGTAAAAAATTTATAAATTTTTATTCAATTATGAGGTGTTCTTCTATTATCGAAGTCATAGATTACACCCTTATTAAAATTAAGAAGCGTATTTGGAATGAATGCATCCTACGCAGACGGCTTGATGACAGAGAAATTAAAGGCATATTATTAGGGGGCAGTGGATGTAATTGTAGTCAGTTTTTATAAACTCCAATTTTGCTTCCATCTACGCCAGCACAAGAAAGACATAATTGGGCATATATCCGCGAATATTTTTCTTCCAATTTCCAATTTTCTGATTTACTTCTTCATTATTTTGATCCATTTCTTGTTGTTTTATTATATTTTCGATTAACCAGTATAAATTTATGATTTAATAATAATTAAATTGAAATATGTATATTTTTTTTGACAGGATGACAGATACAATGTGTCAAAAATTTGTAAACAGTGTTTATTGTAAACAGTGTTTAAATTCTTAGTAGCCATGTTTCTGAATGAACAAAAATTTAAACAACGTTGACTATTTTAAACAGTGTTTAAATTAAACACTGTTTAAATTTTTGTTCTTGAATAGGCGTGTAATCCCTTAACTGTTTTACCAAACGGTATATTTTCCAAAACATTAAGTGTGATTGAAATAAATTTACGATATAATAAACTAAATACATTACAATCACATTTATTTTCAAATTTGACTTTTTTACGAGAGGTTTTATTAGCTGGAAATCAAATCAAAGTACTCGAAGATAATTGCTTTTTTAATGTTCCTCAATTAAAAACGATAGATTTAAATTCAAATCAACTTAGTAAAATAAACAAAACATTTATGAATAACTTCAGTAGTTTAAAAGAATTGGATTTGTTCAACAACCCCGTGCATTGTGATCGCAATATATGCGAACTGATGAATCGTGTGGTGCAACGGCAACTGTACAAGGATGAACTATGGATGCCGAGATGTGCGTCGCCCGCCGGCGTGCAGAACATGACGTGGGCTGAGGCGTTGGAGGCCCTGTGGGGCGCGGGCCCGGAGCATTGCCCTGTCTTCGTCGCTGGTAAGCCTTAGGCACTTACACTTGTCACTATATCTGATAAAAAAAAACTATAAAAATATTTCAGATAAATTTTTATTTTTACTATTTGTCTTTCAATATTTATAACTTTATTTCATTGCATTGAGAATAATTTAAACCGAGATGGAATTCCGAACATTACGAGTATATTACGAAATTCTGTTTTATCATAAACTCGACCACCAATTTTTTTAAGTATCATCCTATTTCTTTCAGCATTCCCTGATAATAACACGTCAGGCGACTATCATCGTGTAACTCACTTCCAATGTTCGAAATTCATACATACTTAAGGAATCTAAGAACCTAAGAACATTTCATATCAACATCTATCCTTTTTATAGCATTATTTTATTATTTTAGACTCAAAATCAGTTAATTTTATAACTGCAGGACATTTAAGGCCTTTCCATATCAACGCGGCACAGCGAAAGCGGTCCCTAATTAAATAAAACTGTTTAAAACCAAAATTTTTATACATGTGTTTGTTCTTCTTCTTCTAATAATGTCATTAATAAGAGAACTTTTTAACTAAAAATCGTATCCCGCAAACGCTTCAGTATATACGTGCAGTAATTTCTACTCCCGTACCTTCCTGCTATGCGTTTGCTCCTGGTCTCGCTTTCGCTGTGCCGCGTAGGTGTGCGAAGACTTGAGACAAATCACTCTTATTATTATTGTCACAGTGATAATTAATTTATATTTTTTTATTTAAAATTAAAATATTAAATATATAGTAAATAAATAAATGAATATTGACAGCTACATTTTTGTGACATTAAATTTAATGATCAAGTAGTCTAGGCTGGAATTAAGTACTCATTAAACTTCAGGTGGCAGTAACTCCGTGCTGCTCACTTGCTCCATTGAGGTACGCTTCTCGTTAATTTAATTTTTCGCGACGGACCGAACATGAACCAGGTTCTACAGGTGTCCCATTTAAGGTACGAATGCATTGGTATGTCGAGAACCGTAAGAGCTACGAGGTTGGTTAAATTAGACAAAAGTTGCCCCGTTAGGAGGCTATTTTAATAGTGTTTTGTTATTTGCGAAAAAATGCATAGATCACTAGATATAGGGGAAAATGTAAATTTTGCGATTTTCTTTTTTTGCTTATAAGTTTGTTATATGAAATAATACGAGATTCTGGTTTGAACTTCCTTAGGGCACTTTTGTATGGTGAATTTGCAGAAGTACTCAATTTTATTTTATATCTAACCATTTACGAGATACTGATCTATGCATTTTTTCGCAAATAACAAAACACTGTTAAAATAGCCTCCTAACGGGGCAACTTTTGTCTAATTTAACCAACCTCGTAGCTCTTACGGTTCTCGAGATACCAATGCATTCGTACCTTAAATGGGACAATGTATACTCGTATATAGTACATCAAAACGTCATTGTTGTGACGTCATATAGCATATCGCAAAAATTTTCTTTGGTTAAACCTGACAAAGCTGTCAAATTAATCGGCAGTCAATTTAAAATGATGGAGATGTTTACTTAATCAAATACTTACGTTGATTTAGCATTTTAGCAGTATACTAGCGAATTCTCGGCTACGCCGAGCATTCCCTAGAGCTTCGCTGTCAGTGCAAAAAAACAAATGCCGATCGACATGAAACAATTATTTCATATTTGCACTTCAGGCCTCTCCAAGACCTTTCATTGGATTGCAAACACGATATACTTCCAATAATTATTTGCAAAAAACAAAAGCCGGTCGGCATGAAACATTTTTGTCATTTATGTACCCCAGCCCTCACCGAGACCTTTTATTTGATACCAAAAACGACATACTTCTGACAACTTTTTACATAAAACAAAAGTCGATCGACAGGAAACATTTTTATCATATCTGTACGCTAGCCCACACCAAGACTTTTCATTTGATACCAAACACTATATACTTGTGACAACCTTTTGCAAAAAACAAAAGCCGATCGACATTGACAATTTTTGTTAATTCTGCACACCAGCCCCCATTGAAACCTTTCATTTGATACCAAATACCATACACTTCTGACAACTTTTTGCAAAAATCAAAAACCGATCGACATAGCACATTTTTGTCAATTCTACACGCAAGTTCTCAACAAGACGTTTCATTTGAGACCAAACTCGACATACTTTTGAGAACTTTTTGCAGAAAACAAAAGCTAATCGGAATGGAACATTTCTGTCAATAGGCATGATGACTGTAAGCAAGAATCCCTAAAATAATGTATTTATTTACTAAAATAGAAGAAATATATTCTGAAAAATATATTTATTTTAACTTCTAACACGAGGTTATTTAATTATTTCATAAAATGTAACTACAAAATACAGCATTCCGCCATGCTGAAATGAACACCAATCACAGTCGATTACGTCACGATCATATAAACATTACATGTCATTACGCTGTCACTTAAAAATGTTGTGAATTTTTGGAAATTTCGTTGACCACTGCGCTCCAAAGGGTTGGTAGTAATACTGCTTTCTTTTATGCATTCCTCAATTAATGTCCTTCTTTGTTTTTTCTGAGTATATCGTTCTGGGATGTCAGATATTCGTTTTCTTCTATCTGGTTGACATTGAAATTTTGAAGGTATACATCCTGGTTTCATGCGAACCTGCGCCACGGTACCCATAATATGATACCTACAGTCAACTTTCACTTCAGGTATATTTAAACCATTTGAAGGTCTTATTTTTTTCATTTGATACTATTTTCGCGTTGCAGTAGCATGAAGAAGAAGTTTTAGAGGCTACAAATATTTTTGCTTTCCGACTGTTTACATATACGCTTCTTTGTAGCTTCAAAATTTAGTTTTTTTAGTTTAAAAGTATCTAGGTTGGTATACTGGATTGAAAAATTGGTGTTACTGAGACTATTTTGGACTTGATTATTTGAATACTATTTTTGATTTTATAAAATTAATAAATGCTACTTACTTCTGGTTACTTAAAATAGTTTGTCAATATTAGTGCAAAATCATAATCAATAAACAGCACATGCGAACAATATACGATCACAAAATCGGAGCTAAAATGTGATGTGAAATTAACAACGCAGTAGCACTTTTTTGTCAGGCTACTTTAACGCTACAAATTAGTGGCGCCTCCATTTTTCAATGTACAAAAACGTAAATCTTTTTTGCGCTACAGCAACGCGAAAATAGTATCAAAGTAGTAAGGTGTGAACACGGCATAAACAAGCCGAAGATAGAACTGAACTCTGGAACCAGCGTCAAGAACCAAGCTTTTAGCTCGGTTCTTAATTTGACAAACCAGGTCCAACAATGATGTCTATAGTTCGTCGCGAGAACGTTCTGATTCGTAAAATACATTAACCAAATAATTTTTGTTCGTCGCAAAAAAATCGCCTCTGATTCATTTTTGGTCCGTCGCAAAAAAACGCCTAAGTTTTTTTCAAGTTTTAGAAATTTTGTTTTTAGAATCATTGATATGCACGCGCATTTCCATCTACTAGCAAAATCAAACGCGTAAAGAATTTCGTACCAAACAGTGAATTTTTAACAAAAATACATTCATATAAGTGAAAATAAGAACGGATAATGTAATTTTTCAAAAGAGGAAAACATACTAACTTTGTGTTTCCTTTACAGAACCGAAAGGAACAAACAGTACAGAATTGCCGAAGCTACATCCAGAACCAAAGAGCGAGCTGCACGAGCTGAGGGATACAATAGATGCCGCTCTGCAGCTTTTCATGGCAGGTGCGTTCTTTTCTTTACATATCATATTCACATAAGCAGGGTAAAAACTCTATGATTTGAATAAAAATTATTTTTATATTGAGTCTGAAGGAAAATAATACATATCATTATATTGTAACGAGCGAGACTCACCACAGATGAGTCATCACGCCTGACCTGTCTGGGCAGCTGGTTGCGTTAAAGGTCAAGTAGGATAGGAGTGACGCTGCTATTGTTCGAGAATTTTATGAAGTCCGGAGGTCCTAGAATGTTCTAGAAATTAATTGGTGGCAGGTATATAAGGGTCGCATCGGGCGGTTCATGGAGTTCAGTAAGTTAATATCGGTCAGAGTGTGTAGAGTCACTGAAGAAAGTCAGTGTCGGTCAGTACATGTCAGCGACAAGTAAAGTAGAAATAAATAAATAGTTTGTGATATAAATGAATAGTTAGTGATGTAAGTAAATGTTGGGTGATATAAATATATTGTGGAAATAAATATCGCGTAGTTTCAACTGTTTAAATAAATGTTCGTAGTGCTTAAATCTTTATTAATAATAATTACTTCTAAATTAGTGTTAATATTTTTTTTATTTATATTGTTACTTATTTTTCTCATCTTTTAAAATTCACTATACCTTTATTAAACCTAAACATAGTAAATATTCGTGTTTTAATAATTTATACACTTCACATAAATAAATAAACGTTACAATATTTATGTATGAGTTTACCGGATGTCTAAACGAAGTGGCCATCATCACCATTCCCTGTGATAATGTTACATTTCCTGTTATTTTAATAGTATATTATATAAAAGTTTTATAAGACGGTATATTGTTATACGTGTTGTTTGGGGCTCGACGAGCGCAGCGAGGAGTGTTCCAAAAACGCAAACGAAACAATACGTAGTATAAAACGAGTATAATGTACTATTCTTTATGCTTTGCTTCACTTATTTAATAAAAATCTTTAAATTATCAATTAAAAATATAATCTAGGTATATAATATATGTGAAATATGGTAACTTTGTTGAATGAAGTTGGGAATATACATTTATATCAAAATGCATTTAAATTTTGTAAAATATTTATGATTTACGAAATTTAAATATCCTTTTAAATTAGTTTTATTTATTCGGTTTTCATGCTCAGAAATAGTATAAATTATATTTAATAGTTATTTATGGTACAAGTGTGTTACATTACAGATAAGTCATGTGGGAAAAGTTTAGCTCACGAGGCCGTTAGGCCGAGTGTGATATTTTTTCAAGTGACTTAGGTAATTAACACACGTGTACCATACAACATTTTATCCAACACATTTTAATCATTGATATAAAATACATATAAGAGTTTTGACAAATGGAATTTTGAAATGACATTTAGGAACAAAATAGTGTAGAGAAGGTTTTATAACGTAGTTACTATGATACGAACCAAAAAACAGTGAGCTAATATATTTATCCAACACCATGTAATTATAACGATATAAGTATGCTGTTTTTAGATAAATAAAGTAGGTCATAAGTCACTAGTGAGCTAAATATATTAGCTCACTGTTTTTTGGTTCGTATCATAGTAACTACGTAATAAAACCTTCTCTACACTATTTTGTTCCTAAATGTCATTTCGAAATTCCATCTGTCAAAAATCTTATATGTATTTTATATCAATGATTAAAATGTGTTGGATAAAATGTTGTATGGCACACGTGTGTTAATTACCTAAGTCACTTGAAAAAATACCACACTCGGCCTAACGACCTCGTGAGCTAAACTTTTTCCACGTGACTTATCTGTAATGTAACACACTTGTACCATAAATAACTATTAGTTTACTAGTGACTTATGACCTACTTTATTTATCTAAAAACAGCATACTTATATCGTTATAATTACACGGAGTTGGATAAAAACATTTAAACATATTTGAGTTTATCACTAAAACACATATAAAGTGGAGTGCAGTTGTTAGAAGTACAAATTTTACAAGAACAAAAATAACAAAACCAGTATAACAATATCTTACATTATTAAACTCTTTTCGATATAACAATAGGACAATTGTTAACCCAAAATATAAAAGTAAATATAATTGTTCAAAACTCACTAGTGATACAAATATTTTAGAACATTAGTGATTCACATTTTTATTTTTCGTATTTTTTTCAAATATTATTTAAAATGTTACTTGTATTAAAAAATTCTAATTTAATTTAATTAAGAGGTATTGGATATTATTTTATATGGCATAGGTGGCACTAAAAATGTACGCTCCAAGAATACTGACTTTCATTTTACGAATTTTGAAAAACATATTTTTCATTTAACATCAGGGTATCGAAATCGAAAAGTATACACCTTCCAAGGTTTATATCCTTTTTTAACATCCAGTTTGCAACGAATTTTAGATTTAGCTTCTTATTTCTACAGTCAGCTTCTTACAATTTAATAGTCTGTGTAAATTCTTTTTACGTTGATTTAATAATAATGTTAATTTTCAGAAATGAATAAAACAAGGCGTGAAATGACGAACGAATTAGAGAAACTTCACAGTGGACAACTGGCACTGGAGGGCGAAATGGACGGCATGATAAAAAAAGTGGATATATTGATGAGGCAAACCAAACAAGTTATAGATAAGGATACCGACAACATCCTGTTCAAGAAAGGTGGGTTGGATAGTGTATATGGCGCTATGGCGGTTTAGTACGTTCTGGCCCAGTTTGAATAAAACATGTACAAATATTACATTATGGGTATCATTATATTTTTGATAGAAATTCAAGACATGGGAGTAAATACTATCGAACACAGTTCATCAGATATAATTTATAAATATTCTAGGTGTAGTTAATGAAAAAAAATTATGTGCTTGTTCCTAGATATATAAACTAACGCAATCCATAGAGGCAATTCGTTAAAGAGAGATTGCTATATTTTTGCCCAAAAATGGCGGCAATACAGGGTGAACAATAAAACTGTTTAAGCATGGGAATCAAGAACTATAAAGGTGCATTCAGATAAGTGTTTAGTTTTAAGGTTTACAATTGCGTTTAAGATTAGGAAAGTTTGACGCCATGTATTAAAATGAAATCATTCACACTGTGCATCGTAGTGCATGCGTTAAACGTAAAGTATGCAAACTCCAAACTTATGTTTAGGTTTAAGTTTATGTTTACGAATGGACCAATAGCAAAACAGGTAGTATGCAATAGCGTCATGTACTTTCCTCTCTTTGCAAGCTGTCTCTTCAAATATAACCACAAATTTTACTATTTACTTGAAATGAATCACGAAGAACAATTAATTTTGGCAACTACCATAAATGTAAACAAAGTATTTTGACAATATAATATTATCAAAGAAATCTATATTATTAATTCATTTAATTTTTGCAAAATTGCAAGCCTATTGAAAATCTTATTATGTGAATGATATTATGTTTGGCTTTTTCTAAACTTAAAACGTAATTGTAAATCTTAAAACCAAATGCTTATCTGAATGCACCTTAAGATATACAAAGTCGATTAAATTAAACAAAAGTTACCTCAAGTGGGGGTCATTTTATACATGTTTTTGTTTTTCCCAAAAAATGCATGACTGAATAAGAACAAAAAATTTTCAGTATTCGTTTTTTGTTTATAACTTTTTCATTTCAATAAAAAAAAATAACTTGCACATTATTAAGGTACTAAGGTACTTTATAATAACGAATTCACTGCAGTATTCAAAATTTTTATTTCTTACACCTTTTTTGAAAAATTGATACCAATTTTCATATGGGCCTCAAAGTTGGCTGTTAGACCGTTAGGACGGCGCCACTTTCCATAGTGGAATGGGCACACTGGGGCACACCTTCATATGCATACCTGAATTTTCACTTCGCTATCGGATGCGCCATTTGCTGCTTGGTAGCTGTTGTGTGAGATGTTGTTCCAAGTATTCCTCGGATTTCCGATTCGTTCGAAATTACTGAACGTACTGAACAAAGTCCTGTGAAACGCCAAGACGGAGTTTATTCTATTCTTGTGACAGCAACTTAGGGACGAATTTCACAAACACACTGCGCATGTTTAAATCCTCTGTAAAATTATATGCGCGGAGTCTTTACTGATCTGGGGTGGGATTCTGTAACTACATAACGCACTCAAATAACAGTTAATGTGTTATTTGAGTCCGTTATCATAACAAAAGATAAAAAGTATCTGTCACTGAACATTATTTTGTCCACTTCAAAGACTAAAATTTAATTCATAAGTAAGTAATACCTAAATAATCAATAAAATTGTATTTTTTTGTTAAATGAGGATGGTATGATACTTATTTCATCTGAAATTAAATATTTGATTACTATAAAATTTTATGTTTATGTCTATTATTTCCATCGGTTATATAACGTACTCAAATCATAACGGACTTAGTTACAGAATCCCACCCCAGGGGCTTTTTCCTGAAATAGTTCGTAAATTTTAAATATATTTATACAGATAAGTACTAGTTGCGCATACTTTTCAAATTACTGTATTATTGAACGTCCATTTTTTAAGTGTAGGTATATTTTTCATTCGCAAAAAAATGTACCTCTGGTTGATGGCTATTAATAATTTTATTTAAATCTGCTACTATTCAAGGAATTGTTTACATAGCGCCTAATAAGTGTATGATGTGAAATTAATAATGTAATCTGGTAATTAGCGACATACATACTTTTATTGACATTGCTGTTAATCTTTGTTATTTGCTGGTTTGTTATTTTGATTGTGTGTAGCAAGAAAAAGGGAAAATTTTGAATAATTCTTGTAACCGATAATTAGATCGAGACTATCAAAAGTATGCAGTCGTATGTAAGTATTTGTTGTTATCTAAACAAATATTACTTTAAATACAATGATACTATCTATTTTATTACGTTGCTTTCAATAAAATACGCTATTCCAGTGATACTAAAATAGTCATTCGTATACCAAGGCCGCGAAATCGCTCTTTAGCGTTCCGCTAGAAAAATTGTCGCCGAGGCTGCTCGCGGCCGAGGCAAGACAATCTCGAGGACAATAAAGGATTTCGCGGACAAGGTGTACACAATATTTTTTGTGCAACCCTAATAATTACAAATTTTATCGATTTTAAACAGTTTCATTGTAAATTGAAAGTCGGCTTTCAAGGTAGCTACGGAAATGATAAGTGATAACTGATGTCGAGGTTATGTCACATGTCTACTCGCGCTTATAAATACTGAGGCAAAAGTATTAGCAAGTCATCACTTGTAACGAAATCGCGATCTTGTATTTTTAAACGGATGAAACTAAATACGAAACGCTCAATTTCTACTTTTAGTGAGTTAAGTGTCAAAATGATTGTTTACCCTATTTCGCGACCGCTACCGTGACAACGGCCGCGAAATTCAATTTCGCGTCTGGTTGCACAAAAAATCATTTTAAGTACTGTGATCAGTATGTCGTGTAGTATATTCCCTTAAAAAAATTCATCAGGTATGGAAACACTTGTATATGCATCTCAGGCGATTTTATTTTAAAGATGGGGGTCCATATTATGAGCTCAATTTTACAGAGCGCCTTTGTTAAAAGTCACGTAACAGCACGCGTCCTATAAGTGCTTTCGTCATGGACGTTTGAATTATTAGTAAATGCATTTCAAAAATTACTAATCTTCGTCGTCCGCCTTTATTTGCCCCGTTGCAACTATTCAAAATTTGGGATTATTCTAACGACAGATTTTTGCATCTATACAAGGAAGTCGATTTACAAATGTTTTTGTTCTTCTGTACTATTTGCGCCTTGTTTCTTTCTTAAACTATCCATGATCTTTTTAACTTCGAACAATTTAATGATTAATGGCCATTTGCACCACTAGAGTTTAACGTTAATCTGTAGATTAAGTTCCATTTAAAATTTTGTGTTCATTGCACGGATTTTTAACCTACGGTTAAGGTGATATTTGTGAAGTTTAACTTAACCCCGACTGTTTCTACGGTTTAAGAATTGGGATAACCTATTTCAATAATACATTTGTGCAAAATATATACGTATTAAATTTTTTATACTTTCATTTGGGTAAAGTATTGCAAAATAGAATATAATAATAATTGGTTGTTAAAAATATATTTATTATGTATATAATTATTATAAACAGATATTGAAATATGGGTCTAATACATGATAATGTAGTATTTGACGACGAAGATGATGAATTATTTAAGTTTGATATTATTTATGGTATTCCAAGAAGAATTTTTGAACGGGTTAACCCCGTCTGACTCTGGTATAATGACACTGTCACTGTATTCATTAGTTTTATTTTCATTTTCTAAGAACAATGTATACTCCTGATCTTCTACAACTTTTTGTGTAATTCCTATTTCTGTGCTAGGAATTAGGCTTTTATCGCAATCATATATGTTGTCTAAACCGTATACAGTCTTTTTATTCATTAAAGCTAAAGTTAGTTTATGTGTGGGGTCACTAATTTCTATGTCGGGTGGGCCTTTCTGGTTTTCTTTTTAAGGTTTTCAAAATAGCATTTTAATTGTGATGCAGATCTATGTATTCCTGTGGGCGATATTGTGTTAAAATCTTTTTCAATCTTATTCCAGGCATCCTTTTTCTCTGTATGATCACTCTTTTCATTTGTGATAATGTTTCTGTATTTTTTTACTACATTTAACAATGTTACTTTCTCTTCATTGGAATAATTTTACTACAACAAAATGAATTGATAAACAATACATAACCTGTAATTTAACAAACTAATAACTATTAGGCAGTCCAGAACAAATGAAATTGGCAGAGGGCAGCTGTCAAAATAATATTTCAAGTTTATTAAAAATTAACTGGTAATAGAATAAAATAATTCTTTTCATGTGTATCGATATTTTGCATTGTAAAGATATTGTTTAAATTACATATTCACTCAAACTGTCAAAAACTTTGTCAAATATATATAATAGTGAAGTCTGACCTCACTATTAGATATATTTGACAAACTTTAAACAGTTTGAGTGAAAATATAATTTAAACAATATCTCTACAATGCGAAATATCAATACAGATGTATAAAATTATTTTATTGTATTACCAGTAAACTTTTAATAAATTTGAAATAATATTTTGACAGCTGCCCTCTGCCAATTTAATTTGTTCTGGACTGCCTAATTTTTACATATAAAATAAATAATTATATTAATACTTTTGATAATAATGTCAAATATAAAAATATTTTGTATTTAAATTGACAGCACAATGTAAAGTGCGTAAAAATTACTAAATTCCCCTAGGATAAAACGTTAATCTGTAGTTTAACGTAAACCGTACCTAACATAAAGGGGTGCAATGTAAGTTAAAATTAACTGACAGTTAGCTTAAACTGAAGATTAACTAAACTTTACATTTAACTTACAGTGGTGCAAATGGCCATTAGACATAAAAAGTACATATAAAAGAAAACACATACTCGTTACTCGTCCACCTATAACGTGTCGATGCGTCATTCATTTGATGTAAAATTACAAATGTTTTGAGATACTTTTTTTCACTTGCGAATGGTGCATATATAAGTATACGTTTCTATTTGCAAAGGTGTTCAAGAATACAAATTTAATGTGCAAAATTTAAGTATACTTATTTAAACTGTTCTTAACGTTTAACGTACATATACCTAAATTTACGAACGGTTTCGAGAATAGAGCCCCCCAACCTCTTCAGCAATCCGTCATATGTTCAAACGACGATCTCCCATTAAGATATTTTGTATCGTCTCAACACCCTCTATCGACATGTGATCATTTTTTAAAGAGTTGAACCACTAATTTCCTCATACATTTGGCGAATAGTTTTACTTTAAGTCCCAATTCACAATGGAAGTAAGCGTAAGAATAACGTCACATAAATATTACGGATATCTCACATATGTTCACAATGGACGTAACGTAAGAATTATGATTTTAGTGGTATTGAAAGACGAACTTCAATTAGTTTTACTCTTAAGATTAAAACAAAGGCTTAAAGCCGCTGAATTATCGAAGACAATTTCTTTCCAAATATTTTGTTTTCTTAAAATATCTTTATAATATTTATTCTTTTTGTCATAAAGACATTCGAATGCCCTAATTAAATTAATAAATAACTCTATTTCTATGTTAGCTGACATGATAAAATTTTAAAACATTCACTTTAACCTCAAACAAGAAACATGCGACAAACAGCAATATCTCTAGACTATGTAACATGTTTCGTTGGAAGTTTTGAAAGTATTGACGCCTGCGCATTTAATGCGAACCATACGTAAGAGCTACGTAAAATTGAAATAATTTCAACTTTACGTATTTCTTACGGAACTCTTACGTAGCTATGTAACCGTAAGATATCATTGATATCCTATAGTTCAACATTACGCTTACGTCCATTGTGTATTGGCGTATTGAAAATCTGACAAATAGTTAGGGGGTCGTTCAAATATTACGTAAGCAGATTTATTACAATTATTTACCCCCCCATCCCCCTTGTCAGCAAAAGTAAGCAAAGCTCTTACCCCCTGCCCTATGCTTACGTAAACATTTTTCAATTAAATTTTTTTTTTTAATATTATAATTAAAATGTTATAATTATAATTTTAAAAATAAGAAAATAGATTTAGAATGGAGATTAGATTTTACTGATACAGTATTCAAGATAGAGTAAGGGACAAAATATTATAATCTTACAAACATAACAAACTTATTTTAAATTTTTGGTACGCATATTAAATTAAAATTAACAGTCTTCAGTCCATGAAACCCGAATCCACGATTCTAAGTTTTTAAAGACATTGGATTGCTTGGATTGCAGCGCTGTCAACATGCTTTCCGATATCATGATTTATATGGATTTGACAGATAACGTGAGCGCTGTCATCGATTTTTGCACGATTCGGAACTTAGCCAATGTGAGGGTTGCCATTCGAGTTAAAAAGTTAATAGCTACCGATGACGTAATCATCATCTAGACTCCCCTACCCCCCATGTCATCCAAAATAAGCAAAACAAAGACCCCCCACCCCCCTATAGTGCTTACGTAATACTTGAACGGCCCCTAGAACAACACCTCAAATAATAGCAACCGAGCAGCGAATGACGATCCGATGGTAAAGCGAAAATGAAGGTCGGATACTTTTTAGACAGCCCTCGTCAAATATAGTATTTCATAAAATGGGTGAATATAGTTGTCACGTCTAATATTCCATTTGTAATATCCCTTTTAAAGAGGTAACAGAACTGGTACTGTAATTATGTAAGTAAGGGAAGAAAGTGGCAGTGAGAAGTAGAGGATAGACTGAATGTGTAGTACCGGGGTTGTGTTGCAGTACTGCACGAGCGCGGCCGAGGGATCCTGATACTGCGGTACTCCGTTCTACCCAGCCCTGCCAACACCAGCCTGGGTCCGCCCTGATCATCGCGTCCAGTCAGCAACTAAAGGAACCACTTCGCAAGATCTGCTGTTATCATCCATCGCTATAGTAAAATTTTTTATAGATTGAAGAGACGTCATCAATATTTGTAATTAGACTATGGCGTCAGGAAGTACAACATATATATGTGCATTAATATATTCCAAATCTACTGCTTTCTATCTCAACACATAGATAGTAGATAATATTTTTTGTATTTATAAACTAGTGTAAACTAATGTATGTATCTGAATTTATTAAAGTTAAAAAAATACATTGCAATTAACAAAGAAAACATAAATTATATAATAAAAAATCAGTCCTTCTTCTCGTACTCATATGGAATAATAACAAAAACAAAGGGACCTGGCGAGTCGCAGGCGAAATTCGACGGAAAACCTGACCAGGGCGGATGAAGCGATGAAAGCGCGCTATGATAAACGGCGAAAGGTTGCAACCACATACAAGGTAGGAGATATAGTAATTTTCTTCATGAATCAACCAACAAATGTAAATATAGTTGGCGTCTTATAAGCTCTGAGCGTAATAAGGTTGTTTCTAAAACTATACACCCAGATTTATTTTATAACAAATCTGGTGTGTCCAACACAATACCTCCCGCCGCTGTAGTAATATATTTAATATAAGTTTTTGAATACATTTAATTTACAGTTTTAAAATTAGTTTGTTATTGCACTTCAGAATATTTTTAATTCATTTCATACCTAAAATTTCCTTCATAAAATTTGTATGACCAATATGACAGCTATTTTTGACGTTACTAAAACCAGATGGCGTCACAATAGCAATTAAATGTCAAAATAACTATTCAAGTTGTATTTATTATACTTTTATAATCATTTATACTGATATTTATAATAAAAAATATATTATTAATAAACTAACAGTTTAATAAAATGTTATGTGTTAAATTATATGCTCTATTTATTACAAAGTGTAGCGTGTAATATAACGTTTCATATTACACTTGTGTAATATGAGTAGTATATTATATATAGTATCACACGTATAATGTACCTATATTTCAATAGTTGTAGATAATAGCTATTTTTAGTACAAGTGAGCAAAATATGTCTTTTTCTCACGGGCCTAGAAATTGGCCACACGAGCGAAGCGAGTGTGCCAACTGGACAAGTGAGAAAAAGACATGCTCACGTGTGCTAAACATAATTTTTTCCACAATCTTAAAATATAATTTAAAAAAAAAACAAAACATTGTACTTTTTTATTTAATAATGAAAATCTCAACAGTACAATTATGTTTATAAATTATAATTAAATTTAATGTAAAATGTATTATAATGTCTGTAATCCCATGAAAACATTGTGCTCAGAGTTAGTGTATTTTGCTCACTAATGTTATTTACTTTGCTCACTTGTGAAGAAATTTATTTACTTTGCTCACTTGTGATTCAATATGCTACTTTGCTCACTGTTTTAAGTTGAATAATGATGTATTTTGCTAACGATTTTGGAAAAAATAAATTAATAAATTATGTAACGAAAACATTTTACTTTTTACATAATTGGAATTGATCATAATCTCATTGTAAAATGTATTATAATGTCTGTAATTCCATGAAAACATTGTGCTCAGAGTTAGTGTATTTTGCTCACTGTTATTTACTTTGCTCACTTGTGAAGAAATTTATTTACTTTGCTCACTTGTGATTCAGTATGCTACTTTGCTCACTGTTTTAAGTTGAATAATTATGTATTTTGGAAAAAAATATTTTTTAAGCGAATTAAATTATTGTCTGATTACAAGCGGAAAATGTCAGCACCCACAATGGCCAAATTGTTAACGTGATAACGCGTTCTTTATGAGTTATTTGGTTCACTATTCACAGCTGATTTATAAGGGTTTAAAAAAAATTCTGTACACATTTTATAGTTGACAAATTTTATTATAATTTAATATACTCTAAAATATAATATGTATACAAATAATTTGTAATAAATTAATCTTAATACCATCATACAAACTATACACAATACATTTTATTCTAACGCATTCATTTATATTCAG
Source organism: Stenolophus ochropezus (assembly GCA_035578165.1). Lineage (NCBI taxonomy): Eukaryota > Metazoa > Arthropoda > Insecta > Coleoptera > Carabidae > Stenolophus > Stenolophus ochropezus. The sequence continues at coordinate 14,451,929 of JAQOWZ010000020.1, forward strand.
AGACATTTTAAAAACAAAAACTCAGTCATGCGCCGCTAATATATATATTCTACTTAAATTAATTTCGTTTCTACTGAACAAACTTTATAATTTTTCTGCTTTTACAGATTTCTTTTAAAAATTGGTTTTCATGTCAAAATGCAATTAGAATTGCATTTTAAAATTAATTATTATTTACATTGTACATAAACAAACCAATAATATGAAACATCCATAGTCCGACCAAATAACTTAGTTAAAATCAAAAAGGTCCATGTTATAAACAATATATTAAAATTGCATAATTAAATCAAACTTCTATATTAAGCGCTAAATTTAAATTTGTAAATGAGCCTTTGCAGCACAGGCGATGCACGACTGAAATGCAGGTCACACACTTAATAAGAAATATGTATTTACAGCAAATATGTATTTGAGTCCTTTTGGTCGTTTTGAAAAATGACGAAATATGAGAATTTAGTGCAGGAAATTGTAGTTGGTATTCTTGATAATCCACTGAAATTTAAATTTTCTGTTTCTAATACAACGATAGGCAACATAGAGTTCCAATAATTTAGTTTCATTGTTGTTATAAAGTTTCATTAATTAAAAAGATGTTTTATGAAAATAAAACTATTTTCCCTATCGCTTATTTTTTAATGTAATTTTCGAATTGTAATATTTATTCGAAAAAATCATGTAACAAACGCAAAATTTGTACACTGTATTTAAACTATTTTCATACTGATTAAAGAAACAATTCTGTTTCTAAATAATATTGGTATTGTTTATTAAAAATAATTTGCAATAAATAGAGAATGAAATATTGTATATAAACGTAGCAGAAAATTCAAATGGAAATTCCGTATTTTGCGTTTTCAAAGTGGACATACAATTTTAATAAATAATTTTAGAATATTTAAGTAGGATGAAGAACATCTATAATACACTGTACAGTTCGTTCACATTTCATTTCAATAATAATCGTTACATTTAAGGAGATAGAATGATGAAAATTGCAATCCTAAAATCTGCTTTAGGTAAGTGGCATTTATTTTGCTAGTTTAAGGGATCATCACTCAAATCAGTTCAGATTTATCTGCACTTTCTGATAAATCTTAGTGAGTGTACTCATTACATTGTAGTAAGGGATAGATTGACCCAGTAAAATAGGATGAAACATACGTGATTTGGATTCCAATATTTAAGTTAGATCTGATCCAAGTGACAACTGGGATTAAGATAATAGTAGACTAGTTTAGTTTTTACACAAAAGCTAGTTTCAGAATATATTTTGTTCCCAGTATTCCACTGTATAAGAATTTATTTTTTTTTCGGAAAATATGGTAAGAGTAATCATTATATCTGTACGTAAATTATAGTCTTATAAAAAAATATTATTACGGACTTGGCATGTTAGGATTGCAGTTTTCTATATTAGTCTCATTCTTTTTACAGAAAATCTTAGTTGATCTCAGTTGGCTTATTTATTTTCACCATTCTTTTTGTAACAACTGAGATGAGATAAGCGAGAATTTTACTCTCCTTGCCGAGGCTGAGTCACCTTTAAGCTTGTGCTTGCTGATTTTTTAATCTCAGTTGAAGAATTGGGTTACGTTTTGATGACAATCTAACAAAATTATTTGATTATTACAATAAAAATATTTTTTTTTTTCATAAAGGTAACATCTTTAGTGATATGATTGACAAGGTATAAATTTAATTTCTACGCTGTCGGAGTAAAAGTACAATAAATAAGTAACCATAGAAACTATGTAGAATCAGCGAATAAGAAATAACTTTTACAATAGAAAACTGTAATATTACCCTAAATGTCACTATAAATCTAAATAACCTAAGAAAAGAATTACTAAAAACCATTTACAAATGACAGATTTCAATTCATAACCTACAAATTGAACGTCAAGCAGTAAATCGTATTTTAAAATATCTCCGTTTGAAGATAGTATGTGTCATTCAAAAATAAATTTTTCGTCGTTGACTTTCAGAGAAATCAGTCTTCGACAATGAATACTACAACTGTTGTGGTACTTCTCAAAAATCTCAGCTCAGTCCACTTTAAATACAAACAAAAAGAATGCGACTATTGCACCCCTGTATACTTTAACGATTATTACTTAAATGTAGGTTGATCGAACTAAACCGCTCGAGTGACACTTGAGGGAAGTAGAGTTAGACGAAGCTGCTGGTGGGCGGGTCGAGGAAGAGCGCGGGCGGGGAGCGAGGCTTGAGCTGCCCCCAGTTGCTGGGCTTGGCGGGCAGCACCTTGGGCTTGGGCGGCAGCGGCGGCGGCTGCGACGCCTTGGCGCCTGCGTCTTCCGCGTCGTAGAAGCGGGCCGTCTCCCCCGCCTGCAGCTTGCGCTGCTTGCTGCCGCCCGCGCCCTCCTTGTCCTTCAGGAAGTCCGGCAGCTCGAAGTTGATCTCCGTGCCCCGCTGGTCTTCCAACCGGCAGCGCTGGGCTCGCTTCAGGCCCTCGTACAGCTCTGTAAATGACCCTGATTTTATGCCAGTATTAGAATTGGTTAATAAAGGTTAAATTCGCATGCTCTTTCTTGCCTCATCCCAATAGCCTACCATTGGGAAGAGTCAACAAAGTGGCTGACATCTACTAGTAAATTAAAAACGTGTTAGTAGCAAAACATTAAAGCTGTTAATGTAATTAAAACTTATTTTAAAAATTAACTTATATCTGTAAAACACATCCCTTTGTACCACAGTACAATAATTATTAGAGGAAAGGAATAACACAGTATTTAAAAAAAAAAAGAAAATTAAGTGGAAAATAATTTTATAAATTTTGTTGTTCGTGAACGTTTGTTCTCATCATTTTCATTCATCTAATAATTTTAAAGTTTAAACTGCAAATAATAAAATATATTCTTCCAAAAAAAATTTTCAAGAATAATAAAACATGCTCTTCCAAAAATTTTTTGAAGAAGTGAATTACTATATGTTATATCAAAATTGTCATCATATTTAGAATTATACACCTAATTTATTTGTTTGATGTCAATCTAATATTTTAATAAAACTGTATTTTTGTAACAAATTTCCATTTCATACTTGCTTAACATACATAAATTGTTTTACATGTTTTTTTTTAATTTGTTGTGGACGATTTTTATCTCCCTTTTTTCTCAATCATATATTGTACAACATGATATCATCGGTTTGAATATAATATAATAATAATAATAAATAGAAGATTTTATAGGTTTTTCAATTTCATAAAACATAATTTTCGCGTTTTCAACTTTTGTGTTAAACCCTCTGGAGATAATAAGAAATAGTTTCATTTTATTGGCCATTAAATATTCAAAACATCTTTTCAAAAATAAAAGAACTATTTCATTTTTATAATGAAGATATTTAGTGCATGTTCAGTGAACCCATCCGGAACATATAAAATTTTAAGCGGTAGGATTAAATAAATATTTATATATTCCGTAGTGATATAGCCTTTTAATTTTACAAGAATAATGATAGTGAATTTAACTTTAAGATGCAATGTTTTCCTTATTGTTTTAATGAACACACAGGGGACACTTATAAAATTAAAATTTGAATGGCGCATACAGGTGCGTTATAATTTAACTTTATTAGAATGTAATAACAGAAGAAAATAAACTGGAAGAGGTGGCAAATAGATTAGTCGAAGAGCAAGAAAAAAATTCATATCAGTATAAGCAAGTAAAAGTAGTAGAAATTTAGACGATTTCCTAGACCAAATTAATTATAGCGAAAATTTAATGATAAATTTGATAAACAGGTTAATTAACCAGTTAATTATATTAATTTTAATTAACAGGTAAATGCATATAACATCACTACACTCCATTTAACTCAAATTTTAATTTACAATAACAATTTATTTAAAATACGTGTTGGGTACGTATCTCGTGTACCTTTCCGCGGTATATAGTTTTACACATATGCTGAGCAAGCACGGGACTCACCATCACTTTCCGAGGTGGCGACCTGCACCTTGACGCCCGCTTTGAGCTTGGCGATGAGAGGCTTTTTGCCTGCGTGCTCCGCATCAGGGACCGTGGTTGCCGCGGTGCTGTGAGTATGCTGTTGTTGCTGTTGCTGCTGCTGCTTCTTTCTGCGCTCGTGCATTGCAGAGTCTCGCCGCAAGAACCGGAAGATGCCGCTGGAGTGCTCCGAGCCCCAGTCCTCGCTCTGCAATGCAAGTTACGCCTATTACTTCCATTATAGTATAGATAAGTCATATAACATTATAAGTAAAAAAGCAGTTGCCATAGTCAGATAATTATCTAGTCCCAAAATGTTTCTGCATATGCAAGATACCTTTGTTGCAAGTTTGTTAGTTTTTGATGAATACTGTAGTTATAATTTAGATATTAAATTGAGTAATATCGAGTAATATTGAATAATACTATCCATGCATTTCCAAAATTAAATTGCATGATTTTTTAACTTTAAAATTTATTAACAAAAGTGAAAATAATAGAAACTTCACCAAAAATAATGCAAAAAAACCTCATTCGCAACTGTATCACTGTCTCTTGGCGGCTGTGCATTCTTATAAATTTTTAGTATTTAATAATCCTGATGTTACGAAATGGACAAATTTATTGCGGAGGACGCATTCTTTTGCATCTTCAAGCTTGTTTTAGAAGAAATAAATGTCCATGTCCGGTACTTGGTGTCTTCGATGAGTTATTTTTAGTAATTTCATACTTAGAAGATTGAGAAGTTCTGGATTTTTACCATTATATTTTGCTTCAGAGTTCTAAATCTAACTCTCTTGTAGACTCTAGTATTGTTATCTTCGACTGTTGTGGATGTCTTGACTGAATGTTAGACTCTGGTATTTCTTAGTGAATTAACCAAATAGTTATAATTCTGTAAGTTGAAAGTAAGTTTTCATTGTATTCTTTGTGGATTAAAACTGCTTTGTAGATCTATTATTAAGGTATTTCAAAATTGTTTGTAAATTAGAAAGAGTTTAGAGTTTATATTGAATAAAATTACGCGTTGTAGTTTATTTGGATTATATGTGTTTTTGATCTCGGTTGATTATTACAATTTATATAATTTTGTTATTATTGGAATATCGTGTTTAATTCAGCCCATTCGATTCCAACCCCTGCCATTGTGACGTAGTAGCACAACACGAAGGTAAAACTCTATTGTTTTAGTAACATTATCCATTGTCTGCTTATATTATGACAGACTTTATAAATAAAGTGATAGTGGTGGTAAAGACTATCGTTACCCGTGTCTCATATAAAAGTTGTTCATTAAAATAATTCATAACTTATTTTTGAAGCAAATAAAACTCATAAATTAAACCTCTATGCCTGGTACTAGACTTTGTCTTAGTCGGCCGTACTTGCTACACAACTAACAAAAGAATTGTAATCATAAAATATGTACAGTTAGACCTATTTTAATAAAATTGTATACTATATAAAAATAAGGTATCTATTAAATTAAACATTATTTTTTCTTTCGAAAATAATATTTTCAGAAAAAAATAGCAAACATAGATGATTTAGGTGTTACCTTGACAGAGGCCTTGTCGTAGCCCTGCTGGCTGGTCTCGGCTTTCTCGTGCAGGAGTTGTTCGAACACCTTGTTGGTGATCTCGTCCAGGGATTGTGCGGGTGCCACAGGTTTTACTCCGCTTTCAACTGTCGATGGGCTGGTTTTGTTCTCTATTAAACAACAATATTACACTAAATTACATTTATGAAATATTAAAGTATTAAATATATTAAATATTATAAAGGTAGATACCACTGATCTGTATACAGAGTGGTGATTCGAACAACTGAACTTAGGGATTTAATATGTAAAATCATATGTTCGTAATTTCCTACTTCCCTAATTATTTTACGAAAAAAGCTTCAAGTAACAGTTGCAGAGTATAAAATTATGCACCTGAATCAAATAACAAAATTAATTTTACGTGACTTGTAAGCTCAGAAATTATGTATGAAAATTAAGTAAATCACCCCTAAAATAGTAGTAGCTATGGAAGTGAGACAAAAATAACAAATGTTTAATGGTTTATCAATCAAGATAGTTGCGTTAATTTATTTTTATTATTATTTTAATTACTGTATTGTCAAATTACCCTGAAAAATATAGCAATTTTATTTTGTTTTTATTTAATTTAAAATTAAAATTCTAATCGAGAAATCCCAATCCAATTGGTGTAAGTTCTTTTGTTTTGTGATCACTTGCCTCCACCCCTAACAACTAGATTGCAATCCTTATTTACGAATTTAGGTTAATTTCTTACACACATAGCAGGTAGCCTAAAGATTCAATGTACAAAATATAGCGGCTCAAATATGGGTCGTTGTTAAAAAATAAATAATAAATTAAAAAATAATGCGGAAAGTAAGGAATATGCCGCTTTATCATAATTGCGATATTTATAGTTTTATTGCTATTGCTGGACCCGACAGAGTCAATTTTCTGGACCATAAACATTTCGGATACGATCCATTACCTAAAGGAATTTTTACCGCAAGTCACATAAAACTATATGGAGCAATCGGCTTATTTAATAATGATATTTAAATATATCTTACAAGAATTATTGTTATATTTAGAAAGGTATGTTTTTTACCGTGATTGAGTGTGATTAGCAGGCGCTGGCCATCAACATCTTGAACAGTACATGCGACATCCACCGGCACGCGCACATCTGGCAGGGCGTAGCCATACCGGTGCAGGATGGGGCGGAGCACGTCCGCCAGGAGCTTGGCGGGCTTGGACTTGACGGACACCACCTTGCGGTTGGGCAGCTCGAGCTTGAAGACGACGCGCGGCGACACGGACACGGACAGGCCGTGCAGGCTGCTGGCCGGCGCGCCCAGGTCCAGCGGCTTGCTCTGCCCCGCTAGGTACAGCTCGTACGCGGCGTACGCCAGCCCGCGCTTGTCCAGCAGGCGGTTGGCTAGCTGGCGCACGGTTTCTCCGGGACGGGTTTGTACTACGGTGGTCGCGCCGTCGCTCAGGATCACGCGGCAGAGGGATGCCTTCGCGCTTACGTCGTCCGCGCTGCCCTTACTTGATGTGCCGTCCTGAATAACAATTACTAAATATATTCCACTACCTATTTTAAAATGTACTGTCAAAATATTATTTGTCTTAAGGACAACATTCATTTGTACTTAGTTTTAAGGAAATACGAAGATAAATGAACATATTACTATTACAAATTATCTTTCAGTATCATCACATTTTGATCTATATTTTGTGTGTGAAAAAATTCCGTAAACCTACCACCCAACTCTTTTCTTGTAAAAAAAAACGGATTACACTGTAATATGTATATTATTTCCGGACTAGTGATTCTTTCAATATTTAATTTTAACTAAAACTTTTTCTAATAAGAAACTTTCAAACTTCATAACCGAGTGGATAAAACGATAGATATAATAAGAATGGACTTCATAGTCCGTTCGAGCCACTGCCATAGTTGTTTTTTTAAATTAAATTATATTTAAAATATTCTTATTGTATTATACGAACACTTTCGTTCTTAATAATTCAAAACTGAAATTATTTTAGTTTACTAATTATATAAAAAAAACAATGATTGTTATTTTTTTTATATAGGATGACCAGACGCCCCTGATTATTCTTTTAAAAAGTCATGATACTAAAACTCGCGAGATCAGTATTTCAAACATTTGTTTGGACATCCACGATATATTTTCAAAACATACTTTAATTTCTTTAACTTATTTAGTAATATTATAACATTTACACACTATTACACAACGTAGTGTAGTATCAGTTCACCGGATGACGGTAGCATATTTGAGTTATCGAAACGTTGTGTAGTAGTGTGTATATGTAATAATAAGATAACGGAATTAGGTTTTATTTAAGAACGAAGCATTATCTTATAAATTCAAAGACAATAGGAATGGGGTACGTTACCAAATTTTGATTTTTACATATATGATACTAGACAAAAAAAAATCGTAATTTTTTTAAATCGATTCATTATGCGTATGTTACGAGAAAATAATTGTAATGCTGTGACGTCACCGTGATAGAATCGTGAAAGAGAGATGTACTAGGAGCGTAAGAGACAGTGTACCTGCCTTTTTCCACGATCCTACCATGCTGACGTCACCTCCAAAACATTAAATTGCAATTAACTATATTATTGTAAACTAAAATATTAATTTTTATTATTATAATGAGAAGCTATAGTGGTTAGTTTTTATATTTTATGAAATACGATTATGGTCACATACCGCATTGTCATTATTAAAAAAATATGATTTTAAATAATATATTATGAAGTCACAGATAGGTGTTGTCAAAAACGAATGAGTGAAATGGTTGATAGGATGATTATTACCTGCATGGAGCAAGTCATGGCGAGATCTAAGGAGGTCATAGAGCTGCCGCGACTGGGCATAGCAGGCTCAGCGCAGTGGGGCTCCCGGTCCTTGCTCTTGCTGCGCGGCCGCCGGTGCCACGGAAGCAGCGACTTCCGCCTACGGTCCTCCGCGTTGGACAGCGACTTCTTCAGCTTGCTGGGCGAGCCCGCCGCCACTTGCAGCGCCGCTTCCAGCGCAGGCAGCGCCATCGACCCGTCCTGCGCGCCCATGTACACCGGTGACTTCAGAAATCGCGGGTACGAGTCGAATTTCATCAGGTTGAAGATTTGTTTCTGCGCCTGCAACAAAACCGTCAGGTAAATATATAAATACACGAATTACGCCACTATATAAACACACAAATACCATACGTTACAGACTACATAAAAACTAGCAAAATTTACACCAAACATTTGGAACACCCATAGCGATATAATCGAAAACATAAATTTTTATATCATTTTTTAAACATATTTAAAAAATCATTATTATTATTTTATTTCCTTTTTATTATTACTAAAAACTACGAGTATTATTATAAATTAATAACTTATCAGTTTTTAATGTATTAATTTTTAAAATATAGTACATACATAAAGTAACAAAATACAGGAACTTGTAAATTTATTTACTTCTTATTCACTTGTAAACCGTAATTTATTTGAAATGTTGTCCACCAGGGAAACTACCATTTACAAGATACTAACTTATAAAAGTATCTCTCTGTTTTACTGGTTGGTAGTTGTATTGTTTCATTGTTGAAATCTGTGTCTTGTCCCTGTCATACAAATTTTTGACATAACATTAGTAACTGTCAGAATTTGATTTTAATTTTATTTACAAGTGAATAATAAATAAACTATTGACATTTGCGATCATAGGCGTGCATTGCTATTATTTATTATTATTCATTTATTAGTTTAAATAAATTAATTAATTATGTTTTTGAATATAATGAAATTACTAAAATAAAAAATATATAATAAAAATGTGCAATCCACTATATCCACTATAGCTAAATTGTCAACTATTTCATATACATAATAACAAATCGTTTAGTACTTCATTTTTATTATTTATTCTTTTCATTTGAATCTACAAACCATTAACTTTAATTAGATTAGCAAGTAGTGCAACTGATTTAACACCTTTAAAATATTGTTTTCATAATAGCGATTGCTATTTTTTTATGTTTAAGTTGTTAATGATTTCATTAGAATTTGATTAATGAGCTCTTGAACAAATGTTGTTTGAATAAATAGTTAACGCTTTCTTAGAACGCTAGTAAATATAGTATAAAACTGTTTATTATTAGAAACTAAATATTTGTTACGATAGCTACGTTTATTTTAAACACATTTGTACGGAGATTGAATATCACAAAACTTTAATTTTAAATAGATATTAGTCTATAAAGTAGACATTATTTATTAATTTGTTATAACTTCCGGTTAAACGATTTTTATCAAACGTTGGTCAATTAATGTCATTAATATCAGAAGTTTAAATATAAAGATGTATTTAAATCCGTTGTGTATTGTGAAGATCTTATTTCATTAAAATCATGAAAAGGTAATTCGGTATGATTACTAAACCTCCCTTATTGAATGTGGTGGTTGTCAGTAAAAAGAGATCGTTCAACAAATATCTATACAAAAATTGTAATTTTTGTGTCTATTTAACAGCTGTATTATTAACATCATTTTTTACATGTAACATTATGATTAAAATATTAATGCATTTTTGTTTTAACGGTACACATATCGACCTATGGACTATATTAAATTATTAGATATTAATACATTACAGAAACTATTATAAAATTTTCAAATGAAATATTAATGGAAAATATTTCGCATTGATACGTGACTTTCACATTCTCAATATGTAAACCAGGCTATATTTGCACAGGAAATTGTTTTCTTTGTATAGTCTGCTGATGACCGAAAAGTTGAAAGTGAATAAAATTTGTGGAAACTCAAGAATTTTGTATTTTTATTCTACTATAAATTATTTTTAAAACAAATGCAGAATAAAAAAAATGGAGTTAAATATATTTGTAAATATTTTAGCTTCTGTATGACACCGAAAGGTACAAATGCCTTAGGATTAACTATACAGTATGGAAATGAACTTAATGTCATAAATTTAAGGGTGTAGATGAATGTCATAAATTTAATGGTGAGAAATATGACATGTGTAGATTACGAAAGTGAAAGAATTTTTAAAAAATTCGAAAAAAGAAAATTCGACTTTTCTTAAGGAAACTTTTTTTATTGCTGTTTTAATTCATATTTCATTAAAAATATGTTTATCAAAAATACATTCAAAATTAGTTGTATAAGATTTTATTCTTAATAATTAAATTAAATAGCATTTTTAACGAAAATTATGTTTTTATTAACAGAAAAATGCAAATGCGTTTCCAGTGGTCTAGTTGGTCTAAAAATTGTAGTTAATGAAAACTACTATTAACACGTTAACTGCCAACATTAAAAAAAAAAGTGGGTCCCTTGGGCCATTTTTTCTTTTTTACAGATTTAGGGTGTTTTCATATTAGAAAATACAAGTATGATAACAGAATTGATTTTTTTTAATGTTGCTCTAAAATTTGAAGAATTTTATTGAGGCAGAAACTTTGCAGTATTTTATCATTTCAGAGACTAAAAAACAAAAAAATCATGCGCTAAGAATAGGTTTTGGTCTGCCAGGCCACCGAGAATTAAACTACGTTCACAGATATGCTTTGCGAGGTACAAACGTTAGACCACGAAGCATAATGTGTATTCAAACACTGAGGCACAAACGATGTATCTCAGAGCATACGAGGATATTTTAGTGAGACACATAAGATGTACCTCATGGCAGTTAACGTGTTAAATATGCGAATTTTTAAAAAAATCTTTCACTTTCGTAATCTACACATGTCATACTTCTAACCATTAAATTCATTTCCACCCTGTATAGAAGTGTGTGTGTGGTACCTGTTGGAAGAGGCGCGGCTCGGCGTGTTCGAGCTCCTGCGGCGTGTAGTGGCGGGCGTGCGAGTCCACGTTGACGGGCTCGGGCGCGCCCACGCACAGGTGGCGGCGGTGGATGCGCTGCGCCTCGGCCGGCCGCTCCGGCGCCGACAGACGCCGGTAGCGCTCGCAGGCCGTCCAGAAGTAAATGTTCTCCGCGCTGAACTCCTTCTTCAGGAACTCCTAAACAACAACACACACCATTACTTTACATGGCCAATAATAAGTAACAATATACACGGTGTTCGTTTCAAGTGTCACCCTTATTATAATGCCTAATTCACACGGGGCAAGTTAAGTTGCCACATATTTCTTGCCTGAAGAAGAAGAAATACGGAAAACTTGTCGAGAGATGTTGCGGCAAGTTTTGATTCGCAACTAACTTCTTTTCTGTTAAACAGTTGTTCTCAAACTATATGGACCAAGTTCGTTATTAAAAAAGGGGGCAATATATTTTTTGAAATCAGTGATATAATATTTGTATACCCTCAGTTATTTTTGAGAGAAAAATACTTGTTTAGATTAATTTCAGTTACACTTAAATATGACTAAAATAACTGTGCCGTGGTCGATACAAGTGAATATTAAAAACAATAATTTTAGAAAAAAATCGAACATTTTTTTTTACAAAGTTTGGTCAAATTGACCTCCACTTTTATTAATTGAACACAGCATTCTAAAATTTAAATTCATATATTCACTTGTGCATGGTACACTTTAGTAATATTTAAATAAAACAAGTAGGTATGTAGACATGCATTTTTCTAAAAAAAAATTATATCTTTCTCAGAAGCAAATATTATTATCACTGAATTTGGAATTAAATTTCTATGGAATAAGCAAAAAATAAACAATAAAAAGTATATGATCCCATTTAAAATAAGAATGTAGATCCCCATAGTTTGAGAACTACAATAATTGTGATTTAGGTGGAATTATGAAAGTCTAGTTGTTTTAATGAATTTATTTAGCATGGTAATTTTTATTTTAATAAAAAGTCAGCTGTATAAAACTCCGCTATATGATAAATTAAAATTCTTCAAGTTTTTCTTGCATATTTTAGAGACGCTTTCTTTGAATATATAGTTTTTAATCTTTTGGGACATACAGTGAAAATCAATTATAACACAATCGCTTATAACGACGAAAAAAAAGGTTTTGGTAGGTTTTCTGTATGAATTAATTGCAAAATAATTTAGCGTCGCCGAAGTTAGCGATCAGATAGGCATCGGATTTAGATCCACAAAATCGCTTCACCCTGAGTTTTATGTACCTACAACTGCACAATGTATGTTAATTTATTTTTCTACAACTAAATGTTTGTTTTAGTTTTTTTTCTAAATTTCAAAACATGATTGATAAAAATTATATTTATGTCATAATTATGATTAAAAATAAATTTTACAAACTTTTACTATTACTTTTATCGCTACTAAAATGCGTCATTTAGTTTATTATACATATATTAATAGCAACTATCCTATTTTTATAAACATTTATTATTGTTTTTGCACTTAAAATTTAAATGTGCGGAAAAATTATTACGTTACTGTCTATGAACTAGAACTTGTTTTCTTTATTTACAACATTTTTAAAAATGTAAATAACGTAATATAAATACAGTTCCAAATAAATTCTGCGTCATATGCATTCATTTTTGTTAATTTTATTATACACAATTCGCGTATTTGATGGAAACCTTGAATGGTTTGAAAAGAATCTATTTGCAGATTATATTGCGCTATTCTTACAAATGATTCCATTTGTTATAATCTGAAAAGTATTTAAATCTTAATGTAAATTTGAAACAGATTCAAGTGAATCATCTAAATGTATACATACGTCATCGAAGTATTATTCATAGCAGAATTAAAAGAAATCGTTAAAAGTACCCTAAAAATGTATCGAATTGTTTTTTAGAACCTGACATATATATTATTTTTAAATTTAAAAGGCTTTGCTTATAAATATACTTTTTTGTTTGTTAAATTATAGTATTCGTAATTTTATGTAGGTTACAAAGATTAAACGATTATTGTATGATGTTTTTTTTTTAATTTATAGTTTATTGGTAATAGATATAATTAATTTTAGATAAATAAGAAACTTTTTATATCTGAGGTTTGCCAAAAAATAATTAGTGAGAATTAAAAATATTTGTATTTCTTATGGCAGTTTGCACCAACATAACTTCAATTTTAAGCTTGCCTTAAATAGAAAATATCGAATCGAAATAAAATGTCAAATACATGATTTAACATTGCTGTCAAAAATTCGATTAGATTTTTTTTGTTTAAGTCTGGCTTAAAATTTAAGCCTAGTTGGTGCAAACGGGCATTAAAAGTTGTTATTTGTGACTGTTCCTTTTGTGATACAATTAACAACTGGAGAAGCGAAAACAACAATTGGTTATTTTAATCAGTAGTTAACGAAAATGTTCTATATAAATAAGAAATAGGTAACACTTACAGCAAATACTTGAACTCCCAGGGGATCTTCCAGCAGCTTTTCGAAACTTGCCGCCCAGCTCGCAGCGCCACCGGAAGTGCCATTCTGTTCCGGTGTCGTCTCCTCGCACTACATAATGACAACATATTAATCACCTGTCATCAATATTCTACTCAACATCTAACACCAGTTGTTTGCATTTTACATTGTTAACAAGCAGAGACTCAAGCAGTAAAGAGTTAGAAAACAGAAGGAAGTAGAATATGCAACATAACCACAATATTTTACAATAAGTTTTTCGTTTGTTTTAGTAATACACATATAGCCAACTACATACAAAATAATAATCATTGTCACATGTAAATAATAAATACAGTAAACCAATAGTCATTTATGGACAGAAATATTAGTAGTAATTGTTACTTCTAACTCAAATTGTGCGAAAATTAACACCTTTAATATTATCATCGCAGTGGCCAGTTAAATTTATATATACCTCCCACCAAAAACGAATTTTATAATCTTTATTCCCAACAAAATACTTCACAAATTAATTTTTTTTTGCAATTTTGTGCCTTTTATGCCTTATTTTTAAATAAAAAATCATTATTTGAAGATTAAAGGAATTTTATTTAAGTATTGCTAATAATGAAGTGGTGTTTGAACATTCAAATGACATCACATTTCTAACATTTTTTTCTAATACCAACCATCTACGAAATCTTTTTTTTATTTCTTTCCAATTGTGCTACTAGACATATGCATTTAACTACAACTTTAAATGAACAATACAAAAACAAAATTCTTATCCACCATTGGTATTCGTTTATTTTGCAGATGTTTATTTTTTATATATTTCACCAAAGCCACCAACCATAAAAAATTAAATTATATTAGCTATTAACGCACTGAAATGATCACGCACTGTATTGGAAAAAGTTTTGTTTTAGGTGTAAAATTAAAAACTCTTGTTTAATTGTTTTTCATAATTGCAATTTCCATAATGCAACAACTTTGTATGGAAATTCTGTTAAACAATTCAACACATACTACTTGCTATTGAATTTAAATTGACTTTTAGTTTACTGTAATATTAAAAGACAAAAATCACAAACTGTCTGTTAAAATAAATAAAAATACATAATTACTTAAATTATAAACACACAATGTAGTGAACTATTTTTATACTATTGCATAATAAATACAAAAGTACAAACACATTTACACACAAATGCAATTTACACGGCTAACTTGATAAAACAAGTTGCGAAACTTGTGAATCTGTAGGTAAATATATGTATGTATACAATTCTCATTATAAATATTACTTATCATTGTAATTGCATTCCTAGAAGCAACAAAATTTTAAGTACCAAGGGAATTTGTTTTCATTGGCATTTTTAATGGTACAATATACTAGTGACACTCATAAACGCCCCTTCAATATTTTAAAATTCTGTTTATGTATTTTTGTAATCTAAGATAAATATTTAGAACATATATCGGTAATGATATATTTATGTCGTAGTGAGTATTTACCAAACATAACCTCCTGGACACTCTTGTTACCGTAGAGAGTGCAATGGAAGGAGCTATCTTATATTGGAAAAAGATGGTAATGAAATTTAGTCGGCCGGACGTGAATTTGAGTTTTTAGAATTATAGCCGATTATCTCAACCACGAATCAAGTGAAGAAGATAATTAAATTAAAATAAAGAACTTTCAAATTTCAAATTGAACATCCCACAATATCTATATAAAGTGAAATAATTCCAAAATAAAATAGTAAACAGAAGAAATCACATGAGTATTCCCTATAATGCAAAGTCAACAAAGATGACATAGTATATCGTTTGGAGACATGGGCGTAGCCACGGTGGGGCAGGGTGGGGCGCTTGCCCCACCCTGGCTCTGACCTGTAAGGTACCGAATCAAACTTAAAAAAGTTAATTATCTAGGTAGTAACTACGATATTTAATATCTGTAAGAAAGTTCACACTCGACAGTCATCAGTCGACACAAAAAAAATGCCATCAAAACAAAACGCGCGCGCTATTATGAAGTTAGTTAATACCAGGGCATGTAACCGGTTAAAAAAAACGGTTAATAAAAACCGGTAACCGATATTTTCAACGAAAATTGCGAACTTTAACCGTAATTTTAACCGATATTTTTCAGGCCGAAAATACAGGTAACCGTTAACCAAAAAAAAAATAAACCGGTTTTAGCGAACATTAACCTTTATTTTAATATCATTTAGCGAGAAAAAAATTTAATATTTTTTTTATATCTGTGTTTTCTATTTGTATTTGAACATGAGTCATGACAGTTTTTACAATTAACATTTTATTGGAGAGTCATAAATGTAGGTAGTTTCTTTGGCCGTTAAGGTTACTTAAAAATTCCCAAATAAATACGGTCTTTGTCAACACAGGCAAGTTTAAAATTGAAAAGTGACCTGCGTTTTTCTGAAGATATTACAGGATTTTTTGTGAATATTCATTAATTAAATTGTTTTTTTTTTAATTGTTATATTCTTCTCAGATGGTATTTTTTTATTATATTTTTTAATTAATTATTCTGTAATTTTTTTTAATCAAATTTTTATAATTACTTTTTTTAAATTAATTTTAATTATTTTTTTAACCGATATATTAACCAGTTTAAACCGGTTTTCAATTTTTAAAAACCGGTTTTCGAACTAAAACCTTTATAATTATAACGTTCTCTATAAGGGTTAACCGTTAACCAGTATTTTTTTTGGTTACATGCCCTGGTTAATACCTAAATAAATAAACAACCTATAATACATATGTGTAATTGTTTACTTACTGTAACTGAAAGTACTATCTATAGATAGATATAATTCTCTAAATTGACTGATTAACAAATTCGCATACGCCCAGAGCCCAAACGACTGAAGTTAGAGACACATTTTTGGATGGAAGATTTCGTGGTGTAGGTAGGTGAGCAATAACAAAGTGTTTTGGATAATTCGAATTATACATACAGATACAGGGTGCTATAGGGTGTAACCTTTTTGTATGAAAAAATTAACCGGGTTAAGACCGCGGGTATAGTTTGCTAGTTACATATTATTTTAGATTGCTGCCCCACCCTGAGCCCATGGCTGGCTACGCCCATGTTTGGAGATGTTGTTAAATAAAATACGCACAAATAAAAAATTTAATAGATAATTTCTGAGGTAATTTTGAGAAAAATATCTCACATAATTTTAGGTCATATTGTTTTTAAAATATAAGAGGTCAAAATTCTATGAGTAATAGTAAATTTTCAATAAATGATGAAGGTGTTTTTGAAAAACAAAAAGGTACAATAACAAAATTAAACGTTTAATGTCGTTTAAATTATCTGGAATTATCATATATTTTTTTTTTAATTTATCTTGTACCATGTTTTGTTAAGATATTAGATGTTTAATTTAATCATATATTGAGGAATTTATGTTTTGGTCCCAATATTGTGTTTTGTTATCTGTATTTCAATGTATATTTATTTATTAAAATGCTGGTTTTTATAAAACATTGACTTCTTGTATTTTAGTAACGAACAGAAATCGCACCTATATATGTGTATCTATTACAATGATTTTTTTCGACTTAAAATAATACCGATGAATTTTGTTACATTGTTTGTGAAACATACTGTATAATTGAAGTTAAATAGCAACAGTAAAACATCATCTATAAGTTTATTTTGAATGGGTAACACTGAGAATCAATAAATTATTTTACTTACTCCACAACAAAAACAATTAAATAATTTTCTAAACCTCACTTTCATTTTCATTTTTACATACATGAACAAATGATATTTATTTCTCAAAGTACAGAGGAATACTGACATTTTAATGCAGGGTAGCGGCCAAGCTAAACTGGAACTTACAACATTTAGAGCACAGACCAGCTTCGTTCGGTCGCTATCTGATACTGTTTGCTACTCGGTAGCGCCAAATTTAAAAACAAGTGCGTTCAATGCTTCAACTTCATTCTAAAATTTGTATTCGTTCAGAAATACAAATAATTATTCTATGATAAAGATCCATAGTCTAAAATTTCAGATGACGTAAATTGACTTATAGACAGACATGTCTCGTTCTAGAACACATGTACGTACGGGTTTGCAATAAATTATTTATTAACGTGACGTCACTGTTGCTAGGATGATTGTGTAAAAAATACTTTTTATAGATCATAAAATATAGAGTGTTTATGTAAAATTTATAACAATTTGCAGCTTGTGTTTCTTGTGCTGAATAAAATTTTGTTGGCTGACGATATAATTTTTTTATGTGCAAAACGGTTTCCTTATTGCTTTTAAGAATTTAATTTTATACCGTACTTAAGAAAATATCTTTTGTATTTTCTTAATATTTCCTACAAATTCACTTGTTTCCTGTTTGTACAATTAATGGAATTCATTCGGAGAAATTAACATTCGTTTTCATTTGTTTATGGAATTTAGATATTGTACACTTTTATATTATCATTGCACAAATAATTTACATTTTAATATCATTTAAATGTGTAAGCATTGCATATATTATTTGGAACAAATGGAGAATGAGAGAATTTAGTAAATAATTTAAAACCGAGTAAATTTCTTAATTCTATTGTACTTTATGAGAATCTTTGAAATATTTTTTCTTTATTGCGCCTTTTACACTCTTTTTAAGTAGAAAAAAAAAGTCTTTTAACGTAACCTCATTTTTCGATTATAAACCATCCACGACATCTTTTTCTATTTTTTTATTCTTTATATAAAAACGAAATGTTAAACAAGGGTTTCTGTGCGTTTAATTTGTGAAATTTTGACATACAACAGATTCAAAAACCTTAAAAACTAAATTGTTTGTTCTAATAATAGCACACTAGTAAATAAACTATAACTTTATTATAGACGCAAAATAAAAAAATCTTATTTTCCCCAATGCAAACCATTTATAAATATGCAATTTTATCATTTTCCTAACTTTTTATCTCCAATTTTAATTCCATAAACATGTTGGATATGCCAGCGCTGCGATCGAATGGAAATACATTTCTACCGGCAACTTATGAAGAAAATGGCGATAAACTATATATATGTCAGGGAAATCGAAGATTAAATAGTAGATTAGGATAATAGTAAGTTTTCAAACGGGTATGACAAATGCTACAAAATGACTACATACTTGTTTGATGTACTTTGTTCTATTCTTAACCTAACCTTTTTAAGAATCTCCCTGACGTCGATTTGAAATTTCCCGCTATTTTCTCTATAGTTGACAACAAATGTTTTGTTTTCGGTAAGCAAGAAAGAGAAAATAGAGATAGATATAACCTAATGAAAGTATTTTTCGAGTGCTCGCTCATTATTTACGGTTTTTGTTTTGTAAGCGACGCTAAATATAATAAGCGAAAAAACCTGGTTATAGGTGGCAGCACAAAATGGCGTCGAGTGTAGGATAACAACGCTAATGCCATATGCATATTGTGAAAAGTAAGTGTGAAATTTTTACGACTTGTGAACTGTAGGTTATAATATTATTTAATTTCAATTAAAATTTTGTGTTTGTATGTAATATATAAAGATTAACGAAATTTAGTGTCCCACACTCAGTTTTTCCACTCTATTAGGTATTCCGTTCGACGCGTCTATATGTGCGAGGGTACACGGAAGGAATCACAGAAAATATGCACTACAGTGAGTCTCTTGTGTGTATTTGTTCCAATGACATGTGCACATAATTAAAAAAATTACTATGGTCTCATAAAAATCCCTTTTCATCATTTGATACATCAAGATTTTTCTTTTCTATATTTTTTCTTCCTCATTTAAAAAGACTATTCTAAATAAGTCTTCTGAGCTTGTTTTTAAATAATTTATCGTGTGAAGTTTTCACGTCAAGTAGAATTCTGCAAGTAAAATCCCGCCTATATGGAGCAACTCCTTTAGAAAAGGCGCACAGACGCCTCTAATGAGCAATACTCAAACAATACAACTACTATTGCCCGGTTTCATAAACGAATGCTAAATTTTTAGGCTTGAAATATGTTAGATTATTTCGTGTGGTTTTGTATCAAACACGAAGTACTTATTTAGTTTCATTTGCGATAGCCAAACCATCAAATTAGGTAACTTACCTTAAATTTAATCAGCGATAACAAAATGACAGCTGTCATCTTTTAAATTTTATAACTGTTGTGAATATAGTTTTATTACCAACTTATTTGAAAATACACTACTTTTTTTTTAGCATGAGTGTTAGTTAACACAAGTGTTAAAATCATTTGCTATATTTATGAAACAATTCTAAAATTTAGCAAGCTGTTAAATTAACAGATCTGTTAGCTAACATTAGATTTGACATTCGTTTATGAAACCGGGCATATATGTCTCTCTATTTTCTCTGTCTTACCAAGCAGCGCTGTGGTGGTACGTTACCTGTATGTGGTTGTTGTTGTTGTTGTGTGAGGGCGCCATGAGGAGGGAGGCGGGGCGCCGGCGCGGCGGCTGGCGGGGGGCGGAGGCGCGGCGGCGCAGCGACGCGTGGCCCCAGCGGCGCACGGCCGGCAGCAGGGACGCCGCCCCGACACCACTCGACTCGCTATACAACCAACATGCATCCCGTTACCACACCACTACCACTACCCCACACATATGTTCTAATTCCACAGATTACACCGAGGCAAAACACTGTTGGAGTTGCAATGTACGGAATTTCCTTGCTATTTTTTTTTTGTCTTTATTTGATTTTTAAGTAATTTTCTTGAGCAATAATGTTGACTGTTTCTTTAGCAAAATTAACTTAAATAAATTCAGGATTGGTTAATGATGAAATGGTTTGAGCTTTTAATTTCTGTACACTGTACATTTTATTGAAACAAAGATTTTTAATACGTTATTGGACGTTTCGGACCTCAATCTGATTCCATTAACAAATAATTTATTTGTGTTTTAAAGTAGGTTACTCTTCCCTTGTTAGCGTGGTGTTAAATTTATTATACATTCCTCAACAGGGTTAACATAAAATATGGTGTAATACATTATTGGTATATTTGAACTCAGTAATATATTATATTATGAGGCATATAACAATCGTGCACATTAATATTATTAAACTGGATAACAATTTATTTTAATAATTGGATTATGACGATAAGAAACATCCAAGAAACTTTAAATTTAATTCAATTATTCGCAATTTTGGTTGGAGGAAAGTAGGTATACCAATAATATATTATACCATATTATATGTTAACCATGCATGTTATGGAAATTATATAATAAATTTAACACTACGCTAAGAAGGAAAGGCTAACCTACTTAAAAATACAAACGAACTAGATGTTGATGGACCCAGTTTGAGGTTCGAAACGTCCAATAATGTATTAGAAAATTTCGTTTTAACAAAATAATTGAAGCTCAAAAGCCCAAACCATTTCATCATTAAATAAATATAAATATATAATTTTTACAAAAGAAACAGTAAATATTTTTGAGATTTATCTGATTATAATAGTTGCCATAAGAAAAATGGAAAATTAAATGATTATTTATATTATTTCTTCTTTTTAATATAATGCATTCATATTTGTAACTTTTTTACACAAGTTTTGTTTAGTTATGTCACAAAATGGCGTACTGTTCAATGGACGATTGCATCAATATTACTTGTGGTACAAGTGGAATTTCATGATTGATATTTGATTTTCAACTTTTTTCATAGCAGCTGTTATTTTCAGATAGAATCTTAAAAATATTTAGTACTTTTTTTGGAAATTTACTAAAACCTAAGAAGGTATTTCAACAGCATCAACTTCTTATTCTTTATTATATGCATATAATTTTCTCGGTAATCTCTTAGTATTTAGAACATCTGTATAGACTTTTATTGCTTATATTATAAAATTGCACTTCTAATAAATTCAAAATTATGAATGGCAAGGAAAATGCTTTTATCTATAGTTTAATATATTATTAAATTATTGTATTTGTATAACATCAGGTGATTAATACATTTATCAAACAGAGCGATAACGATAAAAATTATGAAGTATATCTAACCGACACAAAAATTTCGTAATATTCATTGCAATAAACGTACAAGTATTACAGTATACGTAATTGTATATGTAGTACATTACTTTTTACTTATTGTTCCCAAGAAAAAGTCCGATAAGAAAAGTAACAAATATAGGTATGTACGGAATTCATAGAAATAATCCTTTCCAATTGATAAACATATTGACATGTAACATAATATTATTGCAAAAAATATAGAAATTATTTTACCATTTTTTAAAGAAACTTATAATATGATTATAGATTATTAATATTATATTATAAAATGATTTTTAGAATTGTCTTAATTCCCTTTGTATAAAATAATTGTAAATTATGAAGTAAGTTCTTTATATTATATTTCTATTTCACGCCTTTTATGTGTTTTAGAATTAAAAAAAATGTAAAAAATGTTGCATTGTGTTTGAAAACAACAACACTGATTGTCGATTTATTGTGTTAGAAGGGGTTTCCCATCTTATGACGTAAAATGATAAATATTTCAAACTATAAAATATACCTACGTTCTGTTTTATTCCGCTACATATTTTTTTAAATTTCATTGCGGTTTATAAGCCTATTCTAGATTATCGTTGTAGGAAAATTTATTATATAAAAAAATTCGTCCTTGTAATGCAGCAGACGACAAGTAAATAATTGTCTGACCTTTTTATTAAACCGAACATACGACACCTACTAACTGACGACTCATGTCTACATTATAACGTAATCTACGGCATTTACATCGCAATTGTCAATTGTCACTAAGGATAATAATTAAAATTAGAATTATCTAAAAGTAGGTTATTATATATTTTTTGGGTCGCTGAATCTACTTTCAGATGATTTGTCCTAGTCATTAAAATACGCCGTTCACTGGGTAAAATAAGAATAGTAATAGAAAAATATTAAATTTCAAAATCACAAATCTTAAAAAAAAGAACATCGTGGGTTTTTGGCTTTGAGATAAACATTTGGTACCAAAAGAAGTTAGAAAAAATTATTTAAAATATCGCATATTTTAACATTTTTATGATGATTGTGGATGTGTATTTGTATACACGATAACTCAATTTCTACCAAGGAGAAAATTTTTATTTCAAATGAAACGTTTTCTCATTCAAGAAAGCGTTGATTATTTTAGCTATAACTAGAAAACCGAAAGAGGTACTTTACTTGAAACTCTATATTGTATTTACCTGAAACGTCATTATTAAATATAAATGAATGTAATATGTTGTACACATCAGAGTTTTAGATGTAATAGTTACTAGAGATGGGATCGAAATCGAATAAGTATTAGGTATTCGATCTATTTGGCCATAACCACTATTTGGTATAAGGCTGAATATTTTAATTGTTTTAAAACTGAATATTTGGTTATAAGAAAAAGTTAATAAATTTTAAACAAAATACATGTTTAAATATTACTTAGATATTTACATTAATAGTAAAGAATTTACCTAGTTATATTGGCGGTAAATCATTTATTTTTATTTTGAAACTGAAATTATAATAATCAAACAACAAAGTAAGTACCTTAACAAATAAACGAGTTTCGATACGAAGGGTGAACATTCCAACATATGTAAATAAACACCCATTCCATAACGTGGACCACCAATCAGGTTTTTAGATAGTAGAAAAATATAACTGAATAGTTGTTTTTCGTCTATTCGTCTGAACTGCTATTCATCACAACTCTAGTACTTACAATTTTTTTTTTTGCTTTAAACTTTTCCGACAGCATTCGACATTAAGCTTTCTTTAAAATGAACATATGATCGCTTATACAGACAGTTGGGTATGTACATACTTGATATTAAAATTATGTAAGTTGAAGTGGTTGTATTTATAAACATTTTTATTGACTCAAGTAGTTTACACAACGCCTACCTCCATATAATTATAACTATAAATAGCTGTGGTGTACTAGAGGCTCTTATGAACATCTGCTCAAAATTCCTTCCTTACAATCTAATAATTAAATGCATCTTCTTAAGTACTATCGTAAATATAGGATTTCTACTTTCACATATAACATGTTTTCCTGTTGAATATAATCGAAATTAATTATTTTTTCATTAATATACTTAGTGCACCAGGAGAGTTTCTGATGATGATGCATTTAAAAAGCCGTTGGACAATATTTGGCAGGATAGCCGAATAAAATATTTTCGGATAGTGTAGAACAAGTAGACTGTAACCAACATAGAATCGACCACCAGTATCGAAATTATATGCATCACAACAAAAATAATTAAATTTAAATCATTTTTCTACGACCACTAACGATAGAGTGTTCACTCGTGCCAACAACTACAAATATCTTTTGGGTAATGCAAATTAAAATTTTAGATATAGTGCCTTAATCAGGAACTCGTCAATTTATTCTGCTCTCTTTATACTAGTTAAAGTAATATATAATCGTGATATGATCGAATTTTGTGCGTAATATGCATCTTACAACTCTTATTACGTAATATACTATATTTAATAAAGGTTTTACTTTAAGTTTCTTCAAATAATTTCTTTCATAACAACTTTCGGTTATAAAATATTTCAAAAAAGTAATGTCACTTCCAGTCAAGTTTAACAAAAGTTGTTCAACTCGTTCTATAGATGTCAGCTACATGAAGTTTTATTAAAATACGTTCAAACAAACAGACAACATGCTAAAAATAATCAAATCGTATTGTAATAGTAATTTATGTTATAAGTCCATATAAGAATCATGAAAATCATTAACGGACATACGACGTACAACGTTTTATTTCATACCTACTGTATCACATTTTTCAATTTAAATTGCGTTACTTTGAAAATTATTAAAAAAACAAAATAAAAATTTTAGTTGTCATTGAATATTTTAAGAAGAAAAACATCTGTCACTTATGACATGTCATTTAGAAATTTTCAATATAATGGGGTATTCCAAGCCTACGGCTTTTAAAGAAATTCTTATTGGATATCATTGTTTACCATATATAAGTAATATTAAAGTAAATATAATCATTATTTTTCTGATTTTTAATACCATAATATCAAAATGAAATTGTAATGCATTTGAATCGAGTACGTAAAATTTAGTATCAGCCTTGTTGTGACGAAGAAGGAACTCGCGTCAGCCTATTGGCTCTTGTTCGAACGCGCCACGCCTCTGACTCAGACCTACGAATGATGTTCTCAGCTGATTCTCAGTGCCTGTGACGTCACACGCACGGCCGATTTTCTAGTGTGTAATTTATTGAAACTTTAAAAATTTATTTCTGGCGTGTTTGAAACCTTTCAGCGAAAAGAAAAAATACGGGTCTAATATTTTTATGCATAGAATAACATATTAAAAAATGAAAAAAACTTGGAATACCCCATTATATCAAAAAAGGTCAGATTTATAGAATTTAAATTTTGTACTTCAAAAAAATAAGAATGTACAAATATTTTTCAATCATTTAAAGGACGTGTAAGTAAAAAAAAAATATGAAATATGTACAGTACCATAAAGTCTCATTTATCGGACTGAAATCACAATTTTAAACATGGAAATACGATTCAGTTTGAAATAAATGTATTAATTCGTAAACATTCGTTAAAATCTCAAAAAGACATAATTGGTATCACTTTAAAGCTGAGCTGAGATTTTTTTGTAGCAAAAAGAGCAACAATTGCTGTCAGCTTTAGAACTATCGCTGGAAATCTGTACCTTTGATTTGTAAAGTAATTCCTGGACTCCTTTACTCGGCACATACCATTCAACTACTAATTAGAAGCGAATAAATGAACACAGCAATATTTGAAAGGTTAACAATGAATGGTCCATATAAAGTGCAAATAACAAAGTATCAATTACATATAAATAAACAGAAGGTATTCCTTTCAGCGTACATGACACTAGTACGTGAATGACGTACGAGTGCAAAGTCCAGGCGATTCTAACCTATAACTATGTAGCAGACATCGCGCCGAGGATTCCGGAGAAGCGCTCGTCACTCCATTGTTTCCGCGCGTCACGTGCCGCAGCAAGACGGAACATGTGTCGACATGCGGGCAGGGTGCCCCTACATGGCCACTTGCACTATGTGCTTATATTTAGGATTTGTGCCATCATGAAATTCTGTTGGCATTGGATAAGGTTCGTTGATACTTTAAAGGGCAGACGTACAAGTAGATAAAGAGATAAATAATTCATTCATTTTGAGGTAAATCGTATGAAACGAAGGAACCAAAAACCTAATGAAAATTTTGGAAAAATCATTGATATAGAATGGAACTAATGTTCTGAAGCATCAAGTTGCTACATAATAATGATAATTTTTAATATGATCATCTGGATTACCTGCGTATTCTATACACACCTCTGGAAATATTTAAGTCGACAGGTAGATGAAGTATGACACATATCAACAAATAATGAGATTCATAACAAGATGAGTGGCAAAATTTTTTCAGTTGAACATTAACGAAAATAAAGTGTCCATTTTAATAGGCGAACCATGGGGTCTCAAGAACCGTAAGAGAATCGGATAAATTTTGTTTTCCTGAAAAAATGCATAGCGCACTAGATATGAGCAAAAAACTGATTTTGGCAAATTTACTTTTTGATTTATAACTAATTTTTTTTGAATAAAACAACCGAATTGTTTATATATCTATGTGAACCGAAAATGTTACTGACATGAAAATTTAGGAGTATAAAATTTTAAGTAGTAATAATATTTCTTTAATAAATTAAAAGTGTAATCGGCGCAAAAAGTCTTGTGTATCACACGCCCAGAAACTCTTGCGAGATCTCGCATTATTTGCAGGCCTCACTTTCAGCTCGGTCTGTCAAAATAAGCTCGCTCTCGCAAAAGTTTAGTTTCTGGACTAGTGATACAAATAACTATAGTATAAGTCCAAGGATCGGGAATATATTAAGGACGTATACCGACGAAACGACTATTTGTTTTAGTTTCTGTGTTGATTGGAACTTATGGTACAAGTTATAAAAACTTGACAGCCGGTATAATAAAATGAAAGTGGGAAATGTGGAGAGCTGATTGGTATGCACATCAGCTGCATTGAGGAAGTAGTAAAGCGAAGATGTTCGCGCTGACGTCAATCTGCCTTATCGGCCGCTCTGAATGGCCGCACTACTCGATCAACCTGCAGATAACCCTGCGTTTATTGATCAATCACACCTGGACTTTATCATTTACGTGCTATTGTTTTTTACATCGCACAGCCAATACCACGAGTATCTATATATCATAACAGATTATTTTAATTTTGTTATAGTTATGACAGAAATATTTCGATATTTATCTTCCACTCATGAATGACGTAAATTGTGGAGGAAAATTGCTATAAAAACAGTTTATGAAATATAATATCAAAAGGACTTACAGTAAAATAAAATAATATCAACCATCTGTTACCACAATTTTAAAGTTAAAAATTGTAACTCATTAATATACTCTTTATATGTCAAAATAATCATTTGATTCAGGAGGCAATAAAATATATATTTTTCTAATGTTTCCGTCCATCATATTTTTTCTACAGCTGTCTAATAAACATGGTATTTTTTCATTGTTTTCGATACGTAAAACAAATCTTTTCTAATTCTAAACAACACTCTTGCTTCCCGAACAACGTACGGCAAATATTTTGCGCTCTAGTTTTACAAACACTTTAAATCAAAATTGGTTAAATGTATTGTAGAAATTGAAACAAAAGTGATCTATTGTAAATTAAATGCACATAAACGCACAACTGCAACTAATATTTTGTTTGACGACCGCCATTTACTTCATTATATAAATTATCTATTTATTTATTACAAAATTAAAGTTAATATAATCTAAAACGTAATGATTGTTTATGTGACTTAATATATCATTGTTAGTAAATAACAAAATTAGATCCTTTTATTTTAATATTGACGGCAGTTTTAAGAAAAATAATGTTTGTATTATACCGCGAGTGCAAAATAGCATTGTCGCTACGCTTCAAGCTTCAATATTATGCTCGTACGGCAATGTAGAATTTTGCACCGTAATTTGTAAACATTTTTTTAATATTTCCGCGGCGCCCCAAAAGACCCGCGCCCGGGAATCAGGCACTCTCTGCACCCCCAATTAACACGTCCCTGTCGACATTATATGAATTTGCTTTTATAAATAATCTGCAAATAATTTGTTAAAAGTGTGGTATATGGTATAATTTTAGTAAGTACACAAATAACTATTAACATAAATCTGGTAATTAGCACTTACCAACTTAAGTCGATAAAAAATCTTATCTCCTACTATTAGTATTTATTGTTTCATACGTATTTCATTTATCTTGTTATAACATTTTATGATTAAATTGTATTGAATTTTTTTAAAACTTTAAAATGACTTACGAGCTTACGACTTATGTTTAATTTGATAACTGCATTTATCAAATTTTGTAAACATATGACACAATTCACTATTTTATAGAAATGATATAATCAAAATGATTACAAACATTAATATAATTTGTCATTTTTTATTTATTAAGCCAAAAGTTGAGTACAAAACAATTACCTTAGATCAACAGAAAAAATACTATACTCTTATTTAGTAATACCAGAAATTATGAAAAAATATTTTTCTAAGAAATAAGTTTCAAGCTTCAATTTAAGCTTATTCCATTTGCCAATTCAGATCAGATCTAACTTACATTTTTGAATTCGAATCACTTATTTATCACACCACATTTACTAATTTAAGTGATTTAAGTAATCCATTTACCGAGGAAGATTATAAAGATTAAATCCATCTGATCCAAACTGAATTGATTTGGGTGATTTGATCCCACTAGCAAAAGGAATACCACTATAAAGGAGGGGTATTTGTAATCACAAATCATATAAATGTCGTCAGTCCTTATGTTGTATGTGCAAATAAAAAATTGACTGAACATTTTAATTGAAAAATAATGAAACCAAAATGAACAAAATTTCAGTAAAATAAGCAACAATCTTTATGAAAAAAATATGTGACATTTTAATCGTATTGTGTACATTTTTGTTTCTATGGCGACCATACTTTATTTTATTTTAGTTTAGAGAAAAATTATTTTCTGCTTGGGCATAATGGAATCTAAATAAATGCAGAACACAATAACGAATAAACAGAGTGTTGCTAGATAATGAAGAATTTAAAATCATTTTGGTTAGCAAGTAAAGACAGTACCCATTTGCTTTTCAATACTCCATAATTCACAATTCGTTTTGGTTTTAATTACAAAACTTCTGCTATATTTACACGTGGTGATATTTTTAGTAGTAAATAAAATGTTGCAGGCGAGCAAAATAAATATTTATTGGTGCGTGCGACTGTTTACATGTGAAGGTGAAAATTTCTAGAAATACTTTGTAAATAAATGGCAGATTGTTTCCCAAGGTTTGGAATGGCAGTGAAAACACAAATATTTATACACACTGCATGGTTGGCACTTTCACATAGTTTTATGAAGCTCATGACTTCTGAAGCGAACCATATAAAGAAAATATTGTTACCTGTGTCTAACATGTAAAACTTTGAAATGTAACAAATAGAGAATTAGACTTTCTACAAGGTTATAGGTGAAAATACCAGATAGATCTGTAAGGTTTTTTTTCTATTTCAGTCGAAGGAATAACGGAGATATTGGTTACTCATTCGTAAATTGTCGTTTATGTGAATTGTTTATTTTTCTTTACCAGGGAAACTAACTTTTTCAAGTTACTAAGTTAGTAAATGCATTTTTTTACTATCATACAAATTTTTGACACAACATGAGTAACTGACAGGATTTGATTATTATTTTTATTTTATTCACAAGTAAATAACAAATAAATTATTGTACAATAAACGCAAGGTAACAGGTTTACTGCTTTAAGAAGGTGACAGGCGTCAAAACGGCTCGCCAGTCATTTTCTCGTATCAGAAGTAGAGAATAATTATTCGGTATTCAACCAATTCGAACATGTTTTCACTATTCGGTATTCGGCTTATTCGACCTATTTTAAAACAGTATATTTGGTTACAAGAAATAAGTGAAATGCACACATTAAAATATATAATTATAGAAAATATACTTTAAATAAATGATATATGTTTAATTGTTTAGTTATTACAAATGTATCTACATTAAGAGTAAAAAATTTATCTATTTATATTGTTTGATGGTAAATTTAGAATAATTTCACCCTTCTTCGCTACGTGGACTATCAATCATGCTTTCAGATTGTAGAATAATATATTATTGGGTAATGCCGAATATTCAGTTAAAAATTTACCAAATATTTGTTATTCGGCTGAACTGCTTTATGGTAATTATGTTAAATTTAACTTCTGCGCTTTAATGATTTACGGAGCAGAATTACAATGCAATTGTACAAATATTTTTTAAAGATATTATTGCATAGTTTTCTAGAATCACATAAATAGATAATTTTATTATATAATCAATAAAAAGGTAGCAATATCGTCTGTATACAATTGATTGTCAATATTTTGCGATATTGCACATTCTCCCCTTGTCGCGTAACACAATTGGAATGTAGTGCCGTAGTATTTTAGTCCCTTCTCAGTTCCAAGTATGCAATGGACATATTTGATTCGGCATAAAGAGCGGGAATGTGGAGATATTAAACTTTATTCGCAATATCCTCTTATGAGGAAATAAGATTCCGCGCATTTTTGTTCCACTAAAAATTCTTCAAAATTATTCACTGTTTTATATTTCCTGTTTACACACGCATGCTTTATACTACATACGTCACATTCAATAAATAATACGCTATAACGCAACACCCAAAAATGTTTTTGCGAAAATTAAAAATTCTTTGCAGTCTTTACCGCATATGACTTCAATTTCTTTTTTTAGCGCAATCACTCTTGAATGCTTTTATTTGTAAATTATAAGTTCATCATTGGCGCTACAACCCTAGGATAGTTTTAGTCAAAGCTGAAATTAAGAAGTGAACTATATTTGTTCCACGACAATGAGTACTTCCCACAATTAATTTTTTTTTCAATAATACAAGATTGTGTATGAATATTTTTCAAATTTTCATTTCCGTTTCAAGATAAATAAGCGAGAAATAAATTGTGATAAATTCCCTACAAATTCAAATTAGGTCGTGACGCTCTACTGCTTTTGAAGTTTCGACAGCGCCGCATTAGACATTTGTGCTACTATTAAAACAAGAAAATGAGAACTATTCTCTTCAAATATATAATAAAAATGAAGATTGAAAACATTAGTATAATTATATGTAACAATAAGAACCGAGTTCTCCCTGTTGACAATGAAAACAAAATTTTTTTGTGTGTTTACAAACGAAACGTCAAACTTCTGCGTCATGTTATATGTTCGTCTCTTGTATCTTATATGTCCATTTCTATAGAGGCACTGATACGTCAGAACGAAATAGCGTTAAAACTTTATAATTTATTTTAAAAAAAAATAATCTATATACTTTTTAAGTGATAAGTGAATTTATATATTTGTTCATATCATTTTGCATCAAATTATTGAAAATATATTCAGAATATGTTGAATTTGAATATGCGGGAAGAGCCCATTTTATTCGCATTTTGATGGATTACTTTGTCAGTCAAAAGAATCTGCAAAATATCTACCTCTTATAGTGAGTTCCGAATTAACATTTACGCTCTCATTCGTCAACGTAAAGTTCCACATTTTAGCGCTAACGTGATTTTACTTTTTTGCGTGCTACCATTAGAAATACGTGAAAAAATATAGTTACCATGGATACAAGCAAAACAGAAACTTTTCATATGAACTTAACGATTTTATTTTCAGTAAGTAGATTAGAATTTTTTTTAATAATTTATGGTAAATAATTGGAAAAATGTGTGCATATATTGCACTCACCACAATTCTGGACTCATAAACCAAAAAAAAAACACTCTACTTTTTAATAAAAAAAATTACTATGTACAACAAGAACAACAATAATAGTCAAATTTTAGAACTAATTTTCTCCATTTTATTTCTATTACTGTTTTTGTTACCTTTACAAATTTATTCGATGAATAATAAAACAATTTTAGTGCAGTGTTTTTTTTTTGTTTCGTTTAAATGCAGTTAATTTGCTATTATAAATAGAACGCGATTTCCAATTTCCATATAGTTTTGTATGCACCTCAGGCGTAACCAGCGTTAGCTTCGCCCCTCGAGCTATAATTATCACGTCGCGGGCCAGAAACTCCTAGTTTATGCCCTTGATATAAAAATAACTATTTACAACTTGATAAGCTGTGTAAGCTGTGCTATCGAACTTTTTATTCACGGTTTGAATTACCTGAAGTTAGCTACACCACTGGACATTACGCGCGGCCTGGACGGTGTGAAGTTAGTGGAAAGCTATATTGTGCGAAAAATAGCTAACCTAAAATATTTTTTCTGCCTTAATTTGTAATCGTAGAAAAGTTATAGTATGTGATTCATTTAAAAAAAAATCTCGGTATGATACACGATGGCACAATACACTCGTCTGTACTGTAATGTTTATAAAACTTGTTACTAAATATTATTTTACAACATGGTACTAACTTAATTTTTTTAAATATTGAGTTAGCTAACTCCAAATTTACTCCGTTTTATACGGAATTAAAGTTGACATTAAAATGGAATTAGTGACAATACCCTTTGAGAGTTTACTAATTAATGTACATCTTATTACAATACAAATTTCATTTAATTCTAAAAATTTCATGTCTCTTTTCTACATTTGATACACAACATACGATTATGATACTATTTTACATTTTTACTACTGCACATAAATTAAATTTTATTATCATTTAAAAACAATTTCAATTAATGTATTCTTATTTACAATAACAAGTAATTTAAATTTTACAAGGAATGTCGCCGGTGTAGAATACAAAATAATAGTTATTTTTCAGTACAAATGTGTTATATTGCACGTAAGTCACAAGATAAAAATAATACCTCTCCAGACGCCGGTGGCTTTTATAATTTACACACGTGTGCCATTCTATTTTTTTTTCAAATACCTCTTAATTTAAATGGTTTAATATATTTGATTTTTTATTTAACATTTCATATGACATTTGCTAAAAAAATAGTGCAGAGAAGGTCATGTACAATTACTGTGGTGACAAACAATAAATTTGCAAGAATTTATTTTTTCCCTTGTGAAGTAAAATGTTAATTTCGGTTATGAGCTAATTTATTTGTTTAAAATATCAGTTATCATTATTAAGCGATGTTGGATAAAAAATTGAATAGTACTGTTAAAATTTTGAGGAGTTTTCTTTTGTAACTTTTAACAAAAATATATCATTCTTAAAGAAAAATGTTACTGATAGTCATTTATTTTTTCAACTAATTGTACAAATAATAATATATCCTTACCGATTGGAACACAACACATCTAAAGCAGTTTCAATATAATTATATATAGCTTCCATTATGCACTTATGTTATTACACTTGTATGTCCACTAGTATTATGTTACTATACGCACTATTTACACTGCTCTAACACTGTGTAGCATGTTGACAGATACAAGTCATGTGTGAGACTGAACAGAATAGAGCGCATGGATGCGCTCGCCAAGTGACAGCTACGGTGGCGCTGATAACAAGTGAACGTCAATATGTTCAAACATAGGTTGTATAGTGCTGGACAACATAATTGAGAATTGGATTACATCACCCCCTACTAGCATACCGTAAACATGGGATTATCCCCAAATTTATGGTACAGAAATGCAGGGACTGATTTAAATTTTTTAAATAGGTATATATAATACAGGTAAAAATGTTTGGTTTATATGTACTAAAACAAACAAATTTTTATTTTATTTATGTAAAAACTAATCCAGCCTAATGGGGAATGGTTAATTTTCTTTCCATTTTTGATCCTCATCACAGTTATAAGAATATGAAATTTTTATTAATACCGCCCCTACATATTTTCGACTGATCACCCGTTGTGAGGGTTAGCCGCATCCATTACCAAGCTTAAGAGATTAACCAAATATCTTGTCCTGTACTATACGAGTAATAATGGTTTTTAGCTACGTAATGTTATGTAAGTATTCAAATTTTATTTTTGCAACTTTCTACAGGAGAAGTTACAAGATATGCAGATTTATAACCTATAAATGTGTTATTTTTTTGTATTCTGCGCGAATACAAATTATTATACAAGAAATGATGTTATTACTTTTTCATTCACTCAATATTTTCAATAAATCGATAAATCGAACCCTACTGTCACTATAGTTTTCTTCATATACTAGTGGTGCGATATTGTCGTGTTACTTTTTTTCGCACCACCGTTCACGTAAGTATAACTTACTTCCTTAGCAACGTAAGTTGTAAGTTTCTGATTACCATTGTCAACAGAGTGTTATAGAATATAAATGTCCTACTAGCAACGTAATTATGAAAATTATACGAACTTCATATAAATTTAGTCGTCTAGCAACGGGCAAAATTAACTATAAAAAGTTGTAAATAAATAAATCTGAACAGTCAGTGGCACACATTTTACAAATACTTAACATTACTTAAAGTTAAAAGCTATGGGAAAATATAATAAGCAATTCGGTAAGTAAGTACCTAAAACAACTATTGTCGTACGAGAACATGAACTTCGATTCCGAAAGCTCCACCTACGTTCTTACCTTCTCGAAGGTTATAATGTACTTTACATTCCTTGCAGTATAAATAATTATAACATTGAATTTTGTCACATTCTATGTTTAGTACTTCGTGGTAGGTCACTTACAGAGACTGTAGGCTGGCAAAATTCATCAATAAAATGCAAATAAAATTCCTCAATATAATAATGAGATTCTATTAAAAATAGTATAAAGTACAGAAGAAACAGAAAACAGAGTAGTGGAGAGAGATTCTGAACGATTTTGAATTAGCCATATCGGATGGAGACACGAAAAACAGTAATAGAACTCATTTCATAATTGTCTTTTGTTTTACTTAGTGGATTGTTTATTTCAATCAATCTTAAATATCTCAATTATGTTCTTTATGATAAAACAAAGAACAGAAACAGGAATCGAATCATTTGGAAAGAAACGCCTATCGGACCTTCATAATAACAAAATCGAAATCCAGAACAACAAAAAATGAAAACCGAAAACCAAACCTTCATGTCTTGCGGTTCGAATCCCTGGTAAATATCCGTGATGTTTTATTTATTTAGCTTTATAATTCCGTGAAAAACCACAACTTGATGTTATTAATAAAGATAGAGAATGTAGTTCACGGACAGCATTATTTCTGGGAAATATACAAACATCATTTTTATATTTTCCTCCAAATGAAACATGTGGTAAAAAATTCACCAAAGTTTTGTCACTTTAATGCTTTCAACCTACAGCACATAAAGTAATGAGTGACTGTATTGTTTACAATTTTTTTGGAATTGGCCATGGCAGCGGTTCCCAACAAGTGGCTCAATGTCGAGCAATGACGCGAGTGGTTGAGATAATATTTACTTGGACTAATTATATACTTTACTTTATATTCTGATAGGATAATGTTGGTACAACTTATCTTGCATTGTGATATCGGCGTTATTTGATTTACAAAGGTGTTTCCAGTAATACCAACCCAAAGCTGAGTAAAGATACTTCATTTAGATCAGTTACCGAAACTAAGTTACTTCTATTTTTTGTTAGTATAATTAAAAAGAAATAGAAACAGGTACACTCTATTTCCCGCAGTTGATCCTCGCGTCATCAATAATTGGGGTGGACGAGGAAAATAATGATTTCCGAAGTAAATACATGCGTCAAAACTGACAGTATTATATATAAATATAATAATGGATGAAGCATAGAAAGAGACTTGTAGATTAAACTAAAAAACTACCAACAAACAATGAAGCACAAATTGTAGAGTTGCACCACTGTAACTCAAATTTAAACTTTTCTTCATCGGAGAATAAAATAAAACCAATCATAAAACGTTAAATACACTGCTGTCAAAATTTCCAGCAAGTATATTTTTTGTTTCAGTATACCTTAAACTTTAATTAGTAGAACATTTTGGAATAGCAGTCCAGTTTCCAATAATTCCAATAAAACTTACGCCACCTATTTATAAAATGATAGCTACTCCAAAAAGTTTTCCTTATTATTAACTATCGACAAACGACAAGCAAATTCAAAAAAAATAACAAGAATTATTTACGAGTCTCTTATTTTTTTCTATTTCTTTCAAACTCTATTAAAGTATTCGAATGTGGTATAAAGGAACTCGTTTGGATGCTGTTATAATTTTGTTTCAGAAGCAAAATAAAAATAATGTATTAAAAATAGAGATTCAAATGAACGTTTTTATATTGTTAAAAATAAGAAATTTTATACACGAGGTTGTTCAGACTTTCGCTCATGAACTGAATGTTAATATATTTTTTTTCTATTATGAGCTTTTTAAGGGTGACTTTTGAGACTCCCAACTCTTTTCATATCTTTCTCTTTTTTGTATTTTTCTAATTATACTATTATATCTGTTTTCAATAATATTACTTTTAGGTTTAAATTACCCAATATAAGATATGTAACAGATTTGTATTCGTTTATTATTTTTATTTGATATTTTTGTCCTGATACTATCAATCTTAAAAAATAAACTGTATTAAGTTACAACGATTCTCAATTGAGCTGTTAAAAAACTCCTTAGGATGTTATATTTTTTTTTCTAGATGCAAAATAATATCTAACGGTCCATATTACGAATGCACTTTTATAATAAAAGTGCTTTTAGTAAGCCTGCTTTTTCATTATAATCTTATGAGACCAAAAGGCAGTTTAACCACATGTTTCATAAAAGTGAATTCGTAATTTGGACCAACATTTTTAAACATCGATTTTCGACACTCGGTATAAAATACAAACTATCAGTATCTATATAATATAAGTTGTTGAGTACAAATGTACTTAGTTCAACAAACTTTATGCTAATATTCTGTATATGGATATAGATATGCCATCAAATTATTTGTTTATAGTGTTAGAACTCACGAACACATTTACGTATTATAACATTTACTTAGCAAATTTAACGTTATTTAAGTATATGTTAACATAACCTTCAATGCAATAATCACTGTAAAATTTTATACAGTATGAAGTAGAAGTACTGTATGATGGTTGGTAGATAATAAACAAAAATTTCGCGTATTGAAAGTTGTCATGTAAGTATGAACTTCAAATAAATTTATTAACTTAGATGTTTATAAAATTAAATATAAAATGATGAATCTTTCGATTACAGAAAAAACAGTATGTTTAATATACAGAAATAGTTGACTAGACTTCACTAACGCCTTGTTTAGAGACTACAATATATGTAAATAATATTTTCATGCCATTTGTGTATATTGTTTTATAGATATAATTTTTTGAAAAAAAGGCGTCGATTTCAAATATAATAGAACACATTTTGCCCAAACGTCCGTATTCTAAATGTTAAACTCACTCTTGTAAAGTAAAGTGTATATTTTCTTGTTTACATGTTATTTTAATCCTAGTTAATGCGTACCAATCTGTAGTTATACATTAATAAAATTATTACATAAAACAAAAAACGACTAGATCACAGTTCGTAATTTACCTGCGATTTTTAGCTTATTCTAATTTAACGTTTACTTTAGAACGGGAGCGTTAGCGCAATATTGTTCCCGACAGAGGCGCTGCTGGGCGAAACACTTTTTCACCTGTTTCAATGACAGAAATGAGAGTTCTTAATGCTTGATCTTGTTCCTTGATGCATTTGTTAAATGTAAATAGTCAGGATGTGTAGATATTGTGTTAAAACGGTGACGGTAAAAATAAACATCGTTTTAAATTTTTCATTACAACTTAAAGATATGTGTATAAATAAAGTTGGCGGAAATAATATTTATTTAAAGAAGAGGAAGTAATTTCGATTTTTTTCTCGAATTTCAATAATCTACATATACAAAAGCAAAAACAAGAATTGAATACATTTTAACATAACATATTTTTTTGGATAACCCTTCTGTCCACTGTCGTCTAGGAATATATAACTTTTCATACTCTTACATAATACACCAATAAATAAAGTAGTAAATGTAATAATGTAAATATGAAGTGAGGTGTAATTGTGGTTGTCATCAGATCCTGCAGTACCTACATCTGACCACGTGACAGCAGCGCCACATGTGCAAGGAACGTGACACCAGCGAGTTAGTGTCATTAGCAAATTACACTACTCTATCATTTATATGCGACACCATGTCTAGCTGAATAAAATCCATTGGAAATTACATCGTACAAAAACTCTCTTATCATTTCAAAATACATATTTTTTGTCGCCTTTTCTTTCCTAATAATAATAATAATAATTACGAGGGCGTGTTTTTTTTTTATATATTACCAGCATTTAAACAAAAATGGAATGACGTCAAACTAATTTATAAAATAGCTATCTATGGGTTTGCAGATTTAAGGCATTAACCTTACACCCCCTCATTTGGTTCCGTCTGAATATTTTTTTTTTTAATTTCTAAAAACGTCCGAGGTAGCAATGTTTCGCAGAGTTGTTGAAAGAATGTATTTTTCTAACGCTATAGAACAATTAGAAAAAATATGAAATAAGTGTATACCTTGAGTATTTTTAACGTGAAATCTGGGGATTTATCATATCCATGGTTACTACTTGATATTTAATTGGCAGCAGTTTATATATTTACTTGTTTCACCTTAAAATGAAACATAGGGAATAAATTTTAATATTGTAACAAATTACAAAATAAAGAACTAATAAACCAACTGACCAACAAGTAAGTATAATAACGAACAATTAAACAATAATTACAATAAATTTGCAAAAGTACATCCATTAAATGCTAAGCAATGATACAATCTGCTATAAAAATTCTGAGTAACATACGATGATATTTTGGCAATTGTAACATTTTGAGAAATATTTTGAATTTGAACTTCAATCTAATCTAAATTTTAAAGATTTGTGTATATTCAACACAAATTACAATAAAAATCTCAACAGCCAAACAATTTAATCTATTCTTTACTAGATTTTTTCAATCTAAGTTACCAATATTTGTGCTGTTATTATATTTTAAACAGCTTATTATTTTTCTAGGAATGTAAGTGATATATTAATAAATTTTGTTAAGGAAAAATTATAAACATAGAGAACAGTGCAGTGCTTAAGAATAAGTCACACATTGTCCTTGGTGGTTGCAGGATGCAGTAGGTGTGATCTGATAGGCCCCGAATGCGTGTAGAATTTACATTTTGTACAAGTGTAACCAGCGTCTTCCTCTACACTGCCAGATCGAGGATACGCTCTGTTATTATCCAAGCACATTCCAGTTTGCTGCTAACTGCTTCCATTTTATCTAGGCGAGGCATAACACAGGAATTCCGCTATTTTACTTGCTTTTTTATAATTGCTACCTACAAATTTCCAGTTTTCAGATAACATAACGATACTGTGATACAGTCAATTTATTAAAATTTAATCAATATTTATATTTATTCCATGTTAACTTTTTTTCTTGTTTACCCTCCAGTGGTTCTTAACCGGTGTTCCGTATACTTAAAAGAGATCTGCCGCCATTTTTTTTTATTTATTTAGTTCAAAGAATTTACTTCGGCGGGTATTCCATACCTTCCCAAGTAATGCGAGTTATTAAAGCGAAGAGGGTATCCTATGATATGGAATTTAAAATAGTAATTTTTTTCTATAGTTCATATGATAGTATAATTGGGAAATATAATAAAACACCTTTAGTATAAAGTTTTCATTCATAATTTAATTTTACAAAATTGAAATCTAGAAACGTCTTTGAAAATTGTGACTTAGTAGTGATACGTTGTTGCTTATTTTATGTTAAATATATGTAGTTAGAAATACCACTGATCTATACACTTGAATCGGGCATAGCATATGAAAATGTGAAGCTTGTGGCGGCTATTTTCCTGAGGTCTGTATCTAATGCAATTGGCGTCATTACTATCTAAAACAAAATATGAGAAATCTTTTTAAATTTGATTTGTTTTAGTTATTCACCAATTTATTTTCTTTATGACGGGCAGAGTTAACTCACTTGATTAGGGCTTCAAGTCAAACTAAGCGGAGTGTGAGATTTCGGGTTCGATTCCCAGCGTTGTCAACCAATAAAAAATAGCTGTGTGTCCGAGTGATTCGGAACCCACTATAAGCTGTACGTTCCTTGTGGATGCTTTAGCTGACAACATACTCCACCAAAATACAAGTAATATTGTCGTGGTACAGATGAAGTACATTTCTGAATTTTACCGGTAGTCAAAACTTTTCTAGTGTATTTAGCCATTCATTAGCAGATGTAACATTGAGGTTATGTCTATTAAATTAAAGACTGGAATGTACCTACTATTTATTCATTTGAATTTTTTCTTCAGTCGTATACATTTTTATTGTAACACTAATTTTCAGTTAATATAATAATGACTTGAACTTGACAACCTACGTTTCATTTGAAAAAGAACGCTCTGACACATTGCTGTCAAATTCGTAACCATGGAAATGAGAAATATATTTCACGTTAAAATAAACACTGTATTATTCCATACCGTAAGTGGATGCGGTATGTTATGTTGCTATAGCATTATTTTGGATAAAAATAATGATCGACACATGGCGATGGTGTGAAGTGCTTGCCGTGTTGAGTCAATATTTTGGTCTGGAGCTGCAAGTGGCTGTTATCTGCTGCATGTGTTGCAGCTCGACCTGTTCACACACGTCGTTAAGTACAGTTGACCTGACAACATTAACACATACATGCATTGTTTGTTTATTAAGTTTCCCAGTACTATCATTGAATAAATAATATTTCTAGGTATTTTTCAATCAACGGTACTATGACCAAATTTGTTTTAATTAAAATTTATTTTAATAATAAGCATATTTTACCAATTTTTGGTAACTTTAAGAAACATTAATTTATAAGTTTCTAACATAATATTATACTTAAAGATTAGATAAGGTAGGTATAACGTATTTACTTTTTATATTCACTACAACTTAGGATACTATTAAAATTCTGTTCTAAACAGAGGGTTGTATTTCTCTAATCTCCCATTTCATATTCATTATGCTAAATACACGGTCTGAAAATGTTGAACAACTTGGAATGCTTAGGAAAAAAAATACAAATTTGGCAATTGGACCATATATCTATGCACATGGGAACTTACAAAAATCAAGTAAATTGTATACTAATTTGCATAGTTCATCTGCAGATGTAACTTCGTCAAATATTACATCCAATTAATTGCTACAATGTCATTGTCATTTAGTTTTCTGCCTTTTGCCACCTTATTAAGAGAGGTATGTCACCAAATTAATAACCTCGTTGTCATCTAAATTTTAAAAAATGGATTAAAAACGTTTTATTTACTCTTTCTACAACCACTAATGTAAATGAGCCATTATTATACATCTTTATCGGTTATATAAGTGTCACATTACCTATGGTGTACAGTACGCTATCGCATAGTTAGGTAATTTTTTTTATTTCTCGAAATTATGTTAGCAATAGAAGCAAGACAAAATAATTATAATTAATTTAAAACATTACGACTAATGAAGAAATACTTAAGAATGTTCTATATAGTATTGTTTTATTGAGTTGTGAATAGTTTTTATTTATTATTTTGAAGTTGACAGTTTGTCGTAATTGGCGCTATTTACTAGTGTTCAGTTAATTCTTTTAGTTCATTGTGTGATCAAAATTTCAAAATGCAGTCAAATAATGGTCGAAGAAAAAGTATAGTACATAATTCGAGTTTCCACATCATGTGTAATATGCATCTTACAACTCTTAATATGTAATATGCTATTACGCGATTAATGAGGTTATTTTATGACGTGCATTTACTGTTATCCGAGAATGACTACTTTGATTACCAGAATAAATTTAGTTCACTTATTAAATGGAATAACAAATTGATCTTAATTTCTAGAGATGTAATACTGAGTTTCATATTTCACGTCTGAGTCGTAAAAAACCTATTTACATATGGAATTACCACAACGTCTGACTTTGTCAATACCTGACCTACGACCTTCTCATTGTCGTCAACTCCTTCCACTGCCCAGTTACGTCCGTTTAACGCAACACATCATTCAGAGAAACATCAAGATTGTTGCGAACAACACGTTATATGTATTTATAGACAACTACGTAAACAATCAAATTATACGGAAATCTGATTATCTGAATCGCAGTTACACGAAAACAAACGTCCCAACAAATTATTTTCTCACTTTTTATTGGATGTTTTTTCTTTTAATACATTTGTCGTTAAAGATTAATGACATGAAAAACATGTGTGCTAATATGTTAAATAAGATAATAACAAATATTATGCACAAATGACATATTTAATTTCAGACTACAAGAAAGCACAAAATTGTAAGTAATTTCAGTGCGTTAATAGCCTAGTACAATTTTATTTTTAATAGGACAACTAATTTGATTTCAACACAACGGATTACTTTATAAGGTTGGCGACTACTGAAATATGTCTAAAACTCATATAATAGGAAATATCAAACCGTACTATATAAAAGAACAAAAGGGATTATTAGTAGTCAAAAAAAAAGATAGGGTAAAAATAAGATAAGAGTTATATTGTCAAATGACGAATGCATGTCTAATCGACATATCGGTACCAGCATCTAGCACAAAGTTTCCTTAATTTTGAAACTACAGTTTTGTAGTTAAAAATGACATAAAAAGTTGTATTATTCATTTATTATGAGTTCTGAAAAATATTTTTTCTACTCCTGTGTAAATATATTCCCGTTATTTAATTTTTTTCGATTAAATATAGTACCCATATTTCAGAACAGTGAAATAACTATGACTCATAATTCACTCTTCTCGGCCAATCACAGAACCATGTGGAAATCAATTATTCAAGTACGGCTTGTGACGCAAACTTCATTTTCACGAATAATGACTATCGTAGTCCCTTCTATAATAATATAGGTACTATTATTAATTAAAATCTACTTTTGAAACACGTTGTGAAAAAAATATTGTGTCTAACACGAAAGGAAAGCACTTTCCACAATTACTCAATTACCTCAATCACTACGCTCATGAGTCAAACTTGTGCTCCATTGGTAAAAAGATACGCTTTCCTCTCTACTTTGACAAAACTATTAACCAACCGTCATATGTATAAGGCGTATGTATGTTATCATAACCATTTTAAGATTTTAATGTCCATATACTCATGATCCTACATTACGATTTAACTATTATTTTCGAAATATCTGTCCGTCTGTTCGCTTGTATGTGTGTGTGGACAAAATGTCCAACGTCTACAGCAATTTCAGATGAATGGATTTAAACGAAGCTTCGTATTTAATTTACCATTTGGATATTTTAAGGTCCGAAATGCAAATTTGGGTACTCAATCCGGGAGCCACTTGTATATTGATGTCAATCAACGAATTAACTCACAGAGTATAATAAATTGTGGATATGAGTACGTCATCAATTTTTTCTGGTACTTATCATCATGCGTACGAAAGATTATTTGCATTAACTTTTTTTGGTAATAAGTTATCATATAATGATTGATATCACGGACGTAATCATGTGTTGCAACCTGCAAGAAAAATAAACAAACTCTATGTATACGCAAATGATTCTCCCTATAGGAAAATTACCGCAAATCCAACATAAATGCGATAAAGCTACTAGTTCATAGATAGTGCCATCAAAAGTACTCATCAAATATTACAAACAATATTTTTATCTACTGTAAATAATAAATAATGGAAAAACCGAACAATAATTTATTGTATTTCATTCTTTCTTTATAAAATTATT
Source organism: Stenolophus ochropezus (assembly GCA_035578165.1). Taxonomy (NCBI): domain Eukaryota; kingdom Metazoa; phylum Arthropoda; class Insecta; order Coleoptera; family Carabidae; genus Stenolophus; species Stenolophus ochropezus. The sequence goes on from JAQOWZ010000020.1 coordinate 14,495,752, forward strand.
AATTTATACAATATATATTAAGAAATAAGTTTAATAATTGTCATTTTATCTTGTGAGAAGGAAGATCTTCGAACAAAATAAGTAAAGGAGACTTGACTAATTCTACGTCTAGATTAAAAAGTTTTGTCTAGATATTAAGATTCTAAATTGTTTTAACACGGAATAGGTTTATATAGAAGCGACAGTAAGACAGAGAAGCGAAAATTAGAGAGAGATGGGGAAGGTGCACAAATTTAAAGGGCCCATTGTTTAAAATCAGAAAGTTTCCTCACATCTGAGAGAGAGATAAGGAAAGAGCACAAATTTAAAGGTCTACACAATACTTCAAGGTCATAGAACTGACTAGCGGAACATGAAAGGTACCGACACGGAGTGTCGCTTCTGTGTGAAACTATTCTGTGCTTTAGATATGAACGGATAAATATTTGGCAGCGTTCTTTTACTATTTTACAATCATTGTTTCAGCTCGTATAGAACAAGCTTCGCATGATATATTTATATTTCGAAAATTTAAATTTTTTAATTAATCTAGAGTCTTTAAATTTGTCTACAATTTTCTAGTCTTGATCTATAATGAGAAAGTCTTGTCTTGATAATCTAGATAAGACAAGACAGGAGTCTAGAAAGTCTAGATCTACACGATAACACTAAAAATAAACTATTATGAAATGAGTTATTTGTTATTTTTTTCTTGTTTTCTATTTTGGGCTTTCATGCCCTTCTTATAAAAAATAATTGTTGTTTAAAAATTCACGGAATGTGGTACTTGGTAATAAAATGTGACGTTTTTAAATTCAATTGTTATTTGAACTTTCAACTCAAACCATTTAGGAAAGATACCTTATTTTTGTCTATTGCTATCTCTACAAGTCTATCTGATTTCTCCTACTTACTGTTACGTTGAATAATAAAATTTTTAATAAAGGTACGTTTATTTAATAAGATTTGATATTTGATATTTTCGAGATTATAATAGTACTAACCTTGAAAAATAAATTTTATTGCGCTATAATGGCAATGGAATGATCAATAAATATTCAAGAACTCCAGGAAAATACAGAATAAATAAATTCAAAGCGGATGAAGTACTTAATATCTGATATTTCTGTTTGTTATAGATAAATTATTTACAAAATTGTCTCACTGATTCATAGAAATGTTATCACCTTTAAACAATTTCATGTGTACAACACGGTCCAATAAAATTCATATTTAATCATTGTATTTTTCCAATTATGTTACATTTCATAACTACATTTGATTGGTCAAATATTGTAAGTATAGAAATAAATCATTTAAAAAATCGTCCGAAAGATGGCTTAAATCAATGTAATTAACATTTTTTTTAACAATTTTATCAAAAATTAAATGTATGAACTCTTATTATTGCATAAATGTACAAAAAAATAAAAAATCTTTACTTTGGGAAAACATAATATATTTAAATTATTTTCCTAGGAAATACACTTTTAAGTTTCAAGTAAAGTACCATTTCCGGTTGATAAATTTTAACCAAAATCTAATCAATTCTTCCAAGTATAATAAAACTCGATAGTCGATTATCGTACGATTTTTTATGAAGGTTGTAAGAAATAAAACATTCGTGTTATCTGTTGATAAATTCTTATATATTTAATAAACTGCCGTGATACCAAAAATATTCACACATGTAATGTGGGTTGCTGACGCATTGATATTTTTATTAAATGATGCTCAATATAATATGAAATAAGTGATCTCAGTTTTATACCTTTTTTGAATCACTGAGAACAATTTTACATTATTTAATGTTTTATTAATGAGAAAACAAAAGCAATTTAATAAGCTGAAACACATACCTGTGTATGTATGTACGTATTTCCCAAATTTCAACGTTTCTTATATTTCGGATATAATTTAGTATTTCTTTGTAGGACTTTCTTGGATCATAAGTTTTCCAGTAATATATGTGTTGTATATGGAAATATCTAACTGTATTTCTCACGTGTATTACCATTAATGAACATATGGTTCACCCAACCTAACTCTTGGGGGTGCATGTCATTATTACGCATTAGTTATAACGTTATTAGTATAACGAGACCTCATACATATTATGTACTTTCACAAATACTAGCACTAAAATTAAAATCAAAATTTTAACAGTACTGCCTTCGTACAATGGCACAAAATTCCTATGTGAAACACGGCCTCAAGTATGAATCTAAAGTAGGTACTTGTTGCATTATCTTGCATTTTTAGTGGTAAATCGTGTTTCGAAATATCTCATCTGGGCTAGACGAGAAAGATTTTAAAAGCAAAGCTTCGAGACGAGAAAATAAAATCGAGATTCTCGAATTTCAATAATTTCGCCGAAATTTCTCGAGGTTTTAAAATTATTTTTCTTCAAACGTCATAAATGTGACATATTTTGTTACTAGATTCACAAGGTAGAAACTAAATTTCTACTACGCCGAAGTAAAAATATAATTACTTCACTAGAAGAAGAATAAACAAGTGTCCGTAGAAACTATGTAGAATCAACGAATAAGAAATAACCTGTACAATAGAAACCTGCAATATCGTTCTAAATATCACTATAAAACTAAATAACCTAAGAATTAATTTACTAAAAATTATCAACTACTGACCGCGTTAAATTGATAAATTGAAAATTCCATTCGCTACCGAACAGTATTAACAGTTTACCAGTAAAACAAAAGAAACCTAAATTTTCATCACTTTAGTGATTTTGTATATGACTGTGGTATGGAAAGACAAAATGTAGGTGGAGTAGATAATTATATTATACTTACATATTTATGTATAATTTGATTTTTTCCTAAATATATTTTTTTTCCTAATTTTCAAAAAAAAAATCCAATTTTAATTAAAAAAAAAATTCAAAAATGTCAAATGCCAAACATCGCTAGATAAACAAATCCAACGTTATACGTATCCTTATCCTTTCTTAAAATCTTTTTCTTTTTCTTCTATACGCAAGCCATATACCGTAACTTGCAACGTTATTTTTTTTAGGTTAGGTTAGATTATTTATACCAGTTATAATTTGATTTATTTTACATTATACAACCTATAATTTATGTCCTTATTGACAGATCAAGAAATATATCAATTTTAATGTGCAGCTATAAAAATTTATGACTATACATTTATGTGATAATATCTCCATCTACAATAAACTGTATTTAAAAGGCAAAAATGTTACATGAATATTCTCACTGCATGAATACTATGGACATTCTTGTAATTTTTAGTGCAATAACAACAACTTCATAAATACAAGTATCGTGTAACAACCAAAAAAATTAATTTCGCAAAAATTAATATATTACCACCACAAAAATGATTACCCAATACTAGGTGTGCTAGAGTGCGTTGTCACAGATTTTAAATGTTTTTTTTAACTAATTAATTTGTCTAGAATATTATCTGGTTCAATGAAAATTTCGCTTCCATTTTAACACGTATTTTTTACTTAAATTAATGGTGGTTGATTTTCTATCCCTACCAACTGTGTGAAAAAAAGGAGGTATTATATTTGCGCTTACGGTTAAACTTTACAAGGCCTGAAGTACTAAGGTACAAGTTTTACTTTTCGACTATTTGCAGTTATTAGATACATACAAAATTAACTCACTGTACATACAGGGTAAATACTACAAACCCTGACATAGGGAATTAACATGGGAAAACAGTTTTTTATTACTTCCATCTGTCCCGCTAAATATAATGGGGTGTGTACATATAGTTGTACCGTTTGGTTACATTATTAAATTTTGCATCTACTGATATCAAATATTATGGAATATGACCTTTTTTACTGGAGATATTTGACAAAATAAATTGTATTTTGACAGTTGTCGTTCTTATTTCTATAAAAAAAACATTCGAACAAATGCTCTAAAGCCGAGTGGAGAACGCTGTGGCTTAATAAGTAAGAATACTACATAGTCAGAGTTCGAGAACAGATCAAATGCAATTTTTTTTATAATTCAAAATGTAAATTACGAGTTTATTTTATTAATTGAGACTTTTGTAACATTTATTCAAAGAAAAAATAATTTGATTGTAACAATTTCAATCATATTTTTCATTACTATTTCAACTATTTTGATTGTAACAGTTCTTTAGGTAAAAATTATGCTCAATGTTAAAATTAATTTATTGATGATGAGTTGAATATAATTTACGTTTATACAAACAGAAGAGTTAAATTCTGAAATCATTCTGAATTTAATAAATAGATAGATATGGACAATCAGGATACTTTCTATCAAAAATGTTTCACTTTTCTTTCATTATTCCCCTTCATAATAAAATTTAATAATATTTATATTAACTTTTAATAATAAATTCATTTGAAGGTAAAATCTATTAAACAGTTTCTTTAAGAAGCCACAGCTTATCCACTCAGCTATGGAACATTTTCTATAAAATTTTCTTCTGACAAAAATCAATGACAACTGTGAAATTATAATTTTATTTTTTAAATATTTCAATAAGTAAACCTCATAATACAGAATATTCAATATCACTAGATATAAAATTAAATAATCTAACCAACAATACCACCACGTACATACCATTATGTTTAGCAGGATGGAAACAACAAAAAATAATTTTCCTTATGTCAAGGTTTTTAGTATTCACTTTGTAAATTGGTATGATAGTGTAGTAGTTGAAATAACACATAAACTTCCGCAAGAATAAAATTTTAATCACAATTAATATGAAGCGAAGTAGAATTATATTGCTATTGCTCAAATAAGATTTAACATGTTAACGCGTTGTTTATAAGAATCACCCGTATAACTAGATAACTTTTACTACCAATCTAAAAGGCAGAAATTATGGTCGGTCGTCGGCTGTCCATTTTTTATATCATATTCAATACTTTCCTGTCGCATTGCTCATCTCTTATTTCCTGTATAATATTTACCATAATAATAAAGAATGCCTGTCATAATTGTCGTCTTATTTTGTGAAAATGTTACATATCACTAAATTCTAAGAAACTAAATATTAGTTCTCGAGTTTGGAGAATCAGTTATTGTTTTTGATGAAATTCTTTGTAATGACTAATGTGATTAATCAGTCCATTAGGTGGAATTACTTAAAACAATAAACTAACAGCTCGCATGTTATCATATTTACTCACATCACGCTTATGGCGCCAAAAAGTTATCACTTCACTGAAATTAAAACTTACAATATCTTATGTGACTAAGGCCAATACCCCCTGTATCACGTTGTACTATTAATTTATTGTATCATTTATTTATATGTTGTTTGTTCTAGTCATTAAAAATTATTATATTCATATACTCCATTTTGCAGCGGAAACTAAAGTATGTACAATAACTTATACGATAACAGGTGATTTTAGTGCATTAATAAGAAAAGAAAATTTATTTTTTATGATTTGTTGCTCTGTTGCAATATTATGAGAAAAATTAATGCGTATTTAAACACCACTAAATAAACAAACACTAATGATTGAGATAGTTATTTTTGTATTAAGTGCGTGAAGTTTGTGTTTTTAGTGCGTGATATGTCACTTTTTTGACGAAACTTGCGGAGTAAAAAAAGTCAGTCGAACTCATTAAAAATTTTTCGCGCACAAAATACAAACATTATTTCTTTTACAACTTAAATGCATCATTAATTAAATATTTTTATTTATCTCTATACAGTGCGTGAAGAAATGTTTTCCATCGCTGTAAAAATTTGTTTTCCCAGATACTTCGCGGTATCAAGGTATCCTAACAATTGTTAAAAAATCGCCTACTTTATGCATTATTATTAGAATAAAAAAGTAGATGTTGCTGTGCAAAATACGGCATTTCTCATTGAATTATTTCGCTCATTGGGTACATTATTTCGTGTAATGGATACATTATTTCGTGTACTGGGCGTATTAGTTTGCCTACTAGGTAATTATTTCGCGCAGTGGGCACGTTAGTTATCAACAACATACAACAAATTGTGATTGTTGTATGATTTTGATTTTTTTTTCACTACTAACCTAGACTGTCACAATTATTTACCTTTATTGAAAAATAAGAAATTGTTTTTTTCTACCGTTTACTAGGTAATCATAGTCACCTAGATCAATAAAATAAAATGTTATTTTTTAAAGAAACTCAAGCCTTTAATCCAAAAATTATTTGACTAATTAAATTAAAGAAGAGAGTAAATTATGGATTCACAGTAAATCAAATAAAAACAAATCAAGTATATAAAATGAGGTTTCCCACAAAATAAAATAAGAAACATAAAATTTGTTTTTTAGGCGACTGTTACACAAATAGTTGTTTTACGTATCTACAGACCACCATAAAGTATCAATTTTTATTTGACATCCGTCAACGTGTAAATTTTCGGTGGCTTGTTTGATCATAATGGTTTAGATAATTCATATTAATGTGACTAGTTATAATCTTAAGTGTAAGTGTAAGTTAAATTTTAACTATTTCTATATACAGTGGCTCACAGAATTATTCGTACACCTAAGTTATCTATTTAAAAAGTGATAAATAGAGTACTTTAAAAAATAAAATTGACTTATTACTGACGGGATCATATTCTCTCATATTCCAGAAATAAAATGCAATATCCAATTATGAAAAAAATATTATTTTTCTTATGTAAATTAAATAAAAACAAAATGCATACAAAAAATAGGCACACAAAATTATTCGTACACTTATGAAATTTTACATATTACGAGTCAATATTTATATTTATAAATATAAAACATCTGTAATTACGTAATTATCATTTGTTTGAGTATTTTGTAAAAGGTTTTTTTCAAAAATTGGTCGCAAAACAAGAAATTACGGTAGTTGAAAGACGAATCTATTTGAAATGACTTTGCCAGTGTAAATCTTTCAGGGAGGTTGTCAAAATTGTATGAATATTTCTCTCAATAGTTAAGAACATTAGAAGTAAATATAAAAATGAGGAATAGTTGAAAAATATTTGCAGTGGGGGCCGTAAGGAAATTTTAAATCAGCAGAATGAATGATTTATTGAACATTAAATGAAATTAAATTCTAAAAACCCCTGAATGAATTAACAAAAAATATATCTGAAATTTTTGGAGGATATATTGAAACATAGACTATTCGAAGAAATCTAAGAAATTTTGATTTTAATGGCCGTATAGTCATAAGGAGCACGTACATATCCCCAAACTATTATGATCCTGCCGCCGTGTTTCACTATTCTGCATAAATTGCAGTTATTAAACTCAGAATTTGGATTTCTCCAATCAAAAGATTTGCCATTCTAGTCAACTCCGCAAAATTACCAATTTCCAAAATACAGAATCCGTGTTAATGTACTATTTGCAAAGGCGAGTCTCTTTATTTTATTGTTTGGAAATGTAGGACCCACTTTTTCCTATAAGACCATTAGAACCAAAATTTCTTGAAGTTCTTTGAATAGTCTATGTTCCAATAGACCCTTAAAAATTTTAGTTATTCTTAATGTTAATTTATTCATGGATTTTTAGGATTTGATTTCACTTAACGCTCAATATATAGTTTATTCTGCCGACTTAAAAATAATTTAAGGCCTCCACGGGGAATATTTTTTTACTGATTCTCGTTTTTATATTTACTTATAAGGTTCTGAACATTTAGTGCGATCTTCGTTTAATTTCGACAACCTCCCTTAAAGATTTACACTGGCAAAATAATTTCAAGCTGATTCGCCTTTCAATTACCATAATTTTTTGTTTTTGTGACCTATTTTTGAAAATTATATTATATAAATTACTTAGACAAATGATAATTATGCAATCACAGATGTTTCAAATTTATAAATATAAATATTGACTCGTTATATGCAAGATTTCATAAGTGTACGAATAATTTTGTGTATCTATTTTTTGTACACATTTTGTTTTTATTTAATTAACATAAGAAAAATAATATTTTTTTCATAACTGGCTATTGTATTTTGTTTCTGGAAAATAAGAGAATCTGATACCGTCAATAATACATCAATATTTTTTTGGAAGTACCCCTATTTTTCACTTTTTAAATATAAAACTTAGGTGTACGAATAATTTTGTGAGCCACTGTATGTATAGATTAATAAATAAATAGTAATGAATTTGCGAGTGACAAAATACGTAAAATAAATACGGCCGTAACGTAGATTGTAACAGATATCAAAAACAAATTTTAAATGAAAATTTATATTTTTTTGTCATAACTCCTAAAAAATGTTTTGTGCACCTCGGCTAAAAGTTCTTTTTTGACCTCATCTGGTTTGCTAGCCTCGGCTGCAAACTTCGGATTCGATCACTTTTACGACCTTGATAAATAAATACCTATCCTATATACTAAACGATTAGATTCACTATATATCTATATATCTATATATCTATATATCTATCTATAGATTCATCACGAGCATCGAGTAACTTTTGTAATCGCCTACAGCCTGAACCATGCAAGTGATTGTTATAAATATTTTTTTAATATGTGGGGGCTAATGAGATCTGGTGCCTTTTGGGTGTCTCATATTTTTACTATTAGTAGTTTTCGTGTAAAAAATTAAAACTTTTCACAAATGCTGCCTTGAAACAATGGATCCCAGAGGCCATGTCTAACTTTAAGAAGAATCACGCCGTCATCCGTCACTTTTGACAATCTGTCTATGAACTTTAAATGATTATATCTTTTAATAGAACATTGATATCAAAGATTTAAAAACAATTTCATGAATAATAGACTTGAGCAAAGGTGTTACAACTAATTTAAGTTTAAAACATAACGTATTTAATTAATATAAATTTTGACGTTTCCAATGTCAAAAGTCAATGTTGCCAAATGTGTGATGAAGTAACTAAATTAAAACCAAATATTCCTAAACTAACTTCACTGAAGACGGTGACAGTTATATTAAGATTGACAATATTAATTTATAAATTTAAAAATTAACTACTATTTTTAATACCAACAGTGTTGCCAACTTATAAAGTAACTAAACAAAAATCAAATGTTCCTAATTAAATTGAACACTTTGCTGTGTTTGATTTTAAAAGAAATCCAATATTTTAAGTTTATAACGCAACACATTTAATTATTTTAAATTTTGACGTTTCGAATTACATAAGTCAATGTTGAAAAATGTGTGATGAAGTAACTTTGACAAGTGTAAAGTACGTATATTAAAGTACAATAATTTTGAAAATGGACAAAGATATTATTAACTGAACTATGTATCCGTGCTTTATAAAATTGAGCAAAATATGTATTATTATTGTAGAAATTGTATATGGTATAATTAAAATTTTCTGACATTTAACGTTTGTTATAATTGGTTATAACGGTTATAACATAAATTTATACTAGAAATTTTGCAACTTGATACGAATACTCAGAACATATGTTGGTTTGTACTTATTATTTATTATTTAAATAAATATAAAATGATATATGTGTGTATAAGAAATGTAGAGAAAGATATAAAAAGGAAAGAAATATACAAAAGATTGGAAATAAGCAGTATTAAAGAATATGAAAGACGAAAGAGTACAATTTATTATTCCTGCAAAAGCAGAAACATTATTTTTCAGAAAATAATTCAATTAATTGACATTCTGTTCTTTATATACGAGGGTTATAGGAATAATTCAAATAACGCGCATTTTTTGAGCAGGTATTCTTATTTTGATTCATATGCGTTTTAACCCTCTATTTTATTAAGTGAACGACAAGTTCGAAGAAATTAAATCATTTGTCAAAACATGTTATGTGTCAGATCTTCATAATTTACATAAAAGTCTTGCAGCACATTGTTGTTTATTGTATTTGCAAAATGACAAGTACACCTATAATTGTAAGCCGGAATATACTTTGCATACGTATTAGAAATAGTAAGTTACAAATAAATTTCTATTATATTGAATAACAAGTTATTTATTATAGGTGTTTTTTAGTACTGTCCTGAGTACTGTACTTCATTTTAAATTAGACAGGCGATAAAAAATTAAATAATGATAATAAAAAAGTACATAATATCATTAAAAGATTTTGACTTAAAATCAACAATTAAGTGGGATAACTGACTATCGGAAATTTTAAATTCTGAGCTAAAATCGTTCACAATACTAGACAAACAATACGTGGTATTAATTTCCTGCAATATGTTAACAAAAGCTGTAAGTAGCAGAAGATATGTTTTAACTCTGAATGAATGTATGTACATAACAGATTGTGTTGTCCTAAAACATCTTTATTATGAAAAAAATAATACAAGCTGGAGGGGATGTATTTTTTTTATTTTTATTAAAAAATAATTACAATCAAACGAACTAAGTAGAATTTAAAATAAATTTAATAAAATACGTTTTATGATAAATATGTTTTTAATGCAGGATTGGTTTATCGACTGGTTGTTAATATGAAGAAAGTCTTTATTGGAGTTGCAATCATCTAATAAAATCCACTAATACACATATTAGTAGATTTTATTAAATTACAGTAACTGCAATAAAGACCTTCCTCTAATGTTTTTTTTAATTTGTAATTTTCATTTTACAGCTATGAATGTGAAAAATAATAATAATTTAGGTACACTGAACAATAGTTGCAGTTTATTTTAACAAAAATACAATATGAATGAGTGTACACAAATTTTGAATGTATTTCATGTAAGTATACATTTTAGTGCAATTAATCTCTACCAATACGTTGTATTTTATTAACAGTTATTATGTTATTACGTTATTAGTATGAATCAGTGAAGAAGTTCATGTTGCAACCATTTGAAAACGGTTGCATTTGGAATATAAGCACTAATGCCAGAGTATCAGTTTTCGCTCAAAAGTTCGCCCTTATCTTATGATCAATTAGAATGGAAGTTAAAGATTCGAACAACAAACCTTGCATCTGTGACGCTAAAAGTAAGTATTATAATTATTTCGTTATTGTATAACACGTTCATTTCGTTTTAAAGGAAAATTCTCATTTAAATAAAAAGTATATTTGTGTTATAACATTATGAATAAATTATTATTTAAAATTTATTATTTTTGAATTTTTAATAATTTAATTTTTGTATTTATCGGTATGTACGCTGTCGGTATTAATAATTTCACATTTACCGACATTTCGGAAATACTAATTTAAGATCAGGGACACCATAGAAAACAAAATTTGTTTATCAAGAATATTGCTTCTTCACCTGTGTGTAGAGTAATTTCATTTATTGTGCTTTGTTACAATATATTTATATTGCGAATTAATATTCATTATCTTTGATCAGAGCTGCAGTAGTCACAATAAAATAAATCCCGTTTACTGTGCCGCTAGATTCAAATCTAAGGTGAGAAATATTTTTTATCTTTTACAACCCTCGAAAAATCAACTTGCAAGTTCGCAATTAGAAGTAGAAAAATGTCATTTGCAACCAAGTTAATAGAAATTTTAATTTGTGATTTCATTATTTTTTTTATATTATTTTATTTCTTATTAAATTTTATATTTTTCTTGTTTACCCGGCGCCAGTAGTTTTTAACCGGTTTTCCGTAAACCTACAAAAGATGTGTCTCCATTATTTTTATTTAGCTGAAGTATGCTCCAAAATATGCTAAATTATTTATTGCACTAATTAAAAAAATATTTAGGCGGGTATTTCATCGTCTGGTGGGCCGCGTGTTATAGCTAATTGCGAGTTAGTCCAACCTACAATTTTTTAGAGTTGATCTTCTATTTAAGTATAAGTAATTTACTTTAAATTTATAATCATTACACTATCTCTAATAGGCCGTGAAAGCGTGACGTCAAAATGGAGCGGGAATTACATATATATTTTTCGGTTTGAAATTTTGGTAATGGTAAACAAATCACATAACCGTTCAATTTAAATAACTTTCATCTTTTGTGTACTTATGTTTCGTTATGTATATGTCCGTATAAAATCTATTTTACCTTAATATGCTAGAATGCATGTTTTTTTATTAACATATAGGGTAGGAAAGGTTACAAAATTATTTAGAAAATAAATTTATTAAGTGGTTGATTCTTGGGCCTCAGTAACAGTACTTTTATCTCGCAAATTTTTTATTCTGAGAATTTTAAAATGTTGCAGACGTTTCTGTTACATCCAAACAAAAAAAAATAAAATTACGAAAAGTTGACTATTTTATTGTTATATATAATTAGAAATCTATGAATGTATTTTTTGTGAAAAATCTTTAAAATATACAGGGTGTTCCATTTAAGCGTGCCACCATTGCTATCTCAAAAACTATAAGAACTACCAGGTTGGTTAACTTAGCAAGGAACCACCATTTTACAAGTCTATTAACATAAGCCAAACAAATATTTTTTTAAACCAGTAGTTCTCAAGATATGGAGTGGTTTTTTTGCCCATTATGTTGTTCTTGTAAAATGGTGGTTCTCGTAGCTCTTATAGTACTCGAGATAGCAATGGTGGCACACTTAACTGGAACACCCTATATTTACCGAAAACAACGTTTTTATTTAAATTTTATTTATTTACAAATAAAACACATAATGTAAACTATCCGCAAATTTCTTGTAGTCCAACCATGATACCATGTCTTAAATACGTCCACTATTAAATTATAAACATATTTTTATATGAATATGCATTTAATTAATAATTAACGCGAAATATATCATTATCTTACAAACTACACATAAGAGCACAACAGATGACAGTTGTTTAAATTGCGCGGTTATAGTTTGTTCACTACATGGACAATCTCAAATATATTATTATATTTCACGTTGTGTAATTGCCGCTCGATTATGACGAGAGCAATTTCACGGCCTAGACATTGTACATAGTTTGCAGTATTTAGTAATTTAGCAATCTAATATACAAATACACATTTATTTCGTATTAATTTTTTATAATGCTATGCATATATTTTAAATATTAATTTTACTGTAGGTTTACAACTTGACTGCAGCAGAGTAAGAGAAAGAGTGCAAGATTCCATTATCCTAACAGAAAAGAACCTGATCGACTTAAAATCGAAGGCCTGACGTAATTATTGGTAATTATAAATATTGAAAAGAACAACGCACTCAAAAATTGTAAGTTTTGTATAATTTTTAAGTACATAACAAAATGCCAAGTAAAGATAGAATTAAACGTCTTAAGCGCAAGCAAAACAACGAGAAAAATGCGGCAAAAAATAATAAAAATGATAATACGGGAAATATAGAAGAAAACTTTATTAATAGTCAGGTTCAATCAGGTTGTAGGAGTATATCTGTTATTTCAGTAGCGGAGAATAATATCAATAATGTACATACAAGTAATCAAACGGGTAATGTAAGAATTAGGACAGTAAACTATCAGATTCAGTTAATAGACCAGGATATTAACACGTTGCTAAATCCTGCAGGGTACTTAGAAGACGTACACATAGACTTTTTCTTTTCTTTAGTCCGTTCTATGACTGAGTTTAACCCTCAGCCTACAGTGTATGTAAATGCTCCGGACCGTATCATTCCAGTTCAACAAGGAACTAAACACTTACAAATTTTATTCGTACCAGGTGCAAATACCGGTAGTATTGGTCATTGGCTTACCGCGTACTATGACGGTTCAGAGATAATTATTTACGACAGCATGAATTCTCAATGTTTAAATTCAAATGCCAGTTTATATTTAGAAAGACTGTTTCCTTATAGACCAACAGTTAGATTTGTCCGGGTTCAGCAGCAGACCAACACTTTTGATTGTGGGTTGTTTGCAATTGCGTTTTGTACGAGTATCATATTTAACCGCAATCCGGAACAGGAAAATTATGATATCAATAAGCTTAGGTCACATACTTTAAATATGTTTCGAACACATAATTTAATATTATTTCCGGTAACACGACAGCAGAAATTAAGAGAAAATCATTTAAAGCGTAAAGAGAATGAAACAGCTGAAGAACGGTCCAAACGTCTAAAATTAAATACAGAAAATAAATTAAAAATTTTAGCTAATGAAACACTTGATCAACAAACAAATAGGTTAAATAAATTAAAATTTAATTTCAAAGAATACATTAAAAATGAAACACCTGAACAAAAAACAAATCGCTTAAATAGATTAAAAGATAACTTTCAAAATATGATTCAAATAGAAACACATGAACAAAAAGAAAAACGTTTAAATAGGTTAAAAAATAATTTAAAAACTTCAATAGAAACAGAAACACCCGAACAGAGAGAAAATCGTTTAAATATTTTAAAAAATAATTTTAAAATTTCAATAGAAACAGAAACACCCGAACAAAGAGAAAATCGTTTAAATAGGTTAAAAAATAATTTTAAAAATACAATTGAAACAGAAACACCGGAACAGAGAGAAAATCGTTTAAATATTTTAAAAAATAATTTTAAAATTTCAATAGAAACAGAAACATCCGAACAGAGAGAAAATCGTTTAAATAGGTTAAAAAATAATTTTAAAAATACAATTGAAACAGAAACACCGGAACAGAGAGAAAATCGTTTAAATATTTTAAAAAATAATTTTAAAATTTCAATAGAAACAGAAACACCCGAACAAAGAGAAAATCGTTTAAATAAGTTAAAAACTAATTTTAAAAAATCTATAGAAATAGAAACACCTGAACATAAAGAACGGCGTTTAAATATGTTAAAAGATAATTTTAAAAAAGTAGTTGAAACAGAAACACCGGAACAGAAAGAAGAGCGTTTGTTAAAAAATAATATAATAAATAAAAATAAAATAAAGGCACGCAAAAATAAAGTTAATGATAAAGTTAGATTAGCTAGCAAAGGTATAGGAATGCAAATTGAACCGCATTCGTTGGGTCCAATGTCTGCACTGTGCACTTACTGTACATCCAAAAACTTCGCGTATGAGAAGCCCTCAGACGGCAAATTCACACACTGCTGCCGTAAAGGCAAGTTAAACGCAGATCAATTAGGCGAGTTTCCGGAATACATAAAAAGTCTAATGATCAATAATAACGCGGACAGTAGAAATTTTAAAGATAATATTAGACAGTACAATAGTGCGTTAGCTTTTGCTTCCTTTGGGGCTAAAATTTCAATGCCTCCGGGCAGAGGACCATATTGTTTCCGAATACATGGTCAAATTTATCATGATTCAGCCAGTTCCTTATATCCAACTAATAATAATGTTGAAAAATATGCGCAGTTATACATTATAAATTCTGCGGAAGCGTTAGAGAAAAGAATGAATGTAGAATACAATAAACAGTGTAAACCAAATATAATGGGGCAGTTAGATGATATTATTAGAGAAATTAATCCGTATTCTCAAGCGTACATGATGTTAAAAGAAGTAGAACAAAGAGAAATAGCTAGGGCAAATATTAATAATCAGTCAGTGCCAGAAATTAATTTGTGGATAGTTAGTGACAGACGAAAAGATAAGCGTAGGTATAATGTACCAACATGTAATGAAGTGGCTGTAGTTTTTACATCAAATGACGGAGAGCCACCAATAGATAGAGACATTTGTGTTCACCCAAGAGCAGGCGGTTCTGTTAGAATTAATCAATTCAGCGAAAACTGCGACCCCATGACATATCCCATACTTTTTCCTCGCGGTGAATGTGGCTGGAACATGAACCTAAAGCATGCCGACGGTATTAAAAAACAAAGCATGCTACAATTTTACATGAATAGATTAGCAATTAGAGATACATTTAATCCGTGTTTAGAAGCCGGAAAGCTAACTCAGCAGTACATTGTAGATGCATATGTGAAAGTCGAGGCTGAAAGATTGACTTATATTAGATTAAATCAGCCTACCCTCAGAGTAGAGCTGTATAATGGGTTAATGGACCATGTAAATAATTTAGCAGATAATGAGGGCGGTAACGCGGGCACAATGGTTATTTTACCATCCACATTCCAAGGTGGCAGTCGTTTTATGTTAAAAATGTATCAGAACGCTATGTCAATTGTTAGAGAATTCGGCCGACCTGATTTGTTCATAACAGTAACGTGTAATCCAAAATGGCCTGAAATAATTGAACAGTTACGCGAAGGTCAAAGTTCTGCAGATCGGCCAGATATAGTAGCGCGAGTTTTCAACGGAAAAATTAAAAGTATGATGAATGAAATTCTTCACGATGATATTTTTGGAAAAGTCGTAGCCTTTATTTTTGTAATAGAATTCCAAAAACGTGGGTTACCACATATGCATTTGTTGTTGACATTAGATAGCGATAGTAAAATCCGTAACAAAGATGAAATAGACGAAATTGTAAGCGCCGAAATTCCAGATGAAGACGATGAACCAGAGTTGTATCAATTAGTTCGAACGCACATGATCCACGGTCCCTGCGGTATATTAAATAAATATTCACCTTGCATGAATGAAAATAAATGCACAAAAAAATACCCTAAAGAATTTCGAAACGAAACACACGAAAATATTAACGGTTATCCTCTTTACAAAAGGCCAGATAATAATGCAAAGATATATATTCTCTGGAAAAACGGTTTAGTAAAATATACAATAGATAACAGATGGATAGTACCTTACAATCCATATTTGCTAAAAAAGTATAAAGCTCATATTAATATCGAAATATGCTCTTCGGTTAAAAGTGTTAAATATATTTGCGATTATCTGTGTAAGGGTCATGACTGCGCAAGTATTAAATTAGGTCAACCAGATAAAGATAAAGTAATTCAATGGGATGAAATCAACGGTTATTTAGATGCGAGGTATGTTTCTGCTCCAGAATGTTGTTGGAGGCTACTGGAATATCCCTTACACGATAAATCACATACAATATTTGAGTTAGCTGTTCATTTGAAATACCAACAGGCGGTATTTTTCGTTAATGGTCAAGAGAAAAAAGCAGTAGAACGGGCAGCGAAAAAAAATACAACTTTAACTGCGTGGTTTATTCTAAATAGCACAGATGTAAATGCTCGGCAGTATGTTTATATGCAAATTCCAAAATATTATGTATTTGTTAATAACGCTTGGAAGGCTAGGCAACGCGAGTCAAAACCACCAATAGGCCGAATGATTTCCGTCAGTCCCAGAGATATAGAAAGGTTCCATCTACGTTTAATATTAGTACACGCGAAAGGGGCTACAAGTTTCGAAGACTTGCGTACCGTAGATGGTAAGTTGTATAACACATACCAAGAAGCTGCCCGCGCATTAGGTCTTTTAGCAAATGATAAAGAATGCGAAAATTGTTTAGGTGAGGCAGTGATAAATAAATTTCCGAGACAATTAAGAGAATTATTTGCATATTTAATTTGTTTCCACACGTCCACCAATGCCGTAGCTTTGTGGGAAAAATTTAAAGAGTATTTGATAGAGGATTATTTATTGCACAATTCCGAAAAAGTAGCGCAAAATAAATGTTTAAGAAAAATTCAAGAAATATTAGAAATACATAGATTCACATTAAGCGATTTCGGTTTACCGCTGCCAGATGACGTAGACGAAAATGAAAACGATTTGATTGATACTGCAGCAGAGAAATTAGAGGGAGAACAAAATGTAGCGTTGTTTAATAATGATCAAAGAGAAATTTTAGATTTAATTTTGAATGCCGTATCAGATAGTAATAGCAAAAATAGATATTTCTTTGTAGACGGTCCTGGTGGTACAGGAAACACATTTTTATATAATAACCTCATCAGTATTTTAAGAGGTCAAAATATTAAGGTAATAGCCGTGGCGTGGACAGGAATAGCGGCTACTTTATTAAAAGGTGGACAAACTGTACATTCGGTTTTCAAGTTACCAGTACCTGTAAATGACGGCTGCGTATGTAAAGTTAAAGCGAATAGTAATGCAGGCAAACTAATAAAAGATGCAAGTGTAATCATCTGTGACGAAGTAACAATGATACCGAAACACGCGTTAAATGCAATAGATTTACTTTTAAAAGATTTAATGAACAATACGGTACCATTTGGCGGGAAAGTTATAGTATTAGGTGGTGATTTCAGACAATGTTTACCGGTAGTAAATTATACAAATCATCGTACCACAATAATAGAAACTTGTGTAATAACAAGTCACTTATGGCAACTCTTTCAAAAATTTTCTTTAAAACAAAACATGCGTGTAAATAGGGACGAAAAAGAATTTTCTGAGTATTTACTAAAAATCGGCAATGGTTTAACTGAAGTTGTCAAAATTCCTGCACACTGTGTATCACAAACGTCATTAGCTAATGATATATTTGGAGATAATGATATAGAGCCAAATAATATACACAAATTTACAGACCGCGCCATTTTAGCACCAACAAATGACGATACAATGGTAATAAACGAACAAGTATTAAATAAAATCGTAGGACAATCAAAAATATATTACAGTGCTGATTTTTGTGAAGGCGATGATAAAAATAAAATTAGTTATCCAACCGAATTATTAAATGCGTTAACACCAAGCGGAATGCCCCCTCACAAATTAACGTTAAAAGTGGGGGCAATAGTAATGTTACTAAGAAACATGAATCCGAAACGTGGGCTATGTAACGGTACAAGATTTATTATAAAAGATATGAAAACTAATTACCTTGATGTAGAAGTATTAACCGGGCAAAGTGCAGGTACCCGACTCTATCTACCAAGATTTGATTTAATTACCGATACAAATTTACCATTCAGTTTAAAACGTCGCCAATTTCCAATTCGATTAGCATTTTCAATGACAATTAATAAATCACAAGGTCAAACGTTTAATTTTGTTGGAATTAATTTAGAAAATCCAGTTTTCACTCATGGCCAATTATATGTTGCAATGTCGAGAGTACGGTCATCTAAAAACTTAAAAATAAAATTACCAGAATCAAATATTAACGAAAATTCTAAAGAAGGAATAACGACGAATGTGGTATTTAAAGAAATTTTAAACTAAACAAGATATTAAAATCATAATGAAATAATTTCAATTAAATTTTAATCAATAAAAAAATTATATAACATTATTATATGAAGTACATATTTGTAATCATTATTTCAAAATTTAAAAACATTATATAGAGGATTTCATAAACAAATTTTCAAAAAATTTAAGTTAAAGTGCAAGTATTAAACCAATCTTTTCACATGATGAACATTATGCAGTATCTTAGCCAGGTTATTAAAAACCTTAAAGATAAAATTATCAGATTCAAATATTAAAAATAAAGATTTGAAATGTGAACAAATGGAGTATTTAGAAAAAAAATTAAATTGAACAAGTAGATATCATGATAAAAAATTGTTATATTTACAATGTCATAGTCATTTCGTAACTTATTGCAAAATTATGAACAAAATATCAATAATACATAAATTTCATTATAATTAATTTTAAAACTATATAAGAAAAAATATTTAATGTTTGAAGACAAAGACATTGAAATAAAATTTACTAAAACTAAATAAATCTAGCAAATACATATAAAAATATATAAAAAATTGCAATCCATTTAATAATTAATGAATGAACGTAAAATTTAAAAACATTTAATATACAAAAGTATATAATAAATGATAACAGACAACCAGGCCATTCTACCATTGTATCTCAAAATTCATGCAACAGAATACTAATTTGTACTTATGTTTTTGGCATTATACTACAAAACCGCCAAGTATGGTAAAAATTTCAAGAACCATTTGGGGTTTTAATGTGTTATGTTCCATGTCATTGTGACTGTTGCATGAATTTGAGAAATAAGGTTTTGATATTCATAAAACTATAAAAGTACAAATATTAACTACAATTTATTTAAACATACATTTTTTGGTAAAAATACCTTTTTATTTTTAATTACTTTGGTAGATGGCAAAACAATGGCTTGGACATAATGCATTAAACCCAATACCAGTGGTATTTAAATTTTTGCTGTACTTTGATTTAGTATTATAGCCCGTGATTAAATAAATAAATATAAGAGAAATTAAATACATTAAAAAATAAACTTTATCAAAATTATTCGCCACATAATGGCTGGTTGAAATTAGGCATATGAAGCTCATTAAAACCTTAAATTTTTAAATTTAAAATTTTTAGAATATCGGAAAAACATGTAATATTATAAAAAGGATTATTGATGGTATATATGAAATATAAAATAAAAATATAAGAAAGCAATAATAATAAATTTAAAATATAAAATAAAAGCATGTTGAAGCAATAATTATGATTTAAAAATGTGATTTAGAAATACTTAATAATATAAAAAGGAATAAGAAAGAATTTAAAATATAATCAATAAAAAATGTAAAATTTGATTTGTTAAATAATATATGCAATATATTTAATAAATGTAATTGATATAAGTATTAAATATTATTCCAACATGAAAAGTGGTTCGTAAAATATTGTAAAAGGTAATAAAAAAGAACTTAAGTCTGATAATACCATTGCTCCTTTTACAAATTTTACGGACCTTGCCAAAATGAAAATACAATAAAAAGAATTATAAAAGGCAATTATAAATAAAACTATTCTTTACATAAAAGTTAATAAAATAATATTAACAATGAAAAACATAAATTAAATAAATAGTATAAAGCAATGGTTAAGTATTAGAAAAATTTTCTATAGCGTCTACATCCTGGTATATTGTATGTTTTACCAATATTTTCAATAATATACATTAAAAATTTTATTTAATGATAAAAGGGTCCCTACATTTAATAGTTAAATGAAAACCTATTTTATATGTAAGTATAAAAAAATAATTTTAATTTTTTACATTAAAATACAATTATAATAAAATTATATTTAAATGCATATTTTACCTTTTACTACTACTAAAAGATTGGTTAAGCAACTTTTTTATTTTAATATAATACAACAGTCATTAGTTAACATTAACATTTTTCATTGTCAATAAAAAATGTAATAGCGCTTAAACAATACTGCTGTCAATAATTTTTAATTAATACCATCAAAAAATAAAGACGTTATACGAAAACTATCTAATACCAGGCTTAAGTTAAAACATGTTGCGTCTCTCTATAATATGTATTAGAAATGTGACGTTAAACAAAAGTATATAATAAATCGCAACATGTGGGCAGGCCAGTCTACCATTGTACCTCAAAATTCATGCAACAGAATATAAATACACATTTTTTTGGCAATATACTACATACTACTACAAAACCGCAAAGTATGGTAAAAATTCCAATTACTGCTGGTGGGTTTTGAAGTATTATGTAAGCAAGTCATTGTCACTGTTGTATGATTTTGAGTAACAATATTTTCATTTTTAAAAAACTACAAAAGTACAAATATTAACTGCAATTTATTTGGTAAGAGTACATTCAATTTATATTTTTTGTTTTAAATTACATTTTTATGTACATAATGTGTACCATATTATCTATAATTCCTTGGTAGACTTGGCAAGACAATGACTTGTTACATAATACTTTAAAACCCTATACCAGTGGTATTTGGGATTTTTGCTGTACTTTGATTCAATATTATAATAGCCCGTGGTTAAAAAAATTAAAACAATAAATAAGAAAAAATAAGCTTCATAATAATTACTCGTCACAAACCGGCTGGTGGGTATGAAGCTAATGAAGCATATTACAACATTATAATAAAAAAAAACCACAAAGCGATCAATAAAAGAAAAATAAGAGAGTAATAAATCGCAAAAGTATGAATGTTTGTGTGAATGTTTGTATGAAATCGAGTTGCCAGGTTATCAAAATTTGTTTTTTATTTTATATGAAAGATTCTACAATTTTAACAATAATAACTGCAGTTAGTAAACAAATCGTATTCTTTTAATATTTTGTTGAGTTGAGTAAAATATTTCTATAAATTATCTAAAATGTAAATGAAATTTTTATTAATATTATTATACATTCATATTTTTAAATTATTTAACTTATTTGTATTAAAAATTATCTGGCAACTTAAATAATTTCTAATAAAAATTAAAATATAATGTCAGAAAACTTTTTCAAAATTATATATTTCTTAAAAAAAATGTAGAATGATTTGATAAACTTTTGTAACTAATTAAAAGTTAAATTCATACTATATAATAAAGATACACAAATACCAAAAATCTTCATGATTCACAACAATGTGAAATGGTATGTTTTTCTTATGTTCTAAAAAATATCATTTGTGAATTTTATATTTATAGATATTGGAAACTGAAGTATACATTGCATTGTTCCTGTGAAGTACATCGAAGATTTTAAATACGAGTTATATCCTTATTTGGACTATTGCAATTAATATAGAAGTTCTTTCATCTGAGGCGAAACTTTTTTTATAAAAAAGTGTTCAATGTTTACATATTTTTTATTAATTAGTAATATTTCCTTCTAAATACAGAACAATGGATCAAATCCTGAGATGGAAATTTCCTTCATTCAATATTACAAGAAAAGGATTAAATTTCAATGGAAGCATATGGACTATTAGTCCAAATCAAATATATACTACGTTGATGTTAAACAATATTTGGAAAATGAATCCATTTTAAAACGAAGGCATCATTTGAATAAAAATTATCTTCCTTTATTATATAAGTTTTCATTGTTTATAGGGTAGCAGTTTCACAAAAAATATATTTTTGGAAAACTTGTCAAGAATAACCTCCTATGGAAAGCGATATTGAATATTTTGGAACTTAAAATGGAAACCAATCTATTCGCTGACGATTCTGCTACCATCGGAAAACTATATTATTATTGACGAAGTTGTACAAGAATGGTAAATACATTCATATTTAAAGAAAAAAATATATTAATTAATTACTATTTTTTATTTAACAGAACGCATATCTGTTTGATGACTGGAGGAAAATTTCGTCGTATTTTCAGAAAGTAAACATTTAAATTACTACATGAAATGAAAGAAACATTCTTCAAATTTTGCGTGACAAATTCTACGAGAAAACTTTGCAATGTCCAAATAAAGTAAGTCAAAATTCATATTAACATTCTCTGTGGCCTTGATATACAGTATGTCATCGGATCGAGTTAGAAAGAAGGAAAACATTTTTATTTTTTATTTTACGAGAAACATGTATTCTTAATAAAAGATTTTACATGTTTCAATACTGACAATTCAGTTTTAACCTTTTCAAATTTTCTTTTAGTCTCAGACAAAAGTCGAACATAGTTCGACTTAGAATTTTTCTAATTGTAAGCCCCAAAAAACAAGTTTGCGTTATCATAGAAATTATTGTTAACATGACTTTAACTTTAGTTTCATAAATTTAACAACAAAAATAATATAAACAGTAACTATTCTACTCAATCGATTCACGGTTTGTTGAGCGCACAATTGTAGTCTTCGATGCAATTATTTAACTTCTTTGAATATCTTCCGCAGAGTTAAAGACGTCACAGCGTCTCTAATTCTCTCCTTTAAATTCTCTACATTCGGTCGAAGATAATTTGCATAAACTATTTGTTTCCAACGGCCCCAAAGATAAACATGAGACCGATTGCCATAGCATTGAATTAGGTAAAATCGTTGTTTTTTGACAATATTTTTAACGATTACAACAGATTTTCCTAATTGACAGTCAATGAAATTAAATAAATAATTCCAGTTATTTTCAAATAAGTCGACCTATTTTCGTTTTTCTCTGAAACTAAAAGAAAATTTGAAAAGGTTAAATCTGAATTGGTCGTTTTGCCCACTGCTTCTTTGGAAAACGCTCTTTCTTTATGGCAATTCCAATATATTTAAATAATGTAAGTGTTATTTCGTTCGATTCATTCTTTCACATTATTCTTTTTGTTTAGTTATCGTCTTTTGCTAACGTTTTTGGCGGTTTTCCGTTAGCATTTACAGGGAATCCTGAAGACTAATTCGTTCCGCCCAGAAGATTTTTACTACATAGTTTATTGTCATTATTATTTATTGTAATATTTTAATAATATATAACTTTCCTATTTTGTGTATCTAAGTTATAATTATACATCTGTTGATGAAAACTGATTTTAAATGCTTCAAATTTCTTTCTTTTAATACAATTTTCTTAAAAAATATATTTCGTATTTATTCGTATTATCGATAAACAAAAAATTCATCTTGGGTCAGTACTGCATAATTTAATTTTCCCGCCCGAGAAAAATGGTGGCATATCGGCGAAACTCAAGTAAGTAAAAATAATGAAATAATCATCTTCATGAGGTAAATTTTAACTTTATTATCTAACAAATATAAAAGTAAAACCTAATTTTAAAATGACATTATTTACACATGCAATTCATACGTTTCATTATAAAAATTTCTTTTGTAAGCACAGCAGTTCTGAAACGTTTTTATAATAACATAATCAAATCTAACTGATCAAAATTATAGTACAAAGAAATGTTTAATAGCGATGTGTCGTTTTAAAAAGTTTTAATTGTTATTTGTAAATTTATTTTTATAAATGTTGTGTGAAGTAAATTTTGAAGCAAATCGGTTCTCAAACAGTGGAGTTTCATATAACTATAAAATTACACATTTATTCAAGGACATTTTATTACTACTAGATTTATATTTCATTTTTAATCAAACACGAAATAAAATTAAATATCGTTAATGAAAAGACTGCAGTATTACAATGAAAAAAAATTAGCTTCCACGGAATAAAATCAGTAGTCATGTTTTAATTATGATACCTATGTTACCGACATTCCGAAAGTTGACAGTTTCATTTTATACAATTTTGTTCATATTTTTTCTTTGGAATAAAAATGTAAGTAGAGAACTGAGAAAAACTCCAGTATAATATATTGTAATTAAGAATTGCTTACTTTTAACTGTAAATAGTGCTATTGTTTCCAAATAATATTTGAATTTTTAAACCTTAAACTGAATAAAAAATCGGTTCTCAAACAGTGGAATTTCAAATAACTAACTATAAAAATACACATTTATTCAAGGAAATTTTATTACTACTATATTTATATTTCATTTTAAATCAAACACGAAATAAAATTAAATAGTAGTTCATTTTTAAATTTATAAATTAATATTGTCAATCCTAATACAACTGCCAGCGTCTTCAGTGAAGTTAGTCTAGGAATATTTGGTTTTAATTTAGTTACTTCGTCATACATTTGGCAATATTGACTGTTGACATTGGATACGTCAAAATTTATATTAATTAAATACGTTATGTTTTAAACTTAAATTAGTTGTAGCACCTTTGCTCAAGTCTATTATTCATGAAATTGTATTTAAATCTTTGATATCAATACTCTATAAGAAGATATAATCGTTCCTAGTCTGATTGTCAAAGTGACGGATGACAGCGTGATTTTTCTTAAATTTAGACATGGCTATTAGGAGTTATCTACACAGGAGCGATTTTTGCGGAATCCAGAATTCATTTTGCTGTATTATCATAAAGAGAATTTATTTTATTAAGAAATGTAAAGAAGTTAGCAATGTATTGTGTATCACAACTTGTACAAATGAAACTACTGCAAGAAACAAAGTATTTGTTTACATATGTGTTATTTCTATAACTTTACCTTCAATTGTATCTGTCTAGTGAAGTCACATTTAAATAAGAATTCTAAAATACAGTCCAAAACTGATCAGTCTATCATTTGGAACAAGACTTTATAAACGTAGGTTGAAAAATATCACAAAGTTTCAATAAAACCATTCTACAAAAACACGACTGGAAATTTTCTTGATATTCTTTTTACATTTTCAGAACATAAGCAAAGAAATTTTGTCTGAAACGAGTGCATAAAGTATTATACCTATAGGGAAATTAAATGCAGATTAAAAAATCCCCATAAAACTACATATTCTGCAATGAACTCTTTCATTGTAGATGTACATATGTACCAATAGAATTAGATTGGTACAGAGAAAATATGACAGTGATTATTATAATGAAAATGTTATTAAGAATCAATGGCTACAATTTTTATTGTAATCAAGCTATGCGTTATGGCTTGGAAACCAAAACTGAAGCGAAATCAGTATTTCAAGCTTCAACTAATATATTACACAAGAAATTGGACTTGTAGTGTTGTAATATTATCTAACCAACCATACTTAGCATGTAGTGATGATGGTTTTATCAAAACAGAAAACGGATTTGAACTTTTGGAAATAAAATGTCCTTATTCCTGTCAAAACTAATTCATTGTAGATTTACAAAATAAAAAATCAGCTGTAAATGATTTAGAATTCCATTAAAATAGTAACGTTAAACTCAAGAAGTCCGACAAATATTACACACAAGTCCACTTTTCAAAGCACATACTTTATATTACTACTATATTACTAAAGATGAGAAGTTTCTATCTACAATAATTCCAAGGATTAGCGACTTTATTTTAAAATATTTCATACAGATTGTTCTAAATAAGTTTTAATTATAATGTAATCAATTTTTATGCATTTTGATCAAATATTTCATAACATTATTTTCAATATTAAATATTATAAAAGCCCTTAAGATTTACTCTGGGGATTCAAGTTTTTTTCTTTTCACATCATACAGGTGATTTGGAAATAAATAAAACACTGGCACCACCAGTTAGTTTGGTATGTCACGTATTCAAAATATTATTATGTTCTTGTTTTCGCTTAGAATAATAAATTTCATTTATGCCTAAAAATATTATTTTAAAATATATACATAATTAAATATAAAAATATTTAATTGTTAAGTAATTATATCGATTCCTTCTTTAGCAGATGCAATAAATTTCATAATTAGTGCCATCTATGTGATTTTTTTAAACTGTTAAAAATGTTCTTTTTTCTGATATACATAGAAACAAATTTTACAAAGACTGGTGTAAACGGTATTGTTAAACCTATAAAAATTATGTGTACAGGAGTACAGGGTGAATACTGAAAACCTTGACATAGGGAAATAACATGGGAAAACAGTTTTTTGCTGTTTCCATCTGTCCCGCTAAATAAAATCGGGTGTATATGGTATCGTTAGTTAGATTAGTTAATTTTGCATCTAATAAAACCAAATGTTGTGTAATATGGCCTTTTCTAACTGAAATATTTGATAAAATAAATTGTATTTTGAAGGTTATCCTTCATATTTTCGAATAAGAAAGGTCTAAAACAAAATGCTTCATAGCCGAGTGGATAAGAGGGCGGATTCATAATATAAATAATCTACAAGACCTGGTTCGAGACCACCTCGACCCTGTTTTTTTTTTATTTAATGGTATCAGGCTGGCTAGACCAGTACTATGGGATAAGACAGAAGGAATATACAAAAACAAAAGCGTGAGCAGAAATATGCACTCATTTGAGGCAACATTTTAATGAATTGAAGGACAATTATTTTTCGACGGCAAAGTCGTCTGTATAAAATCCACAAAGCATTAATGCGTTCACGCGGCATTGTCGTAAGACAAAATGTAAATGAATTTTCTTGACCGGAGTAAATAGGCAATCGCAGTGCTACTTGGAATAAATACCCGGCTGCCGGCCGTCGGATCCAAAGTGTATAAAAAGGCTCTAAATGAGAAATATATTTTACGTCCACCGGCTTTTGTATTTTTCAAAAAATTGTTAGAAATATGTCATGTTTCGTATCGAATGAAAGGTCTCGTTGTGGGCTAGCGTGCAGAAATGACAAAAATGTTCCCTGTCGATCGACTTTTGTTTTATGCACAAAGTTGTCAGAAGTATGCCGTGTTTGGTATCAAATGAAAGCACTCAAGTAGGGCAGCCATATTGAAATAACAAAAATTTGCCAGGTCGATCGGCTTTTGTTTTTTTGCAAAATTTGTCAGAAGTATGTCGTGTTTGGTATCATATGAAAGGTCTCGTCGAGAGCTGGTGTACAGGAATGAAATTAGCCGTCAACTGTAAATATTTCATTGATGCCGGAGGCCTAGGGAAGCTCAGCGTAGCTGAGCCTTCGCTAGTCCTATATACTAAACGATTAGATTCACTATATATCTATATATCTATATATCTATATATCTATCTATAGATTCATCACGAGCATCGAGTAACTTTTGTAATCGCCTACAGCCTGAACCATGCAAGTGATTGTTATAAATATTTTTTTAATATGTGGGGGCTAATGAGATCTGGTGCCTTTTGGGTGTCTCATATTTTTACTATTAGTAATTTTCGTGTAAAAAATTAAAACTTTGCACAAATGCTGCCTTGAAACAATGGATCCCAGAGGCCATGTCTAACTTTAAGAAGAATCACGCCGTCATCCGTCACTTTTGACAATCTGCCTATGAACTTTAAATGATTATATCTTTTAATAGAACATTGATATCAAAGATTTAAAAACAGTATCATGAATAATAGACTTGAGCAAATGTGTTACAACTAATTTAAGTTTAAAACATAACGTATTTAATTAATATAAATTTTGACGTTTCCAATGTCAAAAGTCAATGTTGCCAAATTTGTGATGAAGTAACTAAATTAAAACCAAATATTCCTAAACTAACTTCACTGAAGACGGTGGCAGTTGTATTAGGGTTGACAATATTAATTTATAAATTTAAAAATTAACTACTATTTTTTAATGCAAACAGTGTTGCCAAATTATAAAGTAACTAAATATAATCAAATATTCCTAAATAAAATAAATTGAATACTTTGCAGTGTTTGTTATCAAAAGAAAGGAAACCATAAGGGCCAGTTTTAAAATGACAAAAAACATGTGTTATGTCGATCTGCATTTGTTTTCCGTAAAAAGTTGTTAGAAGTAGGTCATCCTTGGGTTTTAAGGAAACGACACAATACGGACTGGTGTACGCGAATGACATAAATTTGTTATATTAGGCTAGGTCACGATGAGGGCTAGCGTGCAGAATGAACAAAAATGTTCTATATCGAACGGCTTTTGTTTTTTGGAAAATGTTGTGAGAAGTATGTGGTGTTTGGTATCAAATGAAAAGGCTCGATAAGGGCTGGCGTGTAGAATTAAAAAAAAAGGTCAATGTTGATCGGCTTTTGTTTTTGCAAAAAATTCTCAAAGATATGTCGAGTTTGGTCTCAAATGAAAGGTCTCGTTGAGGGCTAGCGTGCAGAATTGACAAAAATGTTCCATGTCGATCGGCTTTTGTTTTGTGAAAAAATTGTCAGAAGTATGTCGTGTTTGGTATCAAATGGAAGGTCTCGGAGAGGGCTAGCCTGCAGAATTGACAAAAATGTTCCATGTCGATCGGCTTTTGTTTTTTGCAAAAAGTTGTCAGAAGTATGTCGTGTTTGATATCAAATGAAAGGTCTCGGAGAGGGCTAGCGTGCAGAATTGACAAAAAAGTTCCATGTCGATCGGCTTTTGTTTTATGCAAAAAGTTGTCAGATGTATGTCGTGTTTGGTATCAAATGAAAGGTTTCGTTGAGGGCTAGCCTGTAGAATTGACAAAAATATACTATATCGATCGGTTTTTGTTTTTTGCAAAAAGTTGTCAGAAGTATATCGTGTTTGATATCAAATGAAAGGTCTCGGAGAGGGCTAGCGTGCAGAATTGATAAAATTGTGCCATGTCGATCGGTATTTGTTTTTTGCAAAAAGTTGTCAGAAATGTGTGGTGTTTGGTATCAAATGAAAAGTCTCGTTGAGGGCTAGCGTGCAGAATTGACAAAAATGTTCCATGTCGATCGGCTTTTGTTTTGTGCAAAAAGTTGTCAGAAGTATGTCGTGTTTGGTATCAAATGAAAGGTCTCGGAGAGGGCTAGCCTGCAGAATTGACAAAAATGTTCCATGTCGATCGGCTTTTGTTTTTTGCAAAAAGTTGTCAGAAGTATGTCGTGTTTGATATCAAATGAAAGGTCTCGGAGAGGGCTAGCGTGCAGATATGATAAAAATGTTTCATGTCGATCGGCTTTTGTTTTATGCAAAAAGTTGTCAGAAGTATGTCGTGTTTGGTATCAAATGAAGGTCTCGGAAAGGGCTAGCCTGCAGAATTGACAAAAATGTATTATGTCGATCGGTTTTTGTTTTTTGCAAAAAGTTGTCAGAAGTATATCGCGTTTGATATCAAATGTAAGGTCTCGGAGAGGGCTAGCGTGCAGAATTAATAAAAATGTGCTATGTCGATCGGTATTTGTTTTTTGCAAAAAGTTGTCAGAAGTGTGTGGTGTTTGGTATCAAATGAAAAGTCTCGTTGAGGGCTAGCGTGCAGAATTGACAAAAATGTTCCATGTCGCTCGGCTTTTGTTTTATGCAAAAAGTTGTCAGAAGTATGTCGTGTTTGGTATCAAATGAAAGGTCTCGGAGAAAGCTTGCGTGCAGAATTGACAAAAAATGTGCTATGTCGATCGGCTTTTGTTTTTTGCAAAAGGTTGTCACAAGTATATATTGTTTGGTATCAAATGAAAAGTCTGGGTGTGGACTAGCGTGTAGATATGATAAAAATGTTTCATGTCGATCGACTTTTGTTTAATGCAGAAAGTTGTCAGAAGTATGTCGTGTATGGTATCAAATGAAAGGTCTCGGTGAGAGTTGGGGAACATAAATGACAAAAATGTTTCATGTCGAACGGCTTTTGTTTTTTGCAAAATATTATTAGAAGTATATCGTGTTTGCAATCTAATGAAAGGTCTCGGTGAGGCCTGACGTGCAAATATGAAATAATTGTTTCATGTCGATCGGCATTTGTTTTTTGCACTGACAGCGGAGCTCTAGGGAATGCTCGGCGTAGCCGAGAATTCGCTAGTCACTATACTAAACGATTAGATTCACTATATATCTATATATCTATCTATCTATAGATTCATCACGAGCATCGAGTAACTTTTGTAATCGCCTACAGCCTGAACCATGCAAGTGATTGTTATAATTTTTTTTTTAATATGTGAGGGCTAATGAGATCTGGTGCCTTTTGGGTGTCTCATATTTTTACTATTAGTAGTTTTCGTGTAAAAAATTAAAACTTTGCACAAATGCTGCCTTGAAACAATGGATCCCAGAGGCCATGTCTAACTTTAAGAAGAATCACGCCGTCATCCGTCACTTTTGACAATCTGCCTATGAACTTTAAATGATTATATCTTTTAATAAAACATTGATATCAAAGATTTAAAAACAGTATCATGAATAATAGACTTGAGCAAATGTGTTACAACTAATTTAAGTTTAAAACATAACGTATTTAATTAATATAAATTTTGACGTTTCCAATGTCAAAAGTCAATGTTGCCAAATGCGTGATGAAGTAACTAAATTAAAACCAAATACTCCTAAACTAACTTAACTGAAGACGGTGGCAGTTGCATTAGGGTTGAAAATATTAATTTATAAATTTAAAAATTAACTACTATTTTTTAATACAAACAGTGTTGCCAAATTATAAAGTAACTAAATAAAAATCAAATATTCCTAAATAAAATAAATTGAATACTTTGCTGTGTTTCTTATCAAAAAAAAGTAAACCATAAGGGCCAGTTTTAAAATGACGAAAAAAATGTTGATCTGCATTTGTTTTCCGTAGAAAGTTGTTAAAAGTAGGTCGTCCTTGGGTTTTAAGGAAACGACACAATACGAACTGGTGTGCACGAATGACAAAAATGTTCTATGTAGATTAGAAATTGTTTTTTGCATAATGTTGTCAGAAAAATGTCGTATTTGGGTATTTTCAAATTGCAAAAGTCAATGTTGCCAAATGTTTAATAAAGTAACTAAACAAAGAACAAATATTCCCAAATGAAAGGTTACTGAGGACAGTGAATGTTATATTAGGCTAGGTCACGATGAGGGCTAGCGTGCAGAATGAACAAAAATGTTCTATATCGAACGGCTTTTGTTTTTTGTAAAAAGTTGTGAGAAGTATGTGGTGTTTGGTATCAAATGAAAAGGCTCGATGAGGGCTAGCGTGCAGAATTGACAAAAATGTTCCATGTCGATCGGCTTTTGTTTTGTGCAAAAAGTTGTCAGAAGTATGTCGTGTTTGGTATCAAATGAAAGGTCTCGGAGAGGGCCAGCGTGCAGAATTGACAAAAATGTACTATGTCGATCGGTTTTTGTTTTTTGCAAAAAGTTGTCAGAAGTATGTCGTGTTTGATATCAAATGAAAGGTCTCGGAGAGGGCTAGCGTGCAGAATTGATAAAAATGTTCCATGTCGATCGGCTTTTGTTTTGTGCAAAAAGTTGTCAGAAGTATGTCGTGTTTGGTATCAAATGAAAGGTCTCGGAGAGGGCTAGCCTGCAGAATTGACAAAAATGTACTATGTCGATCGGTTTTTGTTTTTTGCAAAAAGTTGTCAGAAGTATATCGTGTTTGATATCAAATGAAAGGTCTCGGAGAGGGCTAGCGTGCAGAATTGATAAAAATGTGCCATGTCGATCGGTATTTGTTTTTTGCACAAAGTTGTCAGAAATGTGTGGTGTTTGGTATCAAATGAAAAGTCTCGTTGAGAGCTAGCGTGCAGAATTGACAAAAATGTTCCATGTCGATCGGCTTTTGTTTTATGCAAAAAGTTGTCAGAAGTATGTCGTGTTTGGTATCAAATGAAAGGTCTCGGAGAGGGCTAGCGTGCAGAATTGACAAAAAATGTGCTATGTCGATCGGCTTTTGTTTTTTGCAAAAGGTTGTCACAAGTATATAGTGTTTGGTATCAAATGAAAAGTCTGGGTGTGGGCTAGCGTGTAGATATGATAAAAATGTTTCATGTCGATCGACTTTTGTTTAATGCAGAAAGTTGTCAGAAGTATGTCGTGTATGGTATCAAATGAAAGGTCTCGGTGAGAGTTGAGGTACATAAATGACAAAAATGTTTCATGTCGACCGGCTTTTGTTTTTTGCAAAATATTATTAGAAGTATTTCGTGTTTGCAATCTAATGAAAGGTCTCAGTGAGGCCTGACGTGGAAATATGAAATAATTGTTTCATGTCGATCGGCATTTGTTTTTTGCACTGACAGCGGAGCTCTAGGGAATGCTCGGCGTAGCCGAGAATTCGCTAGTCACTATACTAAACGATTAGATTCACTATATATCTATATATCTATATATCTATATATCTATCTATAGATTCATCACGAGCATCGAGTAACTTTTGTAATCGCCTACAGCCTGAACCATGCAAGTGATTGTTATAAATATTTTTTTAATATGTGGGAGCTAATGAGATCTGGTGCCTTTTGGGTGTCTCATATTTTTACTATTAGTAGTTTTCGTGTAAAAAATTAAAACTTTTCACAAATGCTGCCCTGAAACAATGGATCCCAGAGGCCATGTCTAACTTTAAGAAGAATCACGCCGTCATCCGTCACTTTTGACAATCTGCCTATGAACTTTAAATGATTATATCTTTTAATAGAACATTCATATCAAAGATTTAAAAACAGTATCATGAATAATAGACTTGAGCAAATGTGTTACAACTCATTTAAGTTTAAAACATAACGTATTTAATTAATGTAAATTTTGACGTTTCCAATATCAAAAGTCAATGTTGCCAAATGTGTGATGAAGTAACTAAATTAAAACCAAATATTCCTAAACTAACTTCTCTGAAGACGGTGGCAGTTGTATTAGGGTTGACAATATTAATTTATAAATTTAAGAATGAACTACTATTTTTTAACGCTAACAGTGTTGCCAAATTATAAAGTAACTAAATAAAAATCAAATATTCCTAAATAAAATAAATTGAATACTGTGTTTGTTATCAAAAGAAAGGAAACCATAAGGGCCAGTTTTAAAATGACAAAAAAATGTGTCATGTCGATCTGCATTTGTTTTCCGTAAAAAGTTGTTAAAAGTAGGTCGTCCTTGGGTTTTAAGGAAACGACACAATACGGACTGGTGTGCACAAATGACAAAAATGTTCCATGTAGATTAGAATTTGTTTTTTGCATAATGTTAATGTCGTGTTTGGGTATTTTCAAATTACAAAAGTCAATGTTGCCAAATGTTTAACAAAGTAACTAAACAAAGAACAAATATTCCCAAATGAAAGGTTACTGAGGACAGTGAATGTTATATTAGGCTAGGTCACGATGAGGGCTAGCGTGCAGAATTAACAAAAATGTTCTATATCGAACGGCTTTTGTTTTTTGTAAAAAGTTGTGAGAAGTATGTGGTGTTTGGTATCAAATGAAAAGGCTCGATGAGGGCTGGCGTGTAGAATTAAAAAAAAAGGTCAATGTTGATCGGCTTTTGTTTTTGCAAAAATTTCTCAAAGATATGTCGAGTTTGGTCTCAAATGAAAGGTCTCGTTGAGGGCTAGCGTGCAGAATTGACAAAAATGTTTCATGTCGATCGGCTTTTGTTTTGTGCAAAAAGTTGTCAGAAGTATGTCGTGTTTGGTATCAAATGAAAGGTCTCGGAGAGGGCCAGCGTGCAGAATTGACAAAAATGTACTATGTCGATCGGTTTTTGTTTTTTGCAAAAAGTTGTCAGAAGTATGTCGTGTTTGATATCAAATGAAAGGTCTCGGAGAGGGCTAGCGTGCAGAATTGACAAAAATGTTCCATGTCGATCGGCTTTTGTTTTATGCAAAAAGTTGTCAGATGTATGTCGTGTTTGGTATCAAATGAAAGGTCTCGTTGAGGGCTAGCCTGCAGAATTGGCAAAAATGTACTATGTCGATCGATTTTTGTTTTTTGCAAAAAGTTGTCAGAAGTATATCGTGTTTGATATCAAATGAAAGGTCTCGGAGAGGGCTAGCGTGCAGAATTGATAAAAATGTGCCATGTCGTTCGGTATTTGTTTTTTGCAAAAAGTTGTCAGAAATGTGTGGTGTTTGGTATCAAATGAAAAGTCTCGTTGAGGGCTAGCGTGCAGAATTGACAAAAATGTTCCATGTCGATCGGCTTTTGTTTTTTGCAAAAGGTTGTCACAAGTATATAGTGTTTGGTATCAAATGAAAAGTCTGGGTGTGGGCTAGCGTGTAGATATGATAAAAATGTTTCATGTCGATCGACTTTTGTTTAATGCAGAAAGTTGTCAGAAGTATGTCGTGTATGGTATCAAATGAAAGGTCTCGGTGAGAGTTGAGGTACATAAATGACAAAAATGTTTCATGTCGACCGGCTTTTGTTTTTTGCAAAATATTATTAGAAGTATATCGTGTTTGCAATCTAATGAAAGGTCTCAGTGAGGCCTGACGTGGAAATATGAAATAATTGTTTCATGTCGATCGGCATTTGTTTTTTGCACTGACAGCGGAGCTCTAGTGAATGCTCGGCGTAGCCGAGAATTCGCTAGTCACTATACTAAACGATTAGATTCACTATATATCTATATATCTATCTATCTATAGATTCATCACGAGCATCGAGTAACTTTGTAATCGCCTACAGCCTGAACCATGCAAGTGATTGTTATAATTTTTTTTTAATATGTGAGGGCTAATGAGATCTGGTGCCTTTTGGGTGTCTCATATTTTTACTATTAGTAGCTTTCGTGTAAAAAATTAAAACTTTGCACAAATGCTTCCTTGAAACAATGGATCCCAGAGGCCATGTCTAACTTTAAGAAGAATCACGCCGTCATCCGTCACTTTTGACAATCTGCCTATGACTTTAAATGATTATATCTTTTAATAGAACATTGATATCAAAGATTTAAGAACAGTATCATGAATAATAGACTTGCGCAAATGTGTTACAACTAATTTAAGTTTAAAACATAACGTATTTAATTAATATAAATTTTGACGTTTCCAATGTCAAAAGTCAATGTTGCCAAATGTGTGATGAAGTAACTAAATTAAATCCAAATATTCCTAAACTAACTTCACTGAAGACGGTGGCAGTTGTATTAGAGTTGACAATATTAATTTATAAAATTAAAAATTAATTACTATTTTTTAATGCAAACAGTGTTGCCAAATTATAAAGTAACTAAATAAAAATCAAATATTCCTAAATAAAATAAATAGAATACTTTGCTGTGTTTGTTATCAAAAGAAAGGAAACCATAAGGGCCAGTTTTAAAATGACAAAAAAAATGTGTCATGTCGATCTGCATTTGTTTTCCGTAAAAAGTTGTTAGAAGTAGGTCGTCCTTGGGTTTTAAGGAAACGACACAATACGGACTGGTGTGCATGAATGACAAAAATGTTCTACGTAGATTAGAATTTGTTTTTTGCAAAATGTTGTCAGAAAAATGTCGTGTTTAGGTATTTTCGAATTACATAAGTCAATATTGCCAAATGTTTAATAAAGTAACTAAACAAAGAACAAATATTCCCAAATGAACGTTACTGAAGACAGTGAATGTTATATTAGGCTATGTCGCGATGAGGGCTAGCGTGCAAAATGAACAAAAAAGTTCTATTTCGAACGGCTTTTGTTTTTTGTAAAAAGTTGTGAGAAGTATGTGGTGTTTGGTATCAAATGAAAAGGCTCAAGAATGGCTGGCGCGTAGAATTAACAAAAAAGTTCAATGTTGATCGACTTTTGTTTTTTGCAAAAAATTCTCAAAGATATGTCGAGTTTGGTCTCAAATGAAAGGTCTCGTTGAGGGCTAGCGTGCAGAATTGACAAAAATGTTCCATATCGATCGGCTTTTGTTTTATGCAAAAAGTTGTCAGAAGTATGTCGTGTTTGGTATCAAATGAAAGGTCTCGGAGAGGGCTAGCGTGCAGAATTGACAAAAATGTTCCATGTCGATCGGCTTTTGTTTTATGCAAAAAGTTGTCAGATGTATGTCGTGTTTGATATCAAATGAAAGGTCTCGATGTGGGCTA
This sequence comes from Stenolophus ochropezus, assembly GCA_035578165.1. Taxonomy (NCBI): domain Eukaryota; kingdom Metazoa; phylum Arthropoda; class Insecta; order Coleoptera; family Carabidae; genus Stenolophus; species Stenolophus ochropezus. The sequence goes on from JAQOWZ010000020.1 coordinate 14,532,366, forward strand.
GCGTGTAGATATGATAAAAATGTGCCATGTCGATCGGCTTTTGTTTTATGCAGAAAGTTGTAAGAAGTATGTCGTGTTTGGTATCAAATGAAAGGTCTCGGTGAGGGCTGGGATACATAAATCATAAAAATGTTTCATGTCGACCGGCTTTTGTTTTTTGCAAAAAATTATTAGAAGTATATCGTGTTTGTAATCTAATGAAAGGTCTTGGTGAGGCCTGACGTTGAAATATGAAATAATTGTTTCATGTCGATCGGCATTTGTTTTTTGCACTGACAGCGGAGCTCTAGGGAATGCTCGGCGTAGCCGAGAATTCGCTAGTCATATACTATTTTGGTAGATTCACTATCTATATATCTATCTATCTATCTATATTTGGATTCATCTCGACGATCACCGATCCTGTGTCCAGCTTAAACTCCTTGCCCATTTAAGTAATTGCTGTATTTTTTTTTCCAAGTTGTAGTGTCTATTGTGCCGGAGTGCCTTTTGGGGGTCTCATATTTTTACTGTGAGTGGTTTTTGTTTAAAAAAATAAAAACTGCGAAAAATTGGTACACTGAAACAATGGATCCCAGAGGCCATGTCTACATTTAAGAAGAATCACGCCGTCATCCGTCACTTTTGACAATCTGTCTATGAACTTTAAATGATTATATCTTTTAATAGAACATTGATATCAAAGATTTAAAAACAATTTCATGAATAATAGACTTGAGCAAAGGTGTTACAACTAATTGAAGTTTAAAACATAACGTATTTAATTAATATAAATTTTGACGTTTCCAATGTCAAAAGTCAATGTTGCCAAATGTGTGATGAAGTAACTAACTTATAAATTTAAAAATTAACTACTATTTTTTAATATAAACAGTGTTGCCAAATTATAAAGTAACTAAATAAAAATCAAATATTATTAAATAAAATAAATTGAATACTTTGCTGTGTTTGTTATCAAAAGAAAGGAAACCGTAAGGGCCAGTTTTAAAATGACAAAAAAAATGTGTCATGTCGGTCTGCTTTTGTTTTTCGTAAAACGTTGTTAGAAGTAGGTCGTCCTTGGGTTTTAAGGAAACGACACAATACGGACTGGTGTGCACGAATGACAAAAATGTTCTATGTAGATTAGAATTTGTTTTTTGCAAAATGTTGTCAGAAAAATGTCGTGTTTGGGTATTTTCAAATTACAAAAGTCAATGTTGCCAAATGTTTAATAAAGTAACTAAACAAAGAACAAATATTCCCAAATGAAAGGTTACTGAAGACAGTGAATGTTATATTAGGCTAGGTCACGATGAGGGCTAGCGTGCAAAATGAACAAAAATGTTCTGTATCGAACGGCTTTTGTTTTTTGGAAAAAGTTGTGAGAAGTATGTGGTGTTTGGTACCAAATGAAAAGACTCGATAAGGACTGGCGTGTAGAATTAAGAAAAAAGGTCAGTGTTGATCGGCTTTTGTTTTTGTAAAAATTTCTCAAAGATATGTCGAGTTTGGTCTCAAATGAAAGGTTTTGTTGAGGGCTAGCGTGCACAATTGACAAAAATGTTCCATGTCGATCGGCTTTTGTTTTATGCAGAAAGTTGTCAGAAGTATGTCGTGTTTGGTATCAAATGAAAGGTCTCGGAGAGGGCTAGCGTGCAGAATTGACAAAAATGTGCTATGTCGATCGGTATTTGTTTTTTTGCAAAAAGTTGTCAGAAGTGTGTGGTGTTTGGTATCAAATGAAAGGTTTCAATGAAGGCTGGTGTGCAGAATTAACGAAAATGGTCAATGTCGATCGGCTTTTGTTTTTTGCAAAAGGTTGTCACAAGTATTTAGTGTTTGGTATCAAATGAAAAGTCTCGGTGTGGGCTAGCGTGTAGATATGATAAAAATGTTTCATGACGATCGACTTTTGTTTTATGCAGAAAGTTGTCAGAAGTATGTCGTGTTTGGTATCAAATGAAAGGTCTCGGTGAGAGTTGGGGTACATAAATGACAAAAATGTTTCATGTCGACCGGCGTTTGTTTTTTCCAAAAATTTCTCAAAAGTATGTCGAGTTTGGTCTCTAATGAAAGGTCTCGTTGAGGGCTAGCGTGCAGAATTAACAAAAATGTTCCATTCCGATCGGCTTTTGTTTTCTGCAAAAAGTTCTCAAAGGTATGTAGAGTTTGGTCCCAAATGAAAGGTCTCGGTGAGGGCTAGCGTGCAGAATTGACAAAAATGTTCCATGTCGATCGGCTTTTGTTTTATGCAAAAAGTTGTCAGAAGTATGTCGTGTTTGGTATCAAATGAAAGGTCTCGGAGAGGGCTAGCGTGCAGAATTGACAAAAATGTGCTATGTCGATCGGTTTTTGTTTTTTGCAAAAAGTTGTCAGAAGTGTGTGGTGTTTGGTATCAAATGAAAAGTCTGGTTGAGGGCTAGCGTGCAGAATTGACAAAAATGTTCCATGTCGATCGGCTTTTGTTTTATGCAAAAAGTTGTCAGAAGTATGTCGTGTTTGGTATCAAATGAAAGGTCTCGGAGAGGGCTAGCCTGCAGAATTGACAAAAATGTACTATGTCGATCGGTTTTTGTTTTTTGCAAAAAGTTGTCAGAAGTATATCGTGTTTGATATCAAATGAAAGGTCTCGGAGAGGGCTAGCGTGCAGAATTGATAAAAATGTGCTATGTCGATCGGTATTCGTTTTTTGCAAAAAGTTGTCAGAAGTGTGTGGTTTTATGTATCAAATGAAAAGTCTCGTTGAGGGCTAGCGTGCAGAATTGACAAAAATGTTCCATGTCGATCGGCTTTTGTTTTATGCAAAAAGTTGACAGAAGTATGTCGTGTTTGGTATCAAATGAAAGGTCTCGGAGAGGGCTAGCGTGCAGAATTGACAAAAAATGTGCTATGTCGATCGGCTTTTGTTTTTTGCAAAAGGTTGTCACAAGTATATAGTGTTTGGTATCAAATGAAAAGTCTGGGTGTGGGCTAGCGTGTAGATATAATAAAAATGTTTCATGTCGATCGACTTTTGTTTTATGCAGAAAGTTGTCAGAAGTATGTCGTGTATGGTATCAAATGAAAGGTCTCGGTGAGAGTTGGGGTACATAAATGACAAAAATGTTTCATGTCGACCGGCTTTTGTTTTTTGCAAAATTTTATTAGAAGTATATCGTGTTTGCAATCTAATGAAAGGTCTCGGTGAGGCCTGACGTGCAAATATGAAATAATTGTTTCATGTCGATCGGCATTTGTTTTTTGCACTGACAGCGGAGCTTTAGGGAATGCTCGGCGTAGCCGAGAATTCGCTAGTCATATACTATTTTGGTAGATTCACTATCTATATATCTATCTATCTATCTATATTTGGATTCATCTCGACGATCACCGATCCTGTGTCCAGCTTAAACTCCTTGCCCATTTAAGTAATTGCTGTATTTTTTTTTCCAAGTTGTAGTGTCTATTGTGCCGGAGTGCCTTTTGGGGGTCTCATATTTTTACTGTGAGTGGTTTTTGTTTAAAAAAATAAAAACTGCGAAAAATTGGTACACTGAAACAATGGATCCCAGAGGCCATGTCTACATTTAAGAAGAATCACGCCGTCATCCGTCACTTTTGACAATCTGTCTATGAACTTTAAATGATTATATCTTTTAATAGAACATTGATATCAAAGATTTAAAAACAATTTCATGAATAATAGACTTGAGCAAAGGTGTTACAACTAATTGAAGTTTAAAACATAACGTATTTAATTAATATAAATTTTGACGTTTCCAATGTCAAAAGTCAATGTTGCCAAATGTGTGATGAAGTAACTAACTTATAAATTTAAAAATTAACTACTATTTTTTAATATAAACAGTGTTGCCAAATTATAAAGTAACTAAATAAAAATCAAATATTATTAAATAAAATAAATTGAATACTTTGCTGTGTTTGTTATCAAAAGAAAGGAAACCGTAAGGCCCAGTTTTAAAATGACAAAAAAAATGTGTCATGTCGGTCTGCTTTTGTTTTTCGTAAAACGTTGTTAGAAGTAGGTCGTCCTTGGGTTTTAAGGAAACGACACAATACGGACTGGTGTGCACGAATGACAAAAATGTTCTATGTAGATTAGAATTTGTTTTTTGCAAAATGTTGTCAGAAAAATGTCGTGTTTGGGTATTTTCAAATTACAAAAGTCAATGTTGCCAAATGTTTAATAAAGTAACTAAACAAAGAACAAATATTCCCAAATGAAAGGTTACTGAAGACAGTGAATGTTATATTAGGCTAGGTCACGATGAGGGCTAGCGTGCAAAATGAACAAAAATGTTCTGTATCGAACGGCTTTTGTTTTTTGGAAAAAGTTGTGAGAAGTATGTGGTGTTTGGTACCAAATGAAAAGACTCGATAAGGACTGGCGTGTAGAATTAAGAAAAAAGGTCAGTGTTGATCGGCTTTTGTTTTTGTAAAAATTTCTCAAAGATATGTCGAGTTTGGTCTCAAATGAAAGGTTTTGTTGAGGGCTAGCGTGCACAATTGACAAAAATGTTCCATGTCGATCGGCTTTTGTTTTATGCAGAAAGTTGTCAGAAGTATGTCGTGTTTGGTATCAAATGAAAGGTCTCGGAGAGGGCTAGCGTGCAGAATTGACAAAAATGTGCTATGTCGATCGGTATTTGTTTTTTTGCAAAAAGTTGTCAGAAGTGTGTGGTGTTTGGTATCAAATGAAAGGTTTCAATGAAGGCTGGTGTGCAGAATTAACGAAAATGGTCAATGTCGATCGGCTTTTGTTTTTTGCAAAAGGTTGTCACAAGTATTTAGTGTTTGGTATCAAATGAAAAGTCTCGGTGTGGGCTAGCGTGTAGATATGATAAAAATGTTTCATGACGATCGACTTTTGTTTTATGCAGAAAGTTGTCAGAAGTATGTCGTGTTTGGTATCAAATGAAAGGTCTCGGTGAGAGTTGGGGTACATAAATGACAAAAATGTTTCATGTCGACCGGCGTTTGTTTTTTCCAAAAATTTCTCAAAAGTATGTCGAGTTTGGTCTCTAATGAAAGGTCTCGTTGAGGGCTAGCGTGCAGAATTAACAAAAATGTTCCATTCCGATCGGCTTTTGTTTTCTGCAAAAAGTTCTCAAAGGTATGTAGAGTTTGGTCCCAAATGAAAGGTCTCGGTGAGGGCTAGCGTGCAGAATTGACAAAAATGTTCCATGTCGATCGGCTTTTGTTTTATGCAAAAAGTTGTCAGAAGTATGTCGTGTTTGGTATCAAATGAAAGGTCTCGGAGAGGGCTAGCGTGCAGAATTGACAAAAATGTGCTATGTCGATCGGTTTTTGTTTTTTGCAAAAAGTTGTCAGAAGTGTGTGGTGTTTGGTATCAAATGAAAAGTCTGGTTGAGGGCTAGCGTGCAGAATTGACAAAAATGTTCCATGTCGATCGGCTTTTGTTTTATGCAAAAAGTTGTCAGAAGTATGTCGTGTTTGGTATCAAATGAAAGGTCTCGGAGAGGGCTAGCCTGCAGAATTGACAAAAATGTACTATGTCGATCGGTTTTTGTTTTTTGCAAAAAGTTGTCAGAAGTATATCGTGTTTGATATCAAATGAAAGGTCTCGGAGAGGGCTAGCGTGCAGAATTGATAAAAATGTGCTATGTCGATCGGTATTCGTTTTTTGCAAAAAGTTGTCAGAAGTGTGTGGTTTTATGTATCAAATGAAAAGTCTCGTTGAGGGCTAGCGTGCAGAATTGACAAAAATGTTCCATGTCGATCGGCTTTTGTTTTATGCAAAAAGTTGACAGAAGTATGTCGTGTTTGGTATCAAATGAAAGGTCTCGGAGAGGGCTAGCGTGCAGAATTGACAAAAAATGTGCTATGTCGATCGGCTTTTGTTTTTTGCAAAAGGTTGTCACAAGTATATAGTGTTTGGAATCAAATGAAAAGTCTGGGTGTGGGCTAGCGTGTAGATATAATAAAAATGTTTCATGTCGATCGACTTTTGTTTTATGCAGAAAGTTGTCAGAAGTATGTCGTGTATGGTATCAAATGAAAGGTCTCGGTGAGAGTTGGGGTACATAAATGACAAAAATGTTTCATGTCGACCGGCTTTTGTTTTTTGCAAAATTTTATTAGAAGTATATCGTGTTTGCAATCTAATGAAAGGTCTCGGTGAGGCCTGACGTGCAAATATGAAATAATTGTTTCATGTCGATCGGCATTTGTTTTTTGCACTGACAGCGGAGCTTTAGGGAATGCTCGGCGTAGCCGAGAATTCGCTAGTCTTATATACTAAAACGATAGATTCACTATATATATTTGGATTCATCTCGAGCATCGCAAAAACTTTGCTCACGGGTACAGATCAAACCATTCATGTAATAATTGTAATATTATTTTATTAGATGTGGTTTAATGAGGACCAAGTGCTTTTGGGTGTCTCATATTTTTACCGTGCATAGTTTTTGTGTAAAAAATCGAAAACTTAACTAAAAAGTATAACTGGAACAAAACTGAAAAAAATATCCTAGATGCCATGTATACATTTAAGAAGAATCACGCAGACATCCGTCACTTTTGACAATCTGTCTATGAACTTTAATCGATTGTATCTTTTAATAGAACATTGATATCAAAGATCTGAAAACAGTGTCAAATAATAGTCCTGAGCAAAGGTTTTACCAATATTTTAAGTTTATAACACAACACATTTATTTATTTTAAATTTTGACGTTTCGAATTACATAAGTCAATGTTGCCAAATGTGTGATGAAATAACTAAACAAATAACAAATATTCCTAAATGAACTTCACTGAAGACAGTGGCTGTTATATTAGGATTTCCGATGGTAATTTATAAATTTAAAAATTAACTACAATATTTTAATACAAACATTGTTGCCAAATTATGAAGTAACTAAATAAAAAACAAATGTTCCTAATTAAATTAAACACTTTGCTGTGTTTGATATAAAAAGAAAGAAAACCATCAGGGCCGATTTTGAAATGACAAAAAAAAATGTGTCATGTCGATCTGCATTTGTTTTTCGTAAAAAGTTGTTAGAAGATGGTCGTCCTTGGGTTTTAAGAAAATGACACAATGTGGACTGGTGTGCACGAAAGACAAAAATGTTCTAGGTACATTATAACTTGTTTTTTGCCAAATGTTGTCAGAAAAATGTCGTGTTTGGGTATTTTCGAATTACATAAGTCAATGTTGGCAAATGTGTAATGAAGTAACTAAACAAAGAACAAATATGCCCAAATGAACTTTACTGCAGACAGTGTACATTGTATTAGGCTAGGTCTTGATGTGGGCTAGCGTGCAGAATGAACAAAAATGTTCCATATCGAACGGCTTTTGTTTTTTGGAAAAAGTTGTTAGAAGTATGTGGTGTTTAGTATCAAATGAAAGAGCTCGATAAAAGCTGGCGTGTAGAATTAACAAAAATGGTCAATGTCGATCGGTTTTTGTTTTTTGCAAAGAGTTGTCAGAAGTGTGTGGTGTTTGGTATCAAATGAAAGATTTCGATAAGGGCTGATGTGCAGAATTAACAAAAATGGTTAATGTAGATCGGCTTTTGTTTTTTGCAAAAAAATTTTAGAAGTATATCGAGTTTAGTCTAGTATGAAAGGTCTCGTTGAGGCCTAGCGTGCAGAATTGACAAAAATGTTCCATTCCGATCGGCTTTTGTTTTCTGCAAGAAGTTCTCAAAAGTATGTCGAGTTTGGTCTCAAACAAAACGTCTGGTTGAGGGCTAGCGTGCAGAATTGACAAAAATGTGCCATGTCAATCGGCTTTTGTTTTTTGCAAAAAGTTGTCAGAAATGTGTAGTGTTTGGTCTCAAATGAAAGGTGTCGTTGAGGGCTAGCGTGCAGAATTGACAAAAATATGCTATGTCGATCAGTTTTTGTTTTTTGCAAAAAGTTCTCAAAGGTATGTCGAGTTTGGTCTTAAATTAAACGTCTTGTTGAGGGCTAGCGTGCAGAATTAACAAAAATGTGTCATGTCGATCGGTTTTTGTTTTTTGCAAAGAGTTGTCAGAAGTGTGTGGTGTTTGGTATCAAATGAAAGATTTCGATAAGGGCTGATGTACAGAATTAACAAAAATGGTTAATGTAGATCGGCTTTTGTTTTTTGCAAAAAATTTTTAGAAGTATGTCGAGTTCAGTCTTGTATGAAAGGTCTCGTTGAGGCTCTAGCGTGCAGAATTGACAAAAATGTTCCATACCGATCGGCGTTTGTTTTCTGCAAGAAGTTCTCAATTGTATGTCGAGTTTGGTCTCAAACAAAACGTCTAGTTGAGGGCTAGCGTGCAGAATTGACAAAAATGTGCCATGTCAATCGGCTTTTGTTTTTTGCAAAAAGTTGTCAGAAATGTGTAGTGTTTGGTCTCAAATGAAAGGTGTCGTTGAGGGCTAGCGTGCAGAATTGACAAAAATATTCCATGCCGATCGGCTTTTCTTTTTAAAAAAAGTTGTCAGAAGTTCATAGTATTTAGTATCAAATGAAAGATCTCGGTGTCGGTTAGCCTGTAGAAATTGCAAAAAGGTCTCACGTCGATTGACTTTTGTTTTATGGAAAAAGTTATTAGAAGTATATTGTGTTTGGAATGTGCAGATATGAAAAATTGTTTCATGTCGATCGGCATTTGTTTTTTACACTGACAGCGGAGCTCTAGGGAATGCTCGGCGTAGCCGAGAATTCGCTAGTCTTATATACTAAAACGATAGATTCACTATATATATTTGGATTCATCTCGAGCATCGCAAAAACTTTGCTCACGGGTACAGATCAAACCATTCATGTAATAATTGTAATATTATTTTATTAGATGTGGTTTAATGAGGACCAAGTGCTTTTGGGTGTCTCATATTTTTACCGTGCATAGTTTTTGTGTAAAAAATCGAAAACTTAACTAAAAAGTATAACTGGAACAAAACTGAAAAAAATATCCTAGATGCCATGCATAAATTTAAGAAGAATCACGCAGACATCCGTCACTTTTGACAATCTGTCTATGAACTTTAATCGATTGTATCTTTTAATAGAACATTGATATCAAAGATCTGAAAACAGTGTCATAAATAATAGTCCTGAGCAAAGGTTTTACCAATATTTTAAGTTTATAACACAACACATTTATTTATTTTAAATTTTGACGTTTCGAATTACATAAGTCAATGTTGCCAAATGTGTGATGAAATAACTAAACAAATAACAAATATTCCTAAATGAACTTCACTGAAGACAGTGGCTGTTATATTAGGATTTCCGATGGTAATTTATAAATTTAAAAATTAACTACAATATTTTAATACAAACATTGTTGCCAAATTATGAAGTAACTAAATAAAAAACAAATGTTCCTAATTAAATTAAACACTTTGCTGTGTTTGATATAAAAAGAAAGAAAACCATCAGGGCCGATTTTGAAATGACAAAAAAAAATGTGTCATGTCGATCTGCATTTGTTTTTCGTAAAAAGTTGTTAGAAGATGGTCGTCCTTGGGTTTTAAGAAAATGACACAATGTGGACTGGTGTGCACGAAAGACAAAAATGTTCTAGGTACATTATAACTTGTTTTTTGCCAAATGTTGTCAGAAAAATGTCGTGTTTGGGTATTTTCGAATTACATAAGTCAATGTTGGCAAATGTGTAATGAAGTAACTAAACAAAGAACAAATATGCCCAAATGAACTTTACTGCAGACAGTGTACATTGTATTAGGCTAGGTCTTGATGTGGGCTAGCGTGCAGAATGAACAAAAATGTTCCATATCGAACGGCTTTTGTTTTTTGGAAAAAGTTGTTAGAAGTATGTGGTGTTTAGTATCAAATGAAAGAGCTCGATAAAAGCTGGCGTGTAGAATTAACAAAAATGGTCAATGTCGATCGGTTTTTGTTTTTTGCAAAGAGTTGTCAGAAGTGTGTGGTGTTTGGTATCAAATGAAAGATTTCGATAAGGGCTGATGTGCAGAATTAACAAAAATGGTTAATGTAGATCGGCTTTTGTTTTTTGCAAAAAAATTTTAGAAGTATATCGAGTTTAGTCTAGTATGAAAGGTCTCGTTGAGGCCTAGCGTGCAGAATTGACAAAAATGTTCCATTCCGATCGGCTTTTGTTTTCTGCAAGAAGTTCTCAAAAGTATGTCGAGTTTGGTCTCAAACAAAACGTCTGGTTGAGGGCTAGCGTGCAGAATTGACAAAAATGTGCCATGTCAATCGGCTTTTGTTTTTTGCAAAAAGTTGTCAGAAATGTGTAGTGTTTGGTCTCAAATGAAAGGTGTCGTTGAGGGCTAGCGTGCAGAATTGACAAAAATATGCTATGTCGATCAGTTTTTGTTTTTTGCAAAAAGTTCTCAAAGGTATGTCGAGTTTGGTCTTAAATTAAACGTCTTGTTGAGGGCTAGCGTGCAGAATTAACAAAAATGTGTCATGTCGATCGGTTTTTGTTTTTTGCAAAGAGTTGTCAGAAGTGTGTGGTGTTTGGTATCAAATGAAAGATTTCGATAAGGGCTGATGTACAGAATTAACAAAAATGGTTAATGTAGATCGGCTTTTGTTTTTTGCAAAAATTTTTTAGAAGTATGTCGAGTTCAGTCTTGTATGAAAGGTCTCGTTGAGGCCTAGCGTGCAGAATTGACAAAAATGTTCCATACCGATCGGCGTTTGTTTTCTGCAAGAAGTTCTCAAATGTATGTCGAGTTTGGTCTCAAACAAAACGTCTAGTTGAGGGCTAGCGTGCAGAATTGACAAAAATGTGCCATGTCAATCGGCTTTTGTTTTTTGCAAAAAGTTGTCAGAAATGTGTAGTGTTTGGTCTCAAATGAAAGGTGTCGTTGAGGGCTAGCGTGCAGAATTGACAAAAATATTCCATGCCGATCGGCTTTTCTTTTTAGAAAAAGTTGTCAGAAGTTCATAGTATTTAGTATCAAATGAAAGATCTCGGTGTCGGTTAGCCTGTAGAAATTGCAAAAAGGTCTCACGTCGATTGACTTTTGTTTTATGGAAAAAGTTATTAGAAGTATATTGTGTTTGGAATGTGCAGATATGAAAAATTGTTTCATGTCGATCGGCATTTGTTTTTTACACTGACAGCGGAGCTCTAGGGAATGCTCGGCGTAGCCGAGAATTCGCTAGTCTTATATACTAAAACGATAGATTCACTATATATATTTGGATTCATCTCGAGCATCGCAAAAACTTTGCTCACGGGTACAGGTCAAACCATTCATGTAATAATTTTAATATTATTTTATTAGATGTGGTTTAATGAGGACCAAGTGCTTTAGGGTGTCTCATATTTTTACCGTGCATAGTTTTTGTGTAAAAAATCGAAAACTAAGCTAAAAAGTATAACTGGAACAAAACTGAAAAAAATATCCTAGATGCCATGCATAAATTTAAGAAGAATCACGCAGTCATCCGTCACTTTTGACAATCTGTCTATGAACTTTAATCGATTGTATCTTTTAATAGAACATTGATATCAAAGATCTGAAAACAGTGTCATGAATAATAGTCCTGAGCAAAGATTTAACCAATATTTTAAGTTTATAACACAACACATTTATTTATTTTAAATTTTGACGTTTCGAATTACATAAGTCAATGTTGCCAAATGTGTGATGAAATAACTAAACAAAAAACAAATATTCCCAAATGAACTTCACTGAAGACAGTGGCTATTATATATTAGGATTGCCGATGGTAATTTATAAATTTAAAAATTAACTACAATATTTTAATACAAACATTGTTGTCAATTTATGAAGTAACTAAATAAAAAACAAATGTTCCTAATTAAATTAAACACTTTGCTGTGTTTGATATCAAAAAAAAAGAAAACCATCAGGGCCGATTTTGAAATGACAAAAAAATGTGTCATGTCGATCTGCATTTGTTTTTCGTAAAAAGTTGTTAGAAGTTGATCGTCCTTGGGTTTTAACAAAATAACACAATGTGGACTGGTGTGCACGAAAGACAAAAATGTTCTAGGTAGATTATAACTTGTTTTTTGCAAAATGTTGTCAGAAAAATGTCGTGTTTGGGTATTTTCGAATTACATAAATCAATGTTGGCAAATGTGTAATGAAGCAACTAAACAAAAAACAAATATGCCCAAATGAACTATACTGCAGACAGTGTACATTGTATTAGGCTTGGTCTTGATGAGGGCTAGCGTGCAGAATGAACAAAAATGTTCCATATCGAACGGCTTTTGTTTTTTGGAAAAAGTTGTTAGAAGTATGTGGTGTTTGGTATCAAATAAAAGAGCTCGATAAGAGCTGGCGTGTAGAATTAACAAAAATGGTCAATGTTGATCGGCTTTTGTTTTTTGCAAAACTTTTTCAAAGGCATGTCGAGTTTGGTCTCAAATGAAAGGTCTCGTTGAGGGCTCGCGTGCAGAATTGACAAAAATATACTATGTCGATCGGTTTTTGTTTTTTGCAAAAAGTTCTCAAAGGTATGTCGAGTTTGGTCTTAAATTAAACGTCTTGTTAAGGCTAGCGTGCAGAATTAACAAAAATGTGTCATGTCGATCGGTTTTTGTTTTTTGCAAAAAGTTGTCAGAAGTATGTGGTGTTTGGTATCAATCGAAAGATTTCGATAAGGGCTGATGTGCAGAATTAACAAAAATGGTTAAATTAGCAAAAAACCACCATTTTACAAGACTAATACAATGAGCAAAAAAAAATTTTTTTTCGACCAGTGGTTCTCAAAATACGGGACACAACTTTCTTATTTTAAATGGGAACATATATTTATTTTTAGGTTATTCGATAGAGTATTTGTTATGAATTCAACGATATAAACATCCTATATACTAAACGATTAGATTCACTATATATCTATATATCTATCTATATATCTATCTATAGATTCATCACGAGCATCGAGTAACTTTTGTAATCGCCTACAGCCTGAACCATGCAAGTGATTGTTATAATTTTTTTTTTAATATGTGGGGGCTAATGAGATCTGGTGCCTTTTGGGTGTCTCGTATTTTTACTGTTAGTAGTTTTCGTGTAAAAAATTAAAACTGTGCACAAATGCTGCCTTGAAACAATGGATCCCAGAGACCATGTCTATATTTAAGAAGAATCACGCCGTCATCCGTCACTTTTGACAATCTGTCTATGAACTTTAAATGATTATATCTTTTAATAGAACATTGATATCAAAGATTTAAAAACAATTTCATGAATAATAGACTTGAGCAAAGGTGTTACAACTAATTTAAGTTTAAAACATAACGTATTTAATTAATATAAATTTTGACGTTTCCAATGTCAAAAGTCAATGTTGCCAAATGTGTGATGAAGTAACTAAATTAAAACCAAATATTCCTAAACTAACTTCACTGAAGACGGTGGCAGTTATATTAGGGTTGCCAATATTAATTTATAAATTTAAAAATTAACTACTATTTTTTAATGCAAACAGTGTTGCCAAATTATAAAGTAACTAAATAAAATCAAATATTCCTAAATAAAATAAATTGAATACTTTGCAGTGTTTGTTATCAAAAGAAAGGAAACCATAAGGGCCAGTTTTAAAATGACAAAAAAAATGTGTCATGTCGATCTGCATTTGTTTTCCGTAAAAAGTTGTTAGAAGTAGGTCATCCTTGGGTTTTAAGAAAAGTTATATTAGGCTAGGTCACGATGAGGGCTAGCGTGCAGAATGAACAAAAAACGGCTTTTGTTTTTTGGAAAATGTTGTAAAAAGTATGTGGTGTTTGGTATCAAATGAAAAGGCTCGATAAGGGCTGGCGTGTAGAATTAAGAAAAAAGGTCAATATTGATCGGCTTTTGTTTTTGCAAAAATTTCTCAAAGATATGTCGAATTTGGTCTCAAATGAAAGGTCTCGTTGAAAGCTAGCGTGCAGAATTGACAAAAATGTTCCATGTCGATCGGCTTTTGTTTTATGCAAAAAGTTGTCAGAAGTATGCCGTGTTTGGTATCAAATGAAAGGTCTCGGAGAGGGCTAGCCTGCAGAATTGACAAAAATGTACTATGTCGATCGGTTTTTGTTTTTGCAAAAAGTTGTCAGAAGTATATCGTGTTTGATATCAAATGAAAGGTCTCGTAGTGGGCTAGCCTGCAGAATTGACAAAAATGTACTATGTCGATCGGTTTTTGTTTTTTGCAAAAAGTTGTCAGAAGTGTGTGGTGTTTGGTATCAAATGAAAAGTCTCGTTGAGGGCTAGCGTGCAGAATTGACAAAAATGTTCCACGTCGATCGGCTTTTGTTTTATGCAAAAAGTTGTCAGAAGTATGTCGTGTTTGGTATCAAATGAAAGATTTTAGAGAGGGCTAGCGTGCAGAATTGACAAAAAATGTGCTATGTCGATCGGCTTTTGTTTTTTGCAAAAGGTTGTCACAAGTATATCGTGTTTGATATCAAATGAAAGGTCTCGGAGAGGGCTAGCGTGCAGAATTGATAAAAATGTGCTATGTCGATCGGTATTTGTTTTTTGCAAAAAGTTGTCAGAAGTATATCGTGTTTGATATCAAATGAAAGGTCTCGGAGAGGGCTAGCGTGCAGAATTGATAAAAATGTGCTATGTCGATCGGTATTTGTTTTTTGCAAAAAGTTGTCAGAAGTGTGTGGTGTTTGGTATCAAATGAAAAGTCTCGTTGAGGGCTAGCGTGCAGAATTGACAAAAATGTTACATGTCGATCGGCTTTTGTTTTATGCAAAAAGTTCTCAGAAGTATGTCGTGTTTAGTATCAAATGAAAGGTCTCGGAGAGGGTTAGCGTGCAGAATTGACAAAAAATATGCTATGTCGATCGGCTTTTGTTTTTTGCAAAAGGTTGTCACAAGTATATAGTGTTTGGTATCAAATGAAAAGTCTGGGTGTGGGCTAGCGTGTAGATATGATAAAAATGTTTCATGTCGATCGATTATTGTTTAATGCAAAAAGTTGTCAAAAGTATGTCGTGTATGGTATCAAATGAAAGGTCTCGGAGAGAGTTGGGGTACATAAATGACAAAAATGTTTCAAGTCGACCGGCTTTTGTTTTTTGCAAAATATTATTAGAAGTATATCGTGTTTGCAATCTAATGAAAGGTCTCGGTGAGGCCTGACGTGCAAATATGAAATAATTGTTTCATGTCGATCGGCATTTGTTTTTTGCACTGACAGCGGAGCTCTAGGGAATGCTCGGCGTAGCCGAGAATTCGCTAGTTTTAATATACTATTTAAAAATGAAGCTTCGTAATTGACTTATACTTAATAATTTGTTTTATTTCACTTTTGAATTGACATATGAATTTCAAAATCAAATATGTTAATATGTAACTAACCTAACATACATAATTTACAATCACCAGTATTTATTTATGTTGAACATAACCTCACCTGTCACTCATGCCATTGTCTATTACATAACCTCACATAATCCCTACACGAAACATAAGCACTTCACATTATCCAGAGTAAGACACACGATGAACCTGTATAATCCAGTTAGTAGGCTAGCGCTAGTATTGCCAGTGGTCAGTGGCGGACTGCAACCGGTAAGGACCGTTCGGTTGACGGATTAGTCACGTGGCCTGACCTGTCACACACACCGGAAGTCGACCCGCCGAGGAGCAGACGCAGCACTTACGAGTAGCATTGCAATCAAATATACAAGCAGTTATCAACATTTGATAAATGTGATAGTGATATCATTTTTCTTTGTTTAAAAATTATAAGGCCGAAGATAATACCTGATTGTATCAATATTATTAAATTTACCTTAAATTATTTAAATGAACAATATCACATCGGAATAAAATTTCAAATGCTCTATTTAACATTGCTGTCAACATTTCGATTAGAATTTTTTTGCGACCATTTTAAAATAGTTTCGAAGTAGTTGGTAACAGTGGTTGTCCTTCATGACATCTCCCGTGATCCGCTTCTACTTAGGTTATCCTCAGGAGGTGATTAATCAAATGAAATAAATTGTATAAAAGGTCATAATATAATAGTACATGCTGCATCAACGGAGAAAAATTCGATTTTGTCTCACGGGTGAAGTGACAGCACGGGACGACAGAGCAAAAGCTTTCCTCCTGAGGGCAGGAAATACGATAAGTTTTTGTAACGGGCCGAAAAGTGTCTGTTTAGATGAAGCAAAAAGAGGCGTATTTTTTCGTCGAAATATGCACTTTTCGGCTCTTTTTGTGTGCACATATTACAAAAAAAATGTGTAGCACATTCAATAATTTTTTGTCGCACCTAAATAATTGTTATGAATTGGGATCAAACACGTTAGTATGTGGCGCAGCTGAGCGGTTAATATAGGAAATATGCTTGTACATTGACAACGCATTTCGCTTATATCAACCGAGGTTTTAACTTTTATTTCGAAATGTATATAATACGAACATGCTTTGAACATGTTAAATACGCCAAAATTTTACTTCGGAAACTATAAAAAAAGCAAAAATACTAGTACAATCAAAATAAGTTTATCGCGTTGAAGAAAAACGATGTAATGGAATCGGTATAATACAAAGTTTCGTAATACATAAAACACCAGTAATATCCAGTTTTGTCAACCCTAACAAAATTTCGCTAGATTTACCGAAATTTGTTTCAATCTCCCGCGCTACCGATTTTTCGATTAAATCTCTCGAAATTTGAGTTTGTTATCTGCATACAAAATAATTTCAGTTAAAAATTTAGAAGTTCCATGGGTTTTGCCTGGATATTTAAAAACATTTTGCAACTATTTAATTTCTCAAAAACCGAACTTTTCGTCACACAGCATATTATTAAAAAAAACCTAAGATGCTACGTCGGATGCTAGTATGATTTTTATGCTAGGATCTTTAGACTTCAATGGTACTATGTTGTTAATTTAAAGTAGTTACGAGTTCTAAAATTATACAAATTTGTAGTAAACAATAATATAAATGATACATTATTTTAAAAAACGTGAAGACAATGTGTAGGTATGTATTTTGTTACAGAAAAATGCTTTATTAATTTCATAAATTATAAAGGTTTTTAAAATGTTACCATAAATTGTTTTGCTTATAAAAAGATTGGACGGTTTTGCCGCCCCCGTGCTTGACCGCCTTTGTTTTGGAAACAAAATAAATACTCGATAGGTTCGGACCTGTCTGCTCAAGGTCCAAGAATAGTTCAAATTTTTCCGGATGTTGAGCACTCGCGTCACAACAACAATCCCTACTACAGACAAGCCCGGTCGCAATAGAACAAAATTAGTTAAGAACCTAATTCTTTGATAATTTGAAGGTATTTTAAAGTGCGACGATATTTTTGGTAAATTAGATATTGGTATAAATTATATCTCGTCATTTTGATTATTAATACATTAGTAGCATTCTTTTACACAAAATCTCAGTGTATCATAGCTAACCTAAGTTGGCTTACTTATTTTGACCGTTCTTTTTATCACAACTAAACTAAGATAAAGTGAGACAAGTTGTTCCACCCTTACCGGAGTTTTAGTGACCTCGAAAGGTTGTGCTTGCAACATAATTGTTTTATTATTGAATTAAAAATATTGTTATTGTATTTTGTAATAATAACAAATTTGTAAATAATATTGAAGATATTGTGTAAGTGAGTTTTGTTATAAACATTTATTACATTTAGATCAAATGATAGTACAGGTTTTCAGAGATAGTTCTAAAGGTAACGTCAATATTGACGTTCGTTTCGCTACTCAACAATCTTAGTTCAGCGAACCTCCCTTTAGACTGAGGTAAGATGAGGCAGATGATAAAAAAATACTTGTCTTTTGAGCATAAAAACACTTTCCGCGCATGATGAGGTGTGAGGTCAAAAATAATTAAGAAATATTAAGTTTTCATAACATAATAGGAAAAAGAAATTAAAAAGTAAAGAGTTGTTATATTATTCTAAGTATAAGAATCATTTTAATTTTCCCATATGAACACAATTTACGTGATTCTTTGAAACTTAACTCTAGATTACAAATAATAACGAAACTAACCACAAATCCAACATTTCATCCAGCTAAATGGCACACTCTTGCATCACACTGTATGGACACTTTGTATGCAAGTTTTACAGACATGTATTGTACAGCAACTAATATTCGACTAACAGAAATTACTGCAGCAGATAGAAAACTCGGTCGTCAGATTGGGAAACTTTTTTTTATTGGCTGGGTTTGGTTAAAATCCTAACCGCAACAGAGATTAACTTCGAGAAATTCTTTTGTTTTTGCTGCGTTCATTTGAAATACATTATCAAATAATGTACATAAAGGAAGGAAATTCATTTTACAAATGTATTGTTTAACTATATTTTTTATATAGTTACGTTTCCTACTTATGTTACAAAATTCAATAGTCTTATGATAAATAGTTATTACTTTAAGTCAAGGGTTTCTAATATACATAAACAGATGTGAAACCGATTTATAAACAAAGTTGGTTTGACAGATAGTTCTGGAAATAGTCTAACAAATATATTTCGTGCTTTAAAAATGATCTGAAAATTCAGTATTTGAACATTGTTGCCTGCAAGAAGTTGCGTTCGTTTATTTTGATAATAACTGCACAGAAAAAGTACTCTCGACTACATCACTACTACTTTTTGTCAAATTCCTATCAAAATAAACTCATCCAGTTTCTAGCTTCTAGGCAACACATATTTTCATGCGGAATTCGATTATTTTCAATGCACTTTATATATTACTCCAAATAATGTCAACAAATTGATGACAGTATTTAAGTAAGTTGCAGGTAAGTATTTCAACATGCACTACAAAAAAAAAAAATTAATATAATAATGTGTTTTTCTAAAAGATGGACTTTCCTCATTTAGAATGTTGTTTGATTTTTTGTTTAAGGTTAAATAGTACAGATATGCGTTTCATAAACAATAGCTAATCAGTACGTAAAGACTTATTGTAACTCGATACTTATTAAAGAATACAAAATTTAAGATAACTATTTGTGTTGATGGTAATAAAATATGAATCTATTTGTGTTAAACAATTGAAACGCAACAAAATTATATTTTATATATAATGATGTATTAATGTAAAGTATGTAAAATAAAATTTCCAAATCCTATCAGATCTGCGGTGTCAGATAGCACGATATCGAAGGTCGCCGGAACTTCGCAACGGAGCGTAAAATTCTCCCATTTGTTGAGTTTCCATTCACTAGGTATCCATACCCGGACAAAACTCTACACAACACAAACACTCACAGTCGGAAATTAATTAATGAGAACCCACGACCTTCAACACATATGTTAGCATTTATTCTTATAATTTCATACTTGGTACGAATTTTACGTACAATTGAAATGCATTAACAGTGGCGTCTGGTGACATTTTTACAACCCATTTTTTTTTTTTTTAATTAGAATCCATAATGCAGGTGTAGAAATAGTCCTTTCTCAAATAAATATTCAGTGGTCGGACAGGAAGAAATAGCCTAAATATCAATCGTGAAAACTATTCCAATGCCAATCTATACAGGGTGTTCCATTTAAAAGTGCCACCATTGCTATCTCGAGAACTATAAGAGCTACGAGGTTGGTTAAATTAGCAAAGAAACACCATTTTATAAGACTAATACAATGAGCAAAAAAATTTTTTTTTCAACCAGTGGTTCTCAAAATACGGGACACAACTTTCTTATTTTAAATGGGAACGTATGTTTATTTTTAGGTTATTCGATAGAGTATTTTTTTTCTGAATTCAGCGATATGTACATATCATATACTAATATAACAAAATAATTGAGAAACATGCATGTTAAATTTATATGTATTTTATTTATATCTGGCTGAAACAAGAGTGCTATGATTAGAAAACATAGACATAATGTTCTGTCTAACATTGTTTGATTATTTTTTGTTAAATTTTATTTTCTTAAACTGTCAGTTTTAAGAAGAAAATGAATTGTTTTCTATCCAAAGCACTCTTATTTCAGCCAGATATAAATAAAATACAAATAAATCTACCATGCATTTTTCTCAGTTATTTTGTTATATTAGTATATGATATATTTATATCGTTGAATTCAGAAAAAAATACTCTATCGAATAACCTAAAAATAAACATACGTTCCCATTTAAAATAAGAAAGTTGTGTCCCGTATTTTGAGAACCACTGGTTGAAAAAAAATTTTTTTTTGCTCATTGTATTACTGGTTGAAATTAATTAACTATATATTTTTCTTTTAGCCAAATTCTACGCAGATAGCAATGCATTAAATTTGTATAAATCACTGGCAGGTTATCATGTATCAGTAGTAGATGACACATAAATATGAAATCCTCTTTGTATAAAAATCCGAGTACAGATACAATTGTTCAAAATTTTATTGCTTTCTAATGTATCATCTGTAATAACATTAAAAAATTAATTTGCAGTAGAAAAAATAGTCTTATGTAATACTAATTTACGTTATAAGTCTGGTAGAGAGTTTTTTCGATGTATCATATTTTTCAATTTAAAGCACAGGTTTAATATTTTATTACTTTGACAATTCCACTCATAATTTGTCGTCCAATTAAATCACAGTATTTTGGTGAATTGAACCAATCAGATTCAAATCTCACTGACAATTGTCAGCTACTGGCAATGGGGTAGGTGACCAATTTCTAAATTTGGTATATGTGATAGCTTGTACAAAAATAATATACCCGTATTTTTTTTAAAATTGTTAATTATATGTTGTTTTGAAGTAAATAAATAATATAGTACTTGGGAGGGGATTATGACGTCAACGAAGTTCATGAGAGCGGCGAAGGTAGACAGACGGAAATAGGTGGTGTGAGTGAGATAGTGCTAACTTAGTGAACGTCATAGTAAAGGACGCTGTTTCTATTTAACGCAAATTACTAAACAATTGCTGATAAATATTTAACTTTTTTAATGTCAACGTTAGTAAATAAATATACTTTCTATAATTCAATAGTTTTTTCATTAAAATTTTACCTTGGTCACCTACCCCATTGCCGCGGAATTTGCACGACTAAATAGGCGTTACTTACATACAACGTCTGTCAAAATTGTGACAAGTAATTAATTGAAAGAAACATATAGGAATTGTCATGCCGAATACCATTCGTAATTAGAATTTTACTTGTAATTTTTGCCTAACTCACTCCTGCTTGTTGCATTAGAAAATCGTCACTCGTCCTGCGGATTCGTTTGATTTTCGTCGCAACAATTAGTTGTGACCATAACGATAAAAATTTCAAGTAAGATTCTAGTTACTAGTGGTATTACATATGAAGATTATTAAGAAGCAAAATAAAAATCTTAGTTGTTATTGAAAAATGTAAGAAGACAAACACTATCATCTGTCATTTATGAAGAGTAAAGAATTTATAAATTCAGTACAACAAAATATAAGAATGTACAATTATTTTTAAATCATTTAGGGCCAGTTTTTCACTTTTGATTAAAGTGACATTTACCTTAACTATCGGTTAATAGAAAAATATCGCATCGAAATACTGACAAATTTTACGTTATTTACTATTTCGATGCGGTATTTTTTATTAACCGATAGGTAAGGTAAGCGGCACTTTAATCAGAGGTGGAAAAATATATATACAGTGCCATAAAAAATAATACGGTAAAGTCTCATTTACCGGACTGAAATCAAAATTGTAAAAATGGAAATGCGGCACAGTAGAAATAAAATGATACGCCTTATTATCATTACGACGCAGTGGTAAGTTATAGTAGACATTAAACGGTAAGTAACCAGTGACGACCATGACGCCAATATGCGGAGATGAAGTGCTGCTGTAAATGACATAATGGTGCAAGCCATCACAGACCCCAGTGTACGGAGCAAGCAGAACGCAGAAGCCTTCGCGTTAATCTAAACCTTGTTAGGCTCCGTGTATGAGTGTGAGAACTGTTGGTCGTGCCTCATATGAATGTCTAATCTTCACTGTCATTCTGATTCATTTAATTGGAACCATATGAGGGGCACTCCATATCGTAACTGTATATATTACTAACATTACCGATGATTACAAATCAGTCACTCTCATTTAACGTTATGGCTTTTGAAGTTGTATAATGTATATGCAATATCACTTTGATAAAACATTTCAAGCAAAAAAATTTCAACCCTCTGTTTCAACGTTGAAATGTATAGATCTTGTACAGGGTACCCTTTAAATTTAATCCACGAGTATAAAAATACTGATGTTGCGAGTGTTTCTTTGAAAATTTTTCGTTCTAAACTATTTATCTAACCGAATCCTGGCAGAGAAATGCCATATAGGGGCTAACTGCTAATTTATCACGAAATGTGCAATGTATTTATATTTATTTTATTTTTATCTACCTGTATACTTATCTCGCATGTGTAAATAAGTAAACAAACATGTCGACAAACATTATTTCATAGTTTGAAAATAGAATGCATGAGATATGAATTATTTGCCCTCCATGTTTATTTAGTACTTGTTTACTCGAACTCAAAATCCGCAAATGGAACAAACATATTTGGTTTCATATTTCCTGCACGAGATAAAGAAAAAAATATATCTGCATTTTGTGGTGACCCTTGTAGATTAAGATAAAATCTAAGATTCATTGCCATATTTCTTAAACAAAAAGGTTATATAACTCCATTGCTACATTTAGACAAATATTGATTTAATTTAGAATATTTTGAAAGAAAGCTAAAACTGAATATTAGATATAGTAATATTAACATAACTAACACCGCACAGCAACATTATTCCAGATCGCGTAATAGTAGGCCGCCCTGTTCTTATCCACCTTAACTTAAATTTGTAAAAAAAATATCAAAAAAATCCCTGTTTTTCTCATTTTTTAACTATCATTTTAGATTTTTTTAATGTAATGCACATTTATTTATGTACTGAACCGATAATTAAAGATTTAAATTATGAAAAATCATTTATAACTGATGTGCACATAGGAGATTAATTATGAGAAATCAGATTTTTTTCAGGCTGTTGCCCCCGTTTAACCTGGCATTAATGGTTGTGGTGTTAATAGGAAGATAATTTTTTTTGGTGAATTACACCAAATGTATGTCATATTTTAATTCTATAATTATTTTTTAAACTTCTTCAATTTCTTAATAATAGCGATAGCCATGACATTTGAACAATAAAATAAAAATATGTTAAATTTAAATAAAAAAAATCGTCTCGCCTAAGAGCCAATAGAAGGCTAGGGTCCACCGAAAAATTTTTCGGCATCTCGGTGAATTCAATCCGATCCTGTAGTCAGTGTTCGTAGTTCAAACATTCGAGAGTTCACTTATCGCTATGATACTATACTTTTTTTAATATTAAAATTAAACAGGTATGTTATTAATATAACGATAGGGAGTACAGATGATGATACATTTTCGTAACGCCAGCTGCATTTATTTGAGTGTGCCACAATGGTTGCATTGAGCTAGAAAGCGTGCAGAATGGAGTTATCAGGCGCTATCAACCAGTCTGTGTGGCGTCTGTTTACACTACTCGCGAAATGTACACCCGACTGGTGGGGTTCCCATATCACATGTACATACAAGCAGTACTATGCAAACACACACTTATTATATTGTTTTTGAGGTTTTCCAACAGAATACTTTTTAAAGAAATGATACAAAAATTATTATAAAATAAATATTTATAAATAAATAATTAAATGAGTTTGTTTCTGTAACGGTCAAATCTCTAGCTAGAAAGCAGTTTGTCATATGCTTATGTTCAAAACAAAAATAAAAACAAATTGAAAACTCTTATTTTAGTCAGACATGTATATGCATTATATGCATTGTACTACAAATTATAATTATTTAAAGGCGTTAATTCTGCCAACGGTTCAGAAATTCTTGCATGAAGTACCACTTTTCCATAATTTGGTATCAATGTCGGCTCAGTGACTGAGCAGGTAGCAAACATTTCGTAACTTACTGTTGTGATTTGTCATTAAACAAAAAATCTTACTTACACATCTTAAATGCAATGGCTGAAATCTAACCGGTAGTACGGCAGTTTCAACTGTATGTAAGCCCTTAGATAGATAGATATCAATCACACTACAGAATAACACAATCTTCGCGTCCTCAAAGATGCATTATTGTAAAAAGGTTAAAATCAGTTTGCAAGGATTTTGGAACTGGTTTATTCAATATTTTATTGAACAATTTGGAATTTGAAGAACTAGTGGCTTGTCCTGCAGCTTTATTTCTTAATTTACATTGTACTATATAATAATAATTTAAAAAAAATGAATTGTTCCTAATTTTTTATCTAGTTTTATATCATTTGCATAGTACTCCTATTTAAGGACTCATGACTCCAGCTAAACACATTTGGGCGCAATGAACTAAAAAAAAAAACGCATTAATCACATTGTACTGAGCAATAATTAAATAGGATATATTAATTAACTCGTTTAAAAACTGTGTTTTCGGCTAACATTTTACATTTTGTCAGAAATTATTCAAATAAAAATAAAAATTTTCAGAAAAGTATTCATTATAATAAAAATAGTATTGAAAATGTTAACGATTTGCTTTATTGGATACATAAAATAGGTAATATTTTTATTTATTTTATTTTTATATTTTGCCACCAAATTCTAAAAACTGTTTCATCAACTGGTTCTTCTGCCCAACTAAGTCCAATGATAAAAAAATCTGATGTGGCCAGCACATAACCTCTCACCTGTCCTCTTTGCACTTCTTATTAATTTTTATATTTTATATACGTACCTATATAAATATCAGTGCGTTGACTGTTGACACGATAAAATGAATTTTAAAAATTAATACTACTTACAGTACTAGTACAATTCCTTTTGAGAATTTGATAATTATTTTTATAATATTTTCACTGTAAAACAAAAATACAGGTATTTCCATAATCATTAATTACTTGTAATAGTTAAATAGCTAATGACATAATATTAAATTATTATATATAAAAATTCTCATATATTTATAAGATATTTGAGAAAAACACTTCAGATCGTCATGAAAACACCATTTCCGGTAGCACGATTAACACCAAAATTTAATCAAATTTAATCTAGGAAGTCAGAATGGTATCCAAAATTTCAACTTTTTTATTCTCTTGTATTAAAGTAATTGTTGCAACATCCATCCATCCAAACAAACGGACAGACATTATCGTAAAAATCATATAATCGTGTTCTAGGGACTTCAAAACGTACTATTAAAACTCATTAACCGATTTTTTGAAAAATTCCAGTACCTTTCTCACTGAGTGGCGAGAAGTAAAAACTAACTTTGAGGTTCCGGCAATCCACATACCGCATAAAGACTTTCTTTATTATGTATGTAGAGGTTACCTTTGATTGAGTTTCGTTTCTCATTACTACCTAAATAGTTTCTAAAATGAACATACCGTCATTTATCACGATATAATTTGCAAAATTGCATCAATCTCTATCAATATTCTCCATTTTTTGTACATGCAGTTTTAGTACTATGCACATTATTGAACAGAAGCGTGAAAGAAAAAAATCCTATAGTGCAATCTTCTAACTATAGTACAGGACAAGATATTTGGTTAATCCCTTAAGCTTGGTAATGGATGCGGCTAACCCTCACAACGGGTGATGAGTCGAAAATATGTAGGGGCGGTATTAATAAAAATTTCATTTTCTTATAACTGTGATGAGGATCAAAAATGTAAAGAAAATTAACCATTCCCCATTAGGCTGGATTAGTTTTTACATAAATAAAATAAAAATTTGTTTGTTTTAGTACGTATAGAGCAAACATTTTTACCTGTATTATATATACCTATTTAAAAATTTGAAATCAGTCCCTGCATTTCTGTACCATAAATTTGGGGATAATCCCATGTTTACGGTATGCTAGTAGGGGGTGATGTAATCCAATTCTCAATTATGTTGTCCAGCACTATACATAATACAGTTTGCAGTTCCTTTACAATTAATAAAGCAGCGTGTGAAAATAAAGGAAAATAAATTATAGGTACGGCAGGTTTCCGCATCTATATAACATTCCCTTTATCTTCACAGCTCCTGAATATGATGCACTTTGTATATAACATTTAACTATTCACTTCTATCGTCATTAGTCATGCCTGGATGCTGTACGTGATTACGTCATAATGTTTGCAAATTATATGGGAATATTGTTTATTAACTTGTTATAACTATGGGATCATGAAACTGGAAATAATTGTGGGAAATATCTACACATCATAAAATATGTTGCAAAATTATGTGCTATTATGTTTTTTCATCTTTTACATTAAATGTGAAATTAAATATCAAAATGTATCCCAAAAACGCAAATAAAAAAATTTGATTAATTTAACCTCAAAATAAGAACGTTATTTGAAAACAAAATATAATAATTATTTTTTCTTTTTAAATTGATGTTATCAATAATTACTGTAATTGTTTTTTAATTTCTTTATATAAATAGAAATAAAAAGTAAGTAAAAACAAAATCATATAAATAGATAAATAATGTATTAATGGATATAATAATGGATGCATTTATTATTGATAAGTAACATTTAACTTTTGCCTTTCACATTATGAAGCTAATATGACATTTAATTATATTCAACAACAAATCAACATGATAATATTAATCTTATAGCAATATGTTGTACATATTTTAATAGTAATACAAGATGGGACACAATAACCTCCCTACTTTCTATAGATAACAGTAAAGGGAGGGTATTCCGTAGAAGAGTGAGGATAGTCGCAAAAGGAGCAAATAGTCGAGAAGTTGTCTTTATTATTCCGCTCAATGGTAAATGGCGTGGTCTAAAAAGCAGCTCACTTTTGCCGTAGAAAATTACTTTTTGAAAAACTACTGAATTGCAACGATGCAAATTCACAAAAGTTTGTGTTCCGACGATTCGTCGTCCTCTTCACAGAATTGACAGATGTCATTTTCAGCATTTTTAAAAGGACAATGGCCACTGCAGAGTCCTGCCATTATTTTCAGATCCTTTTTGCTGAGAGCTAATAGTTCCTTAGCGTTTATCGTAACTGAAGAAATGAATTGCTTGACTGAGACCTGGAGTGATTTTCCAAAATGAGATTGAGGATATGGTACATTCCTCCCAGTTTTTGACCACCTTATAGTGGCTTTGTGGAAGATCACATTAAGGTTCCGGTCCGTAGTATAAAAGTTCAGCCCCTTTTTTTGCAAGTTCTTTAGCTTTCTCGCTTTCTAGGATTCCCTCATGTCCTGGTGCCCATCAAAGAGTGACGTGGTTTGCCTTGGATAGCAATTGAAAGCTGTCACTGCACTTCCAGACTAGCTTTGATTTACAAGTGAAAATATTTAGTGCCTTTAAAGCAGCCTGGATTTCTGTTATTATATTGATTGTTGCTCCATTAGAGATTTATTACACAAATCTCAGCTTGAAAACCACCGAACGTAATGTAATAGTTATTTACATTGAAAGTGCGGTAAATTGCATTTATAGCCGAGGTTCTATATTGAAGCATGTCGCGAAGTGTAGTGCTTTAATAAAACCGAGCGATGTACAAATTATTTTTTAGCCGACTTAATGTATTTTCTCAAGAAGTGCTTGTTAACATACTTTCGGAACAATTTTTCAGTGGGCTTTGCAACAAGACGCATTGAAAAATATTGAAACGTCAAAAGCAGCCAAAATCCTCAAAAATTTGTATTTCTTCAAAACTTTATTGAAAGATAAATAGCGGTAGGGAACATTTTTAAGCACTTTTTATTATTACAAACATTATTTTTTAATAACCTCGAAAAGCTAAGACATGTTGGATTACTTTACCGTATCGGAATGCATAAAATCGCTAATAACGGAGACGTCAACGATGTATGATTGATTTCTTATGTTTACACTGTAAAAAACCAAAAATAACTATTACGTTATTATATTTTATTTATCCCTGAAATTGATTTACAATGATACTTCTTTAAAACCTGTCACTCTCAGTCATTACCTACTAATCTACGAATACATCGAACATTGTCCGCACGGGTCATCTGTTATTTCACTTATCATACATACATTGAACAAACGCTGTTTGTGATAATGTCGCAGACGTCAGAGTGTCAGATGGAAGTATGAATTTGAGTTGCAGACTTGTGCGAGGAATGCGAGCTGCCAGCGCCAGTCTCCTGATGTCATCCTGTATCAACTCGTCTCATCAGTTGCTCTAATTAGCGCTCATTATAAACTCTCCACTCATGCCAGCATCAATACTCTCTACACTGCATACACTGTAATAGCTTTACTACTTATTTTATTACCGCGCACTCTAAAGCAAATTATGCTCAGAATTCGCAATCTTTCCATAATTAAAGGCACCATAAACGAGAGATCACCATTTAGATTCTGTATTGATATCTCACAGCCATTTCACGTTAATTGAAAATGATACTTTTATTATTATTACATAACGTAAATGAAAATGGCGATAGTTGAATAATAAAGGCACAGTTAAAATATCGTATGAGCTTCTATATTAGACAGGGGTTTTATTTCAAAATGTCGCATTATATTTAAACTTCCTTGTGATAATGATTGTTATAAATGCGTTAATTTCCAGAACTCAGATTAGTGGGTACCTATATAATAAAATAGAAATGACTCTATAATTGAGGTCCCCAGAATCCAATATGGATGACCAAAAATTTAAAAAAATCGATTTTCACATCAAATTAAGTTTCGAAATCGACGTTTAAGGAAAATCGATTTTAAAAATTAAGGATTATGTATTCACCTCAATTTACTTATTCATGATGAAGATTGATACTCAATAAGTATTTTTTTCTAAAACCGTAGGCTTAGAATACGTCTCACCTCAAATGTAGATATTTGTTTTTCCCATAGATCATGATTAATTTTTCATTCATAGTTTTCGCAACCACTAATAGCAAATTCATAATTCGAATTGATATTAGGCCTCATTTTTCTGAGTCATGAATAGCTGGCACTAATGCATATACTGCGTAAATCATTAATTTAAAACACATGACAATTAAACTTACACTAACATTTTACCTCTACGTTTACTGATTTCAGTAGAAGTAAGAGTATTTTATAGTTATCCACGTAAGTTTTTACGATATTCCCGGTTTATTTACGAGATACACGTAACGGGAAAACTTTATTATACAATTAATCAAACATAAGCAGCAATTATCGTCTATTCTGTACTATTGGCTACCAATGTTTTATGGAATTCAACAAACACTCCCTCCTGCTATACAGCTCATATCCAATTTCATGTACAGTCAGTTGATTCAAAGATTTTATTTTCTGTAGAAGAGAATTTACTACAATTTACTTAAAATATTTGTTCGTGGATGTTGTTGATTGTATGTTTACTTCGTCATACCTGTCAGTAACACTTGTACAGAAACCTATCGTAACAAAATAAATTAAACGATACCGGTAACCCTTAACCATAAAAATAAAATAAAGCGGTTTCAGCGAACATGAATATTTATTTTAATATCATTTAGCGCGGAATATTTTAAATCTTTGTTATCTATTTGTATTTGAGTATGAGTCACGACAGTTTTTATAATTTACATTTTATTGGAGAGTCGTAATATATTCTTTAGTATGGTAGTCTCTTTTTCAGCATTAGGCAAGTTTACAATTGAAAAGTGACCTGCGTATTTCTGAAGATATTGCGGGAATTTTTACGAATATTCGTAAATTAAATTGCATTCTTTTATTTGTTATATTTCTTCAGATGGTATTTTTTTAATTAATTTTATTTTATTGTTAATTAAATTTTTATAATTTTTTTAATTAATACATAAAAAAATTATTAATATCAATATGATTTTATATAACTATTAATGTAATATAAAAAAATTACTCAAAAAAATTATATTGAAGATATTTCACCTCAAATGATATACCTGACAGTGTTCCTTATCTTATTAGAATAAAACTTTGATTCGTATTTCACCTTAAAATGTTGCAGCTTGAATTTTAATAGTCTCCGCAAGTTTTACTGCAATAAAATGAATTGAGTACCTATATATATTTTTGTTAACATATATTTTCTGACAGTGAAAAGTCTAATAATTAATAAGTAGGTAAGTAGCAGTTATTCCTTTCATTGCTACATATTTACAAGATTTCTCCGTTTAATAAAACAACTCATCAGTCTGATACACTTTCATTTCACACATGGACGAGTTGTTGATGGAAACAATTGCCGCAAATAGTTCCATTGTCCGAAATTAGAGCAAAAGTAGAACGCATGTAAGTTAGAACATCATTACGCCGCTCTTGTGGGCTGCTCAATGTGGCCATGCAATCCGATCCGTTATGTTTTGTTATGAGGAATAATGATAGTAAACAATACAAAGTAATAATGTCTCTTGAGAACCGACACATGTAGTAATTATACTAGTTACAAAAAACACAGTTAAGTGTAGGAACAAATTGGTACTTTTAATTGTAATTTCTTCATTCACAAGAAGTTCACGCAATGACATAATGTAATTGATGTTAAACTATTCCAATGTAGAGTTAAAAGGTTTCTTAGATTTGTCATTTTTATTGAGAAAGATCCAAAGGACTCTGAATAATTTTTATCGGTCGTCACTTTTGAGATAGGTATTACTACCATACCAATAAAGGTCTGTGCCATCAAGGTAATATGTGATTGAAAATAGATTTTATTTTTGATCGATTTTCTCGATAAATATATCTTGATTGGTCAGAAAAGATCGATCCTGTTTGATCAGGTATATCTTAATTGATTTGTTCGATCTGGACTGATCTGATTGATTCTTATTTTTGGTCGATCTAACTTGATCCGAACGACCTCAATTACAGATCGGTCTTCATTAATAAAATCGAAATAAAATCGCAGTTCTACATTTATAAATACCTGAATAAATACAAAAAATATAAAATAAAAGTTGAAACTAAGATCATTCTACTCATTTAAGACCAAATGTATCAATACATATCAACCTAATCAGTAGAGATCAATGGATTGATCAAACGATCAAATTAATCCATTAAGGGCCGGTACTTTTGCTCCTGATTAAGCTAAAATAACGACCGATTAAATTTAAACAACCATTTTCAGTACTTTTCGTACCGATTAATATTTAACCATTGATTAAAAACTCTTACGACTGATTAAATTTAACAGCACGATTCTAGTCTGTTAAATAAATAATCAGCCGTTATCCGTAACCTATAACTGAGAATTTGACAATTCATCTAACAAATATGAAACTTGAAGAATTAAATAATTTATTTGATGACGGTGAGGAAGATATAATTCCATTTATATACAATATAAGAAGATCGTAAACAATAAGAGATCGTCCAAACTATATAGAAACATGCACTGATGAAGAATTTTATCATAGATTCCGATTTTCAAAAAATACAGTGATGAATAAAATTTTACTTGCCATAGAACCCTGACTAAGAATTAATTCAAAAAGGTTCAAAATTTATAAAGTAATTATTTAATCGTTGACAATATTGTAATCATAATTATTTATAGAGTTGTATGCTTTATCTCAACTTCTTCTAACGTCCATTTCAATATTTTTGCATTTGACAGAAACAAATACACAAATTCAACTGACAGCATAGACAAGATACAGGTAGTAACTTTGATTTACGTTTGCACTTTAAAATTGTTTTTTGTCTTCTTCTACATTATAGAAATAATCAAAAGCGTACGTTTGTTATAAGTTCATGCAAATTTAGGGATATTTTTATTGTATTGCCAATTCCAGTTAATCGTTGGTTAGTTAATCAGTTAAAAAATTTGTCAAGAAGTACTCACTTTTATTTAATCACGATTAAAAGATGTAATTAATTTAACAGTAGATTATCTAATCAGTCTTTTAATCAGAAGCAAAAGTACCGGCCCTAAATCGATTAAATCATTTAGATCATTTCAAAGTATAGAAATAAGTAATAAAACAAAGACGGCAGTATTCTACGCAATATAGTAAAGTAAAATCCAAGCGACAGAAAATAAATATTTAAGACGATTTAAAGTAATAACAATGCTAGACAGAGTAAGGAATGAATTTCAATGCAAATTAATATAATATGAATGAACGAAAAGAGACCAGTATGCCAAAGACGGAGACGGGGAAGACGAAAGGACATATGAGATAACATAATAAATAAGATATTAACAAAAAGAAACATCCTAATTCAAGAAGCACGGAAAATCGCAAAGGACAAGAAACAGTAGACAAAACCGCTGAATCTGAAATCAGTTTTAAGCATGTCCGAGGCCTTTTTCCATGTGTCTTGTGTGTTTTGTGACATTTATAAAACCTGTAACAAAATTCTATATTTCCATTATGAGTATTAAATCTAGCTTAATGGACATCCATTAGAATATCGAAATGTCAAAAACGATGTTATTACAATACCTCCTTTATGGCGGTCGGTAAAAATGATGCAATTTTTTTTTTATGTATTTTAAATATTAAAGATGTCTACGAATTAAAGTCCTTACATTCTGACTACTTTTGGCGTGATTTTTTCAATTATTTGTAAGGTATAAAGACAACATGTAGTACATTGATAGCTAAGGAGGTAATTATAAGTACAACAATAACAAACATGTGAGTAATGAGGTAAGATAGCTGTGTGAGTTGAGTAGCTCACCTTCTAACAATGTTTATTCCTTATATTGTAGAGCCTGAGGAATGAGCGTAATGCAGTTGGCTTTGTAAACGGCGGAAAGGTCGCGGGACAGGTGCAGTGAATGGCTACGTAGTTACCGACGTCGGGATTTTTCCCGAACGCCTCGGAATCAGCTCCTCGCCTGTTTGTTTATTGCAGGTGTTCCTAGCTAGTTAATCAACCGCCTTACAAGAGCCAATGATGCGTGAATTGCTCTTACATTACATAGTAAATGTATATGGCGTGATCGAATGCTTTGGTTTTCAGAGGTGTCAGAGGTTGTACAATTGTACAAGATTTGTACATTTTATTTACAACTATAGTCAGGTTTATTTCTTTGACTTTTAAAATCTTAACATTACGTTAATCTTTATGGACAGTAGTGGCTCACTTGGTTAGCGCGCTCTGACTCGTTCCAAGTTCAAATCCAATTGATTATAAAATTTTAACCAAAAATAAATACCGCTGTAATAAATAATACGTGATATCTCTGTACGTCCGTTCGAATGTATTTATAGTATGGACGTGTCCAACTAAGTCGGCTGAACGGATTTGAATGTTGCTTCATATTTAAGTTTCTGACTTTCATGGTAAGGAACTTTTGGCTGAAATCGGCCAACAGGAAGTGACAAAAATAATCAATAAAATTATAACTCAACTGTCACAGTTGATCTTTATTCCATAAAAATCCGATATTTTAAAAAAATAAAAAAAAAATCAGTTTTATTATTTAAATCGGATTTTTTATTTAAATCAGATCTTTTGATTTTTTGAAAGGTACCTATATTATAATTTCAAAAATGTGTTTCACAAACGTCGAAATACGCTAACGTTATTTTACTTTTATCAGTTTTAGCGATTCCCGGTTCTAGGGACGAAATTTAATTTTAAAAATAAATAAAATCACACATTAGTGAAAAGTTCTCTGCATTATAAATTCAATATAATATACGAGTAAAATCATTTTATCGACAAAGTGAAGCAGATTTGAAAATATAGTACCACAATGTAACATTACACATGCTTTTTCCCATGTACGTAAATCTGGAATGTTAAATAACAATGGGCTATATGACCACTCTCGAATTGAAAGAAAAAAAGTATAAAAATCAAAAATTAACCATTGTGACTACCAATAATAATGATAAAAACTAAATATTATCTTATAATTTCAGTGAAATTCGCAATTAATATGTAACAGCGCCCTATCTCTGACGTCACCTAGGAGAATGAGAGAGCAGTTTACAATGCTAAAAGTAGGAATTTAATGAACTTATTTATTTTACTTAAATGATATCGAATAAATGTTGCTAATGATAAATTAGTCATAATTATTAATGAAACAATATATGAGATATCAATTTAGGAAATTAATAGAATAAAATTAAAATATTTTGATATTACACAACGAATGTTATAATGTAAATCTGGTTGGCATTGAAGTCCCTGACGAGTCTCAGTGTGTTTATTGTTTGGTTACCATGGTTACGGGTTAGAATCAGGTAGCAAAAGGTTCGCGCGGGTCGCGCTATATCTTTCTCTTTCTATTAGCATCTCTCTTTGTCTAATTCTCCTAGGTGACGTCAACATATCCCCTCTCTTAAACTTTATTATTGTTTTTCTCCGGAATTATCAATAATTAAGCGATTTAAAAAAATACGGGTATTTTTATTTTTGGTATAGAATCATAAAATGGAAGAAAAAAAAAATGGTCATATACCCCATTGCAGAATAAGTGATTTAAATTAATATGTTTTTAAATCAATGTGATTTAAATCAATGCGACCCTGATTCAGAAGTAAATCAATACTTATTTAACATTAATGTTAACACTACGAAAAATTACGGTGTTTAGGTATATACAGATTATTATCGTTATTTTTTCACAGTTTTACACATGCGCAGTAAATACATTCTTCAAAAAAATTGGACAAATCTATTATCGTTTCTTGTGCTGCTAATATGGTTTTGAAAACATAACAAAACAAATAAACAATTTACTGTTACATTTTTTTTAACAATTTTAAAAGCTAACCTACAAAACAAAACTCTTCACAAATAATCACAAACTTGAAAGTATGAACGCGTCAACGTGTACGTAGTATACATTTTCACTTGAAACTAAAAAGATAAAAGTTTATTATGTTCTTAGTTTAATTTTTAATTTAAAAAATTCCTTATTTTGTATATGAACGTCTATACGACCATGTATACTTTTATCTTGTTAATGTTTTTGCGTCAGTTCTTCGTTCTTATTGTTTAAACTGGGTAAGATGACCCATTTAATCAAAAATTATGTTGTAAAAATGTGAGCAAAATAAGTTTGAGTTTAAAGAGTGAGCTTAATAGAGTTGTTGACAAGGCTGTACATGGAATGGCGCAGTAGTGCAGTACGTGAACATCCGACAGGACAGGACATAATTGAATAGGCGGTGATGAGGTTAGGTGTGGAAATCAGGAAGCAATCTCGCTAATTAGCTTAACTACACAATACCCCACATTAACAACTCCCCACATTGTGTATTACATACAAGTCTACTATATGGAATTTATTCAAATAAGTAATTGTTTCCACATAATTGCACAGTAAAACTATACTACAATATCACATTTACTCTGATTAAGATTTATTATTGCTCATATTTATTACTTGTTAATGTCAGTCGAGATATTTATTACTTTAATTTTATATAATGACGTATCTATATAACAAGTTGCTTATTACCGACAGATACATATTTACAAAAAGGATGGAATTTTGATTATATCGCTCTTCATATTTCAAGAATTTAACGGATGTTCACAATCAAGATTTTTACAAGGACAGAAGAACAAATGAAAGCAATGGAGAAATGTCCTCCCAAATGGAGGACGGAGGCAACACTACCTATATGACACGTCGACACTCCGTCGAAAATATGTTAATTTTTATTTGAAAATTCTAAATTATATACTATTTTTTACATTGTAAGAAAAAGTAAATTTTGACTTATAAATTTTCTTTTAAATTATTGGAGTTATTGTAATTATTATTTTTGTTAAAACTGAAGCAAATATATATTTTTAAAATTGATTGAGGTATTATTTTTCCGAAATCTCCTCCCATTTGTATTCCACTGGTACAGACATATAATAAATCATGATTTTAAAATAAACAAAAAAGTGAACTAGTGTTTCACGACATTCTTTTATTTTTATTTGCCTCGTAGACAAGAACAAGACAAAAGTTACAAATTTCAAAGCAAGACTAGGCAAGAAATTGAGTTTCAAAAAATGTGCAAGATTAACATGATTTTCTTGAATACTTGAACTCTCGCATTTTTTTTGCTAATTTTAAATCTAGATTATTATAAGAACCTACCTATAAATTAAAATTTCATTTTCAAAAAATATAATTATTCTTTGAAATCGTGTGATCAAGAGTTAAGACAAAATATTTTCTTATAACAAGAAATGCTTTGAAAAAACTTTTCTGCTTGTACAGATGTCGCTGTTGTGGTAATTGCAAGAAATATAATTAATAATTGATATAAGATAGATAGATATATTAATAAATTAGTAAACAAGACAAGAACTCTTGTCTTATGAAACACTGAAAAAAACATAAGAATTCAAGAATTAAAGAAAATATTTCTATTCTTACACGTTTCTTGTACGACAATTTCTCGTCTTGTCTTTCTTTGAAATTTATAGCTCTTGCCCCAATCTTGCATTTTTTTTTCAAGACTGAGGCAACACCAAGGAAAATCAAAGACTCTCGTGAAACACACGATACACAGAGACTCTATGTATCGTGGTGATACATTATTTTACTCAAAGTTTGTTACGATTTCCTTAGTCCTTATCATGCAAAATGGTCGTAGCGCCACGTGTCGGTATGTCCTATATGCTCCATGCAAAGAACTAGATCGAAAAGAGTTTGATATTAAATCTATTTATTTAGCACAAAGACTCGTGATATGTTAACAACCTGGTGTGTAATGTTAACAGCTGTGTTTATTGGAATATAGCGAGCACGTCCTAACATTTCGTCCTTATAGGGAATGTACAGCAACATTCATTTCCGCTATACTTCAGCGTGTTAATCATTATCTCGACATTCTTACGAAGAACCGACTCCCATTACCGTGGCTTAGGTTTCTTCATTTTTTACATGCTTTTTATCGGTGCAGTGAAAACCACCATAACAGTATATTACCAATTACCTACGTAATGGGATTGATAAAAGTGACTATAATACGTGAAATTAGAGCTGAGCTATGGTGTAAGGAAGAGTTTGTTGCACACGTCATATATTGCATACCTCATAAAACAAAACATGTTATAACAAACGATATTTGTTCCTTATATTTCATTGGTTTTTTAATACAGTTACTAGTTTTATGATTCTCATAAACAAAGCAATAAAATTTTAAAACATATTAGTCCAACTACCACATATCAAATCAATAAATAGTACAAATTATAGTTGAGGTTTAACAAAATTGTATACGCTTTGAACTAATACAGCCAGATTCATAAAAGGGATTAGCCATTAACTCCATATTTAGGCCCGTTAAGTCCGCTACGAATTCATGAAATGAATATGAATATCTTTACTCGGCTTACAGCTAATCCCACATTTAATCCCACGCTTAGCACCTTGAAATGTAAAACTAATATCATCATCCTATTTTTCTGGTGGATTTATTTGCTCTATAACTAACAAAAATCCAATACCACTCTTGATGCAAATTCGGACTTATTACACTTTCTCTTTCTCATTCAATAAGGATTTGTAGTTTAGTAGAGTTGGTAATATTTATAGGTAATTACCAATATTTGTAAATTGTAAATAATACTGAAGAAAGTATGTGGTGACCTAGAAGTATAGTATATTATTTAACAAGCATAATATGTAGACTATATTACACGAGGTTGTAATTAAAAATACGAGCGGTAGCGAGTATTTTTAATCATCCCAGTGTAATGTACCCATATTATGCGAGTCAAATACTATACTTTATCTACAACTATCAGGTATATAAAAAAATCTGATATTATTTGTTAAATATTTAGTTAAGTGTGAGTAGTTAATATGTAGCTTAACAGATGGCGCCATAGTAGCACTTAAATGTTAAAGTAACAGTTCAAATTGTATTTATTATACTTTTATAATCATTTATATTGATATTTATAATAAAAAATATATTATTAATAAATGAACAGTTCATTAAAATATTATGTGTTAAATTATATGCTCTATTTATTACAGAAAAGTGTAGCGTGTAATATAACACAAGTGTAATATGAGTAGTATATTATATGTAATATCACACGTATAATGTACACATATTTCGATAGTTGTAGATAAAATTTATTTTATCATGAAAACCAGTGTAAAAAATATAGTATTTTACCGATTTAGGGATATTAAGCTTTTGTTTACATAAACATAAGTAAGTCATAATTTTATTTTGTAAATAATGCAAATACTAATTCGTAAAACTAACAGATAGTTATACAAGTTAGTAGCATGTAAATACATAAATAAACAGTTCAAATAAATGACAGATTACAAGTGAGTAACAAATATCGTCACAGAACTTGAATGAGACATAAACGAACTTCTTTGGATACTGTTATAACTTTATTATAGACGCAAAATAGAACAAAATATTAAATTGAATTAAAAAGTTTTGATGATTATTTTGTTTATATTCCTCAATACTTATCAATCATTCTATATTTACTTTAGCAAAATACTATAAAAATACTTGTATCAGCAGGTACATAACATTTGCAAAGAGTGTAAAATAAACAACAGGATGTTTGTATTGCCAACGTCGACACTTCACAAGCGCATTAACATTATCGTTATAATAATTAATTTGATTGATATAAGTAGAAATTCAAGGACTATTAAAGTAAATATGTACCAATTTTAATTATTTACTACATATGTACCTACATACCAATTATAATTTTAGATAATGGAGGGTTATACAGAATATTTTTGTGCTGCCATCTATTGATATATTTTTAAAACTACTATGAAATAGGTGTATGAGTATATAAGCTGCAATGATACAAACAAATATGTCATGCTGACAGGAACAAGATGGTGTCGAATGATCTTCAACATTTGTAATAAAACCGCTCCTGGTACATCAGCCTTCATGTGTTAAACTCTTTTTATATAAAATAAACTACAAATTACAAAATTGAAAATTAAGAAAATAACCTCTTCACACTCAAATATCAAAACAAAAGTGACAGAAATTTACAAATGATGGTGGTTTGTTTGTAGATCATTATCATCCATCTCAACTATTATCTTCTCTTTCTTTCTCATGTGACGTCAAAATCATATCCCTGCATTCAGGCTCTGTATAATACGTTCTAAAGTCACAGCTTAAAAAGTAAGTTAAAATAAAAATGTTACGGAAATCAGCAGTAAAATATAAATAATGATACGGTAACTTCATATCTACATTAACACTTTTTCAAAGAAATAAATATCAGAACACACCCACTAAAGATAATATAAACAAATGATTTTAGAAACTAGGAGAAACTATGGTTTGTGTAGCCGCGTTATCAGAGAAGTGAGAATTTCACGCGGATTCAAGGGAACTTATGACATGGAACGTTCTTTGAATCCAATGACTAACTCTATAGTAATAATCACATTTTATTGTAAAAAGTACGTATCAGTACAATATACGATTTACGAGCATTATATAGTGTTATTATCTTATGTTTATATTACCAGCTCTATTTATGTATTTCTTAATTACATTGGAAATTCTGTAATTATTATATTTATAATATAGCGCTATATTATTTTAATGAGAAGTTAGTTCTATAAATAGAAAATTGGAAATTTCATTGGAATTTATACCGTCCAGAACAAATTTCTTTAACATTTCTATAATTCTATTCGACTATTATAAACTGAGTTTTTTATATATTTATATTAACGAACTCATTTGAATGCTGTTATAGTGTTGTTATACATGAAAAGTAGAAAAAAATATTCAGAATTCATAAAAAATAGAGATAAATAAATTGAAACTTAATACAAAAATAAAACAAATATCAATGATTACAAAATCTATTAAGTTGCTTATTTATAGGAATAAATTCTAAATATCAAAAATTTAATGTTTTAGAATTGTCATTACCATCCTCAGCATACTATTGTTTCGTATCAAGTTTCCCTTGCATTTTATTAAAATAATAAATCGTCCTTCTACGAGAAATCTGCAGCTTGCAGTAGGTTTCGAACTACTCAAATACAGTGGTATTTTATCTTGGTTAAAGATTGAATCCGAACAACTCAATACGATTTGGACCGAGCTAACCAAGTGAACCAGGAGTCCCCGTTCTAAAATTATAATATTAATAAAGTTATATTACGTAGATTTCAGATTTGACGTGAGACTAGCAACATAGCAACACAAGGTAACGAAACGAGAATTACAGGAAACACGGGAAATTTTAAGTTTGAGGTTATCCAAATTCTTTTCACATGACACCACACTCAGTTTCTATTACCGACACATAAAATATAAAAATCTGTGACGATCACACTACCTCCCGCCTTACGTCATTGTACTTTTAATATTTTAATTTCTTATCATATGCATACATTTATTCATCTGTATCTATATACATACATATTTGTAGATACTTCTTACCATGCAGTATTTCTATTCATTTTTCATTAAGGCTGGTTTATTTTATGATAGATTTAATTTATGAATTTAGATTTATAAATTTAATTTGAAATTTACGATTTGCCATGTTTGTTTATTGGGAATTTAAAGGTAGGAAATATGTCCAATCAACTTCTCATATTGAGTCACGTGGTTTCACAAAAATAGAATAATAATTACCTGAATAATTTATAACATGAAACTTGAGGATATGTCATTTCCATGGTTACTACTTGATATTTGATTGAGAGCAATGTATAATTGCTTGTCGCATTTAAAATGAAACTAACTAACTAACTTGACATTTTAAAATTAAAATTATTAAAATAAACATATGAATAATAAAATTATTTTTAAAAATTCATAGACTACACGATGTAGAAAACAGAAAAATTTTATAACTTTTTATCCATTAAACTGACCGTTGCATAAAAAAATTCATTCTCCACATAGAAAATTCAATTTATCTTTTGTAATAAAAAAAGAAAATATTTTCATGTTATATATCATATAATATGACAGCCGAATAAAACAGTACGTACGAAATAAAAAATGAGCTATTTTACTGATTTGCGAATTAAACTATTTTATAGTTGTCCAAATTAATTTTTAAAATGTTAGCACTTTGTTAATGAGAATCTTATAACTGGATCATTTATAATAGAACCAATCAAACATAGGCAACAATCGTCTCTTGTTCCACTTGCTGCCAATGTTTATGACGTATTAAAAACGTCGCACTCTTTTAAGTACGAATATTATTTAATTTTTAAGCAAAGAAATTATGTTATAGAATTAGAATAATTTCAATGAGATCAATTATAATAATATTTAATCAATGAATTATTTGAAGAACAAAACGTATTGAATGTAAATTCAAAAGAAATTATTGTCAACTTCAATTAAATAGACAAATGATTCACATGCATTGTTTCAGAATTCAAATTCTATTGTTCATAATCTTTAACATCTGATTAGCATCATACAAATATGTTATTGTATGAATGAATATATTAATTTCACGTAAAAGATTACAATTTCAGTTTATAATTTCTACAATTTAAGTGTTATCAAAGTAAATAGATTTTTTTCGACAAACGTTGTGATATGAAACTAATTTTATCAACACTTCATATATTTAGAAACTTAATGGGTTTGATAAGATACAATGGTTTTTACTTCCATTCATATTTTTACGCACTGCTATAAAGGCATCATGATTAGGCCAAAAATTCTAATATCGTTATGGCCTACGTCATATTTTAGTTTTGTTTAGGAAATATTTTGTCTCATATGTTTTTGTTATGTTAGAGTAAACAAATATGAATGTTTTTAAAAATATGGACAAGAAAAAATACCTACATACTTAGATAAAATTTCACATAAAAAAGAACAAAATTCTTTGCTACAACACGTACAAATATTCTTTGTAAACAATATATAAGGAAAGAACGATCATATTTAATTTGATTTTTATAAAATTAGTATAACAGTAGTATTGTATCCTCAAATTATATCAAATGAAAATAATATCTTAATTATCAATGAGTTTTTGAATAGTCATACAAAACTTCTTTTTCTAATATTTCAAGATATCTTCCGAAAATATTTTTAAATCGGCGTAGTATTAAAGTCTTATTTTTCTTTTAGTATTCTATTATTATATTGAGGAACACAAATCATACGAAATCGAGATGATTACCTACACCTGTTTTTAATATTTTTACTTGTATTTTAGTGAAATAAGTTGTCAGCGTATAGTGTATTCCGAAATATTCGCATTACCGTTTTTATTTATTTATGGTTACATTGGCAACGCTGAGTTTTGAATACGAAAACCGTTATTTTTACTTATAACTAACTTAATTGTTTTTGTTTGCCCAAGTAATCGTTTTTCATGTTTCAAATTTAAAAAAAAAGTTACTAATGGCGGACCACATCATTGAAACTCTGCGTCTGTATAGGTATATCAATTAATAAAAAAATACAATATAAAAAAAATGTATACATTTTGTATCGAAAAAATTCAAACATTTTCCTTGACATCAATAATTTAAAAATGAAAACAAACTTGCCTGTCAAAATCAGCTACAAATCCAAACCAGAAACTGTCAAGCTAATTATAAACACTTGCAAACAAACAGCACTTTAACAACAAAACACATTTTGAACAAAACACTGTCAATTTCACTCAAAATAATGAACTAGAATAATCCAAATGACAGTTGGCAGCGACCGTGAGCGCTAACATTCGAACATCGAAGTCAGAGGTGACTGGATTCACTGAGCGGCAATTACATTCAATTGGCGAGTGGTAGGGGAAGGCGGGAGAAAGTGTGACGTCACACAACCACTCATCACTTCCAGATATTCTAATCTATGTAGGTAACCACAAATTTTAATTGAATTACGATTCTAACGAATATACATTCTACATTAAATACAAATTATTCTTTATCGGTATTTACATTAAATGTTTACATTCGGTAAATGTCAAAATTGGTACATGTGATGAAATTGTATAAATATATTTTAGATACTTGCATCATAATGACAAAATCTTTCACAAACTTTATTTATATTTCTTTGTTACTCACATATAAACCATCGTTTATTTGAACTGTTTATCCACCATAAAAATTAACCTTTACAAGCTACTAACCTGTAAAACTTTTTCAGGTTATTTATCGATTTTCTTGCATTGATTACATTACTGTAAAAAGTGACACAAGATTAATAATTGACAGGATTTGGTTATATGTATTTTTTACAAATGAAGAACAAACTATTATACAATATACGCTAGGTAACATATTTTACAGCTTAAGGAGGTGACAGGCTCGCTACTTAATTCCTCCTATCACCAGTAAAAACTGTTTTTTCACGACTTGCATACAAAGCTCTACTTTCTTCTCACGAAATAGTGATAAAAATTACTTTTCGCGCCTCTGCTTCATTATGACTAGTATTACAGAACTCAAAATCGTCCAGAAACTCTCTGTTTGCTAGCCGGTAAAATCTAGGAATGCCAATTTAAATATTTTAGCATTAAATTATGTTAAAAATTTTAATTTTACTTAATTGCAAAAATAAAACGTTAATTAAAACAACCATTTTTGATTTTTTATTCATATTATACTCATGTTGTACGATTATATTGCGTTAATTGCTGAAAAACATTAATTCACATTCGTTTTATTTTGTAGGTTAGAATAAATGTCACTAATTTTTTGTATAAAACAAATGAATGATATCCATGTGTATCGAAAATGTTACTAACATAAAATTTTATGTAGTAATAATATTTGTTTAATAAGTTAAAGGTATCACCGGCGCAAAAAAATCTTGTGTATCACATGCCCACAAACTCTTTTGTGAGATCTCGCATTATTTAC
Source organism: Stenolophus ochropezus (assembly GCA_035578165.1). Classification (NCBI taxonomy): domain Eukaryota; kingdom Metazoa; phylum Arthropoda; class Insecta; order Coleoptera; family Carabidae; genus Stenolophus; species Stenolophus ochropezus. Next base: position 14,576,075 of record JAQOWZ010000020.1, read on the forward strand.
AGGCTTCGCTTTCAGCTCGGCTTGACAAAATCAGCTCGCTCTCGCAAAAGTTCAGTTTCTGGACTTGTGATACAAATAAATATTTCTCTTTCTAAAAAGGACTAAATCGATTTTCGAAAAAAGTAGTGAAAAAATGTTATATCTAACATTTTCACTCTAATTCCCTCTGAGTGGCAAAAAGATATAATTTCCTCTTTAGTTTGTCAAATAACTATTTACCTCGCTAATACTATAAAATACTGTAATATATTATTTTACCTCCTACTATTATTTAATATTTTATTTTATTTTGTGTGTATACCAAATCTGTAGCAACACCCAAAACAGTGCGTTAATAGTAGGTACTTTCAATGCAATAACAGCCAAGTTAAAAATGTCAATTAATTTAATAAACATTTTTTTACATTTACGTTTTTTTATTATTAAAGGAGCAAAATAAAAAAAATAGAAAAACTCATTTCATCGTAATTGTTATGTTTTATGAGAAAGGACTTGGGCACAAGATGCGCAGAGAAAATGGCCCAACCCTTTTAACATAATCTTAAAAAAATAAATTCAAATATTAATTTGTATAGATAACCTCGGATACTGCGTATAACCTTTCTAAATGCAGTCATAATATTTTGATGATAACGTGGCCTTCATAGATTAGGTGACATATTTTGTTTATAAACATTTTTTCTTTCTTAAATTAGTGTCAATGTTTCTCTTAATTAACAACTAACTTATACAATACATTAAATATTCTTCGTATGTTTTTTTTTGTCTGTAACAAGTTTAATAAGTTTATTTATATTTTTATAAATTGTGGTTACCATAAACACCCAGCCATCACTACGAAATAGGTATACGCTTAACGATAAAAATGTTATTTGCATATTTCGCAATAACTTTCTTCAAATTATTTTTTTTCAAAATATTAATCTCCTCTTAAAATTGTGTATATGGGACTACTATAACATGTAATTGTGCACGGTGCACCTCACTTTTTTATTGCGATCGGCAGTATTAAAAGAGTACTTTACTCAGTTTTTTTTTATTTTTTTTTATCTTTTGTAAATATAAGTAAATCAAAATCAATTAGCCGCAGAATGAAGATAATTTTGTATGTGTAACTGATTGGAGGATAGTATCTCATTTTCACATGAAATTAGTGTAAATTAATTGCAGCAAAAAATGTATTTAATTTAAAAGGCGTACAAGGAAGCCATGTGGTGTCCATATCAGAATTTTTATCAAAATATATCGAAACACATCACACATCCAAATTTCAAACTGATTATCGGACGAAAGAACTGACGGACATCATTCTAAAATTGTTTAAAATAGTTATTTATGCAACTAGTGTGTAAAGTAACACACGTATTACATTCCTAGAAGAGAAATATTAATAAAAATTAATAAAAGTTGCAAAAATAAATAAAACAATTGAAAAATATGCCATAAGTGCATGAAAAGTGATTCTTTGCAAACTGTAAAGAGGGCATAAAGTATGTACTTTATCTACAACTATTGAAATATGGGTACATTATACGTGTGATACTACATATAATATACTACTCATATTACACAAGTGTAATATGAAACGTTGTATTACACGCTACACTTTTCTGTAATAAATAGAGCATATAATTTAACACATAACATTTTAATAAACTGCTACCGCTCGTATTTTTAATTACATCCTCGTGTAATATAGCCTACATATTATGCTTGTTAAATAATATACTATTATTCCCGGTTGTAGGAAAAAAGTACTATATGAACATCTTAAATCGAGAACATCCGTTAGAAAATCGGTACGAATACAATAATCATTGACTCTACAACCCTAGAAGAGTTTTTGCCGCAGGTGTAATTGATAAGTGAACTTCACCTGTTTCATGGCAATTTGGTTAACCTAAACCACTCGGACATAGCAGTATTTTAAACTGGTTAATAGTTTGCAACGATGGGAATCGAACGCTAGACCCCCAACTCCCCTCACTCGAGGCGCACTAAAGTATGACCGTCGTCCTTATGAAATAATTTCTTATTATATGTCTATTATTACGTCTTTAAATAACATTCGACTATTTACAAGGAGACATGTAAAAGCTAACTATGTATACGTTTGTCAGATTTATATGGAATTTCATTTTTAAGATTCTGGCAACAATATTCGTAGATTCAAATCCTACGCAGACTTGAATTCATCTTATCCACGTTCTCTTGACTAAACATACCGTATCTAGTGAGCGTTGAGTGAATGTTAAACCCATTTTTAAAAAGATTAAAAATGAGGAAATGTTGTATAATGAGAAATGTGTTGAAACAGAATTCATAGCAGAGAAGAATTCAGAGAATTTAATTGTTGTGGTTTTATTATACATCGCCGTCCTCATTAACATTAATTATTATCTATGCTAGATAATTTGTACATATTAAGTAAAGTACATTATAAGAGACTAAGGAAATGTTACAATAATTCTGGATTCTGAAAATCCAACTATTATTCTAATAATATAAATATATAATAATAATAATAAACAATATAAATAATAAAAATAAGTATGTAGTATACACAATATGTAAGCATGAAAAAGCGACAATATATATTTCATAATCTATAATGATGAAAGCCGTAAGGTGACAAAGTAATAACGTTAAGAAAAAAGGTTGGTGAAAGTCATTTATAACATCGTCGGTTACAACGACTAAAATGCACAGTATAGTAGGTCGTCGGTATGAATTGTCAAATAGTTCTGAAGAAGTTTTATATAACGTCTGAATTTTTCCCAGGACACTAGGCCGCGCCGCGACGACCTAAAACAATTCCGCTTGTGTGTTTCTAACGTTGCGCCCACTGTCAGAACCACTACGCTAAAAAATTTCTGCTGCGGAACTCTCCCGGTTTCTAGTGCGAAATTTTTCCATTCGCTTCTATATGTGCGAGAGTACACGGAAAGAATCATACACGGGTCATCTGCACGCGGTGGCTTTTGTTTTTGTATTTTTTAAGTGTATATGTTCCAGCGACAAGTACGAATAATTTTAAAATTTACTATGGTGTTATAAACATCCCTTTACTTCGTATATTTGGTACATCAATATTTTTCTTTTCTACATTTCTTCTTCCTCATTTACAAGGACTGTATTTTAAAATAAGTCATCTTCTGAGCTTGATTTCAAATAATTTATTTTGTGAATTTTTCACGTAAAGTCCAATTTCTTGAAGAACTGCAGTAATTTTTTGCTTGCTCGTCACGAAGTGAAAAATGCAGGGTTAAAAAAATTTGCGTTGTTGATAAATATGGGCCGCAAATGGTTAAAATGATTAAAACAGTTTATGGATAAAATGCTCTGTCGCAGGCATAAATTTACAAGTGGTACAAAATTTCAAAGATGGAAGACAAAGTTTTTAAGATAAACAACGATCTGAGCACCTTTCGTTGTCAAGGATCGATGAAAATATGATCCGTGTCAAAGCTGTTGTGGACACAGACAACATCGCACTGATTTCTGAGTGGTCGAATTTTTACTGAAGATCTAAACATGTGGAATTTTGTGCAAAATTCTTTTAAAGAAATTGACTTCCAAGAACAGAAGGCAAATCGTCTTTCATGAACAAAAACAAAATTACAATGATTCCACACGCACCCAACAACTCTAATTAGGCGCACTTTGATTATTTTTGTTTCCCAAACTTAAATCTCACCTGAAAGGAGCTCATTTTGGGACCAATGAAAACATCCAAAAAGCCGTGACAAGTACTCTGAACAATCTTTCAGAAAGAGACTTACAGTACTACAATGAGTGGTGAAATGGTTGGAACCGCTATACTGTTTCATAAGGGTGTTACTTCAAAGTAGATATCATGCAATTGTATTTTTATTTTTAATGAAAGTATTTTTTTCTAAATCACTCATTATTTTGGGAGGTACCTCGTATGTCACGGTAATGTAATTTTTCTGATTTAAAATATTAATATTGTTGCCGTCCTATATAACATCTAATCACATATAACGTCTGTATTTTCAAGTCCATTAATGGACGTTACACGTTACTTTCACTATTGTTTTTAAAATTCAACATGTAGGTATATAAATGCATATAAAATGCTCTGAATTGGAAAACCACAATTTGGAGTTTTTATATTCCTAATCCCTAGTAGAACCGCAGTAGGAAATGAAGTCACCGGACATAGGAAGTGGACACTCACCGCTGCCAGAACTTCAGGCGCTCCCACTTCATATTGAACAAGCTCTGCATCAGCCTCACATCACTGAACTACCACTACTTAACCGAACTTCACACAACATACACTAATAGGTTACTACCATAGCTAACCTAAGATTCACAGGTAACATGTTTGCCGAACTACACATACACACTAGTTTCCCGTAGAAGTGTTGTAACAAAAGAGCAAATGTTGCCAGTGAGTAATGTGGTCGGCTCGCAAATTACTGGAGAGAAGAGGTATGGAAACACTGATGCCCATGTTTGTCGCCGCCAGCTCAACACGTTGACACATCCAACCATAACACTGGCCACTTACACTAATATAACGTACCAATGCACTGCTTCATAAAGCCGTAATGCTTTGTTTAGTAGACTTTGAAACACTAACAAAACTTGTTTGTTACATTATAGTATAATTCAATGTTTTGTGTAATTTAATTGGAATGTTTTGCTATGAATCATAATTTATACGTTTTTTGTTCATTTCAATTGTATTATACAGCGATGGCTCATTTGGTTAGCGCGCTCCGAGTTAAACTGAGTAAAAGATCTGGGGTTCAAATCTCATCGCATAGAGGGGCTTGCACTAGGAATTATATATATCTACTATATTATCTCTGTTGAGCTGTTAGTATGGCATTTCGAATTTCAAAAAATTAACACTATCGCTCAAGTTCTTGTATTTACGTTTGATGGTAACCTAAAATTAACATTATACATTACATTATCGAATAAAAAATGCATCAAAATTTATTTCGTCCGGGGCGCTCGCAACCCTAGATTCGACGCTGATTTAAGGTACAGTTCTATAGGAATATTATGCCAGAAATTATGAAAAAAAAAACTATTTATACAAACATTTTAACTTCACATTCATTGGCTGTAAATAATGTCTTACATTTTTATACATTTTTGTCTTTCATTATACCATAGATGGAATTTGAATCCACGTTGTCCTATTAATTAACAACATTATTATACTATATTTAACTTAACACGTCATATCACATTAGATCAAGTTTGATCTAAATTTAAACGACCCTGTATCTCGATTGTTTTATAGAAAATTAAAATTCTCATGTGAATTCACTTCCTAAAATGTTTCCTTAATCTCAATACCAGCATTGACGTCAAAGTGGGTTACATCTGTCAAGTACAGTGTTGTGTTAACAAGAGAGAATGAAGATTGAAAGTGAAGGTTATGTAAGGAACTCTGTAAGACCAGCTGTGGAACGCAGCTGAGTCGCATCTCGGGTACGACAGGTTAATCAAGTCAATAACATAAACAGAATAGTAGTGGATTTTGGAATAAGGCAATCTTCAAGGAAAGTAACACTTCCCGTTATAGTCAAAATTGAATCAATTCTTCTTGATACAACAAAACATTGAAATACAACAATACATCATTACTTATTTAGTATAAAACAAAGATTCGAATCGGCGAACCAATGGTTCACGTAAGGTCATCAGTTCGAAGTGTTTTCGATTAGTTTTTCATTACAACTCGCAATTTTAAAATACTGAAGAGTATATATTCACCTCCTGACTTTTAGATTAAACGAAGGAAAATGAGAAAAAATCGATTGCAATATATTTCTTTACTGATATTGTAACTATGTATTTCATCTATAGCTATGGGATATATAAGTGACATATGTAATATTTGCTTATAATATTTTTTCACATACATTCCTAGGAAAATAATGCAATAATAATACAAATATAAGTAACTTAGATTGAAAAAATTTAATAAGAATAAAGTTGATGACAGATGTCACACGGGCTGTATTTTAATATTTAAGCCTAATATATATTTACATGTACATACATGTTTAAATCCTTCAAAGTTACTAACACCTCTGTAACAAGATGGAAATTACGGCTCTGCTGTTCATCTTGTTTGTGGATTGCATATCTTCTGTGGAATACTATTCTGTTCTCGGCATCTTTCTGGGGTCCAGATACCGATGGGATCATATTTCACAGACAAAATTTGTATTTAGATAAAGGATTGAGAGGATAGACTGGCTGTCTCAACCAAGTTTTATAGGCACTCTTAGGTAGAACTAGTTGTAGATCGAACACAGAAATGGGCGTACTTAATTATATTTATTAACATGTGTAAAACTTGTAAATAAAATTAAGTTAAGTAAAGCAATGTGTGTGTGTGTATGTGTGCTCCCATCCATAAAAAAACGGAAACACAGTTTTTTTTTATTTTACAGTTAATAAGTTTTTTATATATAAATTTCAGCAAAAAAAAATCTGTTTTAGTAATTACATATATCTAGCTTAGTATCATACGAGATACGAGATTGCATTTTATTTTATTGATTTTTTTTTATAATAATATCGTTACATTAACAAAATATGTCGACATTCAAATAGGTTAAGGTTCGATAACACCACATTAAATGCAGTAAAAGACGAATATATCGATAATATGATAAACAAATTTGGACAGCAACCACAAATTTCCTTTTTTTTTTCTTTTTAAAGCCAGAGGTGGAGGTAGCATGCACTCTCCGTTGTAGCCCTCTCCCGGCGCCAATGACAAAAGCACAAGAGCTCGGAATACAGGCCAATATATATTTTATTATTATTACAACTAAAATAACAAAATATTAAATTCAATAATAAAACAATGTTCAAGTTACATTAAAATATCAGTAAGCTTAAACTCACGAATTCAGGCGCCGTCCATAAGGGTGGAAGAGTTTTTTCACTTCATCACAGTTGATGTGACAAAAAGAACGGTCACAATAAGTGAATTAGGAGATGTGATATGTTGTTTTATAATGCACGTAATGTACAGTTCTATATAGACCGCTATGTACGTAAATCTAAATGACGTGAACATACAGCACAAATTTTACCCAGCCGTAATACCATAGCTTCCAACCTGCAAACAATGTTCTTGGATGACAGCAAAACATAATACAAATGTTCAAGTTACATTAAAATATCAGTAAGCTCAAACTCACGAGTTCAGGCGCCGTCCATAAGGATAGAAGAGTTTTTTCACTTCATCACAGTTGATTTGTGACAAAAAGAACGGTCACATTAAGTGAATAAGCTGATGTGATATGACGTCTTACAATGCACGTAATGTGCAGTACAATACGACCGCTATGTACGTAAATCTAATGAACATACAACACAAGTTCACCCAACCGTAAACCCATAGCTTCCAACATGCTTCCCACAGGCAAATCCGAATCCACCTGTACAGTAACGGAAGGAGCGCTACCGTCAGGCAGCTTGCGGAATCCCGGCGGGGATGCCGGAACCGCAACAGGTGGCGACAAGTGGCGGTTACACATTGGAACTCAGCGCACGTGCTCGCTGCTTCACACATCGGACGTGACTAGATCATCTCTGCTTTACATTGAGAGGGAAATATATGGGATACTGATGTACCAGTTATACTTGTTTCTGTATATGGACAATAAACTTTTTGTGCTATTATGTTAGTTAGAAAAATAAGACTAAGGCCGTAACCTTCTCAATGTATTTTTCTAGTTACTTCGGTATAAATAAAAGCATTGTTACCTACTATATTAAAAAATTGAGTTTTATAATTATTTTGCAAAAACAATTATATCATTGCAAAAGAATTAGGAAGAAATAAATTCGTCACATTATTTTTTATTTTAATTTTCGTCGTTTACGTTTAATTTTTTTTCTATATTCTTGTAATGTGAATATTTTAACGTAAAACATGTGATTTATCATATCCATAGTTATGACCTGACATTGACATTGCATGACATTGATTAAAAGCAATGTATTAGCTTGTCTTATTTATAATAAAACATATGGAATGAATTTGACATGTATTGTAATAAATGAAAAAATAACAAACAAATAAACCAACTAACAAGCAAGTAAACATAATAATAATCTGCTATAAAACTCACATTCGATATTTGAACAACTATGTAGGTAATATTATGAGAAATATTTTGAATTTGAACTTTCAATTGATCTAAATTTCTCAGTGTAAACTTTTGATTTAATAAAATAATCTAGATGTGTAAGATCGAGTGATCTAGGAAAGTTATTCTACAAATCTATTACTTCGTCTAAAGTTACTAATGATTTATTATATTTAAAAATTGGAAAAAAATTATAACCCAAAACACAAATTAATGTCGGAGCCTATTCTGTAATTTATTATTTAATTTTTATCCAGTTCGTAAAATTTTTGACAAATAAAAACAAACATTACAACTTATGTCTTGATATTTTCTCCAGTGCTATCTATTTTTTTAAAAAAATTAGCAACTGGTTAAAAATTAACCATTGAGATACAGAATAGGGGAATTGTCAGGTCGTAACATGAATACGATAAATCCCATGTTTCACGTAAAAAATACTCTCAGTATGAAATGATGACATTTAACATCTCCTGCCAGTTGCTGAAACGTTACATTTCATAGAAATACTTCCATCCTTTGAGATAGAAATTATCTTAACAATCATCTGTGTTCATTCAATTAACGAAGTTCGATCATTGATATTTCTCACACATTATTTCACTAACCCTAAAATAAATTGTACTAGATTATTGAAGTACTGAAATGACCCGTAACCATTCTGTTTTGAAGACTGTAACATCAACATTGGATAAAATATAACCCGAATAAAAGTTACACATTTTATATAAATTATTACAAATAAATATTCTACCTAGTAATTTCAATGCAATAAAAATTTACAAGTATGAAAACGCAAGTTTACGTTTAAAAGCAAATTATTTTTACGACAAACATTGTCGAGTGCCATTAAAATAAAAGAAGTAAACAACTTTAGTTACATTTTGAACAAAACTAATGTATGAGAGAATGAGTTAGAAAGTACAAAATGATGTATATATAATGAAATAACTGTACGTATACTTTTACTCTGTTGTATTCAGCACAATAAGAGAAATACATTCATATTTATTACATTTCGTCTTCCGTAACAATGACTCTGTTTCTTTACCACAGACACTGAAATTTCACTAACTTTCAGTAATAGTTACAATTATAAAACTCATACGCAGTGTTAAATTTTCCGGTTTTTAAAAAATCAATACAGAAGTAATGAAAATAGAACTATTTTGTCTTGTTACATACATATGTATGTTATTGCTTATTAATGACGCAAGTAAGAGATACACTATAAAGTACATAATACCCGTATGGACGTTATGAGTTGCCACAGTACTATTGACAACAAACTGATATTATTAACGCAATAATTAAATGTTCTATATTTAAGTAAGTTGTGCATAATGAAAATAATAAATACTTGATAAATTTTACTAAATTGCATAATATAATTTACTCAATATTATTTAAGAATTACGCAGTATTCCTATTTATGATTTTGCATGATAAATATTATTAATAGTAAAACCACTAGATTTGATTTGGCCGGATGTTTTTTTTTTATGAACATTTGGTTGCTTGGCAATTTGCTGAAAAATTTGTACGACAATATCACGAGAGCGTTGCTCGAGAAGTTTTAACAGGACGAATCTTTGAAACAAATTGGCATCAAAAAACCAAGTGTGAATATTTAAAATAAAATAAAAATCCACGCTAAAAATCAAACCTCGAGTGGTATTTGTCAAGAAAATTCCAAGATTAAATAACATTCGAACCGAATGTGTAGTATTAAACTAAATTGAAAATAATTTTATTTATTTGACGTACCAAAAATATTGAAAAGAAAAGAATGTGTTACCATGGAGAAGGTAAAAAACAAAATATTCAATTATCCTCCTGCATTTAGTCTTTCTTCCTAGTAGTGGAATTATCAACCTAACACAACCAACATAATAACAATTAATTTATTTTGAAGGATAATAAAAACAACTGGTGAGCTTATTATCACAATCTTTGGAAAATGCGAATTACGAGTTAAATTTAGGAAGAGAATACAATGATTAGTGAAAAACTTACTAAAGTGTCTCCATATATACTTTCTTTTAGTGTATATTGGAGTAACTGCATTATTCATGAGTATATCTGAGCAATTTCCCCAGCGTCTGAATACCTTTTTCACTAATCGGTGCTACTGTTTTTTGTCAACTGTCAAATACTTTTTTGTTTATATACCATATTTATGTGGTTACTAGCGTTGCTATTGGAAATAACAAAATATTATCGCGACAATATATTATTTCCACTTATTGATACAACTTTTTTAAGCGTTGTGGTTGGCTGATTGTCTTAAGAATTGTTTTCTCATTGACGTTTACATTATTATTTTTATTATGTGTTCACGATTTATACCAAGCATTATTTTTTTCTTCTTAAATTATACCTTCTTATGGTACAAATATATTATCGTTTTTCAAATCTACGACAAAATTTAAATGTTAAGAAAATAACAAACCATGTTATTGATATTTGAATTGAATAGTTCTATAATAGAGATTGTATTTTCTACTATACTTGGACTAAAGTTCGAGGCTGCCGCATATTGAATTAATGATAATAATAACAATTAATACACTTTCTCTTATGCATAATAATATATAGGTTACTCTAAATAGTATTTAAATTAGATATTGTATATCATTTAAAAATACATATAAATTCAAATTCGTGCGTAAATATTCAAAGTCTAAGATATGTAATAGTTCGAAAGAAATTTACATAGATAAATATATTATTTTATAAAATTTCTCGATGGTGAGTATTTAATAAATGTGTCAGGAACCGTACAATCCACTACTTCTATGAAAATTACATGTAAAACAGAATGGGGCACAGTAACTTCCCAATTTTCAGTAGGTAATTGTGAAGAGAGGATATGTCGTAGAAGAGTGAGGATAATAGCAAAAGAAGCAGATAGTTGGGAAGTTATCAGCTATAATATCCCAAGGTCATTGACAATTACGCAATAATTTTATGACAGTTAACGAAAGCACGTTGCTTGGTAACTGCTTGGGCTGTTACCTACAAGCAACGTGCTTGAGGAAGTTATCATAAAATCAATGATCAAAGGGTATCCGGTGAGAATTTTTTGCATTTCTTTTTAATTTCAGAACGTAAATGTGACATTTTAAATAATTAATGTTTGACAGATGTCAATAACTGTTAATTACCTAGCAACCTTATGACATAAGTGATAAGAGTCTTAGGGCTTTTTCAGTGTAAGTGTCTTTTGATTGGCTAGTTTCGAACACGTGATCAGAAATGCAGGGATTCGACTGGTTATTTTTTAGGTTAAAAAAAAATCATTATAATTCCCCTCAATCGTATATATGGCGTTGTCCAAAAAATAGCGCACTTTTGCCGTCGAAGCTTACTTTTCGAAAAACTACTGAATCGCAACGTTGCAGAGTGCGTTTCGTACTCGTTACCAAATCCCCCTCGGGGTTTAGTGCCCGACAGAAAATCTATCTGTTGGAGATTGACAGCAAAACAGAAAATGTATTTATAAAAAGAAATTGGCGACAACGAACCTATCGAAAACCGATCAATTGGTCCTTACTTTTTTTATGAAGAAAAACCCTCGGAAAAACTCGCGTTCAAAACTAGGGAGGTTGCTTTGTCCCATCTATATAACAAGAGAATGACAATAAATTGAAAATAATTTATCATACTTTTCGAAATTTTAAAACTTGAAGCCTTGTTGATGCAATTGGGCATTAATGTTTCAATCATCACAATTTTGAGAACTGTTTTTAAATTGTAAACTACAAGTTAAGGGTATTGTTGTTGTTTACCTAATCTAAGGGATTTAAATGTCAAAGAAACGAACTTGGTGAGTTGTAGTACTTTATTTGAAGCTATTAATATGGATAAATTTATTTCAATATAGTTTTTTCATAATTAAATTCCCTGTGTAAAAGTTAAGACTAACTCCATATATTTGACGAATTCCGAGATATGAATTTAAGACATTCAATTATCTCTTTTGTAACATATGACAGTGCATGATTCATTGATGAAAACATGATATATTCATATATTTGTATGTAAAGTTACTTTACATAAGATAAGACGCGTATGTTTTATGAAACTTTATATATTTTTTTAGGTTTTACATTTACTCGTTACTCCATTTTTTTCAATTCTGTTTGATACTGCGAAACGTTGTCCAACAGCTTCATTGTTTCCTATAGATCAGAAGCAGTAAATTTTCCCCTAAACATTTTTTTTAATTTTTAAATATAAAGTAACCTGACATTGCTAAAGGGCTAAAAGATGAATATTTCAGTGGTGAATTTTTTGCACAAAAGGTAGAGGGAGCTTTCATTTTTATAAGTAGTAAATAATACATATTAAATTATATTAACTACGACCGGTTTCGGTCTCTCGTGGTGTTAACAGGAGGTCATGACGAAAGTAGGATCGAAACCAGTCGAAGTTAACTAAATTTTAATAAATTGACTGCAATACCAGCGCAGTTTTATTATCCTATAAGTTCGTCAATCAAGAAGCTTCCATCAATTAATTGTAAATACTTTATATTTATTTCACATACAGGTAAACAATGTAACATAAGAATGTCAATTATTGTTATACGTAAGAACAAAACTTATTAAAAGACTATTAAAAAGTACCTGAAAATAGCAGTTGCCATGAATAAATAGAAAACAAACGTTATATTCTGCGTTCTTTTGACTAAATTTTTTAATTCAAAGATTGAATCAGCGTGATAATTACGGCTAGATAAAAAAAATATACCCTGCTATTAGTGCTACAGCTTAATCCCCATTGTAGGGGTATGCCAATATGGAATGGGATTTCATAACTCATAAGAACTACAAATAACAATTGTACTTGTTATATAAATTACAAACGTCATATATCACCATGGCGGAAATTTAAATTTGCAATGAATTTAAGACATTCAATTATCAGTGTAGACTTGTAGAGTATTCTTTATACATGTATGAGTATATGTCAGTACATATCAACCAAAAATAGCCATTTCTGTTATAGAATAGCAAATATACTTTGTAGTTGTATAACCGAAGTTAGAGAATCCCACCCGGGATTTGTCACTGTTTTCAGTAACGATATTGATTGGAAGGAGATATAAACAGTTACTGTTATTTTACACAAAAAAAAATTAAAGAAGTGCAATATTATTATAAATTATTCTTATTTTAAGTCTTACTTCATAGTTTTATCATACAAATGTACACAATAAATGATATCATTTCCCATTATATAGAAATGTCATCGTACGTAAACATAACCTAAACTTACAAGCATGTTTCCATTCTGCTGTAATATCATCCACCGGCAACACAGAACATAACACAACAAGAAACAACACAAAACACAACAACCAACCACTAACCTACAACGGACAACACTGACAGTTGGAATTGTAGCGGAGTTAGCGGTGGACGCAAGACACTTGCCTAGCACAACGCCAGACACTTGTACGCGGTCATGTGATTGGCTGAAGACACTGCGCTCGTCCAATCACAAAACAGATAATGAATTGGTTTGAGGAGGGTATAAATAAGGCTATTGTATGAATGAATTAATTTAGAGTTAATTTTAAGACAAGTGTTACGTATTTAACTTGTAATTTTCAAATATAGCTTGCGAATGTAACTTTAATCACAATTAGATTAAGCGCTTGATTTTATCAAACCTACTATAGGCTAAATAATTATCCTCAGTCGTAAAACATCAATAATTTTTATAGCAGGCGTTCAATTTTTAAAATTCATACCTCAAATTAAAGCCTGTATGTGAAAGGGATTTTACAGAGTGTAATTTTTAGTAACATAAATGAACAAATATTCAAAATGATCAGCATTTTACACAGCGTTTTTCTTACATGCTTATTTAAATAATGTATTATACTCGTATATGGCCAAAAAATTGATTTTTACATATTTACATTATATTATTCTTTATATAGTCTATTTTTGGGCAGTACGTTCATAATTGCGTATTTCATCATAATAATTGTTTATTTCACATAATTAAAAATAATGTCTATTCGAGAAACTATTCAACAGTTTTACTTGAAATTAAAATATATTATATAAAACATCAAATCTAATATTTTTTTTCACAAAAGAAAACTTTTTAAAATATGAATAATTTACACAGCCATCGTTGCGTTTACAATATAATTTAAAAAAAATATTATATATTTAAGTCATGTATATTTTTTCATATTTTGTGTTTAGGTATCATTAAAAATGTACAAATTAATAAAATATTCATGTTTAATTAAAAGCTATATCACGAACAATAAATGAAATGCTGTCTTTTTGTTTTTATTATTATATAAACAATAATATAACACTTTTTTACATTCTGGTTATATATTCCTTTTCTAAGAAGATATTTATAATATTCCATTTCGAAAATACTAGTACAATAACAAATTACAAATTAGTAATTTAAAGTTAAACTTCCTCATATTCGAATTCGTTTAAAAAAAAATTCTGTCAGTTTATACATTTATACTATTATTGTAAAAATCCTTATCTTTCTTATTACAAATGAATGATGAATATTTTAAAGTATACCGTAATTTTTTATATGGGCTATTATTAAAGAATTAAAGAAAATATTCACTTTCAAAGTGAACTGACTTTAATTATTTGTCAGATACTAGGCCATTTTATATGTATGTTACTGATACAAGGAATAGGTAACAAGTATTTTCAATAGTGTTACACATAAAATAAGAAAATATTTTGATCTTGTCTTAATTAAATCAAGAAGTGACAAACCTCACATTTTAATCAAATCAAGAAATAGCAATCAAGTTTTAAAAAAGTGGTTAAGATATCTTAATTCCTTTATTTTCTTATTATACAAAATTCAGAAGTTTTATACAATATATACGAGGGTGGTCCGATAAGTACTTAGCCTACAAAAGAATAACAATTTTTTTTGAAAAATGGCGATTTATTTTTCTACATAATCTCCTTTGAGTTCTATACACTCGATCCAGCGATGCTCCAACTTCTGTAACCCGTCTGAAAAAAACATTTTCTGAAGGTGTGCAAAGTAGGCTTTCGTGGCGGTGATAACTGCCCCATTCGACTGAAATTTCTGCCCAGCGAGTGACTTTTTCAAATTTGGAAACAAAAAAAAGTCGCACAGGGCCAAATCCGGAGAATACGGTGGGTGGGGTAGCAGTTCGTAGCCTAATTCTACCAATTTGGCTGTGGCGAAGGCGGAGGTGTGAGCCGGTGCATTGTCACGGTGGAAAAGCATTCGTTTCTTCGACTAATGGAGCCGTTTTTTCTGCAATTCGGCGTCGAATCGGCCCAATAATTCGGCATAGTAGAGCCCTGTAATCGTTTTACCCTTCTCCAGGTAGTCGATGTAGATCACACTTTTTGAATTCCAGAAAACCGTCGCTATAACCTTTCCGGCTAATAGGACAGTCTTCGCCTTCTTTGGAGCACGTTCGCCGGGTGAAGTCCACTGTTTCGACTGTTCCTTGGTCTCTGGTGTGTACCAGTGTACCCATGTTTCGTCGACGGTCACGAAACGACTCAGAAACTCCTTCGGATAGCGCCTAAACATCGTCAAATTCTGCTCTGAAGTGGTCTCACGGATGCGCGTGTTGTCAGGAGTGAGCAAACGCGGCACCCATCGCGTCGACAGCTTTCTCATACCCAATAATTCATGCAAGGTATGACCCACGCGGTCTTTTGAGATGCCTACTGTGTCAGCTATCTCACGCACCTTCAATCGACGGTCTGCCAATACGAAATCGTGGATTTTTGTTACGTTATCCTCCGTGGTAGCCGTTTTCGGGGCACCTGGGCGTGACTCATCAAAAACCGACGTGCGACCACGTTGAAACTCGTTAAACCAATTTTTGACGGTCGCCATCGAAGGAAAAGAGTCACCCTATACAGCATCCAAGCGTTCTTTAATTTCGCTGCGCGATTTCCCTTCCAAAAACAAGAATGAAATCACCGACCGATAGTGTTCTTTTTCCATTTTTCTCAAATCTGCGGACACGCTCCCTTCCACACGCGGTCAAAACAAAACTTCGCGTCCGATTCGGCTGAAAATTTGACAGTAGCTGTCTACGATGATGTTCTAAGCAATAAAATATTGCTCTTGCGATTGTTGTGCTATAGGGCGGTGAGGCTAAGTACTTATCGGACCGCCCTCGTAGGTATACGAATTATGGGAAAATAATATATATAGTACTTTAAATTTGAAATATCTACTTGCGCAAGTATAATAATAAGTATATAGGTATTATATCTCGTTCAGATTTTTTTTTATGTTTCAAAAACAAAGAATTGACACTAAATAGTACTAATTTCACAAGAATTATTATCAAGATTAGTTTTTTTGGTAACCAATTGTTTAACTATTTCCCATGAAAATATGATACCTATGCAATGGTTACGACGTCACATGTGTATCTTTATATATTATATAATAATATATTTCAAATAACTGTCAATTTCTTACTATGGTTTTTTTTCTTTATTAATTATGTGATTATGAGTTATCTCAGAAAGTATAGGAGCTACGTAGTCGGTTAAATTGGTAATGTTTGTGCAGTTTTTAGTGTTTATCTACATTCCATTGAGAAACATTTTAAATTCCAAACAGTTAGAAAGTTAAAAAAGTTCAATGGGGTCTTCCTCGGTTTTTTAAATTTTATTATATAAAACTTTATCTAATTTGAAAGCAAGGAGTCGTTTCAGAAAGTCTTAACACGTTAACTGCCACCATTAAAAAAAGGTGGGTCCCTTGGGCCATTTTTTCTTTTTTTACAGATTTAGGGTGTTTTCATATTAGAAAATACAAGTATGATAACAGAATTTATTTTTTTAATGTTGCTCTAAAATTTGAAGAATTTTATTGAGGCACAAAATTTGCAGTATTTTATCATTTGAGAGACTAAAAAACAAAAAAATCATGCGCTAAGAATAGGTTTTGGTCTGCCAGGCCACCGAGAATTAAACTACGTTCACAGATATGCGTTGCGAGGTACAAACGTTAGACCACGAAGGTGGGTAGAAGATTTAGCTTACCAGGGTTTGTAGCAGGTTAACTAATAGTTACTCTGAATGAAATGTCAGATGCGGGATAACCTCAAATTAAATTTTAACAGCTTTAATATTAAAATGGAAAAAATATTGGAATTGTCAGTTTCCAAAGTAAAAAGTGTTTAGCGATGTATACAAGTATTATTGGTATATAATTTGTTCGAATTCATTTCCTCAGCTATAGTATCATATACAATTATTTTCACTTTCTTGAAGACATATTTAATTATATTAAAGTACAATAGAATAACACAAATCAATACATTTTAGGTAATCAAAATTAAAATACTCGTAAACACATTTAAAACCACAACATATTATTCTTATTTTTATCAGCGTTAACCACAACGTCATAGTTATGACGTTTTACTTACTATTGCATTAACCATTGGTAACTATAATAGTTATTTGTGGTTACATGATTATAAACCGCCGTACGTATATTTTAGTCCGAGTTTTGACAGCCACTGGCATGATTTTGCTGCCTATGTCATTCACTTATCTCTCATTTCCATATTGTATTTTTTTTTTCGCAAATTACATTGACCGTACAATATTTAACATTTTTGTTTTCTAAATTTATATTACCTCTGAAATACGCGTTGTATTTTGTATTTAATTACCAGTTATAGAATAATTGTCAAATATGACATCTGATCTGACACTGACAGTAGGGTGTAGCAAGAATTTTGAATAGGGTAGATGTGTGGTGAGAGAAAAAATCGAATAACTTGAACACTAATTACTTTCTTTTAACTTTGGTTAGTTTCTATTATATAGAATTAAGGTATAGATTGACTACAAATGATCAATATCCTAATTTGCTTTTTTGTGCGAGGACCCTATTAATCCGTAATTATAAAAGTTTTGAAAAAAAATAGAATACCCAAATATTTCCACAGTTCTACAGATTCTGGTATAGTACTCCTACTCATGTAAAAATCGTACTTACACCATTGCCCTCCAGTAATAATATGGTAAAATAGGCTTTGTATACAAATAATTATTAAATATCAAAAGTGCTCCGGGAGAGAAAATATGTTCCGAATTGCCACTACAAGTTTTATTAATAACTGGATATGACGACATTCTAACATACCATTGTAATTATTTAGTTTAATAAAGGAATAACAAGAGGTCATAAGAACTGGAGTAATTAATATGAGTAGTTTTGTGGGCATGTAAACATCAGGCACATACAAAGCACAACAAATAAATTGTTCCAACGATACGACATGATGTGTTTCTGCAGCGCGCTATTTCTAGGAAGGCGCGTTGCAGAACGGAGAACAATTAAATAATTATGAGTTGTGGTCTGTGCGAGCATACGTGTCTCTGGGCGGACAGATGCTCCGGCTTTCCACGTCGACGTAATTGGAATTTTTATAAAATTCACTCTAATCAACTCTTTATCAATGTATTCACTGGGATTATTTTTTTATTCCTCAAATGTAGTATATTAAAAAACGAAATTCGTAACTAATCAGTGACGTCGCCAGCCACTTTTATTTGGGTGGGCACAGGCCGGTCCGACATTTTTTAGGGTATGCACCCAAAATATTTTTTTAATTTAAAAAAATTATTAAAAAAAACATGAAAGAAAATTACATTATAAACAACTCTGAAAGCGGGTTTTTTCACCTTTCGTTAAAGTGTCGATTACCATAACCATCGATTGAGAGAAAAATATCGCATCGAAAAACTGTCGTAAGTTGTGAAAAATATACGTCATTTACTATTTCGATACAATATTTTTCTACTAATCGACGGTTATGGTAACCGGACACTCTAACCAAAAGTGAAAATAAACGCTTTCGGAGTTGTTTGTAATGTAATTTTCTTTTATTTTTTGTTAAATAACATTTATTTATTAAAAACCAAACAAAAGTTTAAATTACATTCAATTTAGAATTATCTGTCAAGCATGTCTTGAAGCAAAGGTGTCTATTAGTTTGTCAAAGTACCATTTTTTTTCCAATTGCCTTTCAATATTTTTTATAACTAAATGTGTCTTTTATTTCATAATGTCCTTATTCTTCTTAAAGAAAAAAAGTTCTTTTGCGTCCTGCTCTTGAAATTAGAATAACAATAATTAAACACGATATATACCTCAGAACAAGCGACTAATTTTAAAAATAAATTATATTTCTATTTTAATTTAAAAGTCGTCCTCTTTTTTTTAAAATATTTTTAGTAAAATTTGTAGCTCGTTTTGCAAAAATGTTTATACAAATCAGTTTTGTAATGTTCAGTCAAAGGTTTAATATTGTTATAATTTAAACATGGTTTACAATTATGGTTACATGGGCTTATACTCATTAAAATATTTTTATTGTCATTAAACCGAAATTTAATTTCAGTTATAACGCTAGGAATGGTAAATATATATGTACATTACTTCCATTGTAATTTCTATGTTTGACACATTACAGCTAGTTACTGTCTTCTGATAACTCAGATCATAGTCGGATTTCCCCTTTTCATTTTATTCAAAATTTTGTAATTTTCAGTTGGGTGAACTTAGCTGCTTTCAGGATGGTGCCCACCATGGCCCACCCCTCGCGACGGTCCTATAATTAATTCCTAAGGAACAAGTTAAGTGACAAATTATACTTGCATTTTAATTATACTTAACCTTACAGTAGGTTCCAACCCGCTCAAATAATGTTATTTGCTTAAAGATTAGCTAAGTTAGGAATGCGCTAACTGAACCACCGCTGCCAGCTTTATATGAAGCAATCCACAATATTCAAAGGAGTTCTATTTTTCTTTCTTCTTTTCTTATCGGTAAAATATACGAATAGTAATTCGTAGTAATCCTATATCGGAATTTTCACTACTCAATACTACTAGAGCAGGCCCTGATTTAAGAATGGCCGACTGATTGTAACCTAGTGGTTCCCACCAAAAAGGGCCCGCACCAAGTAAAAAATTATATCACCAATATACGCTACTGAAAAATAAAACAGAATCGGCCTTGAAAACACCAAAATTTAATTCCTTTACTAAATTAAAACATAATGTTTTATTTTTCATAGAAAATAAATGTTTCTTTAGTCGAGAAAACTATGTATAATTTAATAATAGAAAGAAATTAAATGCGGTGGCTTTTCCAAACATAAAAGTCATCTTGAGAATATTTCTTATTTTCATGAAAATAATAACAAATCGCTTTGCAGATAAATCGTTCTCAAAATTAACATTATTAAGAAACAGGCTAAAAACGGTTACGACCGAACAACTTCTAAAACATCTAGTACGTTTGGTCGTCAATAGTGATATTTTAAAAGTATTATCATTTGAAAATATAGAATATTTTTCACAGAAGAAAGGAAATAAAATAATAAATCTAAATGCAAAAAGTAAATAAATAATAATACATAATAGACCCTATTCTGTAACGCAATGTTTAATTTTTAACCAGTTGCTAAAAGTTTTGACATATAAAAACAAACATTACACGTGATGTTACAGAATAGGGATGAATAGAAACGAAAACTAAATTTTATCATTTATTAAAAAACAAATTCATACAGATTTTCAGTTTTTATGTTGAAAAAAGGGTCCTCATCAAATTTTTGCCTAGAGGCTTCCTCCAAAATAAATATGGCCCTGTACTAAATCAAATTTACGAATTTCCATTACTAAAGAAAATTGCCTTGCGTTAAGTGTGCTGTGACGCACGTTATTGTTAATTACCTGTCAAAACTTATTTATAATATAATACAACATATTTACTTCATTTAATAGTCGTAGAAAAAGTATAGTATTCTGTTAGCATGTAATGGCTAATACTCTCTCAAATGATTTACAACATTCGCTTCCGCTTATGTTGCAAAACTTTATTGTCATCTTATAAATAATTGCAAACATTACATGATCATTGAATAATATACTATTATTTCCATTTCATGATTGTAGAAAAATAATGTATTCAAGTTCGTACAAAATGTAACACAAGATATTTTTATTTATTATTATAAACTATTTTCAATAAGTGGTATACAATATTTAATCACTTATACAAAATCATCCCATCTTTTTTTAAGTGAGGTAACAGTATACATTTTCATCAATGCTGCCATTAGGTGAAATAAGGTTAGTTTAGATTGTTTTGATAAAATCCCTAAAAGCGATTCTGTATAAAATATGAATTGCCGAATTATTCCATGTTGATATGTGATATGATGCGAATTATTTGTATATGAATGTGATTGAAAAACAGTTTGTATTTAATTTGAATTACAATGCCTTTAATTTTAAATCGTCATTTTCTTTCTGGATTTAAATCAATTGTTTTAAATCATAATAACCCTATGAAATATTATTAAAAACATATGATCTTTTAATAACCGATACCTAAGTAGACTCGTGAAATGTTTTTATTAAAAAAAAAAGAAGTAGTAATTAATACATTTATATATTGACATTTGTATGTTGGGCTTCTCAATGTTTATGTCAAACATTTGTAAATATTTACAAAGAGCATGTCAACACAACCCAATTCTAACCTAGTTGGCTATTGTTCAAGTGCGTTGTCTGTCATTCACATGCAAATGTCTCATTTACTCTATTGATACGTCCATTGACAACGTGAAGCAATGAACCGCAGTGGCAGAGGTTACCGGCAGCCTAAATATATTCACTTACAGAATATCACGCCACGATACAAGGACACCAAAACACTCAAAACAACACGTTCAAACATGTCGTTATGCACAGTTCAAGTTTACAAAAAATACATATTCTGCTATTTTGATGAATTGTCTTACTTAGGTAGAAATATAATATCTTGTTTCATTCATATGCATGGCATTCATAGTTCAATGTATTGAAAAACTAACTTTGGTTGTGACAATGTCAGTCAAAATTCTTTATCATTGTTTTTCCACATATAAATGGGTTATATATTTTGATTTGCTATTGCTTAAATCGAAATGAGCAACGCAAGACAGTATTTGGTCTCTTTTCGAATTTATTTCGTTTTAATATTGAATAGTTATTTAAAAATGCTTCACGGATAGAGCAACTAAAAAATTCTGGAGGCGAGAATTAAATAGATACATATTAAAGATCTGGGAGAGCCACAAAAGATAATGATATGCTGAAGTAGTAAAAAAAAAATTAAAAATGTTTTCTACCTATAGCAAAATAGCTCAAGATATCATAAACACCGGCTTTCAGTGTTCGTTCGTTTCTGAAGATGGCCTAATAATTAAAAAACAGTAGTAACAGATTAAATGCAAAATCGACTAAAGATATACACAAAATGTGTAAATTAAGTATTAAATCTGGCAACGTAGCGTTCGTTTTGGTAACACTTGGAATGCTGGACTTGCAGAGGAAGCAGGTGAACATTTTATATACCTTCAGTAAGAATTTGAATTCGCTAGAATCATTTGGTTGCCCGTAGCGATTAGGTTAACTCATTTTATCCGAGTTCCAGCACTGCCTAAGGATAGGAAGGTCCATCTCCAGCATTGCGTGGATTCCAAAGGATGTTATTTTGATGGAGACAATATTGAATTGTAATTAAATGCGAACAATTAAAAAAACAGTCCATATGATCATATAATTGAGATATTTCAGTTGTTCCGTTTATACAATCTCATTTCGTCTAGTCTAGATCTTTTCGTGAGATTATTATTACCTTGTCCCTTCTCATGTCGAAAATCGAGACAAAATTTCGTTGAGACGAGATAAACCATAAGGTGAGACGACACGAGACGAAACATAGGTACAATTTGTTTCCACTCGCGACAACACCAAATTGAGCAGAATGTGAGATCTGGGATTTACACCTTAACTTCGCCAATCTTTATCAAATTACATACCATTGTGTCTGAGTGGTTTGCAACCCCCTATAAGCGATAGGTCTCTTCCAAAGGCGATAGGCTAACTCTATTAAACAGTAAATAAAACTTGTCATTAAGCAAGTACCTTAAGTACTTGAGGTATTGTTCGACATAGGAATATTGTGCCATAGGTAATGATTAGATAGTGTATGAGTAGACGTGTAGAGTCTGTATTTATATTTGACGATTGGTAAAAATATGAAAATATGTAAAAAAAAAATGTATGCAAAAGTAAATTGACAAGAGAAAAGTCCGAGATGTAAAATAAAAATGACATAATGACAGAGTAAAGGAACAATGAACACTGGGCATTGTGGCTGGGAACTGGGACAAGTGGCTTCCTTCCATTATACCGCTAGCTCTATACCAATCACATTATATTCTATCATTCTAGCCACAGTTAAACAACTTTCGTATATGGAATACAGATCACTCATATACCAGCTTTAACAGAAATAAGTACCTACATTAAATTTCACCCGTGCAATATCCTATTTACTAACAACCATACTACGTAGAGCGAATGCTGTAGCCATATTTACACTAGGCAATTACAAAAAAAAAATCCTAAACCTTTTACGCGCTAAATCACAAAAAATCAAAGTATAAGATTAACAAAGTTTGAAGCATAAAAACTTGTAAATTATTATTACAAATAAATATAAAATAGTAACTTGATAACACCAAGTTAGTCCTGAAAAGAACTATTTTTATATATTTGCGAAAAATCAGAATAAGAGCAATAAAAAAACTAATCTCTATGAAACGATGCAACAATGATATCTGATAGCTGATAAATAAACTGGTGTTAGGTCGGCGAAGTATTTATTTTAGTTCGCAAATTTCAGTTCACTCTACACAGTTAAGAAATAGACTATAGAGCAACAACATTTACTTATAACTTTTTTTCGCATTTTTAATTTCATATTTAACTGTCACAATTTGATTGAACTAAAAAAACATAAACCTAAGTATATTTATGTATTTATAGTGAATAAAAGGTAGGGCAGAAATGGGAGAGGTGGAGTTGAACGTAACCTCTTGAACGTTGTAAGAAATCCGGAACGGAAGTGTATGGTAGCTACATTTCCGGATGGAATCTGGCACACTAAACTAACAATCACAATAACACAAACAACTACTTGTTGTCTAATTGTTACTTTCAAACACTCCATGTCAACAAGCTATCATTACATTCTTCGCATTTCACATCAAAACGTTTTATATTAAACAAATACAATTGCTGCGAAACTGTAAAACAAGCCTATAGTATAATTATAAACATTATTACAGAAAAAAAGTAAGACTGTCACGTAAGAAGACAACGTAAAGAATAGTACAATCCTGAATTTGATATTCCCGTCATCCAACGTATCATAATAATGTGATTGAAATCTTTGGGAAGAAACAGGACTGATGACATCATATTGTCGGGAGAAATAGTGTAATCTCCGAAGTAAGTAAATGATAAAACCTTAAAACTGACATCATTATTTTCGAATATAATAGTGAATGAAACATACAAAAAAAGTTACAGATTAAACTAACGAAACTAACAACAAGTAATTCAACACAAATTGTCGTGGTAAAATCACATTAATAAATTAAATGAATGATATTAATGATATATTCAAATTTTTAAAATATTTGAAAATATCCTTTATCGGAGTTACACTTTTTCTATTTTATTTTTGTCGTTGATGGCAGATAACATAATATACATATACCTCTCTAAATCACGTACGATAATAACTCCGAGAAATATACTGTATTAAGATTGATACAAGTGTATTAAGATAGTCAAGCACGTAATGACAGAATAAGATGCATGTTACGCACGAAATGGAAAAGTTATACAAGAGCGAGTTTCCACAAGTGCGTAATTGCTTTATAACTCGAATTATGTACTATACTTTTTCTACGACTACTATTTGACTGTTTTTCGATCAAACCATCACACCTAAATAATAAATTGAAACTTTTTACAACCCCATAAAACAATACTATATTCTTCATTAGACGTAATGTTTTAAATTAATTATGATTTATTTTGTGTTATTTATACTGCTAACATAATTTCAATAAATAAAAAAATTCCCTAACTGTGCGATCGCATACTTCACACAATGCCTTCCATAATGTGACACTTCGTTAACCTAAGGTATAAGTCGTACAATAATAACTATTTACATTACTGGTCGTAGAAAAAGTTTCTTATAGTCGCATCGAATAAGCAACGATGTTGTGTCATGTCAACAATGTTAATTAAGTTCCATGTACTGCGTTTAACAGTGCTCTCGCTTCGAAAAATCGGTATGCGAATTGGTATCGTATCTCTTAGTAACACTAATCAAAAATATTATTAAGATTTTTATGCTGCTAATATAACAAAAATTTCATGGTCACTACAAATTAACTACTTAGGATAATATTGAAATTGATATAAATGCACAAATTATAAAGTTAATAGAATGAACAGCCGAATGTGGGTTCTAATTTAATATCCCAAATCCAAATTCATGTCTGGCGAGCAGTAGTTTTCATAATCTACATTCTCGTTATTTTTTTTGTTTTCATATATTTAATATTTAATTTAATTTAGTTCTTTACTACTAAGTAAATTTAAATACTTTTAGATGGTACTTTCAATTTAGAGACAGGAAATACTATTTAAGTAATTGAAATGTTAGTCAGATTTTGATGGTTTGGAATTATATAATGTAAAAACCATTGCGAATCTGATAATTGTACATGAGTCACAGAATAATTACTGAGCAAGGATAACTCATACATACATTTTATAATATAAGTAATTCATTCATTTACATAGAAATGTATCATCAATTCTACATCATCATATTTTGTTAATGAAAAGTCAAATTGGAAATATTATTGAAAAAAAATATTTGATGAACGTAAATTTTCGCAGAACAAGAATGTAATAAA
This sequence comes from Stenolophus ochropezus, assembly GCA_035578165.1. Lineage (NCBI taxonomy): Eukaryota > Metazoa > Arthropoda > Insecta > Coleoptera > Carabidae > Stenolophus > Stenolophus ochropezus. Next base: position 14,602,112 of record JAQOWZ010000020.1, read on the forward strand.
AAATTATCGATTTCCTGATTTTATAGTACCAAAATTTCAAATACGAGTGTATTTTTGTAAGATTTTGTATGAAAACTAAAGTTATTCAAAATTACCATATTAAGATAATGTGGGATTATTATAAGTCGGTTTTATAAAAATAAATATCCCCCTAGTACAAAAAGTTGTAAATAAACAAATCTGAACCGTAAAGTGACATTTTTACAAATATTTAACATTATTTGATATTAATTGATGTCGGTGGCACGAAAAGTATAATAAGCGGACTCGAAATGGCGAAATGTAAATAATATAACTATTCCTGTACGGTAACATGAACTTCGGAACGCAAGCTCCTCTTCGAAATTATAAATTTCCTTTAAATGGACAATATCAAATTGAAATAAAATATCAAATGAGTTATTTAACATTGCTGTTAAAATTTCGATTAGAATTCTTCTATTTAAGTGCTGCTTAAAATTTAAAAGCCTTGTTCATGCAACTAAGTGTCAAATAACTATTACTTCATTATACTATATTTAACCCGAAAATGACTTTCTATGATAATTTTTGACGCTTCCTTAATCCAATGAAATTTTTCAACAATTTCAATTGTTTTTCGGTAATATGCCTGGCACTTGGAATATTTGTATGTTTTAAAAAAATTTAAAAGTTGTCATCTTGGAAAACGCTATTAAAATTGGCATTAAAAAGAAATTAGTAAGTATTCCTTTTTATGAAATTGTTTGTAAAAACAGAATTTTCTTGCTACTGGTTAAAAAAGTGGCAGATCGACTAGAAAGATACTAAATGTGGCAGTACTGTTACATGGTCCCCAGAGGAGCTGAGACGTATAAATAGAGCACATTAGTGGACTTCCTGTTTGGAATTCCTGGTACAGCAGGACAGGTTCACGCGGCCCTGACATTTGCATACCATTTATATCCACAATACACCTTTATATGTATCAATAATAAACACTTTCACACACTCCACTATCACAACACTATTCTTACATTAAGGTCATATGCCACTATTTATTATCCCTACATAACACATATCCATGTATACTAATTAAATTGTTATTTCCCACATCTCAATTTACACGTAAGGTTGAACGTTTAACGTTTTGTAGATTTTTCTCTTGGTCTGAAGATAAAGGAAATTTATGGATAATGTTTAAATTGAATATTAAATAGTTGTTCAATCAGGACGACCCGACGAAACATTTCGATTTTAGCATTTCTAAGTAATTTCGGAGTAAATCCACCGCATCCCCGAAAGGAATTTCAGATAATTAAAATTAATTTAGAACTATCTAAAATTTTAAAATATAAACATATGAAAAACACTTTACGTCCTCGATGTATTACAGTGATGCCGAATATTTAAGCCCTTTCAGCTCGATTTGTCAAAATTCAGAAAAAACGTAACGTAAGTCGGATGCTTTATTACACAAATATCTACAATTTTGTTCTTTTTGTAGCCCTAGTAAAATAAGATTTATATTTTTATTTATTTCTTAATAAAGCGAAAACAAACCTAAATAGCATTTGCTAAATGTTCATTTGAAGATTTCGTATTTCATACACTTTAAGCTCAAGCAAACTACGAACTTCAACAGTCAGACGGTTCACTTTCGACATACTAATCATAGATTCACTATCACTGGTATATTGTATAATGCAAATTTAATTAAAGTTTGTACTGTTTTCATGGGTTTAAGTTCATTTACTTTTGCTCCCTCAGTCTCTAGAAATACCCTTCTCTCCAGAGCGAAACACCGTTTCTATTGATTGGTCAACCTAAATAGTATTTCTCTTCAAATTCTATCTAAACTCTATTACCATACAGATTTTTCTATGATTCTGCGTTAATACTGTTTACCGGTTTCAGAATATTAAGCTTTTATTTACATAAACAAAAGTAAGCAGGCTAAAAAGTCATAATTGTATACCATGTAATTTGGCAAATCAGTATAATAATTAATATTTACCGTACGTACATCACAAAACGTTACTCACAGGATAATTTTATAAAATAATGTTTATTAATAACGTGAAACCCGTAAACTATTGAACAAACCACGCATGTTATTATGAATCATACCAGGCCTTAGATGTCTTAAAATCCTCGCTCTCTGGGCTCGGAATTCAATTGACGTCTGCGGCGGTTATGATACTTATAATTATAACTATCCTAAGTATGTTAATAGTTATGACATGTTTAGACAGTGTAATTTCACAAAAAAAGCAATATGAACAATTCATAATTACAAATTTTAACAAATTTAGTTGCCAAATTTGATATTTTAGCAGATCAGCAGAGGCATCAACATTAAAAAATAGTTTTATTAAACTATTAACAGACTGATATGACTTAACAACAGTAACTGTCATTAAAATTTTGATAATTTAAATGTGTTACTGATAATGGATTAATCAACAATCAATTATTAAATTTCATAACATCTATTTATAATAATAATAATAATAATTTCTTTATTGAGTTATTCTCAAAGGCGAGGTTCAGCCAAAGGCTGGTCTTCCACCTAACCCAAATACAAGTACATATGTAAATATATAATTGTCTATAAAAGAGAAAATAGTTACTGTAGTTACAATTAATACAATATGAAATAAATATTAATCTACTAAATTGAACATATTCCTAATATGCAGCTTAAAAGTTGGCAGTGACAGTGATTTTAAATAATTTGGGATATCGTTATAGAGTGAAGGAGCAATGTATGAGAAACATCCTTTAAATTTAGACTTATTAAAACCAGGAATATCAAATGCATCTTTATCACGTAGACTGTAAGTACCTATGTCTTTTTTTTTTGTAAGTTTATAAATAAATATATCTGGTTATAATTCCAGGAATAGAATTCTAGATTTACCGTCTAGTTTTGCTAGTCAACCACCAAAGCATAAATATGGTAATATATTGAATTGAAGCAGTAGATGAGAGTGGACGATATGAAGTGAGGAATGTGGAACATGTTGACGTGATGAAGGGAATACTTATATGACGTGTTCGCGGAATCTACACGACCAGACAGGCGGACACACTGGCGCCTACGCGCTAGGCACGCCCCGCACACTCGCGTTAATGAGGTTATCTTCCTTCATTTCCATCTCTTTCAAGTACACTATGAAAAAAATTTACTGTCCCAACCACAGAAACATGTAAAGCTATGATTTTTTTTTTATAATTTTTTTCGAAGTAATTATCTGTTATAATCAATTTGTGCTTGTTCTTAAATATGACGTTTCATTAAAATTCAGAATGAACTAATGGGTAGAATTTAAAAAATAACAAATATAATACATTCTAATATTATTTTTTTTCATTACCTATAAACATTTACGGTAGATAAACATTTATGCGGATATTTCATGAAATATAATAAAATATTTTCAGCGGTTAGAATAATATCCCTATGAATATTTTATTTGTTTTTTTTTTGCAACAAATATTTAAATATATCACTGTATGAAATATACCTACAGTAAAAGACACATACATACATGTTTATAACACGCAAAGATAATGGGGTCATTTCAAAAAAAAAATGTTACGATTTTTTTTACATATATGGAATCTGCGACACTTACTATGCATATAGCAATAAAATGTATGCAGAAATATAATACTTTTCATTCATAACTTTGTTATAAGATATTCGCGCTTCGAATTTCGTGACGTCACGAATCAAAAACTCATACAAAGTAGATCTCACACATACATGTACACCGAGGTGCTACAAGTTGAACGTCAGTGTAAAGCACGAAGTATAATTTTATACTTTGTGATGTAAAGTAACCTAAAATTTATATAGTTGTCAGAGGAAAAGTACGCAGGTTTTTGTTTTGTTTATATTAGTGTAGAACTACAGGTTTGTAAGCGTGAAATACAACTGAAAATACATCACAGTGTAATATATTTATATAATTAGGTAAAGGATGGTGAACGAAGTTTACATTTCGTCCGCAAGACTGAGCTGATTCTGATTCGTGACGTATTGGCAAATGGCGTCCTGTTGAGATTTGAAATCGAAGCCTATTTTCAAAAAATTATATCTACAAAACAATGTACCTAAATGACATGAAAATATTATTTACATATATTGTAGACGGTAGACTTTCAGGAAAAAAATAAAACAGAAAATGTGAAATGATCCCATTGTCTGTTATAATCAATTTGTGCTTGTTCTTAAATATGATGTTTAATTAAAATTCAGAATGAACTAATGGGTAGAACATCACGCACAATAAGTACTACATTTAGTAGTATTTCACAAGATAAAAAAAATAATAATAATTATACAATAAAGATAATATTTATTTTGTTTTATTGCAATAAAAATAGTTTAAATTTAAAAAATAACAAATATAATACATTCTAATATTATTATTTTTTTTCATTATCTATAAACATTTACGGTAGAGAAACATTTACGCGGATATTTCATGAAATATAATAAAATATTTTCAGCGGTTAGAATAATATCCCTATGAATATTTTATTTGTTTTGTTTTTGTAACAAATATTTAAATATATTACTGTATGAAATATACCTACAGTAAAAGACACATACATGCATTATTATAACACGCGAAGATAATTATTCAATGTTAAATACATAACGCACACGGACACACTAAATTATTTTTCTATGACCACTATAGGAATTCTCACTTTTCTCATATTATATAAAGCTTCAATGTGTATTTTGTGCCATTCGTACAAAATTACCTACATTCTGCCTTAAATAATTTCATGAAATGTAGGCGATTTTCTGAAATTGTTCAAATTGTTCAAATTCTTAATGTAGCATTTTTATAATTCTCACATATTTTTTAAGTCTATTTACCACTTTTTCTCTCCACCTATGTGAATATTTCCGATACCATTACGTTTCAATCCGATTGCAAAATGGGTGTCTTTATGAGAACTAAAATAATTAGAATAATATTTGATTTTTAAATTTAATCAATTCTTTAAGATGTAATAATAATCTATTGCAACCCGACTAGTCCGGTCTTATTATGCTAAGCTAAAATAGGCGCGAAATAATAATAATACCGTATGGGTCATAGGAAGTTTTAATCAACTTCAAGGTCACATCTATCAGTTTCATCCGATCAAACACTGCATCCCTCAAACGCAGTCATTATGACTCATTACTAACTCTTCAAATACTATAATCTTCTATTCTAACTACTCTGTCAAAAACAAAAGAAATTAGAAAATAAAATATAAAGTACATAAGTGAATACCTCACAAATTGTTTTTACAGAGTAAAGTTTAAATATTCGGAATCGAAGTTTAACTTAAAGTTTAAGTGGTATGCGCCATGCGGTGCAAATGAGCATAAGAATAGTAAAAATACGTGTACTTCGTGGGTCTTTGAAACTCAATTCAAATTCCAGTAGGATCAATGAATTTTTCAATAAAATTCTCTCTTTAACTGTACGTAATTTACGTTAAATAACCTTCACTATTACTATAGTACAAGAAATGCAATTTTATAAATATAACAATAAAAAGTCATTTGTGTTAAACTATTCGTTTTCTATTTACAATAACTACTTGTTTGCTGTCATTATCTATTAAAACAATACAGTAATATCGAAATGATTAAATTATTACCTACACCAGCATCTAAATATAATGTTAATAGAAAAAGAAAGATATTGAAATGTTAGAATTAAAGATGCATGGAAATCTAATTTTCACTAACAACTGCTTACACCAATCATTGATTCCTTTATACATTTATTTAAATTAATATTTTGTAAATTTCATCCATAGTTTAGGAATTAGGTCACTGCGATGATTAAAAATGTACAGATAGGCAACAATACGTTGAAACTTATATTACAACTTTTTACACAACCAAAAGATCTATGCTATCTGCTTACTATTCTTTTTAAAATTGAAAATATCTGTTTTAAAAAAGTATTAAATATATTGTTTGATTGTGTTCAAGCCGTGAAGGTTATCAGAGCATTGCCTCAACACGCTAATGTATATGTACTAGCAGTTATAATAATGTGCGTATATTTAAAATTATGTTGATTTTTGTTTCTTTCTTGGCATCTATCTTTAAAATAAAACAGTGGTGTTCCTTTTGCTAGTCAGATCAGATCAGACCACTAAAGTTAGTTCGATTAGATCTGAACTTTGTAGTCAAATATAAGGAAAAATTTAATCTAGACTCAAAAAAGTTAGATCTGATCCAAATGGAAAATGTAATACACCTAACTATTTTCACATGCACACCTGAAATTTAAAACTATTTATGCATTTGAAATTTGATACCAAAGACTGAATTAATCAAGAGATATACTGGTCACAACAAAAAAGGATCTTAGAACTTTGACAGGTTTCTTTAATGAACATTGTCTGCTGAAATACCATCTTCACAAGATTGGTAAAGCTGAAAACATAATCAGTCGACTCTGCGAAGAGAATGCAGATACTTTTGAATATAAATAAGGCTTACCACCTGGGTGAAAAATACATCTCAAAATGATTCCTAGAGTCAAAAGTAGTTTCATAAAAATTCTAGAAATATTTCCGGAAACCTTGTAGGTCGAAAGGACAAAAGGGTGAAGCACTTATTACAATAATACATTGTAATATTTCGCCCACTCTGAATGTATAATTTTAGTTACAATGCGCAGAATTTCCAATTCTGAAATCTTGTGTATGTGAAATTTATTTTAGTTTTGAAAAACTGACGTGAAAAACAAAACAAACATAATTTTAATTTATTTTCGAAATATACAAACAATATTATTTTTTCACTACTAGCCTAGACACCCACTATTATTAATCTTTATTTGAAATTGTTTTTCACAACCTAACCATGGTTACCTAGATCAATAATAAGTTATTATTAAACAAGGTCGACAATAAAAACTGTTATTTTTAAAAGAAACTTAAAACCAAATTAAAAATTAAACGTGAGATTGACAAACTGAAACGTTAAATATAAAACACAGATAGCCTACTTTATTTTTGTGAATATTAAGAAACAAGTAAATATTCATGTCAAAATCTCTTTTATTATCAATATAATTTTTGTACATATCATTGGGATTTAAATGGTAGTAGTGACAAAAACATATATCATGTTTCAAAAGTTTAGTGCAACTAGTACCAGAGTTTATAAAATAAAAATGTGTCTGATGAGGAGCACTTTCAAAGGGCTGTAACTCTGTAACGAAAAGTTTCCGAACATAGCTCCATAAAACATTTTTTACTTAAAATGATTCCCCCTACTCTTAATAAATCAGCCTGTATACACCACGTTTGACAAGAGCATTTATTGACCAGCGCCTTATGTCCTTCGGTTTCTTCAAACCTAGGGATACAATTCGGCGCTAGGTCAATAATGACAGTCTTCTCAACCTTGGTGTATAATATACTACCAAAATTGTTAATAGTCAAATATTATTTTATGAAATAAGCACTGATCAATTTAAATAGAAACAATAAAAGTTGGCACAAATATTTTTAAATTTCTTTTTAACTAAGGTAATTTTGAATGTTCTAAATAGACAACTGACTGTTTTCAAAGTTTCAAACTATAAAACTCAGGGTTGAGTCACAACAAATCAAATGCGCATATGACCTCATTCGCAAACTATGGGTTCGGACAAACCCACAATTCAACATTGGAACACAGACCGGTGTAAGCAGCTTGGTGAAGGTATGACAACACGAAGTGCACTCACCAGCAGGTCCTGGGAGCGGGAGCGGGGGCGCCGCACGTCGGGCTCGCTGAGGGCGGCGGGCGGGCTCCACGCCAGCTGCGCCAGGCTGCCGAAGCCGCAGTCGCCCAGGTCCGCCAGGCTCGCAGACTCGCCGCTCATCACCTACACAACACCACGTGCCCACTCAGACTAACCCGAACAATTACCACAATTACCAATGACTAAATCACCTAATTTAATTGTTGCCAATTAACCAACGAATGGAATACTTTCAAAACGATACAACTTCTTATTCAGTACTTTAAAAATGTAGATATTGTTTCATTTTATGTTGTACTAGTATGTTATTTTTGTTATATGATCGAGTATTGTTTAATGTTTATCGATTAGGTTTCCATGGCAGTAAGCTAATTACTGACTGTTTAATGATTTCGATCATTACTTACTAACTTGGTAATCGGGGGCGTATACATTTTATCCTCCACACATGTTATATTGCTCGACATTGCACTAGGAATGACGATGGGTACTCGGGTACCCGGAACCTACCCGATAATAATGTACCCGGGAATCAAAAATAGTACCTACTCGTATATTATATAAAATAACAATGGGTTTCTTTTCCATACCAGAAAATATTTTTTGTTCATTTAATAAATTTATATGTAAATAACAAAAATTTGTATTAAAAATATGAATATGAAAGAATAACGGATATTTTAAGGGTATCAGGTAATTATCGGGTATCGGATAATTATCGGGTAACGGGTAATTATCGAGTATCCGGTACAACTCGGGTATTCATATCGGGTACCCGGGTACCAAAATTTTCAAGTTTCGTCATTCCTACATTGTACCTTGCAAACTTTCAATCTTGCACGCCTTTTATCGTGCACACTTTTAATTCGCGAAACAAGTTATCTTACACACATTTTATCTTTCAAATCATTTTATCATCCACACATTTTATCTTCCACTCATTTTGTGATCCACACATTTTAACTTTTACACATTTTATTTTCAGAAAAATTTAATATTGGATATTTCATCTAATTATACATATGTTAATTGCATGGGTACAATTACAATATATGGCGAAGATAAAATGTGTGGAAAATAAAATGAATGAAAGATAAAATGTGTGGATGATAAAATGTGCGCAAGATAAAATGTGTGTAAGATAACTTTTCTTCGCGGATTAAAAGTGTGCACGACAAAAGGTGTGTAAGATGAAATGCTTCAAAGATACAATGTCGAGCAATATAACATGTGTGGAGGATAAAATGTATACGCCCCAGAAATCGGAAATAAACAGTAGACTGGTTAATGATGAATTTAATTTACGAATTTTCACTTCATGATTTAGATTTTAAAAAATAAACACATTCAAACCAACGTGATGGTTTATGAACAATTTACAAATTTAGAAATTTAAAATTTAGATTTGGGATATAATCAATTTTTATATTCTAGATTCTAAATTCCAATCCAACCAATAACAAGGAAAAATTGAACTGACGTTTATAGGTTAAGCTAATATCAAGTAACAGACGACAGTTTGTGAGAGTTATTTTGAATTTATGGTAAAATAAAAATTATCAGACATCAAATTCATTTTGTATCAACACAAATTCATCTCACTTCAAAGAAATGTCAAACCAATAGTCAAACATTAAACCTAAATATAATATTACGTAATACTTTCTGATTGGATAAATTTAGGTAACTAAAATCCATCATAAACCAGAAGAAAAAAACAAAATTTTAAATTAAAATTTCTAAAATAATTAAATCTATCATAAACCAGCCTTAACATACCAAAGATCAAAGTTTAATTTAAGAATTAAATTAAATTTTCATTTCTTTTTCAATAAAGATTGTAGGTAATTTGCAAATTTTAAATATTTTTTTTCGAAATAATAATTATTTTATTTTCAACTAGGATCATATGTATGTTTTGAGAGTAAAATAAAACATACTTGTTAAAGAATTGCAATTTTAAAATTACATACCTAAAAAGTGATTTTTATAAAGGGTTGTGTGCCCAAACTCTTATATATATAAAATGGCTTTACTGGACAAAAAGATTGGGAACCACTGTTTTATTTATTTATTTAATTTACACTGTCCAAAAGACCGAAGACTAGTAAAATTAAAAGGGACCTACTGTCTATAGTGGGTCCTATACTTTGATCATATAATTGTAACTAGATACGTAAGAGGGACCAGATTTCGGTCAAACATTATAAAGACAAAACATATCCGCGTCTTTATTATATGAGGCGGAAGTATTCAATGCATATGGCTAACTTGCTTGCATTTCCAACTCAATCATCTTTATCTATTATACAAGTGTTGGTGACTGCATGTCAAACATTTTCTTACGTCATCGTCATATATGTAAATATCAGAAATTATTCTAAGAAAATGATTAGCAGTTGCATTGTTTGTTCGAGTAGATGTACGAAAGAATCAAAATATTATAATTTCATGCGTTAATATTATAAATACTGTAATACGTTTCTTTGGGGTCGCCAAATAAAACACTGATAATTTAACTTTAACTCAAACTTTATTCACAAAACTAAGAAGTACATCATACCGTTGCTATTGGCTATTATAATCATTAGGGAGTATTCTAATCATACTCTTGTTTTTCCTCCCTCCCGTTGCTATATTGGATCTATCTAGCAAGATACTACATATACGTTTATTATTTAATGTTTAAAGTAGCACGTCTTTGAAATTACAAATTTTCCCTTCTAGATTTACGACAGATTTTTTCAGAAAAACACATTAGGTTGAAGCTCTACATGTAACTCATAAAGTAATTCATAATTCTTCCAAAGAATATTCAAAGCATTTTGACAATTGTGTACAATGTCAGTTGACATGATGGGTTTTAAATATGACGTCTAATTCATACTTCCGCCTCAAAAAAGACATGGAAATAGCATCCTTCTGTTTGGCCAAAAATTTAACATGTACAATATAAGCAAGTCTATATCTAGTGATATATGATATACGGTTCTAAACCACTCGGACAAAGCGGTATTTTAATTTTTCCTTACAGGTTTGTCGTCACTACTGCCCGTACATATACTACTATATCCTTATGTTAATGGGAAAATGATATATTATTGAAATAAATATTTATCACTATCGAAGGTATGAAAGTAAATTAATATTCATTTTATATTCCTGAAAAAACACTTGCTATTTTAAACTTGGCTTGGGTTTTCTGTGATTGGTTAAAATTTCGGTCTTTATTCAACACTGCATTTATCATATATTAATTAGAGAAAATATTCTGTGTAAAATGTTTATGAAGATAAAATATGTGTAAGATACCTTTTTTCGTGGATTAAAAGTGTGCACAATGAAAGGTGTGGAAGCTTGAATGTGTACAAGATACAATGACAATGACGAGCAATATAACATGTGTGGAAGCTAAACTGTATACGCCTCATTTAATAAAACATAGATTTAAAGGCCTTATCACACGTATGCACATAACTGCAACTTGTCGCATATTATCTGCAATCCCAAGCAGTTCATGTAACTTTTGATGCTATTTCCATGCAACTAGTTTTACATTTTGTTTGAAAACCAGTGCAGATATCTGCGACTTGTAAGATGCGCATGCGTAATCCTCTAGGCTGTTTGACATTTGTTTGGAAAACGTGGTTAACAGTGCAAGAGTTAAAATTTAAGGAAAATAATGAATACTACAAGCAAATAACAAATAATGCAATTTTCGATATTATTTCGATAAATACTAATTTAATTTTCATTTCAGAATATTTATATAAAAAAGCGACAGTAAGACGGAGAAACGAAAATTAGAGAGAAATGGGGAAAGCCAACAAATTTAAAGGGCTTATCGTTTAAAATCGGAAAGTTTCGTCACATCTTCGTGACTCGAGTTTCTCTATTTATTATTAACGCGCCTAGAAAATTTTCAATATGGCGTAATAATAAAATCTCCACTAGATTATTAAGAAAATTATATGTAAGACTCAGAATATTTTATGTTATGAAATATAGTAACATGAATTTTAAATCTAATCAAAAAGAAAAAAATAGAAAATTGTGCTTATTGATGAACTTGCAAAATACAGGCATTTTGTTTATAATGTTTACAAAATATATGTACCTATTTGCTTCATCTAATTTGCTGTTATTAAATTGATAAATTTATAATTTTAATATTTTTACATTCTAAAAATTCTTTTATCATTTAACAAAAATTAAAATTTCAAGCTTAAATCAGCCAATAAATTTAAAGGTCCACATTGCTCCTAGGAGGTCACTTCTGTATATAACTAATCTGTGCCATGAGTATAACCTTCAAAATAAAAAAATTATTATATTTCTTGCAATCTATCGTACTCTAATAACATAGGTCGCTTGTCGCAGAAACTGCTTTGAAATCAGTTACAGATACATGTGCATACATACGTCTGATTCCCGCGTAACACAGTATTTGGGACGTACCTTGGGCACCTGGGAGTAGGAGTTGTCGGCGAGGTCCCCGCAGGAGTGCGTGCGGTAGGCGGGGTCCCAGCCCCAGGGCCGCTGCACGTCCACGGCGCGCTCGCGGAACACCTGCCCCGAGTCCGCGTCGCCCTGCAGCACCGGGTCCGGCATCGCGCGCACTGTCAGCCGGTGCAGCTTGCCGCTGGGTGGTTTCATCTCTACACACATATACATGTTGCATTTAGGGCTGGATTTTCACTTCTGGGTAGTGCGGGTTAACTTAACCACCGGTTAAGTATTAATAAGATTAATGTCTAGGTTAGGACAATGTTATTTTCATATAATATGTAATAGATATTTGTGCTTCTAGGTAGGAAGGATATGTATATGGCCGAAATGCAGTGGAAGCTGGATACTTCTTGAGGACCAGAAAACAACTTTACTACCATGTAGCACACACTATTTTTTTCCTTTAAATCAAAACAACATACTAAATTAATATAAATAATATCTTACGTACACTGAATAATTTGACATTTAACTTAACTTCAATAAAATATGAGAAATTGATTATCAACATAAGAAATAGAATAAGAACAAAAAACAAACATTTTATTTTGATATATAAATAGGTTTAGCAATTCTGTTCTATTATTTACAGAATATACAATAAAAATACCTAGAAACTAATGTAAGTATCAAATGTATCTAAAATTACAATATTTTAAAAGCATGTTAACGTATTTTATTCTGGTTATTATTTTTAACGCATTAAACGCCATTTGTTAGTCCGCACGCGAAATGTTTTTTCTTCCCTATTAGGGTATAGTGAGATATTGTAGGTCTGAACCAGCAAATATCAACTTTCTTGCGCAAGCACACGCAGGAAAATCTAATTTTCAATATGTGTAGAATAAAAAATAAACAGGTTTCGTATTATTTGTTTATTACATAGCCTATTTCAATATTGTAAAATTATTTCTGATTTTTAATATCATTTTTCAGGAAATAATTGTTATACAACCCAATATAACACTTATATCTTTGAAATCAAAAAAGATTATCTATCTAATATCCTAAAAATTTATGTAGGTTGCCATTTAAAAAAATCTACTCCTCTATAAATGTCTCCATTATTTCAATTTTTTGATTAATTATAGTAGCCATATTTCAGGACAGTGAAATATGATTCATAATTCACTCTTTTCGGTCAATCACAGAACCAGAAATTATTCACATTTATTTTATATGTGGACCACCCTTCCTACGGCCGCCTGAAAGCTGACGGTATAGTCATTTGTGATTTTGTATTATCATTTTCTAAAATATTTATGCGGTTTTCCGGATTTACAGGAGTAGAAAAACTATAGTATTTATATAGGGATTATGGTCATTATTTACTATTATGACTATCATAATCCCTTATATAATAATATACTATTAATTTTATTCTACTGTTTGAGAACCACTGGTTGAATTTTCCGTTTGTTATTCCATTAAATGAAGCCCTTTTCCTAGTCATTTTTTTGTACATAACATTTTTCTCTAGTCATTAGTCTGCCCAAAAAATGAGTGGTTATTTTAAAATAAATACCGTGTATATAATTAAACAAATTTATCGTAACATAAATATTTGTACATTTATACTATTTGAATCTCTAACCTCACTATTTAAACTTTTAAAATTATTATAACTATTTATTTATAATTATTCAAAGTTAACTACATAACACAATAACACATCAAATAACATTTTAATTGCTCCAAAATATTGCCGATGAATATTTTTCCCTTTTTAAATGTATTACCATAGGCGCCGACTTGTAGGGTGCATGGGGTCAAGTGCACCCGACAAATTATTTTGTCGGGTGCAAAAGTATAGATTTGCACCCGACAAAATTTGTATCCAATAAAACATTTATTCATCTTAGTTTTCATTCTTAACTAATTAATTAATATAGTTACTACGTGTTTTTTTAATTAATCGTTTTAAATGTTCACATGATATTACGAACGAAATTTTAACTATCATTGTATTGTATTGTATTGTATTGAGAGAATTATTATCACATTTAAAAGCTAATGAATATTATAGTATAATTTCAGACGAAACTAGTGACACGTCAGTTAAAGAACAAATTTCGATTAATCTCAGGTACGTGGATAATATTCATGAAATTTTTGTTGGCTTCTATAATACAGATGAAACTGATTTAGCTACATTGTTTAAAATTGTAAATGATTGTTTAATAAGATTTGACTTAGGTATTAAAAAATGTCGCGGGCAATGTTACGACGGGGCCGCTAATGTTAGTAGGCATTTGAATGGTTTGCAAACCAGGATTTCTGTAATTGAACCGAGGGCCTTATAAGTTCACTGCCTTGCACATAATTTGAATCTGGTTGTACAGGATGGACTAACAAAAATTTTCTCTATAAATAATTTTATTTTGTTTTTGAAAGAAATTACAAATTTTATAAAACAGTCACCCATATATTTAAATTATAAAGCAATTATTAAATATTTACAGACTTTTTGTTTTACAAACAGTGCATCCGAAATTAAAGCAAAATGTAGTGGTTTTTATAGCAAATTACAAAAATTTGAAACCGTATTTATGTTACAAACGTTAATAAATATATTCGAAAAAATTGAAACTTTGAACGCGGCATTAAAAAACAATCACTTAGTTTACAAGAAGCGCAATCACTTATTCAAGAAATAATTAGTATTTTGAAATGAAGTTTTAGAAAGTGCAAAAAAATTAAATTTAAAAGAATCTAAATTGAAAAAAATAAGAAAAATTCCCAGAAAAATAGATTCCGGGGCACCTAGCCATGTTTTCCAAACTCCGAAAGATCAGTTTAGAAGTTTATATTTTGAAATTTTACTATTGGCAGTTTGGAAAATAGATTTACTTCTGATACCTTAAAAAAATTGATAAAATTCGAGCAATTTTTGACTGGGCAGTAACGAAGACATAACTTTTATTGAAAATTTTTACCATGGTGACATTGAAATGAGTCGCTTAATATTACATAGAAACATGTTGTTATATTCGGCAAAGCAAGCAAATTTTAAAATTTCTTCTCTAATTGACATTAAACAGTATTTTATAATGAAGCCTGAAATAAAAATTTTATTACCAGAAATCGTTAAATTTATCAAAATACTTCTAGTAATTCCTGTTTCGTCATGCACGGCAGAAAGATCTTTTTCTTCATTACGAAGATTAAAAACATATCTAAGTTACAGCCCCGTTTAACACGGTAACTGCCACCATTCAAAAAAAAGGTGGGTCCCTTGGGTAATTTTTTCTTTTTTACAGATTTAGAGTGTTTTCATATTAGAAAATACAAGTATGATAACAAAATTGATTGTTTTTAATGTTGCTCTAAAATTTGAAGAATTTTATTAAGGCACAATATATGTACCTCACCTCAGTATTTTATCATTTCAGAGACTAAAAAACAAAAAAATCATGCGCTAAGAATAGGTTTTGGTCTGTCAGGCCACCGAGAATTAAACTACGTTCACAGATATGCGTTGCAAAGTACAAACGTTAGACCACGGATCATAATGTGAGGCACAAACGATGTATCTCAGAGCATACGAGGATATTTTAGTGAGACACATAAGATGTACCTCATGGCAGTTAACGTGTTAAATAATATAGCTTTATTAAACATTCATAGAGATATTTCGCAAGAAATAGATTGTAATGAAATTGCTAATGAGTTTATTACTCGAAATCATATTAGACGTAATATGTTTGAAGTTTAATATGAACTGATGTTACAGTTTTTTTTCTGTTTATTTATTTCGTTTTTATTGTGCAATCGATAAGCTGTGAAGGAATATTATTTAATTTAATAAAAACTTTGTTCGGTGCACCCGACAAATTTTTTCAAAGTCGGCGCCTATGTAGTATTACTGTTCTTAACCTAATATTTTAAAGTTAAAGTTTCCCGCTTTTTTCTTCACCTGTATAAAGTTGCCCAAATTAATTAAGTCTCGATATATTCGCTAATATATTGGTCGGTTTATTAATTGATAAATGGAACCATTTTATTGTGTGTTCCAAAAAAGTGTTACCATAGGCATTGAACATGAGAAGACAGTTTTTTGGTAAATAAAAACTTTCCGACTAACAATGAGGTCTTGCACGAGATTTCATTTTTTCTTTAATCGATAAAATAATGAAAAATATTAGATCCGTATTTTTTATTTTTCTCCGAATTAATTTATAATAACGAAAAAAAATGTTATTAAAAATAATACCCTTGAAAACGTGACTGACTAACCCCACTTCGCCATGTGTCAAGTAACAGGATTCTTTCCCAACTTCACTTCGTTTCAATTGAATAATTTTCTGCAAATATAGTGGCACACAAATGCCTTACAATGCTTTAAATCACTTTATAAACTTTCAAACGCGCCTAACTACAATAATTGAATCTGGCATTAAGGCGTGGATAACTTCACTGTTCTTCCTCTTAAATGAGGCCCTTTCTCCTAGTCATTTTTTGTATATAACATTTTTCTCTAAAGTCATTAGTATGCTCACAAAAGCATTGGTTGTTTTAAAACACCCTCTATATAATTAATCTAATTTAATGTAACATATACAAATATTTGTACATTATTAAGAGTGGCGAAGAGAGGGGTTTAGGGGGGCTAATTTGAAATTACCCTCCCTAAAATTTTTGAAGGTACACATTTATCATTTTTTCATGTCACCAAATATTTTTGAACGTAAGTAGTTTAAAATAACATTAATAATTGATACGGTAAAAAAAAACATCAAGAAATAAAAGACGAGTTTTGTAGTCAGGAAACCGAAAATTAAAACTATTTGGCATTAACTATTCGTTTTTTAAGAAGTATTTCTATTAAAATGTTCAAGATTAAGTACTGTTTTTATCCTAAAACTATAATCGTACCTAACATTAACTGATTATTTACTAAAAAATAACTTGTCAACAAAATTAATCAAGAAATATCAAATGTATTTATTAAATGCATAATTACGAAAAAAAATATTAAAAAAAAATTGCTTTAGTTGAAATCGAACTGCAGATTTTTGATTCTATATCCATACGCAGTTATCCTACACACCATAATAATTAATTACCAGCTTTCATTTGATGTGTAGAACAATAAAAACATAAGGAGAAAAATAATTCATTTTCGTAAATTTCGTTGAATTACAGTAATAAAATTAAGTAATCAGTATTAAATAACATGTAGGAATACAAGTAGTATTGTCCTTTGCAATATAGTTACTTAATTGTTAGCCGCAGTTTTTATTGATCAAAAAGTGTTTTTTTATGTTAAATGCCTACGAAAACACTTTTTTTTTTAATACCTGTATGTTAATAGTTATTTACGTGGCCAGCGGTATAAGTTAATCGTTACAGGGAGAGCTGTAAATTTGTGAGGCGAGCGACGAAGGATCGTGCTCTCATAATCCGGTGAGCCCAGTAAAGATTAAGTGCACGCGTGCCGCGTACAAAATTTTATTTGCACCTTTTTTATTAATTTACTTTATTCTTTAAAAAAAGATTTACTCTACTTTGGAATCAAAGGTAGTTGACGGTGGTAGAACAATATTTATAGCTGGAAGTTTTCAATCAAAATACAAATCTTGGAAATTTACAAATGAGTTTCGCCAGTGAATTAAAATGACAAAATGTACTATGAATGTGTATAATTACTCATATAAACCTAATTAAATTAAGTTTGTAATATTTATAATAAAATGCATAAAAAACTTTCGATATTTTCTATTATTTTTACAGGTTAGTTACTGTAATTGTTTATCTACTTAGCTACCAAGAAGCCTGTAAAGTGGCAATTATATAGAAGGTGGAAATAAATATTTCTACTTCTAGGAAGGAAATCTTCTTGACTGGTGGATGGATGAGAAATAATAAAACTTGTGGAATTCAGTCAATATATTTTGAAAAAGCTACGTCTCCTACCGGTTTAAAATTAATTATTTGACTGTATTCATGTGCCGTTCTCTATGTTAAAATCACATTTTAATGTACAAACTAAATAAGTTGACCAACACTCCCTGAAGAAGACCCACGTGGGGTTGAAACCGGTAGGAGACGTAGCTTTTTCCAAATATATTGACTGAATTCCACAAGTTTTATTATTTCTCATTTCTACTTGTACTGACCAGTGTGGGTGTTGGTGTTGGTGGCGATGGTGGGCGTGGCGCGCACGTTGAGCACGGGGTGGCGCAGGTCGTGGTCGCCGCGCACGGCGGCGGGGCGGGGCGCGGGCGGCGCGGGGGCGGGCTGCGGCCGCGGCGCCGGGAACTCCACCACCAGGATGCGGTCCGACACCGCGCCCTCGTCCCGGAACCCGATGCCGCTGTCGCTGTTGCTGGATGCGCTCGGCTGAAACACACAGCAGATGTACAAATGGTGTTAGAAAATATAGGATATCCGACTAAATATTATTAAAAGTTATAAGGAAGGGAGAGGACGACAAAAACAAATTAACAAGATGGGGACACACAAGAAAGGTATATTACGAAAGGAATGGATACTCGGAAATGCAAATAGAGAGGAATCGAATAAATGAAGAAAGTGTGATCCTCGCCATACAACAACGAGATTGGGATATACAGAAGCAGAAACAACAGAGCAGAATAAATCAATCCAATTATAATAAAAGATACAAATAGATACAAACAACAGAGATATCACGTTACATATTAAACCCAAAGAAAAACATCAAAATGATAGCCAGATTCAGATGCGGTAACGAAGAAAGAGACAACCAGTATTGGTTACCAAAGGAAGAAAGGGGGTGCAGATTATGTGGCAGAGAAGATGAAACACTGAAGCATTTAAGGGAATATTGCAGAGAAGTAAAAAGAGAAGATAGAGGAGAAATGGAGCTGTTAGACGATCTAGGATCAGGAGAGAAGTGGATGAGCGAAATCATTAAGAAGAGAACAGTAGCATAAACGTATTACACACACACAATGTAGAATAAAAATGTATATATTATTTCTGTAGATTCTAAGCCACTTGGCAAGAATAAATATTAATAAATAAATATAGGATATCCGACTAAATATTAAGTCTATGTTATCTGGCATTATTTGTAGGTATAGTGACTCTAAATTTGATGGTTTTGTAAACATATATTTTTGTATAGGGATGTAATATTTCTATTTTTCTTTATTTTTATTTTTTTTAATTAAGAGAAGGCTACAGATAATATATTATTTACATTTTTGTGTGTGATAACTGTTCATTACGAATACGAAAAAACAGACCATGTGTATCATTTTGAAAGGGAGTCACTGTATGTATATATACCTACCCACTTAACTCTTTTGTTCGTACTATTAGGCCCAGTATTACAGTGGAAGTTTAAACTCGATCCTAGGTTTAAGCCACGGTTTAAGTAAATTCGATGTATTACAGTTGGAGTTTAACATTTATTAGTTTAACTTAAGCGGTCGATCTTAGCGGCTTAAACCTTAAGGTGAAGTTTAACCTTTTTTTGTCAAAATAAAACTATCAGAATGGACGTTGTAGAGAATTATAATACGGAAATTTAAAAAATGAGCAACAGCAGTGAAATCGAAGTCGAGCAAAATATTCTCATTATAATTAGATGACCATAACGTATTCTTTCTAGGCACTAGGCCTGATAATATAAATATATAGTCTGATAAACATTTCTTTAATAGATTTCGTCATTAAAAAAAAGTAACTGGTAAAAATTCATTAATAAAATGCATTTTAATTACACTCGATTTTAGTGCCAATTTCTGAAGAATATTGATTTTTGTAAACTGTTAACTTTGAATTTTGGAATCACGCTTTACATTCTATGAATGTATCAACAACAATTAACAATAAGATATTATATTTTTATTATTTATTTTATTTTTTACACAATAGGTCAAAATTTTTGTACGGTAAGCTTTCAATTTCTCTATTTTATTCAATGTAAAATTAAGGTACCCGTTCTCTTTTCATCCATAATTCTGAAAAATAATCTGTTTATTCTTAATTTTAGCTCTTTTGATAGGAAATTATTGTTACATACCTTTCATGAGGATATAAAATATGTAATATATGTAATAAAAATTATTTAAAATGTAAAACTTTAGTCACCCTTATGGTATTTATCTAATACAAAGACAATAACTCACAACAGATATACCAATAATGTGTATATACCAAAATACAAGTATAAATAATTTATCTGTCAATGTCAAAAACAAATGTTCTATTGCCAACATAAACGAAAATATAATCGAAACAAGCTTAGCTAAACTTTGTACTGTAATACTGCCAATTGGTTTAAGTGAAAGTTTAAGTTTAGCTAAACCAATATTTAAGTAGTGACTGTAATACCGGGCCTTAGTATTACAAACTTAAATATAAAATTACAAAAAACATACAAGGTGTCCGGTTTACGAGGCTAACCATTGGGAGAACCATAAGAAATACGAAGTCGGTTAAATTGGAGCAAAGTGCCGCATTAGTTGGCCATTTCAGTGATATTTGTTTTCCAAAAAAAAATGCGTAAGTCACTAGATATGAACAAAAAACTGATTTAGGCCAATTTACTTTTTGATTTATAAATTGCAATTAATACAAGTTTTTAATTTGCACAGTCTTTTTTTACGGGGAATTGACGGCGATCCTCAAAATTTTTGTAGCTCCAATATTTTCCGAGAAATTTATACTAACTTTCAATTTTCATACGGGACTTAAAATTGCCTTTATTACTGTTAAATACTGTAACGTTTATTTATATAGGTGAAGTAAAATAACAAACACTCTTATTTAAACGAAAATAACATAATTAAACTTGAAGATTAATTATATTAATAATAAAAAGAACTAATTTTCATTTTTTTATACACACAATGTTTATTTATACGCTATTTGTTTCCACCAGATATAAAATTTGACTTCCACTAAATATTTATTCCTACTTCACATCTCGCTGTTCTCCACTGGATTGCATCTACTCGATTGCACAAAGACATGTTTCGGATTATACATTCTGCCTTAATTATTCAGGGCGCGCCACTTTTATACCTGCGGGTAATTAATCTCGAACCTTCTAGAATCTTCCGGACTCTATAATATTTCCGAAGTCCGAACGATATTATATCACTTGACATATCTGGGAAGATTATCTGATCAGACAGTTGATGATATAAAACTCATGTACATTAAAATGAAAATAAACTAAGACATTAGAAAATAATTGATTTTATTCATTTCGGTCAAGTGTGCTTTGGAAACAAAATTTCTTAGTTTATAAGTCAAAAATTAAATTGGCCTAAATCAGTTTTTTGTCCATATTTAGTGACCTACGCATTTTTTGGGAAAACAAATACAAAATTGAAATGGCCAACTAATGCGGCAGTTTTGCCTCAATTTAACCGACTTCGTATTTCTTAGGGTTCTCGAAATCCCAATGATTAGCCACTTAAAACGGATATCTATGTAGTATTACCAAATTAGAAACGTTTTATTTTTAACTTTAAAAAAACAAGTAATACCATAAATTCAAACAAACAATTATGAATTATTGCATTGAACTTACAACGAAATACAAAAAATGTAGTTTGTAATAACTACTTGGCTAGTTCCAGTGGCGGATTTGAGGAGGGGCGTTACCAACCACCCCCCCCCCCCTCTTGACAGGCCAGTTTTTAAATTTTGAAAGTAATAATAAATAAATATGGAGCACAGAGGCGTGTCATATACACAAACCATATAAAAATGTGTTAGGTTTGGAGCAGAATGGGGTATTCCAAGCCTACGGCTTTTAAAGAAATTCTGATTGGATATCATTGTTTACCATATATAAGTAATATTAAAGTGAATACAATCATTATTTTTCTGATTTTTAATACCATAGTATCAAAATGAAATTGTAATGCATTTGAATCGAGTACGCAAAATTCAGTATCAGCCTTGTTGTGACGAAGAAGGCACTCGCTTCAGCCTATTGGCTCTTGTTCCTACGAATGATGTTCTCTGCTGATTCTCAGTGCCTGTGACGTCACACGCACGGCCGATTTTCTAGTGTGTAATTTATTGAAACTTTAAAAAATAATTTCTGGCGTGTTTGAAACCTTTCGGCGAAAAGAAAAAATACGGGTCTCATATTTTTATGCATAGAATAACATATTAAAAAATGAAAAAAACTTGGAATACCCCATTCTCAAGAACAAAATCTCTTTTCCGAAATATTATTGTGAAAACACAAATGCCCAATTTATAATAAACCTGATATTCCCGTCAAGGCAAATGAAGTTCTCAAACAATTTACTGCTGATATTTAAGTAGTAGTAAACAAATTATTAACAATATTAATAACGCTACCTGCAAGTATGTCTACGGCTGAAGTATGGCTTTTCTGTATTAAGGAAATTAAAACTCCTTAAAGGAATTGGATCCGAAGAAAGCTTGACCCGATTCCCGATTTGTTTATAAGTTTAATTATTTATTCTGTATGTAAAATTTTATGTTTTTTTTAATTCAATGATTTTGTGTCAATTAATAAATTTATAGTTAACATTATTAAATATGTAAGAATATTTGTTTGGTTTAATCGATTGATGTGCTCCCAAAACTGTTTTGACACTCAACTTGTTTGGATACGCTGCGTCGTGTGAAACGTCAGTCCATGTCAAGCAGCCATTTTATAAACTTGTATTGTTTCTTATATTAAGCATTTTTACAACTAATAATTATATTTAATTTACTCAAAGAGTGTGTTATCATTTAATAACGCCCAAATATCCTGTCAGGTTATGGGCCCAGGTATCTAAAGCTTTGGGTGTGAGTAAATTGCTGTATTTTAGTAAAGTGCTGTGTAACAAAGAAAAACAATGGCTACCACGACCGGTTTTGCAAACATTGAAAAATTAACCGAGAACAATTACGAACTGTGGAAAGTGCAAATGAAAAGTGTACTTGTTTTTAATGACTTGTGGTCATATGTAGATGGAACAGAAGTAAAATCGAAAGAAAATATACAAGAGTGGACGAAGAAAGACTCAAAAGCATTGGCGTTGATCAACCTAAGTATCACGCATTCCCAATTGAGCCACGTGAAGAAGGCGTCTACGTCAAAAGAAGCATGGGACGCGCTAAAAACCATATTCGAATCTCGCGGTCCAGTGAGGAAGGCAGCTCTCTACAAGCAGTTGCTGAGAATGGAAAAAGACGCTAGCAGTACGATGTCGCAGTATGTGGCGAACTTCACTGAGAAGGCGGAACAGCTGGAAGAGGCGGGAATCGCAATACCGAATGAACTATTGTCGATAATGTTACTAGGTTCGTTGCCAACCGAATTCGAAAATTTTAGCATTGCAATTGAGTCTCGTGACGATATTCCAACACTAGAAAATTTAAAAATAAAACTAATAGAAGAAGAAGCAAGACAAAACGACCGCACATTGAAAATTAACGAAAATGATAAGTCAAATTCAGCATTATTGACAAAAGGTAATTCCGATAAACCAAAGAAAAGTGGCGCGTATTTCAAAAGTGAAAACCAAAAACAGGAACGTAAATTTCAAGGTAAATGTTTTAATTGCAACAAATTTGGACACATGAGTAAAAATTGTAGGTTTAAAACGAAACAGAATAAAACAAGTGATGCTATGACAGCAATTGCATGTAATGCTGAGCTCGTTCAAAAAGCTCAATCATGGTATCTAGATAGCGGTGCAACTAGACATATGTGCAACAACAAACAAAGTTTTGCAGTGTTAAATAAAAATGAACAATTAAAAGTATATACAGCCGCGGACAGTTTTGTAAAATCAGGTGGTAATGGTGATGTACAATTGGATGCGAAAGTAAATAAAAGTGATACGAACCCCGTAAAGCTACAGAACGCGTTGTATGTACCAGAATTGCGAAATAATCTGTTATCTGTAGCAAGTATTACAGACAATGGTTACACGGTAACATTTAACAAAAATTGCGCGACCGTGTTTAGGAAAAATGGTTCCATTGCTCTCACCGCAACAAGAAATGACAGACTATATAAAGTGAACGAAAACGCGGAACGGGCAACAATCGCGACTGAGACCGATGATAATTTATTTCGATGGCACCAGCGGTATGGACATTTGAATGTGACCGATTTAAAGAAATTAAAAAACAGTGCTATGGTTCACGGTATGAATTTGACATCGAACACGAATGAAATAAATTGTGATATTTGTGCTAAATGCAAAATACACGTCCAACCATTTAAACAATCAACTAATCGCGAAACACTTGTTTTGGGGTTGGTGCACTCGGACATTTGCGGTCCTATGAACACGGAATCGATCGGTGGTGCTAAATATTTTGTGACATTTATTGACGATCGTTCTAGGTATACAGAAACTGCAATGCTGAGAAACCGTTCCGATGTCTTAGAAGCATTCAAAAGCTACAAACGAAGGGTGGAAAATCAAACAGGACAGAAAATCACGAAATTCCGTACCGACAACGGCAGGGAGTACCTGTCAAACAACTTCAAACAGTTTCTAGAAGAAGAAGGCATCGTGCACCAGCTCAGCGTCGAGTACACACCGCAGCAGAATGGCGTCGCCGAGCGAGCCAACCGCACGCTGACCGAGATGGCTCGTTGTCTTATGTTGCAGGGTAAACTTCCAGACTCATTGTGGGCTGAATCAATAAACACAGCAACCTACCTGAGGAATAGAAGTGCAACAAAATGCCTTGATGGGATCACCCCATTTGAGGCTTGGACACAACAAAAACCGTACGTGGGCTACTTCAGATCTGTCGGCAGTAAGGTAATTGCACTTAATAAAGGTCCAAGAAGAGGAAAATTTCAACCAAAGGGTGAGGAGTACATTCTGGTAGGTTATTCCGAAGATTCTAAAGCCTACCGGCTTTGGAAACCTGGAACTAAAACTATTATTAAAGCGAGAGATGTAAAGTTCTTTGAAAGTACGCAGATTCCGTCTGGAGAAATTTTCAACGAGTTCAACCCTTTGAGCCAACCATCATGTGAAGATGATCAAGATTTGCAAGAAGATGTCCAAGAGGATGCTACAGAAAATTCGCGAGACCAAATCAAGGATGAAGTTGAAGAAAGAGTTGATGAAGATCAGCAGTCCAATAAGAATTCCAATACAACCAAGAAAACGCCTAGTGAGGCGTGCAGGGGACCTGGTCGCCCAACAATTATACGAACTGGAGAACGAGGCCGACCGAAGAAAAAGTACAATGTCAAGAAGGACATAGTGGAACCTCGATCGGCATCCCAAGTTTCGGGACGAAGCGACGAAGAACAATGACTAGCCGCCATGAGAGAGGAGTATGACACGCTTCAAGAAAATAACACATGGATTCTCGTACCTAGACCGACCAACGAGAAGATTTTAACTAACAGATGGGTGTTCAAAGCAAAAACAAATGAAAAAGGTGAGATCGACAAATACAAGGCGAGGCTCGTCGCACGGGACCACACTCAAGAACAAGGAATCGACTACGATGAAGTGTTCGCGCCTGTTGCAAGGTATGAAACGATTCGCACATTGCTCGCTGCAGCAGTTAATGAAGAGATGTACGTGCACCAAATGGACGTAGTCTCAGCTTACGTTCAAGGAGAACTTAGTGACGAAGTATTCATGGAGCAGCCCGAGATGTTTGTTAAATCTGGTCATGAAGAAAAGGTATGTAAACTACTGAAACCACTATATGGTTTGAAACAGTCTGGTCGAGAATGGTACAAAAAGCTTGATGCATATATCACGGATAACGGTGGCATACATACACTAGCAGATCCTTGCGTTTATGTGTTTGGCGAGAAAGAAGATCGTGTGATCATGATCATTTACGTCGATGACCTGATCCTAGCGTCGAAAAAGATTGAGTCTCTAGGAATCATCAAATCAAAAATGAAATCTACGTTCAAGATGGTGGACCTGGGGCAAATTAGCAACATCCTGGGAATAAACGTTCGTAGAGATGGCGCAACTGGAAAAATTCATCTTTCTCAGCAGAAATATGTTCAAAACCTTCTGAAGAAGTTTAACATGGAACAAGCCAAACCAGTGTCAACTCCCATTGAATCAAATATAAAAATATCAAAAGAAATGGGACCGAGTTCGGAAGAGGAGCGACTCTATATGAAAAATATACCCTATAGAGAGTTAATAGGTGGTCTAATTTATTTAGCAAATGCAACGCGACCAGACATTGCGTTTTCCGCAAGCACATTAAGTAGATTTTGTACGGATCCTGGAAAAGAACATTGGATCATTGCAAAACGTGTTTTGCGATACTTAAAAGCAACATCAGATTACGGCATAACATATGTTAAAGATAGCGAATGTCTACAATCCTACGCAGATTCTGATTGGGCTGGAGATGTCGACGACCGAAAGTCATGTTCGGGAAACGTCCTGATTCTAGCTGGCAGTCCTGTTAGTTGGAAATGTAGAAAGCAACAATCGGTAGCGTTATCAACGATGGAAGCCGAATATGCTGCTCTGTCAGAAGTTTCACGTGAGATTGTTTACTTAAAGCGATTATTAACGCACATGGGTTTTGAAAAATATGTGAAATCTCCAAGTGTTGTTTATTGTGATAATCAAAGTGCGATATATTTATCGAAAAATGCTGTTTTCCATAAACGAAGCAAGCATATAGACATTAGTTTTCATTATGTTCGAGAGTTAGTAGAAAGTAAAGAAATCGAAATTAATTATCTCCAAACTGACTATATGCCTGCTGACATTTTAACAAAATCTCTGTCTAAATGTAAACATCAGCGTTGTGTACAAATGTTACGGTTGATATATTTATAACCATATGATGTATTTTGTTTTCAGTTTTTACCGCACATATCGATAGAGTGGGTGTAAGAATATTTGTTTGGTTTAATCGATTGATGTGCTCCCAAAACTGTTTTGACACTCAACTTGTTTGGATACGCTGCGTCGTGTGAAACGTCAGTCCATGTCAAGCAGCCATTTTATAAACTTGTATTGTTTCTTATATTAAGCATTTTTACAACTAATAATTATATTTAATTTACTCAAAGAGTGTGTTATCATTTAATAACGCCCAAATATCCTGTCAAAATATTTTATTGTTCATGTACCTAAAACAACAATCCGCTAATTCGCCCCTCCCTAGGAAAGTTTCAGGATCCGCCACTGGCTAGTTCGTTCATACGGTACTATATAATTATTATTTATTGACGTCGTCGAATAATGCCAGAAACTTTATTTAAAAAACGATGACAAATACGTAAATCAAATCAAATGTTTATTATTTACATGAAGAAGAAACTTTAATTTTCGTATGATCCAACTAGAGTAGGCCAAATATACACAAATATCGTTAAATTTAACAATTACAAGTAACATTGCAAAAAATAAAAGATATGGTACCTTATCATCTACGAATAGTATATATTTTTTATAAACAATACATTTTAAACATTTTTATTTTTTATTTACACACGTTACTTTATTAATTATTTGAAATTAAACTTTATATTTGAATTGGTATAAAATATCAAGCAATGAATGTTGGATACTCTTAAATTTTGTGTATGTATTACCTCGTTACATCAAATTTAAATTTACATTGAAAACTCTATGTATAATTTCGAGTATAATTTATATAGCCAAAATTGTTTGGTCACAAATATCTTTATACAGGTAATGCAATAAATAATTATGAATATTATAAACAAGCTTTAAAATTATAAACAAATATTATGAAGAATGAGATAATTTATTTATTTTATATATCAGCTAGGATCAAGATCAACCAACAACCGAATAATATAATTAGGGAATAAATTTACAAATAACAAATATCAGGAAAATTAGTACTGGCAAAATTGTGGCCACCTGTATAATAAATAGAGTATGCATCGACACATGGAACGGAACATGGGATACTTTTAGAGTAAAATAATTAGAAAATAGTTTAATTATTAAATTATTTTATAGATGCATAAACATTCAGATATGAGATACACATCTCGTACTTTAATATTTCGTACAATTCTAATATTCTTTAGCAAAGTACATAAGGATTAGTTTCTTTTTAAATTCTAATCAAAGACGCCTTCTCAAAAAGATGAAATTTTCTAAAATAGTGTCGTCACAGAAGTTCACGGAGAACGTATAGTCACGCGTTGGGTTCCCATAGCAACAGGAAGTTTTGCCTTTACCTTCGACCTACGTTCAAAAAATCAGGTTTCATCGTCCCTTCTAGGCATGCGCATAACTCAATTGTGACGTCACAAAAGTTCGATGATAAATAATGAATTATAAATAAACATGCACATAATTTTTACATTCAATTACATTTTAAGTTATAGTAGGATATTCCATGTTTTTTTCATTTTTTAATATTTTATATATATATATATATATATATATATATATAATATTCATATTTTAGATTTGTTAGAGCCCGGAGACATCGTTCTTACGGACAAGGAATTTCCAGGTATTAAATGTGAAGAAAATATAGTTGTTGTTATTCTTTTTCCACTCTACAAACAATAAAAACACATAACTTCGCGATTCGCTAGCGTTAAACCCATGTACACATTAAGTTTGTTTTCATAACAATTATTACGGTATTATCGCTAATGCTAAATATATGCACGTCGTCCATAGTGGTAAACATTTTAATAAAATTTTCAAAAGATGATCCATTTCGATAGGAAGCTCGAAAATATGAAAAGAATGGAAGTTGAAGAATAATTAGGCATAGAATGATCTCACTTTCAAGTGAAATAAGTTTAAATGAATTGCAGCAAAAAATGTGTATAATGTAGCATACAAGGAAGGCATGTGGTGTCCACATCAGATTTTTTAATATTGAGAATCACATACGAAAAATAGTATTTTGAAATAATTTTTACATCATTATACTTTATTTATCATTAAATTAATATTCAAAGCATTTTTTTTAATTCTGTCTTATTGGAACACTCCTTTATGAAAATAACCAGGTAAATTCAGTTTTAAATATGACTGTTCCCGCTAGAATAATTGAATATATAATAAATAATTGAAACTAATGTAATATCAAATATTACTACTTAAAAATACAATTTGTCTATTCAAAAATATATCTCCTGAATAAATAATTTACTGCGCTACAGCACAGATAATAAAAATATCAACATATTGTTATTTAAAAATATGCAGTTATTTACGAAACTAATACAAATTTTAAAAATATTTTTTGCACATCCGGGCGTAAAAGTCGGACAAATAATAATAAATTAAGGGCGAAATGACACTCTTTTTCGCCCGAGGGCGAAAAAGTAGTCATTTTCGCCCTAGAACTTTTCGTGCCCAGTTAAAATAATTACATCTATGATTATATTATATTATAAGCCTTTTCATACAAAAGCCGTGATTTCTGTGGCAGCAAATTTCGTGATGCATTCTCTGCCGCTAGTTTAATTGCATCTGAGAGTTCATTTTCTGTACTATTTTCACCCATTTTTATAATAATTTTTTGACGTGACACCGCTTTTTTGCTACTTTGTTTACTTACTACTTGCTTGTTTTCATTGTTATCCATAACAACGTACATATGTCAAATAGACTACTATGATCTGAATTTGATTTGAACATCGTTTTACTTTGATCGCGGTGATGAAGTAATACTACTTCGGATGTGCAAAAAATATTGTATGTATTACGAGCGAAATATATTTTGGCCCTAGGTGCATTGTAACCCTCCGCTGCGCGTCGGGCTTCAATTTTGCACCGCGGGCCAAAATCTAAATCATTTCGCCCTTAATACATAAATAGCTATTTCAAAAAAAAATTCAAATTTTTCAAATAAAATAAAATCAGCTCTTTATACATTGAAACAAATCGTATATTCCTAAAAATTAGATTTTATTTAAATTGTAAATAATAAAGTTGTTAATGGTGGGCCACTTCGTTTAAACATTGGATATTTAGCTGAAACTAGAAATTTAAGTTTCAAACTAGAAGTACATATACTGGCCAAATCCTTTCAATGATTCTAAAAATAACCAATATAATGGTATAAAAGTATTTGTCGAGGTATGTGAAAGAGAATCCTGTTGAAATCCATTGCCTGCACTAGGATTCAAACTCAGATTGCAATTAGAGATTAGGATATCGTTCTTATAAATAGAAGAAATGTATTTTCTAGCAGTAGTAATAATGACCAAACTTTTATCTCAATTGCTGTTGTTTACTACTTTTGTACCTAACCTAAGATTTAAATGTCATTATTTATAAACAGCCAGTGCAATGAGTAAAATGGCGTAAAAAACTAGGTCGTACCTGCGGAGAGTTGGCCACCAGGGGCACATTCTCATCCTGGGGCTTCACCTCGCTCTGCAGCCGATACATGTTCTGCACCAAACTCACTACATACAAAGAGTTTTTAGGAAACTCCAAGCAATTCCCTGTGATAATGTCCGGCGTACAGGTTATGTTGAAGTTTTCCGCCTTCTTGACGTGCACCGCGTGGTCTATAAGCTTGGGGTCCGTCACAAACACATGACAGCTGTTGGACACCTCCACTTGTTGCACTGCACTAGTCACTAACCCGAAATACCGCGAATCTTTGTCCGCACTAGAACTGATGTAAACAACGCGACTGGCGGGAAATATCGCCAGGATTTGGTTATTAGAGTTTTTTAGGCTAAGGCACGAGGGTAACACTGTTATTAACACGGCAGACGGTGTACGTTTTTCCTGACGGAGTTTACGAATGCAACTACACACGGTTTGTAAGCGCGAACTTGGTAGCAGCTGTTTGGGCATTTCAATTGTTCCTAGGTAACCAACGAGAGCCTTGTATTCAATTGTTTCTTCGTTAGGCATTTGTACTGTACTGGTAGAAGCATCAGGTTCATGCTTTTTACTGACTGGTTTTTTGGGGGAATCCTTTTCCTCGACTTTACGGTGAGTCCGAGGCTTGTGCATATATTTAGGTTTACGGTTGCTGACAATTCTACTAGCGTCTAGTTCTTCGTCACTGCTGTCAGAGTAATAATACTCTGCTATGGACATCTTGATAGGTCCAATGCTATTGCCAATGAGTTTAACAACGGCATCATGTGTGATTTTGGACACGGAGAGCCCGTTGACGGAGATGAGGAAGTCTCCGGCCCGTAGGCCTGCCTGGTCGGCTGGGGAATTGGTCACAATACAGGAGAGAATGCACGGCTGTTGACCTGAAATCGTGAATCCGAACCCATTTGGCCCGCGCTCTACTTCCACGGTTCGGATCCCGTAGTTAGGGCGCTTCTTGCGCCTACGATGGGGATGCATGTCAGACGAGGGAAAACTCACACACACACCATGTAAATAAACAAATAATCACGCAAATGTCACTTTACACGTCATGCTCGTTCTTCTTCTGCTTGTTTGGAATTTTAAATGGCCGTCATTCAACCGTCAACTTTGTGTTGCGCATATTTCCACACAGATGGCATAGTAATACGTACACATTTCACTATTTAAAAGTTATTTTTATTATGTTTTATATTTACAATTCATATTTTTTTTATTTTACGCATAACATACCTTTTTTATAGTACATATTTAAAAAACATTCTTTGTTTAAAACGATACACTCAAAGACACAACTTATGTATATATTGCATTTGTAAAATAAATTTATATGAAAATGCTGTAAAAAGTTAATGTAGCGAGTACATTTAATCATATTATTAAAGTTTTAATATTTTAAATTCACTTATTTATTTATACAATTAGCATCTTCAAACTCTGTATTTATGTCATGTTTATTTTTCTTTCTCTGAATTTTTTTTGTCAAAAACTAGAAATTAGAAATTTAATATTATTTATCTCTATAAAAAATATATATAAATCATTTTTTTTGAGGTTGCATGAGTTAACATAAATCAAAAAATTGTGTATAACATTTTTCTATCATTTAAACCAAATTAATATAAAAAAATTGTTCACAAAATTTTATTTTCCTTAACATTTGTATGTTTTTAAAATTTAAATACTGTTTAAATATTTTAATCAGCTTTTAAATTTTACACAAATCTTTAATACCCGGTTTAAATAACAACAGTGGGTGAAAATAACAATAAAAATTAAGATAAATATACGCACATATATTAACAAATTTTCCATGTATTCCATAAGAATTTAATTCATTAAATTTAAATTTCGTCCAAAAATCATTAGTTTTAGGAATTTGATTAGCGATTTTTATACAGGTTGGCTTTACAAAATTATTGTTATTTATATAAATGCATATACATCTCCAATGTGATTAAATTCATATAATTTTTATTACGAATTTTGATATTTTATATTTGAAACTGAATTTGACTTTTTTAAGCAATAAATACGTAGATATTAACATTTCTAAAATAATAATAATAATAATACATGAAGTTTATATTTTATTTTTGTACTGCATATTTTCATAACGTTGTAATTTAAACAAATAGAAAATATGTAAGTACAGTTTGAGCGATAAATAAAACATATTATATTATTGAAGAATTAAACAATCGTCGAAAAATATAAAGTATGAATATAATTAAACCACTTTAGATGTTTTGGTGAGTAGGTATTGTGAAATTAATTTAGTTATCATATATACATAAATATGCATTTATTTGTCAATGCAGAAAAGTCAAGGGTGTTATTTGTTGGGCGCAGGTCAACCGCACAATTAATAAAAATAAAAAAGCAATTTCAATGACAAGTTAAATATTAAACTTTTTCTGAAATCGTATCAATATAAAAAAATACAATTCTGGGCTTAAGTAATTGACTAATTGACTTTAAATGTGGAATAGTACAATGTTCATTATTATTCATTCTATAAATAATCACTTTGAAGTGATGCGCGCGCCATCTTCCAGACACAATTATAAATAATTCAGCCGCTCCTTTTCATACAGATGTCGATTAATCTCCAAGGTCATCAATTGAAATCGGCAGTGAAGTACACAGTCATTAAAATAATGAAACAAATCAGCAATAAAGTACGTCATTAATTTATGATTTTGTGAAAATCAGGGTGAAAGTTGTATTGCATATGGTATACGTAATAACCTACTAAAGCTGACACAAGAGTAAAGTGTTAGTGAAAAGTAGATTGTTTTGTCTGGAGTCAACATAACCTATAAAAAAATATGTTATGTTGAAAACTATTTTAAATGTAAAACGTAAGTAAATGTATTGTAGTAAATGATTGTTTTTTAAACAAATATAAATTATTTAGGTTTAGTTACATAAAAGGTGTGGAGTGTACACATAAAAAATGATGAATGACGAGATAACCAGCACACCCCAAAGTGTGCAGCAAATTTCAGCAGTACCACAAAAGTCGGCGGATATTTACGAACGACAATACGATGCATTTATGTTGTGGTGCGAGAATCGCAATGTGCATAATTATACAGAAGATATATTTCTTACCTACTTTTCCGAAAAATCTAAGAATTATAAATCGTCGACTTTATGGAGTACTTATTCCATGTTAAAAACAACTATTCTGGTTAAACACAAGCTGGATATTTCCAAATATGGGAAATTGTTGGCGTTTATAAGGGAACAAAATATAGGATACAAACCGAAAAAGTCAAATATATTTACAAGGGAAGACATAAACAGATTTTTGACGGAAGCTCCTGATTTGAAGTACTTAATGTGGAAGGTAAATATTTTAATTTTATTTTATAACAGGCATAATATATTTTTATAATAATATACATACATATTGTAAAATATACCAGTGGTATGGATATAATAATAAATTAACTTTACCATGAACAGTGTTTCCCAAACTGAATTCCGTGAAAGATTGTAACATCCGCTATTATTTATAAACTGTAGAGTTGGCTTTAAATGCTCAAATTAACATCAGTTTTTACAACTTCGTATTGTTATCTAAGTTTCAAACATAAAAGGTGCATTCACATAAGTGTTTAGTTTTAAGGTTTACAATTGCGTTTAATATTAAGAAAGTTTGACGCCATGTGTCAAAGTGAAAACATTCATATTGCATATCGCATTGTATGCGTTAAACGTAAAGTATGCAAACTCCGAACTTTATGTTTAGGTTTATGTTTAGAAATGGACCAATAACAAAGCAGGTAGCATGCAATAGTGTCATGTAGTTTTCTCTCTTTGTAAGCTATCACATCAAATAACCACAAATTTTACTATTGACTTGAAATCGCGAAGAATAATTAATTTTGGCAACAGTCTTAAATGTAAACAACGTATTTTGACAATATAATATTATCAAAGTAATCTATATTATTAATTTATTTAGTTTTTGCAAAATAGCGTACCTAATGGAAGTCATATTATGTGAAGGATGTTTTATGAGGCTATTTCTAAACTTAAAACAATTGTAAACCTTAAAACCAAGTACTTATCTAAATGCACCTTTAAACACGTTCAAAACAATTTGGACGTCAGATATTTAAATTATTTCATGGAAATATTCCAATTTGGAACATGTTCCAAATTTCAAGGTCGTTTATTTCAAATTTTACTTATTTCTAGGGAATACTTTATATTAAATTGCTCTTTTGAACTCTGTTCACGTTAAGATAAAAGTAGATGTCGCGTCGAAACAAGCCGATTGCACACAGACAAAATTTAGATTGGCGCGCAGTTTAAATGATTGTGTAGTTACACCATAGATTATATATTATATGATATTTTTGTCTACTATAGACGCGAAACTGCTGTGATATCAATTGGGTCTGCTTTCAGCGCCACTCGGTGTTTGCTCCCTCCAAAATAATTGATATATGGGCAACCATTTTGCATTCAAGTAATTAATTATATAATTTATTATAGGTACTTAGTTCAATTTAGATTATAAAAAATAATTTGAAAAACAAATATTTAATTTTTAATACAATTTATTTCAACATTAATATTAAATTTCCATCAATAAGTTAAATACTGTAAATGCTTCTCTGATTTTGATTTCTGACAATGTGGGTCTATAAGCGTATTCCATTTACCTTTTTGAACTGATCCAACTTACACTTTTGAATCTTGAAGTAGATCATTTAGTTCAGTTCAGATTGTCCAGTGATTTTGTTATATACTACAAACAAAACTTTCAGTGAGATGTTTCAGCTGCAATTCATTTAAACTTATTTCACTTGAAAGTGAGATCATCCTACGGCTAATTATTCTTCAACTTCCATTCGTTTCATATCTTCAAACTTTCCTTCCAAATGGATCATCTTATGGAAAATTTTATTAAAATGTTTATCACTGTTCCTTATTGCATTCGACAAATTATTTTTATCGCGTTGTCAATCTTACTCACTTACTAAATTTATTAACAAGAAATCAAATGTTTTATATAAAAATTAAAGCTAACTAAATTATTATTTCTATTAAGCTTCCGGGGAGCAACCAAGAGATGGCAGGACAAAACGAGCCCAATGTCTCCCATTTAAGTTACACGGCCCTAAGTTACACCTTTAAAATGTAGTTTAACGCAATTATAATGGAACGATATTTTTATAATGCTCACTAGAAAAAATAAGTATCTAATAAACATTCACGATCATTAATTTCTGTCCTCTTGCAATAGGTTTCTTTCGTGCATTTTTTTGAAAATTCTCACAATTGTCACTTATTGTGGCAATAAATGTCAAAAAATTAATATAAAACTAGCCTGCAGTCTGAGCTGACTTGTAAAATAAGGCTTCCTAAAAGCGACTTTATTATTAAAGTGAGCTCGGAATACGGGCCAATGTTTTTCTACACTACCTTTTATAGTTTTTTCCGTGTGTAAACTTGGTTTGCATTTTAACTAATCAGAATCGTAGTTCCTATACTATACTTCACTTTTCACTTAACATGAACAGAGTATAGAAAATCATATTTAAATTAATATAGTAAACCAAAATTTTGCTTATCGTATCTTTTTATAATTTTTTTGGAAACTCTTCAAACATACATCTAATACTAAAAATATTTTAATTATAACACTAAATTATGGTAAGAAAAAGATTAAACAATAATGACATTTTGATTTTACTGAACCGTACAATTTCAAAATATGTGATCTGTTTACACTTTGTAATACGATTTTTTCTTCCTATTTATAATGTCTTACTTACATATGCAGTGCAATGACGGTGATAAGATGGAATAACATACACACGTACACTCACACACATCACACATCCACTTGGGATTCGAACCTACGACATTTGGGTTAGGAAGCCCGAATCTAATGATGCGGATTAAAAAGTAATTAATTTGATTTATTTTTACTAACTGGTACGTATAGATGGGATTCGGTTTCTAGGGTTGCGAACTATTAACAACATAAAAATACCACCAAACGATTGGTTAGGAAATTATTTGAGGTTTGAAATTTAATACCCGACCCTACAGTACAAATAAATACAAGTAACAAGAAAATTTGTGATGTTCATTCAAATTCATTTCTAGTTCCATAAATTCAATTAATGAAAAAATGAGAATAGACGACAGACATTAATTTTTTAATGTATTGAACTTGCATTTTTGCAACGAAACTATTTTTTTTTTTTGGTGACGATTGTCCAGAGCACTGCATGCTTTGGCGTTTTGTCTCAGAATCGTATTGAAACAAACACGACGTATAACCTGTGATGATGCAGTTAAGAAAATTGTTTTAGGACGTGGAAGACATTCAAAGACATGTTACAGCCGAATTGAAGCAATTTCTTCGGATACCTTTTCCGATGCATAGATAATGATTATTTTTTAATTTAGTTAACTTATCATCATCTATCGCACAACATTTCTAATTGAAAATTAACCTCTCGCCTGCCCTCTTTACACTTCACTGCTGACACCTCGGCTGACACGGTAAAATGGATTATTAAAATATTTACTACAATAGTAGTACAATGCCTTTAAGAGTATTAGATAATAAATTTATAATATAGTCACTGTCAGTTATAATAATTGTCACTAAGTTTTATTTCTGTATAGGTAAACAGATTAACCGCAGTTGTAACAAATTTACCGAATCATTAATTACTTGTAATAGTTAAATGGGTCTAGGTATAAACAAATTTAAATTACAAAATTATAGCTAATGACATAATATTAAATTATAAAATTATTACTTACAAAAATTCTCATATATTCATAATTACTTAAAATATTTCAGAAAAACACTTCATGAAAACACCATTTCCGTTTGCACGATTAACACCAAAATCTAAATAGGGTGTCAGAATATTATAATCAAACTTTCAAATTTTTTTATCTACTAATATCCGAATGATCGTTACAAAATTCATCAACATACATGGACAGACATCATCGTAAAAATATTAAATAAAAAAAAAATAGTTATTAACTCTAATTCCTGTGCAATTTCAATCAGTTTTTCAGTAAAATTGACAATAATCCTGAATTATTTTATTCTAAATCTATCATCCAATAGGAATCTATATACGTACAGGAGACGCTAGCGTTGAGATCGCATTTGCCAGATTTGATACCATAAACTTGACAAATGTGAAGAATGTAGCGACAAAATTTTAACCGAACATCACTTATACATACATTACATTTATTTGAATATTGAGGATTACACAATCTAATTTAGTGAAAATATGGAATTTGTGAAATAATCTGTACTAATCATGCGCGAGAATATTTAAAATTGTAAACAGGTCTCACGCGTTTGTTACGGCTTTTTTTGTTAGCGTGTCCTGTAGAATGAATGAATAAAAAAATACTGATCTATTTTCAGGTTTGTTTAGTTTTCGGCGTTGCTGGTGCCTGCCGAATGGAAGAACTGAAGAAAATGAGTACAGATGACATCCAAGACGTAGGAAACATGTTACTCATCACGATACCAGACTCCCGATCGGGCAAACAGCGCACGTTCACTGTGTCCAACAAGATGTGCGAAGATTTGAACCCAATCAACCTCTACAGACAGTACATAGCCCTGCGACCGGGACACACTCCTCATAAACAGCTCTTTATATTTTACCGCCTGGGAAAATGCTCCATTCAACGAATAGGTACGCATGAAAATATAGAATGTGTAAAATTAATATATGTAACTGAAAAAATACTAGTTATGGTTAACGCTTACGCAATAATAAGAACGTTCTAATTATAAGTACTTTTGTAGAAAAACCGGCTTTTAATAATAATATTATTATAGTAACATAATATTGTTTATTTATAATAAAATTAATCATTTTAACTTTGTCGCCACCTGAACTACAATTTTTACAAAAGATTCGTTATATCTGTGCCAGCCGGTAGCCAAAAGAATTTTAGAATTGGAGGTTTTGAGCATGCGTCGAATGCACTTGGTACCAATCGTGAGCGATGCAGATATATATCCATTTCATATTCTTGAACGTATGAGTTGCGGAATATTAGCGGTATATTATTTAATAGGTATATGCAATAAATACACAGAAAAATGTTGACTACAAAGCAGCGCATTAAAGCAAAAAGGGAGAAACTCACTGACGTCTACTTAAAATTCCCGCTCTTCGCTCCACCACAACCAGAGTGAAGTTGGCTTGGCCCTCTGGTTGGTATCAAACAAGGTGCGCTCGTGCCCTATATTCAATTGGTCGAAACTGTCACTAGCAACCTAAAATTTGCGGGTATACGGACAGAATTACAAAGGAAAAAATTACATGGAATAAAATTTTACAGAAAAAAATACACAAGTTACACGGGGAGAAAATTATGGAAGGATGAAATTACATAATAATAAAATGCTAAGAATAGATTTATTTTTTGAAGGTTCTGTTAATTTAAATTTCCTTAAAAACAGATTAAGATTGATATTTTGTTTAGTTTAAGTTTATCCAAAAATTATTGTTTGCCTGAAAATTATATTTGATTTAATTTCCACAAGGTTTTTTTTTACTGTAACGCAAAAATTTCACTTTATTTAGGTGTAATTTTTAAATTTTTATCATGAAAAAAATGAATTTGTTGGTAAAATTAAAGAATAGTTGTTGCGTAGTAATGGACAAACAAGTATCTAAAATGGCATTTAAATCACAATAGCGAAGCTAGAGTAATTTTGTAGCGTTTTCTATTTATTAACACTCAGTGCTATCTCAATTCACACTGAAGTTTGAGCGTGACGTCATGCTGTAAGCGAGAGCATATACAGGTGCGCACCGAGTGAAAAACGACTAATGTATTCAGTGCAGTGGTTTGATTGGTTTATGAGTCAGCTATTCTAAGTTTTTGTTTACATTTATAATTATAAATAATATTGAGGAACAATGTTTAAAGAGCATAACAAAGATGATAGTAACGAATCAGTTCTTTAAAGTCAGAAAACGATGACTCTAAAAACTCACCAACAACAGCAAATATTGCAGAATTAATTTTTTATACATTAAAAATTTGAAATGATAATTTTTAACACCTGTTGTCTCTTCTGCTTATATTTTTGACTCCATATTTGCACTCAAACTGTAGTACTTGCTGTTTGGGTCAGTGCCACAAAGTTCGCTTTGATCGTTAACTGAGTGCAGTTAACAAGTTAAGTGCAACACACATCCCCGAAATAGTGCGCACTGAAAATACAAGTGGAAAACGCTGTTAGAATCATTTTTGACCCTATTTGTCGTTACTTCACAGGCAGTATATTTTACCGATTAAATACGTAGCACGAATTATATTTGTTCGATTAGTTCACGTTTTATCAATTTTTTCACTAAAAACTACTTCCATAAAATGAAGCATTATGATGGGGTAAAAATTTACATGTGTGGATTAATAATGAATTAGTTTTTTTCCTTGTGTACTTTCTTCTTTGTGAAATTTCGTTCTTGTGTAACTTTGTCTCTGTGTAATTTTTACAGTGTAATTTTGTCCTGTCCGGTAAATATTTTTGGGTATAATTCGTTCTACTTTAACTAGAATTCCAACATTTTTCTAAAGGAATCTTTATACTAAGAACCAAATATTCGTCAGTATATCTTCTTCCATAATATCTTCGAGCATAACCATGTTCTTTGCTCAAAAATGATCATTTTTTTTAATAAATTATTTTATTTAAAAATATAAATTTACAACCTGCGTCAGAAATTCCAACTGGTGTATGTTCATATAGTAGCGTACAATAGGTAGTTTATACTGATACTTTAATTTGATTTTAATTATTTATAATCAAGGCATGTAACCGGTTAATAAAAACCGGTAACCGATATTTTGAACTAAAATTGCGAACTTTAACCGTAATTTTAACCGATATTTTTCAGGCCGAAAATACCGGCAACCGTTAACCAAAAAAAAAATAAAGCGGTTTTAGCGAGCATTAACCTTTATTTTAATATCATTTAGCAAAAAAAAATATTTTTTTTATATCTGTGTTTTCTATTTGTATTTGAACATGAGTCATGACAGTTTCTACAATTAACATTTTATTGGAGAGTCATAAATGTAGGTAGTCTCTTTGGCCGTTAAGGATACTTAAAAAGTCCCAAATAAATACGGCCTTTGTCAACACAGGCAAGTTTAAAATTGAAAAGTGACCAGCGTTTTTCTGAAGATATTACGGGAACTTTTGTGAATATTTATTAATTAAATTGCTTTTTTTTAATTTGTTTTTTCTCGGATGGTAATTTTTTATTATTTTTTTTAATTAATTATTCTGTATTTTTTTTAATCAAATTTTTATAATTAATTTGTTTTAATTAATTTTTTAACCGATATATTAACCGGTTTAAACCGGTTTTCAATTTTCAAAAACCGGTTTTCGAACTAAAACCGTTATTATTATAACGTTCTCTATAAGGGTTAACCGTTAACCAGTATTTTTTCGGTTACATGCCCTGTTTATAATATTCTTTCACAATTCACGTAGTCTAATATTATAATTCTTGCGCTATTGCGTTTCAATTACAAAGCACGATCAAATGAAGATTGATTTGATATAACTGTTTAGGTATCCACACATTTGGAAAGATCCCAAGCCTGATCGCTACGTACCTGAACCTCCCCGACGCGAACACATACACGGGCCACGCGTTCCGGAGAACGTCCACGTCGCTGATAGACACGCGCTCCGTGGTGCTGACGTGGCCGCTCGGCCGGCCCAGCCGCGTGGCAGACGAAGCAGAGGAATCGCAGTCCAGGGGGAGACAAGCGCTACCTCAGCAGGACCAACCAACCACGAGGGTGCGCCATATAGTAAGTCGGGGAATATATTCATGCAGGGTATTTTAGTTTAAGGTTTATTCCAACTCAGTTCTAACGAGTTTTTAAACTAGTAGGCATGCGCATTTTACATAAAATCGTTCGAATTCGGTAGTTCTTAGTAGTTTTTACCTCCTGCCTATCAATGTATAGATAAGGGAGGTATTGTTTTTGGTCAGATTTCTCGAGTGTGAGTTTTCAACATATGAGCACGAATTAGGGTCCCTACAATACGATTTTACTATTTTTAGCGTGATGTCTGTATGTCTGTGTGTGTGTGTTTGTGTGTGTGTGTGTCTGTGACGATTTTTCGTCCACGATAACTCCAATACGATACATGTAAAAAATATAATATTTGGTATTTAAGAGTTCTATTCTAATATGATGAACTGATTAGATTTTGAGTAACCGGAAGTAGTACTGTCCTTGAAGCTTTAAACCGTTTTTCCTAAAAAATACCTCTAAATACCATATTTTCGCAAATTTCATTATTATAAATACAAAAATTTTTTAATTTTCTACCGATCTGCATAATTACGTTTATATATGACTTCTAGCTAAAAAATATATAAATTATAATAATTTTACACATCGTTTAGGCTGAGGAATTTCGATAAAACAGATGAGTTATTCATATGTTCACAAAATTGACATATGATGTCAAATTTGATGTAAGTAATTGTAAAAGATAAAATAAGTAAAAATGAAGTAATTTTATTGTAAAATTTAAAAAGAGAGGAAGAAATATATTAGGAATGTATTTTCATGCGTGAATCAAAGTAAGTTCAGTTCCGGTTTTAGTAACATCAAAAATAGCTGTCATATTGGTCATAAAAAATTTATGAAGGATATTTTAGGTATGAAATGAATTAAAAATATTCTGAACTGCAATAACAAACTAATTTTAAAACTACAAATTAAATGTATTGAAAAACTTATATAGAATATATTACTACAGTGGCGGGAGGTATTGTGTTGGACACATCAGATTTTTTTGAGATCATATCATACATAGACAAGTCACCACGGTACCCATGAGTACCCAGTAGTGAGAATGTAGATGTTCTAGTAAAGACACCAATTAGAATCATTGTCCGTATAAATATTGTTAGTTTATATTCATATAAATAATTTTCTCTGTTTTTGTTTATTGATGCTTGTATAACAATTTTCT
The DNA here is from genome assembly GCA_035578165.1 of Stenolophus ochropezus. Classification (NCBI taxonomy): domain Eukaryota; kingdom Metazoa; phylum Arthropoda; class Insecta; order Coleoptera; family Carabidae; genus Stenolophus; species Stenolophus ochropezus. The sequence continues at coordinate 14,644,705 of JAQOWZ010000020.1, forward strand.
GTGTCATTTTATTATCAATAAACAAAAGATCTAGGCAACGGATCAAATATCCAAGTACCATACAAAATATCTAGTCAAATGGACATAATATCTAGGCAACGGACAAAATGGAAATTATCAGATATTTTTGTAAAGAAATTATGGAAATGAAAGGCGAAACATGAAAATTTTGTAAAACACTCGCTACAGAAAGAAATTCAAACACTAGTTTGTTCGTCCACATGCTGGTGTGCGAATTGTGTCCTAATTTTAAACTCGTGGTAGAATAGGTTGCCTTATTCTTATGCGTGCAAAAATTACAATGCAAGACTCCATGCGAATGTTGTAAAAGCTAACTTGTTTCATACAATATTTTTTCTACTTTCATTTGAATAGTACAAAAAATAATTTGAAATGATATAGTTTTGACATTTTGATGACCTTTATAAAATAAACGAAAATGACTATACCAAAGATTCCTTAATTTTTGCGTTATTATAACAAAATAAACCGACAAACGATATAAATAAAGCTTTATTTACTGTTTTGTTATTATTTGTACTAAGAATAAGAACTAATTTTTCTTTTTTCGTTAATGTAAGCTTATTTTCCATTTTAATTCCATTATTAATCTAATGAAAATTACTAAAATAAAGAGTGTTTTATTAAACGAAAGTAGAAAAACATAATAGTGGTATTCTATTTGCCACTTGAATCAGATTTAACTTTGTTTTAGGAATTTCCATTTCTTCCTAAATCTTTCCCTAAATCTTCGAATATTTTTTTTTTAATCTATATTCCGTTACTCTTTGTTTTGAAATTAATTTATTTTTAATAGATAATTTTAATTTCTTTTTTCGTGGTGTATCTATTTCAATTTTTTTAATTTTTGGCGGTGTTTCGACGTCTAGAAAACGTATTACACTATATTTTGGTGGAGTTTGTTGCAAGTCTTGCTGTGCAGGAACATATTTATCAGGGAATAAACGTTTTCGTGTATACGTTTTCTCAGGACGAAGAACTTGCAACTCAGTACTAGAAGAAGTCTGAAAAATTAAAAAAGAAAACACTTTAAATCGTGAAAAGCATGCAAAGATTAGAAAAACATGTAAATATCTCATTACATCGAGAGCGCTTATGTGATTAACGGGGCAGAACACTGGGATAACTGATTTTATATACAGTGTGTCTCAGAGAATGCGTGCCAGGCATTTTACATGAAAGAACGGTTTGTTGTTAATAAAAATTGTCCGGCAAATAACTATAGTATCATATTGCTCAGGATAATACTACCCTTATTCATGCATCTTATTTAATACAAATTATATCATTTAAATAACACAATTCTCAAAAAATATTCACAGCTGTCGTACGGTGGCTGCGCGATTAGCACAACGGACTATCAATTTAAAATCTGCGGTTCAATTCCAACAATTGTTATAACTTTTATATTTTTTTCTGTTCTTTGTGAATTGAAATATAAAATATAATCATCTTACCTACTTTCCTTTTTTTGTATAAAATAAGTTATTGTTTAAATCAGGGCAAGTAACCGGAAAAAATACTGGTTAACGGTTAATCCATATTGAGAACGTTATAAAAATAACGGTTTTAGTTTGATAACCAGTTTTTAAAAAGTAGAGACCTGTTTAAACCGGTTAATATATCGGTTAATAAAAAAATATTAAAAAGTTAATTAAAAAAAATAATTAAAAAAAGCGATCATGTTTCGTGCTGCATTCAAGGTCAAAAACGAATATTCACAAAAATAATTGTGCCTGTAAACGTCTTTGTGAATTGTGACTTAGATCCGATATATTATTGCTAATTATAGGTTAAATAATGTGCAAAAAATAAATAAAAGCTATTTCTCGTGTGCTAACAACATGTGACAAGTTCTTTACTTACCGCTGTCATAGAAACTGATTCGTAATATGTATGAGCAGTACGAGGAAAATCGGTTGGGAAAAAAAAAATTGGGAAACTACTTGTAGATGTGTGTTCTTCCTGGCAAGAAAAATGTACCGGAACAGCTGTATGCGTGAGCCTATGGTGTGTTATATTTATGAAGCAATCTTCGGTAAAATGATGTTCACACACTGACATCAATTTTAGTTGATCCGGCACCAAATCTGAGTAATTCAATTTTAATTACTTTTTTTTTAAATCATAACAAAATATTGATTTTATGGTAACCTAGACAGCAACAGAAAATCTATCTTTTTGGTACTAGTACTAAAAAGTTATTATTTTTTGGTACTAGTATTTCTCGCGGCTTTTTGGAGGCAACAAATTCAGAGTTGCTGCGTTTGCTGATTCTGCAATTGCCGGTGGAGTACCTGGATCTTCGTAATTGATAAAATAATCAATTTCTTCCATTATTTTTGGGAAAGAAATCAGAACATTTCAGACTGATGACAGTTGTCAATAAACATTTTCAATTGTTTCATTTGTTTCCTTACAAATGGTACCCTGATTATTATTGCATACCACGCCATACAATTACACCGAATTATAGTTTCTTTTTAAAAAATTATAATTTAAAAAAAAATATTGTATGTATCTCGTAAAGAAAGTGCATATTTTCAGTCCTCATATGATTGCAGTCCTCGGCTTCGCCTCGTACAGCAATGTTCATATTCGTACTGAAAACATGCACTTTCAGTACTTGATACATAAATAACTATTTCTTCTATTTATCTCATCTCTCAAAAAAAATAATTTAAAAAAAATAGCTTACCTTGTAATTTTAGATTTCCACATGACAGAATCCACTTTTCACATCTTTCTGCATCTTTCACCGGAAAAGTATAAAATTTGCATGTGCCTCTTTTCTTTACATGCATGCAACCGGCATAATGGGGGTTTCCAATACAACGCCTTTTTAAAATATATATTCTGCATATCAATTTTGGTCATGAGTATATTGTAATAAAACTAAAATAATATGTAATTGTTGAATACTTTATTTAAAAATTAAAATTAAAATTTTATTTAAATGACCTTGTGACGTCATTCCCCTGATCAGTGTTGCCAACTATAAGTATATAAGTTTTAATTTCACCGGTTCGCAACACTGCCCCCGATAGCTAGCTTCATGTGATAAAATGACAGTGCAACCTCGATTTCATTTGGCGCGTATTTACTTGTTTGACGCCTGTTGAATCACGTGCGTTGTAACTGGAAAAAATACCATTTAACAATCTGATTTATAATATATCATTATTTATCGGCTTACGAATAAGGTAAAATCATACCAGATTGCGCGTGTGTTTTTATCATCAGGAACCGATAAATATATCTTCTTTGGATTATTGTGCTAATATAATCCTGCTAATATAATCCTCAGCAAATACTGTGCTGTTTTCTGTTTATTGCAATTATATGTCCTTTAAATGGGAAAAGGTACCCCCCATTGCGTTTTTTACCAGTGGCGTACTTAGTTCATAGTTCATATGGGGAAACTATATTAAGAAATTATTATATATATAATATATAATAATTTCTTAATATAGTTTAGTTATAGGGAAACTATATTAAGAAATTATTATATATATAATATATAATAATTTCTTAATATAGTTTAATATAGTTTCCCCATATGAACTATGAACTAAGTACGCCACTGGTAAAAAACGCAATGGGGGGTACCTTTTCCCATTTAAAGGACATATAATTGCAATAAACAGAAAACAGCACAGTATTTGCCGAGGATTATATTAGCAGGATTATATTAGCAGGTAATAATCATTTATGGAAAGGGTGATTCGTAATCTTACATGTAGCAGAAAAAGGATTAACAATAATTTATCTTGAAAATCTAGAGATTAAAAAAGCTGTTATTTCAAAGAAAAATATTGTCAGTGACCAAACCGATGTAATCCATTCGCCTCTACTTAATTAGCATTTTTTTATGATGTTCATAAAAGTGATATTTTCTTTTGTTATTTATAAACATTATGCATTTTAAAATATAAATATTTGCAAAAATTCAATTTGTTATTGAAATAATCCCACGCCAATGGTAGATTGTTTTCCCATTTATGGTTTACGCCCCTAGTTTATTGGATCAGTGCAGTTTTGAACTTGGTTGACATGGGATAGGTATAGCTACTATAACCCAGAACTGCACAGGGCAACTGATAGGCCAGGCATGGGTCTACGATACGTTTAGTATGTACTGTGCGGCACATTGAACACCATTAGAAAAAAAGTATATTTATGTTGCCGTCTCCTTCAACTTGTTTGTTGCATTATATGCGCGAGAATGATTGACAGGTCCTTTTCTATTTTGGACGAGCTATAGTTTGTCAGATAACATTTATTTACACAAATTAAAATATTATAATATAAAATATTTTCCCTTAAATACAGTGCAATTACAGGTATTCTAAAAAATAATAATATTAAGAAGCTATTTGGAGAATTTCGGTAATACCTTGAAGTAAGGGTGAATGGAATAAATCCAGATGGTCATTCATGGCAATAGGGGTTTCCAAGATTTTTTTATTTTTTTATATGATAAACTTTAAAACAGAGAATGACTAAAGCAACCGCAGTGCAAATCATTTCTGGATTATATACATTTTTATTAATTTTGTAATTTGTTACAAGTAGTGCGTGAGAGATATTGTTTTACTAAATAGACTTGATTGAAACATTTGTGGATATATTAACAGATAGTGAATAATACTACAATTAAAAAACACTGTGAATACTTAGGTTAAAAGAAACATGCTGCTTGGCTAACGTGGTGCGCGGGTGCTTTAAATGAGTGGGCTAAACCATAGTGCAATGAAAACTTGAAAGAGACTTTGCAGACAACTCAAATTTAAAATAAATACAATTGGATAAACATTGTGAACACTAAGGTTAAGAAACTTGCTGCTTGGCTAACGTGGTGCGCGAAATTTTAGACAGGCATTACAGCGCAAGCGTGACGCGGTCTCCAGTGCCGTAGAAATCCCAGTGGCGTAGTTAATTTTTAATTTTAATTATTTCTTTTCATTTATTTAATTTAATTGAGGGGAATGAATAAAAGACAAAGGGGAAGTGAAGACACAGAGTACATGAAAGTTTTTAATAAAAGCAAAAAAGTTTTAAGATCACCAGAACATAAGAACAAAGTAAAAGAACCGGAAAATATTGCTGAAAATAAAAAAATTGTGGGAGAAGCTGAAGAGCAAGAACATAAAATGGATGATCTAATGGATATGATGAGAGAAATGATGAGAAAGATGGATAAAAATATGGAAAATATGGAAGAACTAAAAAAAGAGGTTAGAGATATAAAAACGGAGATGCAAAAGAAAGAAATAAAATGGGAAAATGAAAGGAAAGATTTATTAAATCGAATAGCGATATTAGAGAACAAAGCAGAGACAGAAGAAAAACAAAAGAAGAAAAACAATTTAATCATAAAAGGAGTAAACTGTGGACATAAGCCAGATGAACAAATAATAAAAATATTCAAAGAGAAATTAGGTATTGACTTCAAATTTAATAACATGTATACACGTAACAAGGGAAATAAAAATGAACTGGTAGTAATAGAGATGCTAAACTGGGAAGAAAAACAAAATATATTGATGGCGAAACATAAGCTAAGAGATACCAGAATATACATAGATAATGATTTAACGTGGGAAGAAAGGAAAATACAGAGGGAAATTAGAAGCATCGCAAAAGTAGAAAGGGAAAAAGGAAAAAAGGTGAAAATCGGGTACCAAAAGATAATTATAAACGAAGAAATGTACATATGGGATAAACAGGAAAACGGAGTCGTAATCAAGGAAACAACAAAGACAGAAAATTCAAAAAACGAATAAGTGAAATGGAGGTAAAACGAACCTCTGAAAGTAAAATAATTAGAAATAAGTCTGGGAAACATTTTCGGAAAACAAAAAATAGAAATAAGAGATTTGATTTGAGGGTTAGTACTTGGAATGTTAGAACTATGTTAAGACCAGGGAAAATGCATGAAATTGGATTAGAATTAGCAAGGTATAAGATAAATGTAGCGGCGCTTCAAGAAACTAGATGGAGTGGGAATGGGACTATTGAAAAAGATAACTTCACGCTACTATATTCTGGGGATGAAAAGCAAGGGCAACACGGGGTCGCATTTATAGTATTAGGAAATTTGAGAGAAAAAATAATAGAATTCAGACCGATAAATGAAAGAATGGCATACATAAGAATAAAAACATTACCGCTTAAACTATCGCTACTAAATGTTTACGCACCGACTGAAAATGCAAGCACTGAAGACAAAGATAAATTTTACGATACATTAGAAAATGAAATTGAGAAGATACCAAAAGAAGATACATTAGTAGTGTTAGGGGATCTAAATGCGCAAATAGGCAAGGAAGACTACATCCAACAAGTAGCAGGAAAGTACACAATACATGAAAAAACTAACAATAATGGACAAAGGCTTTGTAGATTAGCGACAAGAACAAATATGATAATTAGTAGTACCAAACACAAACACAAGAAGTTACATAAAATAACATGGACAGCACCGAACCAGGAAATACAAACACAAATCGATCATATACTAATATCAAAAAGGAAACAATCATCCATTACTGATGTAAGAACGTATAGAGGGGCGTGTGCCGACTCCGATCACTTCATGGTTACTGCAACTTTAAAACAAAAAATAAAAATACATGGCAGAAATAAGTACAAAGTAGATAAATGGTGTGTTGAAAATTTCAATAACGAAATTATAAAAGAACAATATGTAGAAGAGATGGAATATCAACTACAAAGACATAATAATAAGGAAAATAGCGTAGAGATTAAGTGGACCAACGTAAAAGATTGTATTAATAAAACCGCAAAAAAATGTATAAATAATGAAAGAAGAAAAAATAAAAAGGATTGGTTTAACATAGAATGTTATGAAATAGTAAAAGAGAAAAACTTAGCCAGGCTTAAATGGATCCAGACAAACAAAACTACAGATAGAGAGAAATATGAGGAAATTAGAAAACTATGTAACAAGACCATAAGAAAAACAAAGAGAGAGTGGATAGACAGAGAAATGGAAGAGATTGAAAACGACAGGAAGAACAGAAACTCTAAACAATTTTATCAAAAAATAAATGGACAAAACAGAACTTATAAAAATAAAGCTTATGGTATAAAAGATAAAAATGGAAGAATAACAGAAAATGAACAACAGTACAAACAAGTGTGGATGGAATATTTTAAAACTATATTATCAGACCCAACACAAGAGGAAAAAATAAGAGATGAAAGTGAATCAGATGAAGATGCAACAGAAGAACCAACACTAGAAGAGGTCAAAGAAATAATAAAAAACTGTCGCAATGGAAAGTCTCCAGGGAAAGATGGAATTAATATAGAATTAATAAAGTATGGGGGAGATAGGTTGCATGAAGAAATATATAACATTATTAGTCAAGTGTGGAGAGAAGAAAAAATACCAACAGAATGGCAGTCCGGACAAATAGTAACAATACATAAAAAGGCGATCAGCAACAAACACAAAATTATAGAGGAATATCATTACTAAATACAGCTTATAAACTAACATCAACATTAATACAGAAAAGATTAACAAAAGTAACGAAAAATATAATAGGACAACATCAATGTGGTTTCGTTAAAGGCAGATCGACAACGGACGCCATTCATACGCTAAAACAAGTAATAGAAAAGACCTATGAACATCAAATTGACATAGAAATCCTCTTCATCGACTTCCGGCAAGCCTTTGATTCTATCAAAAGAGAAAAGCTTATAACAGCCTTAAAAGAACTTGGAGTAGAATCAAAACTAAGGAGACTGGTAATAATGACGTTAGAAGCAACAACCACTAGTGTTAGAACCCAAAAAGGGGAAACAGAAGAATTTAAGACAAACAAGGGGATAAGGCAGGGAGATGCACTGTCAGCAACTTTATTTAACCTGGCACTAGAACACGTCCTAAGAAATATTAATAAAGGAACACTAAGAACCCGAGGAGGACAAATAATTGCGTATGCGGACGACTTAGCAATTATAACGAAAAATAGGAGAATTATGAATGAAATGGTAAAAGAAATAGTAACAGAAGGAGACAAAATGGGCCTACAAATAAATGAAAGTAAAACAAAAATAATGCGCATCGGAAAAAAAAAACAGGAAATAGAAGAATTAAAATAGGTGACTATTCTTTTGAAGAAGTAAATAAGTTTAAATATTTGGGTTGTACAATTACAAGTGAAGGAGAAAGAGAAGCAGAAATTCAAGAAAAAATAATAACAGCAAACAGAGCCTTCCACGCAAATAAAAAATTGTTAACAAACAAAAGTCTTACAAAAACAACCAAAGTAAGAATATATAAAACAATAATAAGACCCATTGTATTGTATGCCGCAGAAACAATGACGATGACAAAAAAAGATGAAGAAGAACTCAGAATCATGGAAAGAAAAATAATGCGAGTAATTTTAGGACCCGTTAAAATAGAAGAAAATGAGTACAGGATAAGAATGAACAGCGAAATAGAAGAAGAGTTACAGGGAGAAGACATAGTCAGAAAAATTAAACAACAGAGAGCTAAGTGGTTAGGACACATAGAGAGAGCAGCAGAAACAGATATAATAAAAACAATTATGAAATGGGAACCAGCGGGGAAGAGAAGACGCGGTCGCCCCAGATCGAAGTGGAAACAAGAAGTATTAGAAGATTTACGAAACATAGGAATTAAAAATTGGCAGGAAAAGACCAGGAATAGGATAGAATGGAAGAACATCTGCAAGAAAATCTAAAAAGAAAAACTATATGAAATGAGGACTGATCCCCCCCAAAATAAAGGATCTAGAAAGCTTCAAAGAAGCGGCGTAACCTCTTAGAGGTGTCAAGCCACCACATATATAAACTTTAAAACAAAATATTGGACCCATATTTTTTTATTTTTCCAAAAAGTTGATAGTATCCGAGAAAAAAATTAATAAAGTTTACGGACAATGGGTGTGACGTCATTCCCCTGACTAGAAAAAGATAGTCCATGTGCGCTATGAGATAGAACTATAAGTAGCTAAAAAACTGAAGTGAAGTTAGGCTACGAGTACCGCGTAAATTCAAACATTGAATATAAACATAACCTGCTTTCGTGATTCATGCTTTCGATAGATGCATTTACCAGTTACCATGTGTGTGTGTTCTCATATATTTTGAAATCCAGGCAGGATATAAATATCAGGTACTGAATTTATAATAATATTTAATGAAAAAAGAATGTACTTGTATATGAAGTATTTTATTTTAGTTATGAATGAATATTATTTAGATTTTCTTGATATCGCTGCTTTTATACTTGCAATTTTCCTTATGGCTATTATTGTTAAGTATTGTTTTATACCTGTTTGCAAAAACAATTCAAACAATAATCCGAAGAAGATATATTTATCGGTTCCTGATGATAAAAACACACGCGCAATCTGGTATGATTTTACCTTATTCGTAAGCCGTTAAATAATGATATATTATAAATCAGATTGTTAAATGGTATTTTTTCCAGTTACAACGCACGTGATTCAACAGGCGTCAAACAAGTAAATACGCGCCAAATGAAATCGAGCTTGCACTGTCATTTTATCACATGAAGCTAGCCTTAGACTAGGAATAGTGGGGAGACAAGGCATATGGACGCGTATATTTCAAAATCATCAGAGCGATTTTGAGCCTTAATGATATGTCAAAATCAGCTGAAACAGGCTAATCGACCAGTTAAATACTGTACAATTACAGTTGTCCAAATAAATACTTGATTATTCATGAATCAACACATAATTTTATTTTATAGATGTAAATACATATATTCGTATGAAATAACAATAAACAATACAATACAAATTATACTAAAAATAATAAATATGTAAAAGTGTAAAATTATAAAAGTTGCGTTTTCTCTAATCATTCCATAGTAGCTGGTATAATATTATGTTGATCTACAAAACCATGTTCAAATTTATTTAATGGTAAATTTTCCACAATATGCGAAATTGTTTCTATTTCGGAACCGTATTCAAAATTTCCAAGTATGGTTACGAGATAATGTAATTAGGCAGTCCAGAACAAATGAAATTGGCAGAGGGCAGCTGTCAAAATATTATTTCAAGTTTATTAAAAATTTACTGGTAATAGAATAAAATAATTCTATTCATGTGTATCGATATTTCGCATTGTAAAGATATTGTTTAAATTATATATTCACTCAAACTGTCAAAAACTTTGTCAAATATATATATATATATATATATATATATATATATATATATATATATATATATATATATAATAGTGAAGTCTCACTATTAGATATATTTGACAAACTTTAAACAGTTTGAGTGAAAATATAATTTAAACAATATCTCTACAATGCGAAATATCAATACAGATGTATAAAATTATTTTATTGTATTACCAGTAAACTTTTAATAAATTTGAAATAATATTTTGACAGCTGCCCTCTGCCAATTTCATTTGTTCTGGACTGCCTAATTGGTTGAAAGTTTTCCAGTTCGTGTGTTATTAGAAAAATGAAAGGTAAATGAAGACTTTTTGGGGTTGTAACATTTTAGTTGTCGCGGACGAAAAAATCGTTACAGAACCACATTTATACGCAAACATCATTGTAAAAATAGTAAAATTGTTTTGTATATACACAGATTCATGCTTATGAATTGAAAATTCACACAACACACGAACTGGAATAAATTTGAACATGGTTTTGAAGATCAACATAATATCATACCAGCTACTATGGAATGATTAGAGAAAATGCAACTTTTATAATTTTACACTTTTACATATTTATTATTTTTAGTATAATTTGTATTGTATTGTTTATTGTTATTTCATACGAATATATGTATTTACATCTATAAAATAAAATTATGTGTTGATTCATGAATAATCAAGTATTTATTTGGACAACTGTAATTGCACAGTATTTAACTGGTCGATTAGCCTGTTTCAGCTGATTTTGACATATCATTAAGGCTCAAAATCGCTCTGATGATTTTGAATTCCGTCTTACGGCGACTTACACAGCATGCCCTGTCTCCCCACTATTCCTAGTCTAAGAAGCTAGCTATCGGGGGCAGTGTTGCGAACCGGTGAAATTAAAACTTATATACTTATAGTTGGCAACACTGATCAGGGGAATGACGTCACAAGGTCATTTAAATAAAATTTTAATTTCAATTTTTAAATAAAGTATCCAACAATTACATATTATTTTAGTTTTATTGCAATATACTCACGACCAAAATTGATATGCAGAATATATATTTTAAAAAGGCGTTGTATTGGAAACCCCTATTGTCAATTAATAACCATCTGGATTTATTCCATTCACCCCTACTTCGAGGTATTACCGAAATTCGCCAAATAGCTTCTTAATATTATTATTTCTTAGAATACCTGTAATTGCACTGTATTTAAGGGTTGCAACGATAACTCCACTTTCATTCCTGGTGATGATATAGCCGAAACTAGTCGAATTATTAAAATTAATTTCGTGGACATCACCAAGTGTTTTTTATTTTATTAATTATTTTGCTTAGTGCGTGTATATACCATTTTGGTCATTTCGTAAAAGTGAAAATACAATGTCGTATTCAAGATGTAATTATGCCGGTTGCATGCATGTAAAGAAAAGAGGCACATGCAAATTTTATACTTTTCCGGTGAAAGATGCAGAAAGATGTGAAAAGTGGATTCTGTCATGTGGAAATCTAAAATTACAAGGTAAGCTATTTTTTTAAAATTATGTTTTTTGAGAGATGAGATAAATAGAAGAAAAAGTAATTAAAATTGAATTACTCAGATTTGGTGCCGGATCAACTAAAATTGATGTCAGTGTGTGAACATCATTTTACCGAAGATTGCTTCATAAATATAACACACCATAGGCTCACGCATACAGCTGTTCCGGTACATTTTTCTTGCCAGGAAGAACACACATCTACAAGTAGTAAAGATTTCCCAACCGATTTTCCTCGTACTGCTCATACATATTATGAATCAGTTTCTATGACAGCGGTAAGTAAAGAACTTGTCACATGTTGTTAGCACACGAAAAATAGCTTTTATTTTTTAAGTAGATACACCACGAAAAAAGAAATTAAAATTAAAATTATCTATTAAAAATAAATTAATTTCAAAACAAAGAGTAACGGAACATAGATTAAAAAAAAATATTCTTCTCTAATGAAAGAAATTTACTTGAGCGATTATTATCCCCTTTGAGCGTCAATTCAAAAACTTTTATTAAAATGCAGTTATTGCACAAATCAAAACAGCCTTGGACACATCAGGAAAAAAAATTATGTTTAGCAATTTATTATAAATCACCATCATTATACAGATATTTAAGGGATAGTTTAAAATTTAAGTTACCTGCAATTGACACAATTCGTAAGTGGTTAAAAGTTTTTCGATTAAAAACCGGTTTTTCATCTTCGTTTCACAAAATGTTAAAAGAAAAAGTGGAAACTATGACACAAAGGGAAAAACAATGTGTAATAATGCTTGATGAAATGGGAATTAAAAAAAAATTGGATTATAATGATAGTATGGACTTCATAGAAGGGTTCGAAGATTTAGGGAAAGATTTAGGAAGAAATGGAAATTTAGGAAAAAATGCTCTTACATTTTTAGCTCGGGGTTTATATGATAATTGGAAAATACCGTTAGGCTTCTTTATTTGTGGAACTCATATAAAAGGTAACCAAGTACAAAAATTATTATTTTCATGTTTGCAATTAGTTTTTTCAATAGGCTTTAGTGTAAAAGTAATAGTATGTGACCAAGGGTCAACTCATCTGTTTTATCGAAATTTCTCAGCCTAAACGATACGTAAAATTATTATAATTTATATATTTTTTTTCTAGCTAGCTAGAAGTTATATATAAACGTAATTATGCAGATCGGTAGAAAATTAAAAAAATCTTTATATTTAATAATAACGTAATTTGCGAAAAAATGGTATTTAGAGGTACTTTTAAGGAAAAACGGTTTAAAGCTTCAAGTAAAGTACTACTTCCGGTTAACCAATTGTAGTCAAAATCTAATCAGTTCATCGTATTTGAATATAAGTCTTAAATACCAAATATTATATTTTTTACATGCATCGTGTTGGAGTTATCGTGGCCGAAAAATCGTCACAGACAAACACACAAACACACACACCACGGTAAAAATAGTATAATCTTATTCTAGGGACCCTAATTTGTGCTCATATGTTGAAAACTCACACTCGAGAAATTTGACCAAAAACAATACCTCCCTTATCTATATATTGATAGGCGGGAGGTAAAAAAGACATTCTTATTTGCGAAAAACGTGTATCATGGCGTGATATTAGAAAAACGTATGAAATAGACCATAGAAGTACTTTGGCAAGATCATTAATTAAAATAACACCAAAACATATACAGCCAAATTCATTCGAAAAAATGAACGTGAAACTTGCTGTTCAAGTTTTCAGTAAATCTTTTTCTGCTGCTATGATGACAGCAATAGCTACTGGTGAATTAAAATCAGACACAGCACTGGAGACAGCAAATTTTTTGGAGCGAATAAATAATATTTTTGATTTTGAATTCCAGACTAATATATAATTCAAATCCGTACCGAAAAGCTATATCTACAGAAAACAGTGTAGTCTTAAATACTCTGAAAGAAGGCATTAATTGGATTAAGTCATGGTCTGTACCAAAAAATACACCTTATTCCTTTGAAGGATTAATTTTGACAATAAACGCCGTTCTAAATTTATGGTCTGATATGTCTCCTAAATACCCTTTTTTACTTACAAGTAGACTCTGCCAAGATCCATTGGAAAATCTTTTTTCTAAAATTAGACAAAGACGCGGTTATGATCAAAATCTGTTTACTAAACATTTTAGACTTGCTTTGCAATCAATAATAAGTGCTTCATTAAACATGAGTACTGACAAAAGTGATTATGAAAATGATGATGACGAATTTTTATTTAATCCACTTGAACAATCTACAACTGTACCTTCTGTCAGTACTGATACTAGCGTTTTTGAAACTAAATCGCAAAATAGTGACTCTTGTGCTTGTGCCACTGATTCCACTTCATCAAGCTCTAAGGAAAGTGAAGTTACTCTTAAAACTTGCTCTATTGTGTATTTTGCAAGTTACTTAGCTTACAATGTTTTACAGAAATTTAACTGCGATTTTTGTTTACCTGAGCTAACTACCCAAGATGACTTGTATGAAGAAAATGAAATATTAATACTTAATAAAAATTATGGAGCTAATTTAAATTCGGCATGTCATCTGAAAAGACCTGAAGGGAACATGATCCACGTAGTAGAAACAATTTTAAAATTGTTCTCTAAAAAATATAAACAGAAGTGTCACTTATATAATTTAAAACAATACTTTGTTGAAAAAGCAAAAAGTATTGATAAAATTCAAATATGGATTCATTCAAATTTTAATTGCATTGAACATAAAATTCACATTATAAATCATTTAATTCGAACTAAAATTTTTTATGTTACAAAATCGTTTAGTAAAGAAGTTAGAAGTATCGCTCCAAACAAAAAAAAACAACAACACGGAAGCTAAATATATTACAAAATGTTTAACTTCAAGTCATTGTTTTATCTTATATTGTTTAATTGTTCAATTATATTTAGTTTACATAGTGCTCTGTTTAACTGACACTGGCACACTATTGAACAACAAATTATTATTTTCGTTGGTACTTATAACTTTATTTTACAATTTTTTGTGTATAAAATATATTTTTCATATTTTTTCTTTTAACTCTATTATAAGGATGGTCGAAGTTATATTTTTATTATTTAAAAAATAATTCTATGTTATAATAATGTATATACAAGCAAATATGAAGTTAATTTGTCCTTTTATGTTTTTCTAGAATTTATATAATTACGATAGGGGAACACCTGCTCTGGTCTTGGCTCTGACCTTTGGACCTGCATTCATTATTTCAGGATTCTTCTCTTCCCGAAATTTAAACTTTTGATTCATAGATGGCAGCATGTGCCGGTGTATATTCACAGTCTAACTTCCCCAAAAATTCTATTACTGTTAGCCCATAAGGATTATTCCTCTATATAGCTTTATACTTACTGTTATTACTTATTATTAAAAAAGAAATACTTAATGTTTTAATATGTACCATTTTCAGCTACCAGAAGATATCGACATCGATGAACCAGAATTTAAGTTCGTCGCTACAGAATCCTTGGAAGGACCTCCAAGTCCAAAGCGAATGCACTTGGAGTGCGATATAAAGGAAGAACCATCGAGTTCGGACAGCGAGCTAGTGGAGCCTGAGGAACTAGTGCATGTAGCTCTCCACCAGGTCTCGCCGCTTCTTATACCTGAGGTGGAGCTGTCCCCACCTGTACAACCAGCGGCGGTGCCGCCACCACCGCCACAAGTGCAGCAGCATCAACAGCAACCTGTACAACAACACCAAGTGCAGCAGAAAGTTCAACAGCAACCTGTACAACAACAACCTGTGCAGCAACATCAGCAGGCACCCGTATGTAAAATTTATTAGCTGTTTTTTGCTACCATTTGATTTGATACTGATTCATAATTATTTTAAAACATTTTTTGAGTGGAAACGGCGCCAACTAAGATCGTTTTTAAATATTTTTGAACCGCCCAACAGGCAGTAATTTAAAACTGTTTTGAAGTGGACAGTGTAGTTTAATCTCAACAAACGTCTGCATATGATAGAACAAAACAATTCCTATTTAATAGTATTAAAGGCAATTTATGAGCCCCATAAGAAAATTGAAAGTTAAAATCAATTTCTTGCTGTAATAATTTTGTGGACCGCTGTGAATTCCTCGTAAAAAAAGGTCTGCAACTTATTATGAATGGGGTATGTGACCAAATTTTAATTTTTTTATACAGAGTCGAAATGAACTTAATGTCATAAATTTAAGGGTGAGTAGTATGACATGTATAGATTACGAAAGTGAATGAATTTTTTAAAAATTCGAAAAACGAAAATTCGACTTTTCTTAAGGAAACTTTTTTTACTGCTGTTTTAATTCATATTTCATTAAAAATATGTTTATCAAAAATACATTCAAAATTAGATGTATAAGATATTATTCTAAATAAATAATTAAATAGTTTCGATTAAATTAAATCAAAAACATTGCGAACTAAGAGAACGGTTACATGTTACTAAAATTATGACGGTTTAGCCGTTTACTCTGATGTACGTGCATTTAACTTCATCAGACGTTGACGCGAGATTTCTTACAAAATTTATTAAATTTTTAAGCGCTGAGTGGAAACCATCCCTTGTACTCCTTACCAAATCTTGGAAAAGCTAATCAGTTTTGAGACACTTTTCCCACGAATGCAGAATAATAGCAAAGTGATAAATTTTAATCTTTATTACCAAAAACTAACACATCGATTTTGGCCAACGCTTAGGTCAGAAAAACATTTCATATAGTTCAAATCTTCCATATTGATGGCCACTATCTATGTAATCGATCACCTGTGTTATAGACACAGCAGCCTCCGATATCCAGTCAGCAGTCGGAGGAGTTCTACGAGCAGTTCGGGCGCACGGTGGTGGGGTACTTGCGCCAGCTGCCCCGCCCGGTGGCGCTGCAGTGCCAGCAGAAGATACTCAACCTCCTGGTAGAGCAGTGCATGGCGCATACGTAATAGGTAATTACTCACGTACAGACATACGTATATTTCACAAATTGTGTGAGTTGACAGGAACGTGTTCAGATTATTAACTGATTTTTACCCTTCAAAACTGACACTTGTAATTGGCTAGCGTTTTGCCAATTTTATACTCTACAAATATCTGATATACGATGTATCAGCATAAATTTGAGGTAATTGTTTTGTTGGTTTTTGAGATTCTAGGACTTTAAAATTGGCCATTTCTTGTATTAAGAAAAGTCTACTTGTCTCGGTATTATTTGTTTTTCTCATTTAGTTTGCTTTATATTTGAGTTTTGGTTTACATTAAATCATGGAGGAGAATTTTAGTACAACTAAAGAATTTTCACTATTATTCCATAAATTTGCAAATAAATAAATTTTGTATATGTGTAATATTCATTACTTTTAGTAAAAAAATATAGTACAAAAATACCACGCTAATAGCGTTTAATTACTCTAAAATATTGCACTGAGTGAAGTATTATTTCTTTTAGAAAATAAATTTGTTCATATCGAATTTATTTACATACAATTAATAGGAAAACATAAAAGGGTAAAAATATAAATGAAAGAAAACTTCAGTTGATTAATAAAAATAAAATTAATGAAAAAATCTGTCGAAGATTTGCATCATTTTTTTTAATTTTCATGCATTATTTATGTTCATTTTGAGCAAAATTTTAAAATAATTTATATATTAAACTTTTCCAACCGCATAATAGTAAATCAATCCGTACCAACTGAAAATTATTATTGAAATTACGAATCGTAGCGAGGTGCTCAATAAAAAAAGGAAATATCACTACATGCCACATCGATACTACTTTTAAATATCTTTTTCCCGATTTTTTTTTGATACTAAATGCAAAGTCCTAGAGCCAAAAACTCTCGATTTTTTTATTTCGGTTTCCAGGTTTCAACGGGAATATCAATTTAACCATCCCTGAATCATTTTTGACTTATTTCAACGTGAGGTTTGTACGTATGTCTCACATCACTCAAAAATGATGATTTTGAAATTTTGTATATGGGACTGCTATAACATTTAATTGTACATTTCCCTTTTTCATTGCAATCGGCAGTGCCAAAAGGACATTCTGCTCGTAATGTTTTTTTGAATTTTTCGCATAACTTAAAAGCGATTAGCCGTAGACTGTTGAAATTTTATTTATGTAGTTACTTTAACATCTAGTTATGCGCCTCAATTTTTGGTTCCAATCCTTTTCAAAGTACACTTTATTTTGGCAAAGACTTAATAATAGTTATTTATGGTACAAGTGTGTTATATTACAAATAAGTCACGTGAGAAATCTTTCTCAAATGACTTAGGTAATTCACACACGTGTCTATACATTTTATCCAACATCTTTTAATCATTGATATAAAAAATATAAGTTTTTTTGACAGTTGACATTTTAAAATGACATTTAATAAAGGTTTTATAACGTAGTTACCATGATACGAATCAACAAACAGTGAGTTATAATTTCTAATCCGCGAGTGTTTTATATGTACGAAATAAATGAAAACTATATTTCTTTCTCTGCAAGTTTTTGAGCGATTAAAATAATATATATTTCACTCATTGTTTTAAGACTTTGACGAGTTATCTGAAAGTAGGTTCAGCGACCCAAAAAACACTTGAGAAAGAAAATGCGCCACTTAAGGGATGAAATAAGCTAAATTATAAAAAAATTAAAAATCAAAAGATCGAGGGTTTTTCATTTGATAACAAAAGAATAAAAAAACTATTGAAGATCAATTAGGCATGTAGTGATTCCTTTAAGGTATACGAAATTTTTTAATTTCGTACAAATAAAAATCAAGTATTAGTTCACCGATCCATTGGTTAACTGATATTAACCGTTTAGCCGCGTAACCGATTTATTACCACAACCAGTTAACTAACTTCTTTTGATCCTCAAAATTAAAACAAGCTACTAACCAAAATTGTTGATACATCTTAACAATACTCTTGCCTGTTATATTTTAAGAGATCAAACATAATTATAACGTCTAGTATTGAATATTTATGTGCAATATTTATTATATATATGATGTATATGAGTAGCAATATAATTGTTTTGAAGAATTATGAACCTCAGAATACCCAGTAATATTTTACACAAACCACCATGCTGTCAAATAGAGGTATTCACATAATTATTGGAATAGTTCACTAAAAGTAATCTAACTACTAGCTTTTTTTTGAAAATCGTTAATTGTAAATCCGAATTCACTGATTAATCGGTTAATAATTTAAATATCTTGGTTTTTTAATGAAAACTTGTAAATACTTTGATAAACTTGGCATTATTATTCGTCCTTTTATTCTCTTGAAAATAAATTAAAATTTGCCTCTGTGATTTGCATCCTTATTACGATAAAAGAAGAGGTTTGTTAAATACTTGTGTTTAAAATTTAATATTACTGTTGAAAATTATATTACTAGTGAATTTTTTTGCATGTTATCTTTTGAAAATCGTAGATTATTTCATTTTTAAACTACTAAATAATTTAATATTTTCTATTAAGTTTACAAGCACTTATATTCTGTACTGCTTTGTACTACAAATGATACAAATACTTCCCTATTCATAGAACCATGATTTCTTGTAACTAAAATTCTCACATGTTTACTTATTCCATCGTAGTTTAACAAATGCCATTATTTCTAATGTATAATTTAATTTATGATGTTAATAACATGTACGTATATAATTTACGAGCCCTGTCCTATATAAGTTCACACAGTTGCCAACCGCATAATACCTTAAAAATTTCACGTGATTAATGATGTAGCAGCAATATTTTTACCAGTTATTTATTTTTTATTCAATGTAATATTATGAAGTACGTAAAATGACTATAAATATTTCCGTTCATTTATTGTTAATATAATTTACTGGTTTCAGGATATTAAGCCTTTGTTCACATATAAAAAAGTAAACTGGTATATAACTAAGTATTAACTATATCTGAACGGTAATATTGTTTATTTGTTACTCACTTGTAAACCATAATTTATTTGTAATGTATTTCTTCATGGAATTTAACATTTACAAGCTACTGGTTTATAATAGTATAATACAAATCAAGCGGAGAAGTGCTTGATTTACAGCCGAGCGCTGATTTAGCTATAAACGCTAGACTGGAACAAATTAGCATTCCCGCGAGGTTTATATACTATTTTATTTATAATCATTTAGTAATTATTGAGTGTTAGCTATAAAATTTACTTGTCAAAATTACATTAGCTAGCCGGGAATATCATTACCGGCTCGCTGGAAAGTAAAAATATATAATGAGCCACTTCCCAACTGCTTGCTTGGCTGGCATCGACCATATTACCAACCGATTGTGAATAAACGTATCTGTCAGTTTGAATGATTAGATACTTTGTTTCATTCATTGTTGAAAACTATTTTTCTCTGCCATACAAATTTTTTAAATCACATTTATATTCCATGCAAATATGTATAACATCCTTGGTAGGAAAAACCAATCCACTCATTGTTTTCACAGATATTCAAGTGTACTTTTTATTTGCAATTTTATTTACAGTCTTGTTTGTAAGTTCGTATAATGACTATAATGTGTTGACGCATTGGTCGCAAGACAATAATTGCTGACTTAACCTTCAGGAAAAAAAAACAGATTTGTGTCTGCATGTTGTAAATGTAAACCTTCATTTGCTGCTTTTGAAATTGAATATGTTGTGAGCGTAATTTCTTCGCCAAATGTAACCCTTCCTATTCTTGCAATTTATGAAGGTTTTCTATAAAATCCATAATATTGACGAACCATCGCGTGTATATATAATTTTCATCTTTCCAAATGCATTTCTTATTAACTTGATCATGTGGCTTGGATTAGGAAAGATACATATTTTATTATTTTCAAATTTAAACCACGTAACCACACTTTTTATGGGCTGGAGCTGGTATCCTAATATTTTAGCTATTGCAAAATTTGCTGGTGAACCGTCAAACGTTAATCCTACTATTATAATATTATTCATAAAAGTAATAGTCAAACATTGCTTAATTAGATTTTTCCATTAAGTCCATCAGTTAAAAAGTATCCTATGGGAATCTTGAGGTTGATAGTTACTGTTCTTCAACCGCCAATAGTAATTGTGCAAGCTTAAACACGTGTCTTGTTGCGGGAATTGGTGGTACACCAGAAGCAATCTCTTCGAACTAAACTGAAACTGGATCATGAAACTGAATTGGAGATAAACCTATTGTCGTTTATATATTTCCTCGAATTGTCTACCTACCAGTTGGATTTTGTATGTCAATATGAACTGCAAATACGAATTTTCTACATATTTTAAGTAAAAAAAATCGCAGGTTTGTAATAGCGGCAATGAATCCAACAAACCCCGTCTTTCTGTTACTGTTTATTAATAGTTCGTTATTACAATTTCTCAATGTTTTTAAATATTGGTGACATTCACCTCAATATGAAAAAAAAATGTTTTTGATACTGAATTTTTTGTATGAAATATAGCAAACAAACTGTTTATTATTTTATAAAATTGAACAGTCGCATCCATAGCGGAATTCTTGCAATTTTAAATAGATTTTCATCTTTTCGCGATACCATTCCTTGTGCCTTCTTCATGGTTTAGTTCCAGCATTTAGTCCTTCCTTATCTTGAATATTTACTAGTTTTTGAAAATAGTCCCATTTTATAATGCCACCATTTCCATCTATTAAATTTTTTTGGCTAGCTAAACAATTACTAATTAACTACAACATAGGCACACATCAGGGAAGATATATCCTGAATAACTGGATGTAAAAATGATGTGAACATACTATGCACATCGGATATATTTGCACCTAAATGTTTCACCATACTGACGTTTGTTGCTGCTCCGTAAAATGTTACAATAACTCTAGTATCATGTACCAATTCCAAGCAAAAGTTAACTAAACTTGCCTTGTCAGCTTCACTCTGACCATTCTAAAAAAGTAGCCAACAGGTTCTTTCCAATGAGCATTTATTGCAACTAACATAAATACTAATACTTCTTTGGCTTCTTGAAGTTCATCGGAACCTATGTGGCCACTTCCAAATTCTTCGTAAAAAAAGTGTCTCTAAAATGTGTAAACTAGAAACGTGTATAAATTGAAACAGGAAAGTTATAAGTCAAAAAACAAATTTGCCAAAGTCAGTGTTTTTGTTCATATCTAGTGAGCTATGTATTTTTTCGGGAAAACACTTTGCCCCAATTTAACCGACTTCGTATTTCTTACGGTTCTCGAGGTTCCAATGGTTACCCTCTTAAAACGGACACTTTGTATCATTTTTACTTGTCGCCACTCAGTAAACGAGGTATTGGAATCATGCTAAAAATCGGATAGTGAGTTTTCAATGGGTAAGCACGTTTTGAAGTTTCTAGAATACGATTTTAATATTTTCACGATGATGTCTGTACGTGTATGTGGATGGATGGATATGGAAGTAACGATGATTCAAATACTAGAGAACAAAAAAAGTTTAAATTTTGGATAATAATATTCTAACACTCTAGATTAGATCTGATTAGATTTTTATGTTAATCGGGCACCCAGAAGTGGTGTTTTCATGAAGATCTCAAGTGCTTTCTGAAATATTTTAATTAATTATGTATATATGAGAGTTTTTGTAAATTATAATTTAATATAATGTCATTAGTTAATATTTTATACTTCAAATTAGTTTTTACCAGTCCCATTTAACTGTTACAAGTAATTAATAATACGGTAAATTTGTTATAATTGCCGTTAATCTGTTTACCTACGGGAATAAATGATTAATATTTGACAGTGAGAATTATTATAATTGACAGGGAAAATATTATACAAATACGTAATTATCGAAAGTAAAGGAATTATACTAATATTGTAGGTACTAATTATTTTAATAATAGAAGACAGGCGATGTTATGTGCTGGCCATTTTTTAAATAAATTTTCGCGGCATTGTGCGGTTAAGTCACATTATACAGGGTGAATACTGAAAACCTTGACATAGGGAAATAACATGGGAAAACAGTTTTTTGCCGTTTCCATCTGTCCCGCTAAATAAAATCGGGTGTATTTGGTATCGTTAGTTAGATTACTTAATTTTGCATTTTATAAAACTAAATGTTGTGTAATAAGGCCTTTTCTAACTGAAATATTTGATAAAATAAAAAAAAATAGGGCTGAGGTGGTCTCGAACCAGATCTTGTAGATTATTTATGTTATGAAACAGCCCTCGTATCCACTCGGCTATGGAGCATTTTGTTTTTAACGTTTCTTATTCGAAAATATGAAGGATAACCTTCAAAATACAATTTATTTTATCAAATATTACAGTTAGAAAAGGCCATATTACACAACATTTGGTTTTATTAGATGCAAAATTAAGTAATCTAACTAACGATACCATATACACCCGATTTTATTTAGCGGGACAGATGGAAACAGCAAAAAACTGTTTTCCCATGTTATTTCCCTATGTCAAGGTTTTCAGTATTCACCCTGTATAGTACAAATTAGCCAAGAGAAATATTTTTTAATCGTAAATGTATGAATAATTTTAACTTAAAATATAATTGAAAGTTAAAATTATGTTTCCCTTTTTTTATAATTAATTATTTATCATCGAACTTCTGTAACGTCACAAGTGAATTATGCGTGTGCCTAGAAGAATTGGTGAGATCTGACTTTGAACGTAGGTCGTTCGGGCAAAACTCCCTGTTGCTATGGGAACCTAGCGCGACTCCTGTGAACTCATTTTAGAAAAATTCATCTTTTGAGAAATCTAGACATCTTTGAGTGAAATATGATCATTTGACGACAATCTTAATAAAAAAAAAACACGAAACATCTCAATTTTCCTTCATAGTGTAATATTATGAATTAATTTGTGTAATATTTTGTTATCTTTTATTATTTAATTATTATTTAATCCAACAATTGGGAATGTGAACTCACATGGGACAGGACTTGTATATGTGTATGTCTTTGTGATTATTACTATTTTATGTATTTTTTTTAAGAACCTATAATTTGTCACTGACTATAGGTTATGTAAGCATTGATACTAGTGACATCTTGCGACGTTTCGCTGCATTTATTCCAGGAGTAGCGCCTTGACAGCTATATAGTTTAGTCCTTTAGCATAAATAAATTTCGAAAAAATGAGTAATTCGGACGGAACAAATTAAGCAATATAATTGCAGTGTGGTGGTTACGTGCAACATATGATGATGGTTATATATATAATCATCCGACTGAAATAAATAAATTTGTACTTTGCAAAAAAACCTTTTTTTATTTCATTTTCATGAACGTTTTGTTATTTATTTTTTCGCTATTATCATCTGTCCCTCTAAATATAACAAAAGATCAACAGATTACAGTTAATTTCAAATTTTACTCCTTGTGTCAAAATCACTTATAAGTAGGTAATTGAAATGTTATTTCCGTAATAATTGCGTATGATTATTTCAAATTCATGAATATTTTAATTTATTATTATTACTCTGAAATATATTGCTGAAAGTAATCAAATTATTTCTTTAATTCAACAAATTTAGTCATTTTTTTCGTTGATTAGCTCAACTATTTTGAATGTAATAATTCTTTGGGGAAAAAGTATTCGATTTAATTTATTGACGATTTTTTTTATTCGTACCTTTAATCACGTGTTCATAAAAGTTTGTATAATTGGTAGGTAGAACTAATACCGCCCGGGGTATCTTGCTTAACTGTACCTTGCTACATTCTCCCCGAAACTATAATTTCTTCGTTGATGTGCCCTATACGATTGCTGCTAAACAGATTTCCACCTTTCGATTTACTTTTCTTACGAAATATAGTTAAGTCGACACTTTGGAAACCACAGTATATAATAAATGACATTATGAAAGGATAAATTTAATGTTTTCCCTATGAAACTGTATAATGTGTCCGGCAGTCTCCCGGAAAAACTTATAGCGCATGACGTCAGATGGCACTGTCTTCGTAAAACACAGATGCTACATAGCCTATTGGTTCCCACTCAGAAAAAAATAATCGGATTTAGAACAAACTGGTTTTTAAGCTATTAATCAGTGAAGAAAACCGTATATTTTGATAGCATAAATTCGAATACTTTAATCAAATTCGCAAAAGTACTAATTAGCGAACAGTTTTGACTTGTCTATTAAAATGAAATAATTTGTCAAATTAACAGTCAACCAAATTTCATTTACTATTTTATTTCATAATTTACAAACTAGTGCAATTTTTCATGTCTATAGAGTTGGATAGTCTTCAATGCTCTGCGAGTGGTGTGTCATACTTTCATGGAAAACATAAGTTATATTTATTTATTCGACATGTAGAATACGGAGTGTGTAATTCAAACTAACGTAATATTAAAACTACTCACAATAAAAATAATCATAGTTTAATTCTGTTTCAATTTCTACTTTGTAATATGGCAACATAATTTTTCTGTTCATATCTATAACATAATTTAAAATTAAAATTTACACTTTGAACCTTACTAACTCCAAACTTACCAAATGGAACACATGAACATGAAATTTAAAAGGGTATTTAAAAGATTTGTGTTTGAAAGTAGAAATTGAAATGAATAATATAAGAGGTCCGAATGGATACTTAACAGATTAAAAGCCTTTGAAACATTCAATTGTTCCTGTACATGTGATAATGGTGGGTTTGGAACGCGACTGTTGAGTTCAGTCGCTATGAATTTTGATGTCACGAGGCAATATTCAAAACCAAATTTGACGTATCAATTTTAACAATGAAATTTCACATTAGAATAAGATCGATAAACTTGACAACATTGAAGAAAATGGCGGGAAACTTTAAATGGATACCAGGGAAGTGAAAATATTTCGAATTATAAATATTGTGCTATTTTTAAACTAACATTAAAAAAATCAGCAATTCCCAAAGGTCTATTTAACACGCTATTTTTTCGTCTGTTTTCAAGTTTGTTGACCTTATTATCATGCAGAACGATCGTAGCACCAACGTTTTGTTTGTTGTATAAACTATTATTCAATGATAAATTGTCAAAATCAATCAAAACTAATCTTGTTATTTAAATGAAGCGTCAGCGTTTGGCCGCTAAAACATAGTAGAGAGGATTAGAGAATAAGTATTTAATTGAAGATATGGTATGCTTATATATTTCGTTATTATGCTATGTAGCGGCTGAGTTATGCGGCCGTATTCCGGACCTACCCAAAAAAAGCGCAATATGTAAACCATTCATAAGTAATGGAATAACAATGTAAAATTCTCTGAATCATGTTCCGAATGAGGAAATATTTTAGTGCATAAATCATTGCCTTGTGTAAGTTACTATAACAAAGTTTTATACTATTTATTTTCATTTAAGTTAAGATATTTAATAAATTATAGAAAGACGTTAATTTTATTTTTGATGCGTGTAAAATATTGTATGTGCAATATTCGTTTTTAAATAAATATGCATTATTAACTTATTTGTTTTTTATTTCTATACAGGAACAATATTATTCTTCACTTCTTGGAATAAAGGTCGTATAAACGTAAGTATATTTCTTTTGATAAGGAATAAAACCTCCAAAAAATAAGTTTTCCCCAACAAATCATTTTGATTTTAAATAAAGTATCACTTCCGCTTGAATAAATATAATCAACTCTTCCCAACGAGAAAAATCATTTAAAGTTTTCAAAATATTCTGCTTGATGCAGAGAAATACCCCGCATAGCCCGGGTAAACGGTACCGCCATTATCCCTTGACATCGAACCACGAACCAATATACTATAGGACTGCCGACGAGCGGTCTGAATGCGTCCCCTCTTTTGTGCCTGCTGTGTGCGAGAGAGATAGCATATGGAGGGCTACGAATCTACTGTCAGCATATCATAAATTGGTGTAAAACATTTTATTTTTAATTTATATACACTAAACTGTATTAAGGAAAGAAAATACAGTTTTTATTTAGAAAATACTCTTTATTATAAGAAAAATAAAACACTATGTTAGCAGTTAACACTAGTATAGTTACAGTATTACAGTCCTGCAAAAAATAGACCAATATGAATTTTAAAGCTAAATTAACCGTACATATTCTTATATTGATGACAAATAAACAATTAAAATATAATAATAATCTATATACTTAATAAATGCGGAGTAAGCATGTAGATAGCAATTAAAAATTCTACCTCTGCTAATTCTTTTTATAAAATAAAAACATAACTACGAAACATATTTACGATGCAACAAAACATCGATTGATATTGTACCGATGGTAGCCGTTAAAATAAATGTAAAATAAAGTTTGGGTATGTACTTTAAATTGTATATCTATTTGTATAATCAAAGATTTATATGACTTATTAGTTGGTTAGCGCGCTTCGACTCGCCGAGCGTAGTCTGAAATCAAAGGTTCAAATTTCAAATCCCAGTTACGACAAACCTGTAACCAAAAAAAATTTAATTTTTTATTAAGTATTTACTCTAAATTATATATAACATAATGTTCTGCATTTCTTCAGAATTTCCCGTATCTACACAATAAGAACAACGTGCAAACAACGTATTAATAAGAGTAATTTCAATTACTTACTAATTATTTCTCCTAACAAAGTATTTGTTTCTAAACCAGCAGTTTCATCTGGGGGATTTATGTCAGTCTTATTCCTTTTTGTAGCTGATTCTTCGGTAAAAGTATGTCTCTTTAAAATTCTTCTTTTACAAACATTTTTACTCAAATATTTTGGGCAGTTTGGAAAAATTGAAGGCACAGCACCTTCTTTTAACTTGGGATAACGCAATGGTATCTGAAGATAAACAAAACATGTAAATTTAAATAACATAATGTTAATTAATACCCATAACCAGATCTCAAAACAATATTATTTATCTTTTTTTTTTTCGTATTTCATTAATTTATCTCATGGTATAAAAGTAAATTATGTTTTTAAGAAATGATATTTAAGATCCAAGTACAAACATGTACTAGAAATTGTGGTTTTATTACTTACCGTGTTAACTCCATCACTCCATTCACTAATTACGTCATTACTATTAAAGTGTTTTGCACAAACAAAGTCCTTTGTTGGTTAATAATCTGTCTTTTCGAGGAATTGCCTGTTTCCATTTTTGTAATGTTTCCTCATCTTTAAGCACGGAAAATATACTAATTTTTTCTTTATTACTTCTGTACTCACTTGTAAAATTAGGAACAATGCACGATTTGCCCATAAGTAATAAAATTACACTCTTTAATTAGAATATATAGCAGTTAAAACAGCAATATTACGACTATGAATGGCGAACCACTGGCGAACGTAAAATGATGCACTCCCTCTGCTATCTCTCTCTAACACGCCCTGACACAAAACTAGGGACATCTCAGCAATAGCAGCATCATACGCCGTCGGCAGTCCTTTATTATATTGGTTCGTGCATCGAACTAATCACGGAACTAATACATACCAAAATTATAAAATTAAAAATTAGTTATATAAAAAAATTAAACACGATTAATAAATTTACATCCTTATTACAAATATTTTTTTTGTAATTTATTTCAATTGTCTAAAAAATTTAGTTTTTTTTAACTTTTTTCCGTCATGTAATTATTTGTAGCGACGAAGTGTGGATCCCTTCTTCGTAGTTTTTAACAAATATATTTGGAAATAAGATCAACAAGCAAAAAATAGTACTAATGAATAACGCAACAATGAATTGTAGTATAAATTTATAATCCAAATCAGCTAACTGTTGATAAAAACTATTGCTTGAAAGTCTAAGATGGAAGGATAAATGAGTGAATATTACATCAAATAATTTATCGAAAATTTCAGCTTCAACAACCTAATTTATTATGAAATATTTTTTCCTAACTTATAAAAATTAATTAATTATTTTGTATTTTGTCCGTTACCACTGCTAAGGATTATTGGAGTTTCCTTAACATTGAAAAGAATAAAAACATGGTTACGATTAACAACTGAGACGAGATTCACATTCACAGTTATATGTGAAAGAAATAATAACAAAATTTCTAGAAATTGAGACCTCTTGTTTCACGACTAGAATTAGTAATATTATTACAATTTAAAAACATATATTTTGTGTAATATATCTTATATTTTATCTTCAAAAATTTTATTTGCATCCCCCATCCCCCTTCCCCCTACCTAAGACTCTGGTTACGCCACTGTTTACCAAGTGTACAAGGATTGGACGATTTACAATCTTGGTTGTTTTATTTACTTTCTCCTTATTTTAGATACAATTTAGTAAAGATTTCACTTTATTTCAATTTACTTGTTAATGCGTAGCATTCGCAGAGTTTTCAATTCTAGCTGCATGGTGGCGCAGCAAGCGATGTTTTCTAATTTCAGGCATTTACCAAACTATGAAATAAAATTTTAGCATTTTGCAGTCCTTAATGATAAATTGACCAATTTTTGTGATTTTACGGGAATATACATAGTTACATTATAAACTAAGAGATTATATGCTGGCCACATGATTTTCTTTATTATTATATGATTTAAATTATGAGGTGGAACACGATGACAACTTCGTTGAAATAGATACAAATGGTTACAAATTGTTTTTCGTAACATGACTATATAACAAACAGGAGGGTGTTTGCCGTGTTTTTATTTTTTTTACGCAGCTTGCACTTTTTACTTGTAAAGTATATTAATGATGGAATTTATTCATGTCCAGTACCACATTACCTGAGTGCATTAGGTTCTTCGGTATGTATACAATTTTTTTATTTACTTTAATTCAACTATTGAAAAAAAAAACATAACAGTTATTTATCTTACTAGTACACTAGTCGTTATCCCCATACATATAGTGTTATTATTATCCAGTGTTGGATAATAATAAATTATAAGTGATTGAAATAGGGTCATTATACAGAATTATGTAAAATCTAATGAATGTTTTATTATATTTCACTCAAATATATTATATAACACGTTTTATCATACATTAGTGGCTTTTTATGTGAAAATGTTGTTTTATGTTAAAATGACTAAGATAAACATACTTGGATGCCATAATTATGCAATTTGAAAATTGAGTTGTTAATAAATAATTTTGTTATTAGTGTTTGTCCTAAGTTTCGGTTTCGGTCAATTTCGGCCAAAAATGCTGGTTTCGACTGCAGTCAGGGCCGAAGTGAGACTTATCAGTGCCTAGTGCGAAAACCAACAATGGCGCTTAATTGAAGAATTTTTATATAGGTTCCTACATATTTTATTCGTATCCGCCAAAAGATTTTTATGTTCTGAAACTGACTAGATCTATCGGTTGTATTTGTGTGTGTAGCTGTTGTAAATTTTGGTTTTACTCAGTTTGGCATTTGATTACATAATTTCCGATCAGTTTCAGCACGTTGCATTATATTAAGAACATTTTACCAACCAGATTGTTTTTCCGAAAACATTTCTTAATTTCGAATCAAGTAAATAACGAGTTGACTCTTAGCTAACTGTAAACATATAATATCAAGTAAAATAGGATACTCTGGACTATTAAGCTTGTTTTTAAGCCAAAAACATTAGCCAATTGTGAAATGTTACTATTATACATATATTTTTTTATAAGTATTAAGATTAAATGAATATATCAGAAATATTAAATAAAATTATACCATTATCACTATAACTATAAATTAAACTTACACTAAAGTTTTTTAATAAAAATTACTTCAAAATAAAAAATATATTCCAAAAGATAAACATTCAGCACTTGATGCACTTGCATTGACATCCATCATACATTTGTCCGTTTTTACGAAGATTTCTTATACTAACACGTGAGTATGCATAAGTACTTCCATTTTGCATATTTGACGCCTTGTTATTTTTTTTCCATGATTTTGATATTTTTATAAATATTTTCTTTTCAATAATAATTGCAAGAGAATCTTATCAGAATGGCGTCTAGTGCATTTTCGGTGTCGACCAAAAGTTTTCCAAAATTTTTAGTGCAAAAGTGCCAAATGTAAGATGAAGTAAGATCTCATAAATTTAATTTGTAGAATTATGAGGAAGACTTCTTGTAGAGTCAAGAAAAAAAGTAACGTTATTTTCAAAAACAGTATACATTGACCACTTGATAAAATTTGTTTTAAACGATATTTCTCTGGAACTAATGATCGGATTTGAAAAATAAAAAAAACTGTTGAATAGAGAATTGAAAGGCCTTTCGAACTGTCTCATGTTTGACACCCTATAGTGAATATATATAGCTCGCCCTGTTAAGATTTATTTTACACCGCTGGCCACGTAAATAACTATTTAGGATTACTTGACACTGTTAAAAATTTTTCAATATTTTACAAGTCGTAGTTTGTACTTTTTGAGAAACATTCGTGAAAAACACTTGTAAAATTAAATATTACATTTGTAAATTTATTTCACAAGTGTAGTTCTGAGAAACAAATACTTGTTAAAATTTATAATTTTACAAGCGTTGCCTAGTTATGCACTTGTATTGCAAGACTTGTAGTTTTGAGAAACAGACCCCTGTTTTAAGAGGCTAACCATTGGGATCTCGAGAACCGTAAAGAGATACGAAGTCGGTTACTTCGGGACAAAGTTGCTGCATTAGTTGACCATTTCAGTGATGTATTTGTTTTCTCGATAAAATGCATAGGTTACTAGATATTTTAATAATAGTTATTGGCGGTTTCACCATATTTAAATGTAAAGTATTTTTCCCAATACCGGTCATAAAGTACATACTTTATGCACTGTGCAGAGTTTGTTATGAGTCACTTTTCACGCCCTAGTGCGAGAAAAGTAGCCGTTACTTTTCACGCACTGATGGCGCATTTATCAATGGTTTTATTTACATTTGAAATGAATTTTTATTAATAAAAAAGAGAAAAAAAACTCATACGAAAAAAATGTAGACAAAACATGAGGGAAAAGGAAGAAAACCACAATGTCTATTGTACAGGAAGAAAGTTTCCACAAACTTCTTTCTAATGAAGAAGTTCTGGAAAAGTTTCCTTAAGTTAACAGCTCCTTTCAACTGAGAGATATTTCGGAAAGATTTCAACTTGCAATTAACTTGTTATCTATTAAAATAACGCTCATAAATAATTTCATATTTCTTTTCATGTTGTTATAATTCTAGTACTTCTCATGTGGAAAGAAATTTGTAGAAAATTTATCCGTGCGCATTAGTAAGAGAATGTGTGATGTCAGATTAAATGGACAAACAATTTCTATTAAGGCCGTCGCGCACTTGAGCGACGCGAAGCGACCAATTTAGTACCAACGCGCATTTGCGAGCAGTTTTCAACAAGAAACGGTCGCGTTCGTTGTCATTTTGTGTTATATGTATACAAGGATGGACAGCTCAGACGAATAAATTATTATTTCCTTATTATGCGAACAAGAAGAACAGGAAGAGAAGAAGAAAAGGCGGAGGATGTGGGTTCATCCTATTAACAAAAACAGTAGGCGAGTTCAGGACATTATTTCCAGATCTAATAAAAGATGAAATGAAGTTCCATCAATATTTTCGTATGGAAAATGAAAAGTTTTTGGAACTAATTAAAAAATTAAAACCCGAAATAACACGGCAAAATACCACAACTGAGGCACTATCTATTCGAGACATATTTAAAAAATATTTTGTTTCATCCGCAAGTTCAGTGCAGTGGCAAAATGCCATGATACAAAAAAACCCGCAAAATGTTTAATTTTATTAAAAAATTCGAAAATTAGGTTTTTTCTGTAACAGGGTAATTAATTTTTAGCAACTGATTATATTTTTATAAAATCAAGTAGTAGATTTTCAGTTGTCATATACATATCTAATGTGTAAAAAAATTAATAGGTTGCTAAAAATTAACGTAACCACTTTGTTACAGAATAGACCCAGATAGCTAATAAAAATTTAATTTATATTATTATATTTATAATTAATAAACTTAAAATACATAGCAGATCATACCTATCAAATTCATTTCTTCTGCTATTTTTGACCAGCAGTTATGTTTTACTGCTTGGTTAGAATAGTCCGCACATCTCATGTCAAATAATTCTTTGTATTTTAATAGTAAAATAACTAATTTTTCTACTGTATTAGACATTTTAACCTATGTGTATTGTAAGATGATCGAAAGATATGAAATTTACTTCTTTATCAGCTACTTTGCTTTTTTTCGGGCGTGTTCGTTCTGATTTTGGTAGCTGCCCTATCGCACACTTCAGATCGGTGAAGCGCGGCGAAGCGAAGAGAAGAGAAAAATATTCTCCCCGAAGAATTCAAGCGCGTCACGTCGCTGCTCTGCGCTTCGCTGCTCCGAAGTGCGCGTATACACATAGTAACACATGCAATGAAAAAACTTCTCTTCGCCGCGCTTCGCGTCGCTCAAGTGCGCGACGGCCTTTATACAAGACAAAGGAGATAGCGGAATAATAATGGAGTTGGACCCTAGAGCGATTTTGCTTGTAAAAGAAATGAAATGTACCTAAGTGGTCTTTACTTCAGATTTTCCATATGGTGAAAAACTATAGTCAAAATTATTTTTTTTCGAAAACGTCAATTTTTCTCTATTTCGCTTAATTAAGGACGGTTATATTTAACTCTTTTAAATCATTCCTTATTGTAGAAACTAAATCAAGTCCTTATAATTTTTTTCAGATTTTTTAAAGTTCATTGGATTTTGAAAACTCGATGCAAACTACCAAAAAACGAAACAAAATAAATATTTTTAGTGAAAAAAAAAAGTTTTTCAAAAAGATAATTAAACACTTTTAAAAAGCGGCTAATTACCATGAGTAACTCTTTTAATGAGCTATTTCTACCGCACATATCTTGAGTGTTTGCCCAACAACTAAATTTAAGTATATCTGAAATTTCTAATTAATTTCTTCAATATGGTATTTAATTTTTTTCAAAAATTAATTTCACTTTTTGTTATTAATTACTTAATGATATATAAACATAAAAGAACATGAAAATCGTGGACCTATTTGTTTTTCATATTGGTATACTTATCAGAATATTATTTGTTTCTGTAGAATAGTGAAGATGCAATACAAAATTTCAACAACGAATTTGATCGACGATTTTCATGTTGTGTTATATTGTAGCAGGAGCAGGTCAGAACACGTCCGTTCGCTCCCCATTGTTCTGATTTCAAGGAATCAGAGAATAATCTAGAATAAACTGTTTTAATATAAATACCCCAAGCAAAAGATCGCGAGGACAGTCTTGTGTTAATACGTGTAGTGTACAGATGGTGATATAAATAAAGAGACAGTGATATAAATAGTGTTGAAATAAATATTGCGTAGTTTTAATTGTTTAAATAAATTATCTTAGTGTTTAAGTCTTTAGTAATAATAATTAGTTCTTAAATTAGTATTTATATTTGTTAATTCTTAGTGTTAGTTATTTTTATTTATTCTTTATAATTCATATTTCTTTAATTAAATATAGTTATATAAATATTAGTGTTTTAATCAATTTTACACTTCACCTAAATAAATAAAACGTTACAATTAGTGTCAGGTGTGAGGGTTATTAAAAACTGTGAAGTGTAAAATAAAAATAAATAAAATGGCGGGTAAACAAGTAAAATTAAGTGAATTAAAAGTAACCGATCTCAAGAGGGAGCTGGAAGACCGAGAGTTAGAGACATCGGGATCCAAGGCTGTTCTGCAACTTCGTCTACGGCAAGCTTTAGTAGAAGCTGGTGAAAATCCAGATGAGTTTCTATTCGAAATTGCGGGTGGTTTCACCGATTTTGTTAAAATTCTAAAAGAAAATTCTCGAACATTGGAACAAAAATTAGAGGAAAATTCTAGAAAACTAGATGAAACTTCTGTTACTTTAGAACAAAAATTAGAAGAAAATTCTAGAAAACTAGCTGAAACTTCTAGAACTTTAGAAGACAAATTAATAGTAAATTCCAGAAGTTTAGAACAAAAACTGGAGGAAAAATTAGTGGAAAATTCTAGAACTTTGGAAGGGAAACTAAACGAACAACTTAGAGAACAATTGAAAGAAAGCTCTAGAAATTTAGAAGATAAATTAGAAGAAAAAATAGAAGAAAATTTGAAAAATCTGAAAGATGAATACGACATGAGGATTGCAGAATTACAGAAAAATTTCTCCAAAATTACGTTACCGTCGGTTTCAAATTTTAATACAGCTAAGACTGATGAAACTCAGGAAAAGAAACCAGAAAATAGTTCTAGACTGCATATAAAAACACCAGAATTTAACGGCAAGACTTCGTGGCCGAATTATGTAAAACAGTTTGAAGCTGCTGCCAAAGCGAATGGCTGAACTTCCAAAGAAAAAGCTACAGCGTTGACAGTTTCGCTGCGTGGAGAAGCCATCGATATCCTACAAACGTTAAAAGAAGATGAACAAGAAGATTACGAACAACTTGTTAAGAGATTGGATATGCGATATGGCAATACGCATCTGGAGCAAGTGTACCAGACGCAACTGAGGAACCGATATCAGAGTTCTAAAGAAAACCTTCAAGAATTCGAAGCTGATACAGCTCGTTTAGTTCGTCTCGTACATCCCACAGCTCCTGACAGTGTTTTGGAATGTCTAGCCACACAAGCATTTATCTATGGGGTCCGAGACAATGAAACTCAGCAGGCACTACGATTGGCTCGACCAAAAACTCTAGTTGATGCCCTTTCATATGCTTTAGATCATGAAGCTGCTAAACAAGCTTCACGAAACCAATCGCGAGTGCGAAATATCGACGCTGAGAGGCCCGAAGACATCGAAGATCTAGAAGATAAGATAAGACGAATTACGTCTGAAATTAATGCTACTGGAAGAAAGAAACTCCGCTGTTGGAATTGCGGTGAATTAGGTCACCCGCAAAGGCTCTGCAGAAAACAACAGAGGAAAGCAGAAGCAAGAAAAGATGAAAAGGAGTCGGGAAACTAAGCCGGGTTGATGCGAAGGGGCAATCGTCGACCCGTAAACCAGTAGCCCCAAAATCTATTAGTTATGTCGCATCCATTCATCATCAAGCTAACAGCATCTATGTAGACGGCTCTATCGACAGAAGGCCGCTTAAAATGTTGTTGGATACGGGTGCGACAAAAACAATAATCAGACCCGACGTAGCAAGAGAAATATGCAGAAAACACCTACTTCCAACAAAGTGGCAGATACGCACAGCCACCGGAGAACAAGCTACCGCATCTGGAGAAATAGATCTGAGCATCACTGTTGGAAAAACGTGCATTAAACATCGTGTGCTGGTAGCTGATGTAGAAGATGAATTCATTCTCGGCATGGACATTATGAAAAAGCATGAATTTAAACTTGACCTGAAGAATGGAGTGATAATGGTCAATGATGAAGAATTGGTATTAAATCCACGAGACGACAATGCTATGCGAGTACTAATAACGGAAGATGTAACCCTCCCAGAACGAAGTGAATCAATCGTGGAAGCACAGCTAGAGGGTAGCTAAACATTGTCATGCTCCAGCCGAAAAACGATGATGCCAAAACTGGGACTGGAGTTGTAATTGGAAAAGTCTTGCTCAAAACCGACAAGGTTATCCCAGTTCGAGTAATGAACATAAATTTTTATCCCGTTATACCTACTGAAGAAAGGGACCATAGTAGGAGAATGCTCAACGGTATCATCGATTATTCGAACTGTAAAGGCCAAAGACAACACATCCTGCGAAGTTCCAGACATTCTAATCAAAGAGCTGTCATCATCGTTCCAGGACTTGACTGCCGACCAGAAAACCAAGGCTAAGGAACTTAATTGGGACCTTTCAAGATGTGTTCCAATTTGACAAGAAGGACAAAGGACGAACCAATGTAGTCCATCATAAAATAGACACCGGAGACGCAAGACCCATCCGCCAAACAGCAAGAAGATTACCACTGGCGAAGCGGGAAGAAGCAGAAGAAATTATAGAGGATATGAGAACGGAAGGTGTGATTGAACCTTCAAACAGTCCATGGGCTTCACCAGTGGTGCTAGTGAAGAAGAAGGATGGCTCTACAAGATTTTGCGTCGATTATCGTCAACTTAACAACGTGACGAAGAAGGATAGCTACCCGCTACCCCGAATAGACGATTGTAACAGTGACTGTGACCGTGGAGCACAGATCTGTTCACGTGCTGATTATTGAATAAGGAAAAGATATACTTACCTGATAATCCACGGCGATACACCTTTCCCTGGAGATTCTCACAGTAGAGAGGATGGACAGGATGCACGAATAAATAAACTTTACGACGCAAATTATGGTGACAAAGTAAAAATTATATATTTAACAAATAATAATTACACTATAAAGGAACCAATAAACAAAAACAAACAAATAAATTAAACCGACCGAAATAACATACCTGTCAATTCCCGATTGACTAACTACCTCGGCATTAAGTTGATCGAGTCATTATATACTTCGCAAATATCGATGGAATGTCTTACATACAACTTTTGCGATCATTGACATCCATCGATATTTGCAGTTTTTGTATAATCTAATTTGCGTCACAATTACTAAACTGCAATTCAGAGGTAATACGTTGCGTACAAGCGCGGTTAATTGAACTATTACTAAATACAACTGACAATGCAATTTGGAAGAATCGCGCTTGTTACACTGCCCTCCTCTTTACAGATGACTCGGTCAACTTAATCTCGAAAATTTTAACCTAATCTACACGTAACTACCTATTCAATTATGATTGAGCTCACGAACATTCATGGGACCCACGTGCTGACGTAATCCTTGATAATCCGCCATATGTCCATGTGGTAGATAACCGGGCGGGGAAAGTAACTGCATCGGTGGAGCCAGGACTTGCTGTGGTGGGGGCGAGACCTGTTGCGGGGATGCGGCCTCCAATGGAGTAGAAGAAGTCGCTGGAACCGTGGTATGGGGCTGTATATTTTTAATTAACAGCAGCTGAGCCAAAGAGTCCCACAAACTTGCCCACAAAAATAGCCTGGGTCGTGGTTGATTACTGGCAGCTTTCCTCAAATTGGAGAAATTTAGAATTACCCCGAAGCAATATTTTAATATGGTGAATATAACGTAGACCAGGGAAATTGTTGAAAAAATATTTCCCAACCGTGACATGAATCCCCAGACTTCTTCTGCTGCATTCCATGCCATGTTGGAGAATTCACCCTCTGTAAACACATTGGGTAGATGGAAACCTTGCGTATCTGCTGTTACTCCCGCCACACGTCGAGACACTATATTTGTGATAGCTCTCCGTTCGCTCGGGAACAGTAACGTTTGCTGGAAAGCTTCCATCTCTTCTCGTGTGTACACCCCATGGGCACTGATCGGTGCTACTCGCATCATGGGTACCTGCTCATCGTTGACATTAGCATTGAGAGTAATAGGCTCCGTTGCGCTGTGCTTTAGATTTGGATCCGCCTCCAGCCACTTCCCATCTAGATAGAACATCGGCGGTAGCCTGCTACCACAGTCGATTTCTGTCCCGTGTTCTTGGATGATACGTGTGATGGGCATCATGAATCGACTGGTATTCTCATATGTAATCGGCAACTCTTGGTAGCAACCTGATGTTCTCCTAAACTCTACAATCTTTGCACGGCATCTTACCACATACAGAACTTCACCCATTACTCTCCCCATGTGCCCTGCAGCTTCTTTCACAATGCTACTCACGATGTCGGGGGTTGTAGCTGCCAAGGCCAATCGGTTTCGTAGCATACTCTCGCGCAGATGACAACGCTTTAAAATGGCGTCATAAACCAAGTCCCTCGTATTCTGCTTAAAAGCAATCTCTAGGAAGAGCAGTTTACTTAGGACTTGTGCCATTAAATCTGTGTTCTGGTCAACTCTCCGTGTCTTCTTGAAGTAGAAACCCAGAGTAGACTCGAAGATGATTATGAGTCTACTTTGTTCCGTCCTCCACACTTGTTGGAAACAGAGGGTTTCTACGTTGACCAGACGTAGTGCGAAAACCGTATCCCTAGCCTCAACCACTATGTACTGGGATTTCGTGTGATTGACTGTGAGTAGCACTGCTGTCCCTTCATAGAGCACATCGATACCCGTCTGAGCACACCGATCCATTGACTCGCCGCTCCACGTAACTTCTCCCGCACCGTCGTCGAAGCAATAGTGATCTGAATATTGGCATATTGTACCAGATCTGAGTCTCAGGCTATTTTCTTCTACGTTAGCGACGGCGAGATAGTCATGAAGTTTGATCGTGATGGCGGCGCTAACCACGACGTCTTCATATACCACCCCATTCACTGTGTACTTGACCCCTTGACATTTTCCGCTTGGCTCCAGGAAACCTGCTGTTGTGGTGGATACCTCGGTGGTGCCGTTGGAACGTAAACCTGACACAACACCAGCCCCCAGTCCTGTTAGGTCCAGACGGTGGAACCGGTGGGCATCGATGCAGTTCTCTGCACGGACATAATGAACGTACCGCGAGAGTCCGCCTGCGACGGCGCTGGTATGCGAGTGCATACCACAATGCTCAACCAACTGCTGTACCGTCACGAGGCAAGAATACACATGCACTTCTGTGTACTTCCTTTCCTGAACCAGCTGGATTCTTTTCAACACTTCTGTAGAAGAGTTCTTGGGGTCAACACAGGGCTGGACGTCCAACAGTGAAATCTTGGAAATCTCTGCCTCTGGATCAGCACAGTCATAGGTGATTAAGTCGGCTCGGGTCCCATGACAGAGCAATAAGCTTAAAACTACTAATAGACAATACAACTCCATCTTTACACAACAAAACAAAAGGGTATTATAAGTCTATATCCTAGAATTCCTAATCCACGGCTCGTCGGGCACGTTCCCACAACTTCTTGTCAGGTAACGTCGACGTTCTGGTGCTGGAGCACTAGGAATCTCTGGTTCTGTCAGGGTAGTTGCGACAGAGTCGGCGGTCGTCTCAAATATTGACTCTTGCTCACTTGATCCCGAAGATTCGTTGTGTGAATTGCTTGAGTTAACCGAATCTGTAACAATCTGTTTATTAATTTGTTCATTTTCGCCGGATGAAACGTTTTTTTCAGCTTGTGGAAAGATCAAATTACTTCCTGCATTATCGTCGCTATTTACGTTATTTGCACAGTCGGAAGAAAGGTATTGGGTTTCATCGTATTGTTCTAAGTCGGCTTGCGTCAAATGACATCTTTTTAGCCTATTGACATGAACTTTCATTGTGCGTCTACCAAAAATTTCTTTTATCACCGCATTAACATTCTTTAGATCGACGATACGGTACGGCCCTGTCCATTTTTTTGTTAACTTATTACTAGTCCCTACTTTGACAGTGGGGGTAAATAAGTAAACTCTATCCCCTAACTGAAAATCAATGGGTTTAGCCTTTTTGTTAAAATTCTTATGCACACGATCGAGATTGTTGTTTAGAAACTCTTTAGCTCTAATGTGAGCTATTTTAAGTCGTTGCATAAATTCGGCTACGTAATTAGTGTCCGTATCGTACCGTGTTCTAAGCGGTCTACATATCTCGTCAAATGGAAGTTCGATGTCGCGACCAAAAAGCAAAAAGAACGGACTTTCACCTAACATTGAATGTGTTGTGCTACAAAATGCTGAGACTGCATAAGGCAGCCATTCATCCCAGTCTCGATGTTCTGAGTTTATGTAGTGCGACAACATGTCTTTCAGTGTCCGGTGTGTCCGTTCAAGGTTAGCGTTAGTTTGCGGGCGATAAGCTGTCGTATGCAGTTTTTCTATATTTAGAACTTTGCATACTTCTTTAAAAAAATTGGATACAAACGGAGTCCCTAAATCAGTCAATAATTGTCTTGGTGTCCCATGTCTTAAAATTATTTCTTTTACAAATAATTTTGCTATCGTTTCCGTATTCTGTTCTTTCATAGGAAAGGCTTCTAGATATCGAGTGGCTGAGTCTTGTATTGTTAGTACGTATTTGTACCCATTGTAAGTCGTGGGTAAAGGTCCAACTACGTCCATAGCGATTCGTTCAAACGGACGTGAAGCAAGTTCGGACCTCACTAAGGGAGCGGGACGCAAGTGTGGCGAGGATTTACGCTGAGCGCAGGAAATACATTTATCTACATATTCTTTCACATCTTTTCTAAGTTTAGGCCAAAAAAATCTTGAACAAATTTTCCCAAACGTTTTATCGAAACCTACGTGTCCTGATAATGGCGAATCATGACATGCATGCATAATGTGACGTCTTAAGATTTTTGGTATTACTAACTTACTCTCAAATCTCTCGTCCTCTGTTTTTCTATACAGAATACCGTCGTCATCTAGAAAGTATGAGTCATCATTATGCACGTTTTCTATGATCGACGCAATATCTGGATCGTTTAGCTGATCACGCTTTATAGAGTTACGGTCCCAAATAATAGGTTCATAATTTTTCTGAAACAATACTCTAACTGGTTTGATTCGTGATAAAGTATCAGCGTTAGAATGTATTTTTCCAGGTCGATACTTTACCGTAAAATCGTACTCAGATAAGAGTAATGACCAGCGGAGTAACCGATTATTGGGTTCTGACATACTCATTAACCATTTCAAGGGCTGATGATCAACAATGACTGTAAATTGTTGGCCGTATAAGTAGCAACGATAGTGTTTGATACCCCAAACTAAAGCTAAACATTCTCTTTCCGTAGCGCTATAATTTTGTTCTGGTTTACTCAATTGTCGACTTGCATAAGCTACGGGTAACTCTTGGCCATCATAAGTTTGACATAAAATAGCACTAATTGCGAAAGCAGACGCATCCGTGCAAAGTATAAAGGGTTTTTCGAAATCGGGGTACTTTAGTATAGGATCTTTGATTAATGAGTCGCGCAACGAAATAAACGATTTTTCAGCCTCATTTGACCATTCGAATTTGGAATCTTTCTTCGTTAATTTTGTTAGTGGTAAAGCTATATCGGCGAAATTTGGTATGAATTTGCGATAAAAACCTACAAGGCCAAGAAACGCGCGTATGTCTGTGGCATGACTCGGTCTCGGGTATTCCTTGATTACGTTTATCTTATCGGGATCAGGTTTCACTCCGTTACTACTTACTACGTGACCTAGATATTTTGTCTCACTCAGCATAAACTTACATTTGTTTGGATTTAAAGATAAATTAGCATCACGCAAGCGGTCAAATATTAATTCTAATTTACTTAAATGCTCGTCGACATTATCTGAACTAAAACAAATAATATCGTCCAAGTAGACAAAACAGTGGGTCACCGTGAGTCCCGACAAAACAGTATTCATAAGTCGTTGCCAAGTACTGGGGCTATTTAACAAACCGAAAGGCATTCTTTTGTATTCGTAGTGGCCCCATGGAACAGAGAAAGCTGTTTTTTCTCTATCCCGGGGGTCCACTTCGACCTGCCAAAATCCTTTTGTTAAATCCAGCGTAGTAAATTTAGTAGCTTTACCGAGTTGATCAATCGTATCATGTAAATTTGGAATAGGGAAAAAGTCTCTTTTCGTAATTTTATTTAGTTCTCTATAATCAATGCAAAATCTAAATGATGAGTCACCAGTAGGGGATTTCTTTTCAACTAAAACTACGGGTGCTGAATATGGACTGGTAGAGGGACAAATAATATCATTTTCTAACATTTCGGCTATTAAATTTTTCATTACTTGGCGACGACTAAAAGGTACTCGGTATGGAGCCCGTGCCACAGGGTTTTCATGTTCCGTTATGATTCTATGTTGAACCATGGAGGTCTTTTTCAGTAATTCATTCTTCGGCTTGAAAATATCAGCATGTTTTAATAAAAATGATTTTAATTTATCCTGATGATTGTTATCTAAATGATCAAACTGAAACTCTTTTAAAAATTCTACAGAATTTACCACGTTTATTGCTACAGCCTTTTTGTCTACATCCTTATCATTTTTGTTTTCTAAAATCAAATCAGCGGCTACCGCATAACAAATGGGGATTTTTGTATTAATGTTAATATTTTCAGAGCCTACATTTAAAATCTGGAGCGGTATATCGTCCTTTTCTGCCTGCGTATAATTTATTAATGTACGTGCAACTAAAACACCCGGTATGTTAACGTCCTTCGGTTCTAGTACATACAACCCATCAGGCGTTCTCGGATCTAGACGCACGGAACAAACAGCCGTGTGGCGCGATGGAATCTGTATTTCGTTTCTTAGTTTTACTACTGAAAACTGTTTACTCGAAAAACTCTTCGCGCCCGAATCAAAATTTTGATAACACTTACTATTATCATCTGAACTTTTTGCGAGATTTGAATCACAAGTTAACGCCACGGGAGATTCAATTGCTTCTGAATTACCCTTAACGGAATCTAAAGTTACTTTATTAGAGTCCAACCTTGAACTATTTTCTAAAACTACTAACGCGGACGAAACTTGAATCTCACTAACCGGTGAATGACTTACACTACAAATATCGTTAGAGTTATCATTCCTTCTGATGTCAGATAAACTAATTTTTGTTTTATTAATTACCACTGTATTGTCTTTAAAACCAATCGTAACATCATGCTCTATTAAAAAGTCGATACCTAATAATCCATCCGATTTAAAGCACAAATCGTCTGGACAAACCACGAAACGATGTTTAATTTTTCTGGAACCAATATTTAAGCTAATAATGACCGCACCGTCATTCGGTAAACTATTGCCAGAAACATCTACTAAAACATCTTCCGAATCAAAAATCGACAAATTTAACTTTTCTACAACACAACGTTTAATTAAAGATACAGCAGCACCCGAATCAATAAGAAAGCTATAATCCGAATTACTAATTTGGAAAATAATGTGCTTAGTTATATCTTCACTGACATCAGCGACCCTTGGAACTACTTTAACGACATCGGTAGGTATTCTGCCAGACGTTGGGTCGTCGTCTAGGCAGATTGGGAGTTTAAAGGACACGTCTGATCTGTTGTCATATGTCCTGCCTTAACACAAGCATAACAAAATTTCTGTTTTGGACTTGGACAAGTGGCTACTATGTGATCCAAACTACCGCAATTAAAACATCGGCCTCGCATTTGTTCGTAACGCTGACAAGTCGTTAATTGAGTTTTATTTTTCTGAGTGTCAGCGCGTTTATTTGTCACCTGAGCCCTTGTTGTTGTCGGTTTAGCAGATTTTTCAACGGTCATCGCTCTAACATTTAATTTATGGGAGTCAGCCCTGGTTTCTTTATAAAGCCTATTTAAAACTTCCTCGCAATGTTGAGCATACGGTAAAGCTTCTTCTATAGTTTCAAATTGTTTTATCCGACAAATTTCGTTCGCTAGTCTGGTTTCTAACCCGTCCAAAAACTGTTTAATTAGTAACGCCTCTCGTTTTACTTTTGCCCTGAATCTTTGCATTTCATTTTCACCCACCAATGGAAAAACGTTTGCCGCCGCTATTTTTAATCTTAATGCAAATTTTTGTAAGCTTTCATCACGTTTTCGAAAA
Organism: Stenolophus ochropezus; assembly: GCA_035578165.1. Lineage (NCBI taxonomy): Eukaryota > Metazoa > Arthropoda > Insecta > Coleoptera > Carabidae > Stenolophus > Stenolophus ochropezus. The sequence goes on from JAQOWZ010000020.1 coordinate 14,688,910, forward strand.
ATTTTGAAAAATTCACGTTCTGCTGAACCTACATCTAATTTTATTCCAAACAAATTTATAAGCCATTCCCGCATTTCTATCGTAGTCTTTGGTCTCTCGTCTGGCGGCAAAGAATAGAAATACGATCTTGCTTCTTCTCGCAATTTTAATTTAATCGCGGTAAAAGTCTGTAACTCGGTTAGTTGGTAACATTCAGCTACCGTTGCTACATTATCCAAAAACGCTTCTAAATCTTGTCCTCCCGAATATGTCTCTATTGACTTCAATGCGGACATGGAATTTGGGTTGCTGAACACGGCATGTTCTGGAGGAGAATGTGAAGGGCCTGGATGAGTTACAGGAGGTTTTTGAAAATCTGTTGCTATCAGATTTGGTAAATGGTAGGAAAACGGGGCATAATGTGATGTGGGTGCAGTTGGAGCATAACTTAATAACTGTGCGGGAGGTATTACATACTGTGGGTTTATAGAAATGGGAACTGTGGATGGTATAGGTGCGTACATTGCAGTTGTCGTGGTAGTAGTCGCGGTTGTCATTGTCGAAAGCGTAGGTGTCGTTGTTGTCACGACGATTGTAATTTCGGGCATAATGTCTCGTCAATAATCAAGCCTAACTTTTTAATAGTAAAAAAAACCCTTTACTATCCTACCGACTGCGCCAATTGTAACAGTGACTGTGACCGTGGAGCACAGATCTGTTCACGTGCTGATTATTGAATAAGGAAAAGATATACTTACCTGATAATCCACGGCGATACACCTTTCCCTGGAGATTCTCACAGTAGAGAGGATGGACAGGATGCACGAATAAATAAACTTTACGACGCAAATTATGGTGACAAAGTAAAAATTATATATTTAACAAATAATAATTACACTATAAAGGAACCAATAAACAAAAACAAACAAATAAATTAAACCGACCGAAATAACATACCTGTCAATTCCCGATTGACTAACTACCTCGGCATTAAGTTGATCGAGTCATTATATACTTCGCAAATATCGATGGAATGTCTTACATACAACTTTTGCGATCATTGACATCCATCGATATTTGCAGTTTTTGTATAATCTAATTTGCGTCACAATTACTAAACTGCAATTCAGAGGTAATACGTTGCGTACAAGCGCGGTTTATTGAACTATTACTAAATACAACTGACAATGCAATTTGGAAGAATCGCGCTTGTTACACGATACTCTGGACACATTGGCAGGATCAAAGATTTTCTCTACTCTTGATCTAAAGAGCGGATACTGGCAAGTGGATTTAGACCCAAGAGACAAAGAAAAGACGGCATTTACCATCGGTACCGGTCTCTGGCAATTTACTGTTATGCCATTTGGGCTCTGCAATGCCCCTGCAACGTTTGAACGGCTTATGGAAACCGTGTTGGCTGGACTGTCGTGGAAAACATGTTTGGTCTATCTCGACGATATTATTGTGGTAGGAAAAACGTTCGAGGACCACATGAAGAACTTGGAAGAGGTTTTCCAAAGATTGAGACAGGCTAACCTGAAACTCAGTCCAAAGAAGTGTCACTTATTTCAAAAAGAAGTGCATTATCTTGGACACGTAGTTTCTGGTAAGGGCATTGCAGTTGATCCGGAGAAAATAAGGGCTGTGAGTGACTGGCCAGTACCGAGGGATAAACATGAATTGAGAAGTTTCCTTGGTCTCTGTACATACTACCGACGTTATGTACCTGGATTTGCCAACATAGCGAAGCCACTGACAAGGCTTACTGAAGAAGGCAGAAAATTTATCTGGGAGATGGACTGTCAAGCTGCGTTTAAACAACTTAAATATTCCTTGACAAGCGCACCTGCCCTAAGTTATCCTTTACCAGAAGGAGAATTCGTTCTAGATACAGATGCCAGCAACGTTGGAATTGGTGGCGTTCTCTCCCAGATACAAGAAGGACAAGAGAAGGTTATTGCCTATTTTAGTAAGACCTTGTCAAAACCAGAGAGAAATTATTGCGTCACCAGAAAAGAACTTTTGGCTGTCGTGAAATCCGTGGAGCACTTCTACAAATATTTGTACGGTAGAAGATTTCTTATAAGAACTGACCACGCTGCACTCAAATGGCTGCTACAATTTAAGAATCCTGAAGGTCAGGCAGCTAGATGGATTGAAAGATTGCAAGAATATAACTTTGTTATTGAGCATCGAGCAGGTACAAGCCATCGTAATGCTGACGCATTATCAAGAAGACCTTGCCAGGACGAATGCAAGCATTGCAGTCGTCTAGACGAAAAACTCTCTAGCATCGCCAGAACAACAGTAGTGAATGATAGTTGGCAAACGGAAGACCTTCGCAAGGACCAAGAGAATGACTCGGACTTAAAAATCATACTGGATTGGAAATGTGGAGATAGCAGACCAGTTTGGGAAGATGATGCACGACACTCACAAAGTGTAAAATCGTACTGGGCGCAATGGGATTCTATTGTGGTTGAAGAGGGCCTCCTGAAACGTGTCGTAGAAAATACTGAAGGTACTGTGAGTAGGACCCAGCTGATAATCCCTAGGAATAGAGTACCGGAAGTATTGGAGGAGATCCACGACGGATCTGGACATTTTGGAGTGAATAAAACCCTCGAGAGAGTGCGCCAACGATTTTACTGGGTAAATTGCAAAGAAGATGTTAAGGAGTGGTGCAAGAAATGTGTGGTCTGCGCGGGAAGTAACGGGCCACATAGGAAAAGAAGAGCTCCAATGCGCCAATATAACGTTGGAAGTCCCTTTGAACGCATTGCGATTGACGTGGCCGGACCATTCCCAGAAACTGACGAGGGAAATAAATACATAGTGGTAGTAATGGACTACTTCACTAAGTGGGCTGAGGCCTACCCATTACCCAACCAGGAAGCCGTAACGGTCGCTGAAGTTTTGGTGAAAGAATGCATCTGCCGATTTGGAGTACCGCGAGAGATACATTCCGACCAAGGAAGGAATTTCGAGTCTGCTCTGTTCCAAAATATCTGCAAGATATTAGGAATAAAGAAAACCAGAACTACTGCATTACACCCGCAGTCTGATGGCATGGTTGAACGGATGAATAGAACAATAAATCGGTATTTGTCAAAGGTAGTCTCTAACCATCACCGGGACTGGGACCGACATCTTCATCTGTTCTTGTTGGCTTACCGTTCATCCGTGCTTGAGACAACAGGGCAGACACCAGCTAACATCTTATTCGGGCGGGAGTTGCGCTTACCATGCGACCTGGTATTTGGCAGTAAACCCGGTGAAGATCTAGCCGGAGAGGACTATGTAACGGACTTACGGAGAAGAATGAATGACATCCATGAACAAGTCCGCACAAACATTCAAGGTGCCAGTATGACGTCAAGGCTGAAAAAGGTGGTTTTCAACCTGGGAATTTGGTGTGGCTTTACAATCCACAAAGACGTCGTGGCTTATCACCGAAGCTGCAAAAGAATTGGGAAGGTCCCTACGAGATCGTAAAAAGAATAAATGATGTGGTCTACAGAATTAGGAAAACACCTAATGGAAAGCCGAGAGTAGTCCACTTCAATCGGTTAGCCCCTTTCGCTGGTGATAATTTTGACGATCATCGTGGAGCGACGATACGCCGGGTTGTAGCTGAGGAACCTACATTTGAAGACTTCATGGAAAGTCATTCTACTGGTCATAAGGCTCGGTATGGCGTGACACGAGAAGAACAACGAGATCTGTTCACCGTGTCCTCAGAATATTCCCTCGCTCACTGTGTAGCGAAAGACATTAAAAGGTCCCGCGGCATCGCTTCAGTTTTTAAAAGAAAATTTGGACGAGTACAAGAACTTGCCAACCAACGTCCAACTGTCGGAAAAACGGTACAACTGAAGGATGAGAACGAGGAACGCAAGCGGTACATTTACTATCTCGTTACGAAACAATACTCATATCAGAAGCCGTCATACCGCAATTTATGGGACTCGCTGTGCGATATGAAGGACCATCTGTTGCAGAACGACATCATGAAGCTGGCAGTACCAAGGGTGATGCATGCAGATTTCGTCATAACGAACTGTTCCGGGACGAAACAGTCTTAACGAGGGGGCAATGTAGCGAATCCAGGGTCGCGGCGCGGGCGGCGACCGCTAGCGAGCAGGTCAGAACACGTCCGTTCGCTCCCCATTGTTCTGATTTCAAGGAATCAGAGAATAATCTAGAGTAAACTATTTTAATATAAATACCCCAAGCAAAAGATCGCGAGGACAGTCTTGTGTTAATACGTGTAGTGTACCGATGGTGATATAAATAAAGAGACAGTGATATAAATAGTGTTGAAATAAATACTGCGTAGTTTTAATTGTTTAAATAAATTATCTTAGTGTTTAAGTCTTTAGTAATAATAATTAGTTCTTAAATTAGTGTTTATATTTGTTAATTCTTAGTGTTAGTTATTTTTATTTATTCTTTATAATTCATATTTCTTTAATTAAATATAGTTATATAAATATTAGTGTTTTAATCAATTTTACACTTCACCTAAATAAATAAAACGTTACAATATTTATAGATCATTTAGTAATTTCAGATAACAAAAAGTAAAATTAATTTTTCAAAAACCTACTTAAACACCATATTAAAGAAAATAATTAAGAAATTTCGGATGACTTCAAAGAGTTAATATAACCGACCTTAATAAGCGAAATCACCATTCTTATTTCGCTACCCCCTTTACGGAACAAAAATAAAAATGTTTTCGACCAGTAGTTCTTAACTATAGGACCCAATTTATTTTTATTTTAAATGTGAACATATATGTTTTATTTGCTTATTCGATAGAAAATTTAGTTCTGAATTCTATGATATAAAAAATAAATAAATATTTGCTCTCATTTAAAATAAAAAGTTGGATTCCATATTTTAAGAACCACTAGTTCAAAAAATTTTTATCTACAACTATTGAAATATGGGTACATTATACGTGTGATACTACATATAATATACTACTCATATTAAAGGGCGTTTTAGACGATCATAAGTTTACATCAGTTTCTACAACTTCGTATTGTTCAATGTGATTCTGACACTTTTCACGTTCAAAGAAATTTGACTGTTCATAGTTCTTATGCTATGACATAGAAATTCTCACTTAGAGCATGTCCTAAATTTCAAGGTCGTTTTCTTAAAATTTGTTATCAAATGTCAAAAGTGAAAAATAAACAAATGTGAAATCATATATCATTGTGATCAACCTATATTTTTCTTTTCTTTATTGATACCCCTACTTTATAAGGGAAAATGGTTCAAAAATTTTGAACGTGTAAAGCGGAGCCATTTGATCAAAGAATATGATGTAAAAATATGACATAAAATAGTTCAAATTCTTTGATCGTGTAAAGCCACCTTTACATAATTGTAATATGAAATGTTGTTATATTACACGCTACACTTTTCTATAATAAATAGAGCATATAATTTAACACATAACATTTTAATAAACTGTTAATTTATTAATAATATATTTTTTATTATAAATATCAAAATAAATGATTATAAAAGTATAATAAATACAATTTGAATAGTTATTTTGACATCTAAGTGCCATCTGTTAAGCTATATATGAACTACTCACACTTAACTGAATATTTATCAAATAATATCAGATTTTTTATATGCCTGTTAGTTGTAGATAAAGTATAGTATTTGACTCGCATAATATGGCTACATTACACTCGGATGATTAAAAATACTCGCTACCGCTCGTATTTTTAATTACATCCTCATGTGATATACCGGGTGTCCCAGCTCGGCCGACACATGAGAGATTTACATGGGAAATCAGTTAATTAGGAATAGTATCTCCCCAGTGCAAGATATTAACTTGAAATTTTGTATGCTTATTAGGGAATATTATTTCTATGGATTATAGTTATTTTAAATATATAATTTCGTCTGCAAGTCGAGATTTATTAAATTATAAAATCTAACATTTTCGTTCAAAATCAGTCAGCTATGGAAATAAAAGAAAATATCTATGTGACAGTTCTGACAGTTAATGACATGCCATTGTAGATATTTATATTTTTGTAATATTGATATATTACTTAACAAAAAGAAACTAAATTCAACTTAAATAATATTAAAATACAGGGAATAAGAATTAAAATCAGTGATACTTCACTAAACCGTCAGATAAATATTTTCTTTTATTTCCATGGCTGTCTGATTTTGAACGAAAATATTAGATTTTAAATTTAATAAATCTCGCCCTGCAGACGAAATTGCATATTTCAAATAACTGTGATCCATAGAATTAATATTCTCCGATAAGTATACAAAATTTGAAGTTAATATCTTGCACTGGGGAGATACTATTCATAATTAACTGATTTCCCGTGTAAAACTCCCATGTGTCGGTCGAGCTGGGACACCCGGTATAGCCTACATATTATGCTTGTTAAATAATCAGTGAGTATGAAGTAATTATAGAGGAATAACGTAACGGTATTCCTTGTAATATGTTTGACAACTTTTGTCGCCAGTGGGCAGCACAGTAGTATACTAGTTCGCAACTTTGACCTAGAGATGGCACAGCAACAACATGTTTTACTTTTGTGCCATCTAGTACCTAGTAGGTACAATATAAGGCTGGGGAATAGGCAGACCATTTTGTTTCTGGCTCAAGAGATGGCACTGCGAGCAACATAAAAAGGGGCGCGACTTCATATGACTTATAACATGATGAACCCATCAAAATTGGTTACTTTTCCTATTCCCTTCGTTCATTTCTCAGTAAAATGGACAGCCCCTGTTGTTTAATTATCAATTCGCTCTCTATAAGCAAACTGTTTTTGGTCTTGTGCTTAGCTAAAGAGTTTCAACTTTCGTTGTTTTTATTGCTTTTGTATCAGAAACCGGAAGCTTTTATTTCAGGCACAGAATAGTTGTGGACCTTTAAATTGTTGGCTGATTTGCGCTCAAAATTTAAATTTTTGTTTGAATAATAAAATAATTTTTAGAATGTAAAAATACTAAAATTATAAATTTATCATTATAATAAAAATAAATTAGATGAAATAATAGGTACCTACATAATTATATTTTGTCAACATTTTTATTAAACAAAATGTCTGTTTTTTGCAAATTTATCAATAAGCACAATTTTCTATTTCTTTCTTTTGGATTATTCATATTAGTGTATTTCATACCAAAGATATTCTTTGTCTTACATATAATTTTCTTAATAACCTAGTGTAGAATTTCACGAGTTGAAACCCATTTTTTTACTAACTCGTATAACCAATATTCTACAACACCTTTAATTAATACAAATAATTTTTTTAATATTTATATAATAAGTATTTTCTACACAAAATATGTGATTATAAAAATATTCGTTTGTTTTTTTTTTTCAAATTTACAAACTCAGAATTCTTCAAATTATAATCTTTTATTTGCTGATCTTTTATAGTTTAGGTTCAGTTCTGGCTCTTTTTTTAATCTGTTTTTATTTTATCCTATTTAACCTTAAAATTTATTTAAAAATGTTTTTCTCGAACAATCCTATTAGTTAGCGAGCTCCGACTCGAACTAGCGAAGTCAGGTCAGGTTGAAAAAAAAAATATTTTCGAAGTATTTTTTTTCTTTGTTTCCCATGAAAATATGACATTTATGCTGTCATTTGTTATTGTAAAGTTATTAATTATTAAGGAACGAGCAAAAAATAACGATAAAATCAAGGGTAAAATACTCTTTTTGCTCACAAATAATGTCAAAAAATATTAGATCTATCATTCCTGACGATGTAATGGCAGAATTTGTTATATGTGACAAATTGTGCCGAAAATGAGGGCGACCATTTTAAGTATTCTTAATTTTAATTTTGTTTGTAATATTTAGTAAGAGTTTTTGTATTGTGTTGATTGTTATAAGGTATTTTTAACATATTTGATATCATTGTAGAGCTAATTTTATGTACATTTCGAAAAAAAATATAATAATACCGATTCCCTATGCTAGAATCAAAGTTGTACACATTTCCGCTAAAACCGGAAGTGACACAAAATTCTTACTAGGATCATTTTATGAGACCCTTTGACTATTTTAATTTTGTTCCATAACATTTTTCTGTATCTCTCATAATAAGCGAAATATCCTTTCGCCAAACACTCTGTATATAATTACAATCATTACAACTGATTTGATACATTCCAGTAGCCTCTAGTTTCTTTCTATTTATGAGTTTATTATTAACTAAAACATTTTTAATTCACATTATAAATCATTTAATTCGAACAAAAATTTTTTATGTTACAAAATCGTTTAGTAAATAAGTTAGAAGTTTCGCTCCAAACAAGAAAAGACAACACGGAAGCTAAATATTTTAAAAAATGTTTAACTTCAAGTCATTGTTTTATCTTATATTGTTTAATTGTTCAATTATATTTAGTTTACACAGTGTTCTGTTTAACTGACACTGGCACACTATTGAACAACAAATTAATATTTTCGTTGGTATTTATAACTTTATTTTACAATTTTTTTGTGTATAATAGTTATTTATGGTACAAGTGTGTTACATTACAGATAAGTCACGTGGGAAAAGTTTAGCTCACGAGGCCGTTAGGCCGAGTGTGGTATTTTTTCAAGTGACTTAGGTAATTAACACACGTGTGCCATACAACATTTTATCCAACACATTTTAATCATTGATATAAAATACATATAAGATTTTTGACAGATGGAATTTTGAAATGACATTTAGGAACGAAATAGTGTAGAAAAGGTTTTATAACGTAGTTACTATGATACGAACCAAAAAACAGTGAGCTAATATATTTAGCTCATTAGTGACTTATGACCTATTTTATTTATCTAAAAACAGTATACTTATATCGTTATAATTACACGGTGTTGGATAATAGTATATTACGTACCGTGAACTGTAAGTGTCAGTTTTTAGGTCGAGAATGTTGTTTGGGAAGTCGAGACCACTGCAGCCTTCGATTTACTTTTTTCAGTGCAATTTTAGTATAAATAACAATTTTTGTTAATTTTTCTGTTAATTATAAAAATAAATTATTACTGTTTTATATCACTGTAGAGCTAAAAAAAATCTCTATTTAAAAATTTCATAGCTTAATATGACCTCCATATAAAAAATAAAATTTGCTATCAGTAACTCGTAAATGGTTAGATATAAAAAAAATTGAATGCTTCTGCAAATTCACCATACAAAAGTGCCTTAAAAAGTACAAACCAGAATCTCGTATTATTTCATATAACAAAGTTATAAGCAAAAAAAGAAAATCGCTGAATTTACATTTTCCCCTATATCTAGTAACCTATGCATTTTTTCGGAAATAACAACACACATTATTAAAATAGCCTACTAACGGGGCAACTTTTGTCTAATTTAACCAACCTCGTAGCTCTTACGGTTCTCGAGATACCAATGCATTCGTACCTTAAATGGGACACTTTGTATATAACTTCTAGCTAGATAGAAAAAAAATATATAAATTATAATAATTTTACATATCGTTTAGGCTGAGGAAATTCGATAAAACAGATGAGTTATTCATATATGTTCACAAAATTTGACATATGATGTCAAATTTGATGTAAGTAAGTGTAAAAGATAAAACAAGTAAAAATGAAGTAATTTTATTGTAAAATTTAAAAAGATGGAAGAAAAATATTAGAAATGTATTCGTATGCGTGAATCAAAGTAAGTTCAGTTCCGGTTTTAGTAACGTCAAAAATAGCTGTCATATTGGTCATACAAAATTTATGAAGGAAATTTTAGGTATGAAATGAATTAAAAATATTTTGAAATGCAATAACAAACTAATTTTAAAACTACAAATTAAATGTATTGGCGGGAGGTATTATGTGTTGGACACACCAGATTTTTTTCTTTTAACTCTATTATAAGGATGGACGAAGTTATATTTTTATTATTTAAAAAAAAATTCTGTTATAATAATGTATATACAAAAAGAGAAAATAAAGCAAATATGAAGTTAATTTTCCTTTTATGTTTTCCTAGAATTTATATATTTACGATAAGGGAACACCTGCTCTGGTCTTGGCTCTGACCTTTGGACCTGCATTCATTATTTCATTATTACAGGATTCTTCTCTTCCCGAAATTTAAACTTTTGATTCATAGATGGCAGCATGTTCCGGGGTATATTCACAGTCTAACTTCTCCAAAATTTCTATTACTGTTAGCCCATAAGGATTATTCCTCTATATAGCTTTATACTCACTGATAATATACTATTTTTATTTTATTTTTTAAATTTGTCTTGTAAAATAGAAATAGTTTGCCCATTTAATCTTTTTTGTAGCTCTTACAGTTCTCGAGATAAATCCCAATTAAAATGAAAACCCAGTACATTGGAAATTTTGTAATTTACTTATTTTAAACATTATACTGAAAATAATTTATTATTACGTTGTATCAAATTGACAGAAATTAAATTACATTAAATATTTATATACAGAGTGTTCATTTTATCTTGTCCACTATTGCTATCTCGAGAACTATAAGAGCTACGAGGTCGGTTAAATTAGCAAACAATTTCTATTTTACAACACTTTTAACATGAAACAAACAAAAAATGTTTATAACTAGTGGTTCTCAAAATACGGGTTCCAACTTTTTTATTTTAAATGTGAACCCATTTTATTTATTTGCTTATTCGATAGATAATTTTATTCTGAATTCAATGATATAATATTACCATACCCTAACATAACGATTTTTTTGAGAAAAATGCATCTGAAGTTTTATATTAATTTGATTAAAATATGACAATAATAAGAGTGCCATGACGAAAAAAAACGGAGTAAACGTCATTTTTTAACCTGGAATTAGAGTGTCTTGACAGAGACAGAAATAAGTGAATAATAGTTATTTATGATATGTGTTAAAAGTGACATTTTATGAGTGAGTGGGGAAGTTTGAAACGAGACGAAGCCGAGTTTAACAAACCCCACGAACGAAATAAAATCACTTTTAACACAAATATCATACACTATTTTTCCTACGACCCGAGTTATGTATTAGTAAATAAAAACTAAGCATTATAGAATGACATTTCTGACAGGTAACTAGATTTAGTTCCTTTTTAACACAAGTGTTAAAAGTAAATTTGTTTTTTACTTTTAACACGTTGTCAATGACAACGATTTAAAAGTATTCACTGTGTTATAAACTGTTATTTTTAACTTGCTAAGCAACCGTTAAAAACACTATTTTTAACAGTGGTCGTAGGAAATAGTTATTTATGATATAAGTGTTAAAAGTGACATTTTATGAGTGAGTGGGGAAGTTTGAAACGAGGCGAAGCCGAGTTTAACAAACCCCACGAACGAAATAAAATCACTTTTAACACAAATATCATACACTATTTTTCCTACGACCACAGTTATGTACCTATTAGTAAATAAAAACTAAGCATTAGAATGACATTTATGACAGGTCATGATGTATTTGTTATGAACAAGTGAACATAAGACGTGTTAAAAGTAAATTTGTTTTTTACTTTTAACACGTTGTCAATGGCAACGTTTTAAAAGTATTTACTGTGTTATAAACTGTTATTTTTAACTTGCTAAGCAACTGTTAAAAATACTATTTTTAACAGTGGTCGTAGGAAAAAGTATATTATTTCTGTCAAGACACTCTAATTCCTGGTTAAAAAATGACTTGTATTCCGTTTTTTCCATCATGGCACTCTTATTATTGTCATATTTTAATCAAATTAATATAAAACTTCAGATGCTTTTTTCTCAAAAAAATCGTTATGTTAGTGTATGATAATATTATATCATTGAATTCAAAATAAAATTGTCTATTGAATAAGCAAATAAAAAAAATAGGTTCACATTTAAAATAAAAAAGTTGGGGACCGTATTTTGAGAACCACTGGTTATAAACATTTTTTGTTTGTTTCATGTTAATAGTGTTGTAAAATAGAAATTGTTTGCTAATTTAACCGACCTCGTAGCTCTTATAGTTCTCGAGATAGCAATAGTGGACAAAATAAAATGAACACCCTGTATAAAATAATAAAACTTATTGTAATTATGAAACAGAATCTTCATTGACATGTAATCTTTTTACATGTTTCTTTAAGGAATCTAACCTTGCAAAGGCTTCCTGACAATATTTGCAGGTGTAAGGTTTCTCCCCCGTATGCGTCCTCATATGACGCGTTAAATGACTACTGTCTATTGCTTGATACGAGCACAGGGTACAATGGTAAGGCCTCTCCCCAGTATGCACGCGCATGTGCACAATGAGACTCGTCTTATGTTTAAATGTGTTACTGCATTTTGTACATTCATACGGGCGTATATTATCATGTATGCGTCTGTGGCGTATTAAATGACTCCTATCTGTGAAAGTCTTGTGACAAATATCACATGTGTGTGGCCTGGCCCCGCTGTGTATGAGTTGGTGCTTGTTTAAATGATGTTGTTGTGTGAATGCCTTTTGGCAAGATTCGCCTTTAAATGGCTTCTCTCCCGTGTGAATGCGATCGTGTCTTTCTAACTTCCACCTATCTGTAAAGGCTTTAGGACACTTATCACACTTAAATTTTCGCTTTCTGCATTTAGCTTTCAATTCTTCAATTACGCTGTTTTGACTGGAAGTTATATTAACATCTGTAAAATAAACATACATTTAATTTAATACTGTTCATATTACCTACATTTTTAAAATTCCGTATTAACAAATTTCCTTAATCCACATGAAATGAAAAAATAAATCTTTTTATTTTGATTTGTCAATAGGGATGCTGGAGTACTTATTTGACCTTTTTTATACATGTGTCCCACTTAGGAGTGTAATACATTAGGATCCCGGCATCCGTAAGAGATACGAAATCAATTAAATTATACAAAAGTTGCCCCATTATTGGGCTCTTTTAGAAATTAGATAAACCTAAAAAAAAAAGAAAAATACCTAAGTCACTAAGTATTAGCAAAAAATATAAATTTTGCTATTTTTAATTTTTACAGATAATTTCCAGATCAACACACAATTTAGTCTTGTACATTCTTAGGACACATTTTTGTTATCTTTTAAATAACCATTTTCATTTTTTTATCACTTGATAGATTTTAAGTGATGATGAGGATGCTATATTAGATATTAAAATATTTAAACAACTTAAATATTGCTTCATGATGATGTATAATTAATGTTTATATTATTTTCTTTTTTCGAGATGCTGACTTCTCTTCTGAAATTTGTTAAAATACATATTTTCAACTTCTGCCGGAATAACGCACAATAAATATAGACCTATTGTACATCTTTGGTCTTTGGAATTTGGAAAGCAAAAATATGTTATGGTCTTATGGTAATATCTAATACTCGTATACCGTCCATAAGAACATGTAAACTTTGTCGTAATAATTCAAAAACTCTCAGTGATAAAAATGAAAATCGTTTTCAAAAGATAATAAAACAGTGAACTAAGAATGTGCAAGTCTAAATTATGTTGTTTCATATTTCCAAGTTATATGTAAAAATTAAAAATAGCAAAATTTACATTTACATACATACAAATTAAACTACATATATATGAAATTGGCCTACTAATGGGTAACTTTTGTCTTATTTAATCAATTTTGTATCTCTTTCTGTTTTCTAGGTTCTAATATATTATGTACTTAAACGGATCACCTACATAGACAATAAAATAAATACTGAAATATCTTCTCTCTTTATTTCATGAAATAAAAATTATTTAAATATTGCTATTCTACGTCATAATGCGGAGTAACATAGTGGTAGTGATATAAAAAATTAAAATCATATTCCCGTTTACTTAATTTTTCTAATGAACTGTCAAGGCAGTAAGTTTTTCTACCGGAGTATTGGATCTGCAAAATCATCCTCAACCGGTACAAAGCAACTATTGCCCTTAAAAACTATAAAAATACGGATGTTTGTATGTATGTACAACTAAAATGACAAATCAGTGTTCCCTTATTTGTTTATTTAGATATTTCAATTTTTACCTGAATTTTCGAAACTTGATTTTGCTTTTTCATCTATATTGGATAACTCTTGGTAATAGTAATGTTTTATAAGTAAATGATGTCGATATAGTGCTTTAATACTGTAAATGTCTCCACATAAGTGGCATTTGTATGATTTACCTGAAATAATATTTAGGAAATATTAAATAACAAACAAATAAGGAAACTCACCATTATTATTTTCAGATTCAGTAGCTTGAATCTTTCTTCGTCTACCTTTAATTTCAATCATTTTATTTTTTCTACAACGCATAGTATGATTTTCAAGACTAATCGGGCTGTTGAAAGTCAACTGGCATTTTTGGCATTCAAAAATATTATCTGAAATCGAGAATAATACATCTTCAAATAAAATTCATTTATATGTAAATTACCTTGTGGCGGTGTTTGTGGAGGTGAGTTGTAATTTTTTGTATCTATTCCGAGTTCTCTCGCAAACTCAAAACCATAAAACACCAAAAGCTCCGTCCCAGGGCTGATGTCTACCAAAGCACGGTAGTAAATTTTCCCGTGGAATTGATACGCTGCTAGATTCTGCTCTGCTTTATAACGTGCGCAGTTTACATACCGCATCCAGTTGGCTTTACTGGTGTCTTGCCCGTCAATATAACAAACCACCTTACCATCTCGTTTAAACTACCAGTATAGAAATCGTTATTACTATTTAAATTAAATACATTGTGCCATACCTGCCAACTGTACTCGCCATCAGCTGAATCCTCGCCGTACAAACCCTCGTACGGTCCGAACCGAACCCCTTTACTAATAGTCTTAAGGGCCCAAACGCCTTTGCCTCCGTTCTTAATGTTCGAGCTAGAAATAGTGAGCCAACCTTCAGGGACGGTCTGCCGGGCTCGGTCTGGATTCTCAGGAGTCAAGGGGATGGGAGTATCAGGGAGGTACACAGGAGAGTGCAAATCACACTCACCCACCAATTCATTCAAACAAATCTCGCAGTCTGGACCAATAGGAATGAGAAAAAAATTATAAATAAAGACAGTACTTACAGTAGTAATGATCATAAGGGATTATGTCGTCTTCGATGTAATTCTTTGACGGTTGATTTCTCTTTAGATACCGTGACTTAAGGTCATTAGTTGATGTCATTCGCTGTCTTGTTCTTTTTTCAGAAATCTGAAACATAATACTTAAAACACTGAACTTACATTGCATTCTTTTTGCAACAATACTTCTGAATTTTTCCGCTTTATTTGATTTTGATTTACTAGTAAACATTTTTTATCAAATTTATTGACTTCAGATTTTCTTGTCATAAAATCCGGTTTACTCATATGAAAACCTGTGGTAATAAAACACTCATACAAATTCATTTTACGTTACGGTAAAATACTATTACCAGATTTAACCATTTCAACATAAATTTCGTACGTATTCTGTATTCTAACTTTTTCATAATAACTTATATTCTGCCACTCTTTTTCACTAAAATATTCACTTGGATCGTCTAGAACGTCCAGCTCCATATTGTTTAAATTAGAATTATCCATGATGTACCTGCAATTGACAAACACCTGTTGTACCCAAACACTTAAATAGTACTTTTAAACTTAAAATTAAATACAACGAATTTTTATTATAAAGAATATATTTAAATTATATTTCAATACTTATTAAAAACTTACTAATGTTTTACTGCTACGAGAAGCAAAATTTGGTCAAACACAAAGTAAACAATAAACAAATTCAATTGTTTTTTAAAACAATTCCAGTTTCCAAGTGCCTTGTTGCTAGTTTATGAGGTTTATGACAGTTGATTATTACTGAACTCTTTGTTATCTTCTCATTGCAATTTTTAAAGCTGGTTTCTCTAGGGATGCTAGGTACTTTTTTAATTAAAAAAGTTCTAATTTATTACTGATTCAAAACAAAGTACAAGTCAAAGTATACTGTTTATTGGTGAAAGAACAGAACTGTAGATGGCAGGCCGGACGGTAGCAAGATGGCGGAGCCATCAGTGTTGCCAACTTAGTGAAATTTCCACTAAAACTAGTGGTGCAGACCTCCTAGCCGAGAAATATTGGCCCGTATTACCACTGTACATATATCTTATAGTAGGGACAAGCAGTCGAATTTTATGATAAAAACTTATATGCGCGTGCGCGTAATTGGCTGGAGTTTCATCGTAAATCTCAATAGAGAGCAGCACTGTTTGTTTACAAAATACTAAGTTTTGAACCTTACATTCATTAGATTGGGAAGTCCGATATTTAACCTGGTGATTACAGATTACAATTGTTTGATATTTTTTATCATAGTAATCAATAGTATAATGTGCGACAATAAAGGAATCAAAAATGTTTGTGCTTTTAGATCCTGTTTAAGGACATATGCTCATAAAAATACAAAATTATTTAGATTCCCGAAGGATTTTGAACGGTAAGGAGTGATTTATTGTAAACATGCTATTTTAGGTAGAAATTGCACATATTTATATTTGTTATAAATCAGAAATAAATATATTTTTATCATTACACATATTCTTGTAGTTGTAAACAATGGGCGGCTTCTTCATTCAACAGGTCAAAAAACCCATAGAAAAATTATAATCTGGAGGCATGATTGAATTATAAATTGTATTTTTGTATTATTAAATTCTGTACTACAATATCCATATGTTCTATTATTTTAGTCCTTCTCTATAAATCTTATAAAACAGTTGCATCCAGAAATGGAAATATTGGCTTAATTATTACCACTTGTATTTTTAAAAGTTGCGGAGTTACCTACAACAAACAATTCTCGTATTTTTTTTTTAATTTGTGATTTCCATGTTATTAAATCAAAGTGTGAGTTATGTAATTTAAATTAACAGCAAAAAAATTCAAAAATTTCTACAATTATTAGTAGCTCCATCTATTAGCACTTTTCGGAAACTCCTGCCAACGTTACTCAAGGTCATTCGATCTAGCCATAAGATATATGTACAGTGGTATTACGAGCTCACTTTTATAATAAAATCGCGATTTTAACGCTCACTTTTACATCAAAATCTTTTGTAAAAACGAACGTTAAAATCGCGATTTTATTATAAAATATTATATCTCACTTTTATAATAATATCGTGATTTTAACTTTCAATTTTACATAAGATTATGATGTAAAAGTAAGCGTTAAAATCGCGATTTTATTATAGAAGTGAACTCGTAATATGAGCCATTGTTTTTAGTGGCTGGTGGTTTTATTTAGGTGATTTAGTTTACTTCAGTTAGTAGAAAAACAAGATACTCAACCTCTAAACCATTAACATGTTTTAAATTCCTTTAGGTAGGCAACACATCTTAAGAAGCACATAAAATAAAAGTAATGGTAGACGGATTTTTCTTGACTGGTCAATTGTTGAAGGGAAAGAAAATTACTGGAATTCAGTCAATGGGATAAAATTTTATTTTATCTCCTACCGGTTTCGACCCCACATGGGTCTTCCTCAGGGAGTGAAAGTCATTTTATACATTGTTAATGTGTTGTAAATAAATTTGTCGAAAATTTTAACAAAACAGTTAAAAAATAAATCGTGATTTTTAATAAACTCACGAGTCAAAAATATGTAAAACTTTTTTATAAATACAAATACTAAATGCAATATCATTCAAGAATTTTATTTTTCACAAAAACCTACGGTAACAACCAGCTAAGCATTGTAACAAATATGCGCTGTAGTAATTTTATTATCAATAAACAATATTAAATGATTATTACAGAATTATGTACAATAATTTATTACTTTCTTTAAATATTACTCATATACCTATTAGTAACATTAGTAACATATTTTAATATGTCGGTAAAAGAGTCAGAACCTTACGAGGAGAAGCCGTATTTTTAGCTGGTCATGTAGTTCGTTGTAGTTTGTTAGGCAAATTTAATATATTATTCTATGTATTGCAAACCTCCGCAGACAAAAAGAATTCAAGATTTTTGCTACATTAAAAAAAAGCAACAAAGTTTTAAAATAAGTCATCAGAATCGCAGAACGAATTTTTAACTTTTGCTGGAGTGTAATAATTGAACATAATATTAAACAGAGAAAACCATACGAAGAATTCGTTTTATTTTTATTTATTTATTCCTTTACAACTGGACAGCATTAATGTGTCCTTATATATGGGTTTCGTATATTTAGAATTTAGTATTGTGCATGTGCGTCATTATTACAATGCATGTTATTTGCCATAAACAATTTCTATATTATTGGATAATCTTCATTCTTAATATATATATACAGTCCTTTAACTCCTAGTTGGAGCATAGGGCCTCTACTAGGTTTTTCCAACTAATCCTATCTTGTGCGATTCTTTTTGCTTGACTCCATGTTTTTCCTATGACTTTCAGTTCTTGCAGAATTGTTCTTTTCCATGTTACCATTGGCCGGCCTCTTCGTCTTTTTCCTTGCGGATTCCATTCCAGCGCTGCTTTAGCAATATTATTTCCATCTCTTCTAAGCGTGTGGCCTATCCAATTCCATTTCCTTCTATTTACTTCTGTCTGTATTTTCGGTTGGTTAGCTCGTGATAGTAATTCATCGTTCGATACATGTTCAAACCATTTAATTCGCATGATGCGACGTAGGCAGTTATTTATAAAGACCTGTAGTTTTTGTTCTAGTCTTTTAGTGGTTTTCCAGGTTTGACAACCGTACAGCACAACGGACTTTACATTTGAGTTGAAGATTCTTAGTTTGGTTTTTATTGTGTAAGCCGTTGATTTCCAAACTGGGTTGAGCATGCCAAAAACTTGATTTGCTTTTCTGATTCGGCTATCAATATCTGCTTCGGTACCTCCAGATGTGTTTATGATACTGCCCAAATAGCAAAAATCGGTAACTTCTTCAATTTCTTGGTCGGCTATGGTTAAAGGTGTGTTGTTATTTGTTCCTATGCGCATGACTTTTGTTTTATTAATATTGATGTTCAATCCAACCTTGGTGGCCTCGTTAACCAGTTTGTTTAGTTTATCTTGCATGTCTTTATGTGAATGTGCTAAGAGACAAATGTCATCAGCGTAGTCAACGTCTTCGAGTCTCGTTTGAAGATTCCATTGAATTCCTCGTTGCTCTTGATTTACTTTCTTCATAACCCAGTCCAAAGTGAGGTTGAATAACAAGGGAGAAAGTACACATCCTTGTTTGACTCCATTTATTACGGAGATTTTCTCCGTAGTTTTACTTTTGTGCAGTACTTGACAGGTAGCTCCATTATAAAGTTCCCTTATGAGGTTACAGATTTTACTTGGTATTCCTGTAAGTGTCAGTATTTTCCAGATTGCTTTTTGACTTAGACTATCGAAAGCTCGCTTGAAGTCAATGAACGTTAGGTAGAGTGGAGCCTGCCACTCTACTGACTGTTCGATGATAATTCTAACAGTATTAATGTGATCAATGCAGGAGCGGTTAGGCCGAAAGCCTGTCTGTTCTGCCCGAAGTTTGGGTTCCAACTTTTCTGATAACCGACTGAGGAGTATGGAAGCCACTATTTTGTTAATAACATTCAATAGGGTGATGCCACGCCAATTGTCGCAAAGGCTGAGGTTTCCCTTTTTAGGTAATTTAATAATAAGGCCCTCTTTCCATTCTGTGGGAAAGTGTTCGTTCTCCCAGGCTTCTTTAATTAGGGGATGAAATATTCCTGCAAAAAATTTGCTATGAGATTTTAGAATTTCTGCTGGAATATTGTCAGGGCCAGCTGCTTTATGATTGTGAAGATTGAGTATGGCAACCTGGATTTCTTCGACAGAGGGTGTGAGAGTTTGGATACGAATGGTACGGTTCGGGGTCCCTGCTATATCTTCTCCTGTTAATACTCGGCGTTCTAATGATTCTGCAAAATGTTCATGCCATCTTTGCAATGCCTCTTGTTCATTTGTGAGGGTTTCTCCATTCTTGTTATTTATTGGTGGGTGGTTTTCAAAGTTTCTATTTGACAGAATTTTGGTGATTCGATAAAGTTCTCTACTTTTATGGAGATGAGCAGCATTTTCTGCTTGTGCTGCGAGTTCGTCTGCCCACTTTCTCTTGTCTCTTCTTGCTGCTCGTTTCACTTCAGTATTCATTTCTTTATATTTCTGTTGTAACTCACTTTTCTGGTTTCTGGTTACCGCTGTTAGAAGTTTATCTTTAATATCCTTTCTCTTTCTAATTTTGTTCCAGGTATCCGCTGTTATCCATTCTTTTTGGGCTTTTTGTTTTGCTCCGAGTATATTATCTGCAGAGTCCGTTATTAACTTGGCAATCGTTTGCCATTTGTTTGATATGCCTGTAATGATGTTATCCGAGGTTTCGTTCAATTTCTCCTCTATGTTTTTATGTAGTTTTTTCGCTATATGAGGATATTTTAGCTTATCTAGGTTGTATTTAATTCGTTTTCGTTTTGTATCCTGATATTTGCTTCTTGGCGTACTGATTTTCAATCTTATTTCTCCTATTAAAAGAAAGTGGTCACTAGCAATATCCGCACCTCTGCGGTTTCTGACGTCTAGAAGCGACCGGCGCCATTTCTTCTCTATGGTGATATGATCAATTTGGTTTTGAGTGTTTGTGTCAGGAGAGACCCATGTTACTTTATGTATATTCTTGTGAATAAACAAAGAGCCTCCTATCACTAAGTTATGCCTCTGGCAGAAATCAGTAAATCGTTCTCCATTATTATTAAGTTGTCCTAGGCCGTTTACCCCCATGATCTCTTCATAGTTTGCGTTGTTGCAACCAATCTTTGCGTTTAGGTCGCCAATTAGAATTTTAATATCACCTTTTTTCATGTTGCTTAGGACAGTGTCCAGCTCATTGTAGAATGAGTCTTTGACATCATCATTGGAGGGTTCTGTTGGGGCGTAGCACTGAACAATGGATACTTTTCTTATGTTGGTTTGAAGCCGTAATGTAATTATTCTATCTGATATAGGTTGCCATTGAATTAAGCTCTTCCTTGCATTTTTTGAAAGTAAGAAACCTACTCCGCTTTCCCGGGATTCAGTTAGTTTTTTCCCAGAGTACAGCAAGGTTGCACCATTGGGTGCTTTGACTTCACCACTTTCAGGCCACCGTACTTCACTGAGCCCAAGTATTTGAATGTTGTATGCCTCCATCTCTTTTACTGTCTGTGCTAATCTCGACGGTTCTAGTAGCGTTCGTACATTCCAGGTTGCTATTCGAGTCCGTTTTTTCAGGCCAAAAGTCGTCAACGTATTATCAGTCCGGTTTTTCCTTGTAGAGGTTTCATGAATCAGGTTATTTAAGAGGGGTGGGTGATTGGCCTGCCGCCTCCGAGGTCGATAGTGGGGCTGCCACTTTTAGGCCTTCGACCGTGCCTGTATATAGTAGGAAAGATGACCATCCTTAGGAAAGTTGCAGGTTATACCGCCTGGATTCGGTCGTCAGAGCCTCGTTTGCATCACCCAGGGTGCACCACGGGGAGGTGAGGTTGACATTTGAAGGGGTTGAACCCGACCTTGCACCCCAATTCTTAAAGTTGTATTTAAAATGTTTACAACACACAGTCATATATTTGCTAACCATTTTGCCTATTCTCATAGCAATCTGCAACTTTCCGCAAGTTATTTTTGTGGGAAAAATAATTCAAACTGATATCTTTTGTGGTATAACTTTTACATTGAGGTACTGAACAATATCTCCGGCTTTCCATATTGTGTTAAATGTAAAAAAAATATGGTTTAGATAATCCAAAAACGTAAAACAAACTATAAGTTACAACTAGTTATATGGCATTTCAATGTATTGATCACTCTGATCACCACTAGCAACTCCCTCATTTTTCCGCCAGGGGCCAACTCTTTCGCGGCGCACTCCCTATTGAACTTGTTATTTTAATTTGTCATTATAACATAAAAGAAATTAGCATGGTATACAAAACAGCTTAAAATATTTTAATTTCGCGCTGTAGTAATTTTATTATCAATGAACAATATTAAATGATTATTACAGCGTTATGTACAATAATTCATTACTTTCAGTGATATTACTAATAGGTATATGACCGAAAACTATTGGCGAAAAAGTTCGAAGTGGGTGACGTCTGGCGGCAGATTTATGAACTAGAGAAATAAGGAAACGGAGCTAGCGTCCATTTAAACGTATGTAATTTTAAACAGGTTTAATTTAAATTTGTTGCAAAAGAAAGTGAGATATATAGTGTACATTACATTTTCAGGTTTATATAATGACCAGTAAATGCAATAGGTACTGCTCAGGGTGGCAAAAATGTTCCAATTTTATAACCGAACTATATTGTTTATCGTCCTTTTTACCTAATTTTCCCCATACTTGTTCTAAATCAGTACAGCTTATTTTTCTATTTCTTCTACTCTGTAATACACAAACCCATAAACAAATAAATTAATAACATAATATTAACGATAACTTTTGTGTAAAACAAATAATGTAGTGTTGATTTCTTCTAAAATTGCAACAATATGTTTGCATTTGCCACCTAATCCTGCTTTGCAATTACATTTTGTTACCCAATTATTTATATTATCATTTAAAATAATTTCGATCATATGAGGATCTCCACTTAAATGACTAGTCTGCAAACACGATCCCAGTATTGCACCAGATCCGTCATCTTTCACACCACATAGCAATACATGTCCTGCTTTAAAAACAGCTTCGCCTTCTTTTATAGGGCGTGCAGAAGCTATGTATTCAAAAATATCACTTAATTCTACCTTAACTTTCTCCATGTTTAAACAATGCACTTCTAAATGTATATGGCCAGCAATGAGAAATGATTGAACTTCCTTATTCCTCCGCCATCTTGCTACCGTCCAGCCTGCCATCTATAGTTCTGTTTTTACGTCAATAGTTGCTTGAAATGAGTTACACAATCACACGGGAAAAATTGCTCGAAATAAGTTGTCGAAAATCGACAATAAGTTGTCGATATTAAATCCCGTGTGATACCACCTTCAGGTGATATTTTTTAATACATAGCTTCTGCACTTCCTATAAAGGAAGGTAAAGCACTTTTTAAGGAAGGATATGTATTGCTTTGTGGAACAAAAGATGATGGATTTGGAACAATACTGGGTATCTTTTTTAGAAACCAGTTATTTCAGTATAGCTGGAGATCCTCATATGATTGAAATTTTATTAAATGAGAATATAAATAACTGGAAAGCAAAATGTAGTTGTAAAGCATGATTAGAAGATAAATGAATGTTCCAACTTTGTTGAATATAAACAGGTCACTGATCTCTATATATACTTCTGAATAGGCTATAGCTTATGAAATAGTGAAGCATGTGACGGCTATTTTCCTGAAGTCTGAATTTAATCATTATAATCTATAACGAAATATGAGAAAACTTTTTTATTTTGGTTTGTTTTAGTTATTTTACTAGCGAATTCTCGGCTACGCCGAGCATTCCCTAGAGCTCCGCTGTCAGTGCAAAAAACAAATGCCGATCGACATGAAAGAATTATTTCATATTTGCACGTCAGGCCTCACCGAGACCTTTCATTAGATTGCAAACACGATATACTTCTAATAATATTTTGCAAAAAACAAAAGCCGGTCGACATGAAACATTTTTGTCATTTATGTACCCCAACTCTCAACGAGACTTTTCATTTGATACCAAACACCACACACTTCTGACAACTTTTTGCAAAAAACAAATACCGATCGACATAGCACATTGTTTTTAATTCTGCACGCTAGCCCTCTCCGAGACCTTTCATTTGATACCAAACACGACATACTTCTGACAACTTTTTGCAAAAAACAAAAGCCGATCAACTTTGACCTTTTTTGTTAATTCCACACGCCAGCCTTTATCGAGCCTTTTCATTTGATACCAAACACCACATACTTCTCACAATATTTTCCAAAAAACAAAAGCCGTTCGATATAGAACATTTTTGTTCATTCTGCACGCTAGCCCTCATCGTGACCTAGCCTAATATCTACACAGAACATTTTTGTCATTCGTGCACACCAGTCCGTATTGTGTCGTTTCCTTAAAACCCAAGGACGACCTACTTTTAACAAATTTTTACGGAAAACAAATGCAGATTGACATGACACATTTTTTTTGTCATTTTAAAACTGGCCCTTATGGTTTCCTTTCTTTTGAGAACAAACACAGCAAAGTATTCAATTTATTTTATTTAGGAATATTTGATTTTTATTTAGTTATTTTATAATTTGGCAACACTGTTTGTATTAAAAAATAGTAGTTAGTTTTTAAATTTATGGATTAATATTGTCAACCCTAATACAACTGCCACCGTCTTCAGTGAAGTTAGTTTAGGAATATTTGGTTTTAATTTAGTTACTTCATCACACATTTGGCAACATTGACTTTTGACATTGGAAACGTCAAAATTTATATTAATTAAATACGTTATGTTTTAAACTTAAATTAGTTGTAATACATTTGCTCAAGTCTATTATTCTTGATACTGTTTTTAAATCTTTGATATCAATGTTCTATTAAAAGATATAATCATTTAAATTTCATAGGCAGATTGTCAAAAGTGACAGATGACGGCGTGATTCTTCTTAAAGTTAGACATGGCCTCTGGGATCTATTGTTTCAAGTTTTAATTTTTTACACGAAAACTACTAATAGTAAAAATATAAGACACCCAAAAGGCAGGAGATCTCATTAGCCCCCATATTAAAAAAAAATTTATAACAATCACTTGCATGGTTCAGGCTGTAGGCGATTACAAAAGTTACTCGATGCTCGTGATGAATCTATAGATAGACAGATATATAGATATATAGTGAATGTAATCGTTTAGTATATAGGCCTAGCGAATTCTCGGCTACGCCGAGCATTCCCGAGAACTCCGCTGTCAGTGCAAAAGCAAATGCCGATCGTCATGAAACAATTATTTCATATTTCCACGTCAGGCCTCACCGAGACCTTCCATTAGATTGCAAACACGATATACTTTTAATAATTTTTTGCAAAAAACAAAAACCGGTCGACATGAAACATTTTTGTCATTTATGTACCCCAACTCTCACTGAGACCTTTCATTTGATACCATACACGACATACTTCTGACAACTTTCTGCATAAAACAAAAGTCGATAGACGTGAAACATTTTTATCATATCTACAAGCTAGCCCACACCGAGACTTTTCATTTGATACCAAACACTATATACTTGTGACAACCTTTTACAAAAAACAAAAGCCGATCGACATTGATCATTTTCGTTTATTCGGCACACCAGCCTTCATTGAAACCTTTTATTTGATACCAAACACCACCCACTTCTGACAACTTTTTCCAAAAAACAAAAGCCGTTCGATATAGAACATTTTTGTTCATTTTGCACGCTAGCCCTCATCGTGACCTAGCCTAATATAACATTCACTGTCTTCAGTAACGTTAATTTGGGAATATTTGTTCTTTGTTTAGTTACTTTATTAAACATTTGGCAATATTGACTTATGTAATTCGAAAATACCCAAACACGACTTTTTTCTGATAACATTTTGCAAAAAACAAATTCTAATCTACATAGAACATTTTTGTCATTCGTGCACACCAGTCCGTATTGTGTCGTTTCCTTAAAACCCAAGGACGACCTACTTTTAACAACTTTTTACGGAAAACAAATGCAGATCGACATGACACATTTTTTTTGTCATTTTAAAACTGGCCCTTATGGTTTCCTTTCTTTTGATAACAAACACAGCCAAAGTATTCAATTTATTTTATTTAGGAATATTTGATTTTTATTTAGTTACTTTATAATTTGGCAACACTGTTTCTATTAAAAAATAGTAGTTAATTTTTAAATTTATAAATTAATATTGTCAATCCTAATACAACTGCTACCGTCTTCAGTGAAGTTAGTTTAGGAATATTTGGTTTTAATTTAGTTACTTCATCACACATTTGGCAACATTGACATTTAACATTGGAAACGTCAAAATTTATATTAATTAAATAAGTTATGTTTTAAACTTAAATTAGTTGTAACACATTTGCTCAAGTCTATTATTCATGATACTGTTTTTAAATCTTTGATATCAATGTTCTATTAAAAGATATAATCATTTAAAGTTCATAGGCAGATTGTCAAAAGTGACGGATGACGGCGTGATTCTTCTTAAAGTTACACATGGCCTCTGGGATCCATTATTTCAAGGCAGCATTTGTGCAAAGTTTTAATTTTTTACACGAAAATTACTAATAGTAAAAATATAAGACACCCAAAAGGCAACAGATCTTATTAGCTCCCACATATTAAAAAAAAAAATTATGACAATCACTTGCATGGTTCAGGCTGTAGGCGATTACAAAAGTTACTCGATGCTCGTGATGAATCTATAGATAAATAGATAGATACTAACGAATTCTCGGCTACGCCGAGCATTCCCTACAGCTCCGCTGTCAGTATAAAATAAATGCAAATCGACATAAAACGGTTTTTTCATATCTGCATGTCAGCCCTCACCGAGACCTTTCATTTGATACCAAACACAACATACTTCTGACATTGCATAAAACAAAAGTCAATCGACATGGAACATATTTGCAATTTCTACAGGCTAGCCCACACCAAGAACTTTCAATTGATACCAAACACTATAAACTTCTGACAACTTTTTGTAAAAAGAAAAGCAGATCGACATGGAACACTTTTATCTATTCTGCATGCTAGCCCTCAACGAGACCTTTCATTTGAGACCAAACTCGACATATTTCTGAAAACTTTTCACAAAAAAAAGCCGGTCAACAATAAGCAATTTTGTTAATTTTTCACGAAACCCTTATCAAGTCCTTTATTTTGATACCAAACACCACATACTTCTGACAACTATTTGCGAAAAACAAAAGCCGATCGGCATGGAAATTTTTTGTCAATTCTGCACGTTAGCCCTCAATGAAACCTTTCATTTGAGATCAAATAACACATACTTCTGACAACTATTTGCGAAAAACAAAAGCCGATCGGCATGGAATATTTTTGTCAAATCTGCAAGCTAGCCCTCAATGAAACCTTTCATTTGAGACCAAACTCGACATATTTCTGAAAACTTTTCACAAAAAATAAAAACCGGTTAACAATAAGCAATTTTGTTAATTTTTCACGAAACCCTTATCAAGTCCTTTATTTTGATACCAAACACCACATACTTCTGACAACTATTTGCGAAAAACAAAAGGCGATTGACATGGCGCATTTTTGTCAATTCTGCAGGCTAGCCCTCAGCTAGACGTTTTGTTTGACACCAAACTCGACATACTTATGAGAAATTTTTGCAGAATACAAAAGCCGATCTAAATGGAACATTTTTGTAAATTCTGCACGCTAGCCATCAACGAGACCTTTCATTTGAGACCAAAATCGACATACTTCTAAAAACTTTTTGCAAAAAACAAAAGCCGATCAACATTAACCATTTTTGTTAATTCTGCACACCAGTCCTTATCGAAACCTTTCATTTGACACCAAACACCACACACTTCTGACAACTTTTTCCAAAAAACAAAAACCGATCGATATAGCACATTTTTGTCAATTCTGCACGCTAGCCCTCAACGAGACGATTCATTTGAGACCAAACTCGACATACCTTTGAGAACTTTTTGCACAAAACAAAAGCCGATCGGAATGGAACAGTTTTGTCAATTCTCCTCGCTAGCTCTCAATGAGACCTTTCATTTGAGACCAAACTCGACGTACATTTGAGAAAGTTTTGCAAAAAGCAAAAGCCGATCAACATTGATCATTTTTGTTAATTCTACACGCCAGCCCTTATCGAGCCTTTTCATTTGATACTAAACACCACATACTTCTCACAACTTTTTCCAAACACAACATATTTCTGACAACATTTTGTAAAAAACAAATTCTAATCGACGTAGAATATTTTTGTCATTCGTGCACACCAGTCCACATTGTGTCGTTTCATTAAAACCCAAGGACAATATACTTCTAACAACTTTTTGCGCAAAACAAATGTAGATTGACATGACACATTTTTATGTTATTTTAAAACCGGCCCTTATGGTTTTCTTTCTTTTGATATCACAGCAAAGTGTTCAATTTATTTTATTTAGAAATATTTGATTTTTATTTTGTTACCTACTTCATAAATTGGCAACACTGTTTGTATTAAAAAATAGTAGTTAATTTTTAAATTTATAAATTAATATTGTCAATCCTAATAAAACTGTCACCGTCTTCAGAGAAGTTACTTTAGGAATATTTGGTTTTAATTTAGTTACTTCATCATACATTTGGCAACATTGACTTTTGACATTGGAAACGTCAAAATTTATATTAATTAAATACGTTATGTTTTAAACTAAAATTAGTTGTAACACCTTTGCTCAAGACTATTATATATGATACTGTATTTACTTCTTTAATATCAATGTTCTATATGAAGTTACAATCGTTTAAAGTTCATAGACAGATTGTCAAAAGTGACAGATAACAGCGTGACTCTTCTTAAATTTAGACATGGCTACTAGTATCCATTGTTTCAAGTTATTAATTTTGCAGTTTTTATTTTTTTACACAAGAACCACTCACAGTAAAAATATGAGACCTCCAAAAGGCACAACTACACATTATTCTCTGCAACTTAAAAAAAAATTTACAACAATCTCTTTAATGGTTCAGGCAGTTAGGCTTGTGACTAAATTTTGCGATCGTCGTGATGAAAATAAATGAACATCACGGACACATGCCTTTTAGTATATAGGACTAGGACTAGCGAATTCTCGGCTACGCCGAGCATTCCCTAGAGCTCCGCTGTCAGAGCAAAAAACAAATGCCGATCGACCTGAAACAATTATTTCATATTTGCACGTCAGGCCTCACCAAGACCTTTCATTAGATTGCAAACACGATATACTTCTAATAATTTTTTGCAAAAAACAAAAGCCGGTCGGTATGAAACATCTTTGTCATTTATGTACCCCAACTCTCATCGAGACCTTTCATTTGATACCAAACACGACATACTTTTGACAACTTTCTACATAAAACAAAAGTCGATCGACATGAACCATTTTTATCATACCTGCACGCTAGCCCACACCGAGACTTTTTATTTGATACCAAACACTCTATACTTGTGACAACCTTTTGCAAAAAACAAAAGCCGATCGATATTGACAATTTTTGGTAATTCTGCACACCAGCCCTCATTGAAACCTTTCATTTGATACCTAACACTATACAGTTCTGACAATTTTTTGGAAAAAACAAAAACCGATCGACATAACACATTTTTGTCAATTCTGTACGCTAGCCCTCCCCAAAATCTTTCATTAGATACCAAACACGACATACTTCTGACAATTTTTGCATAAAACAAAAGCCGATCGACATGAAACATTTTTATCATATCTACAGGCTAGCCCACACCGAGACTTTTCATTTGATACCAAACACTATATACTTGTGACATCCTTTTGCAAAAAACAAAAGCCCATCGACATTGACCAATTTCGTTAATTCTGCACCAGCCTTTAATGAAACCTTTCATTTGATACCAAACACCGCACACTTCTGACAACTTTTTGCAAAAAACAAATACCGATCGACATAGCACATTTTTGTCAATTCTGCACGCTAGCTCTCTCCGAGACCTTTCATTTGATACCAAACACGACATACTTCTGACAACTTTATGCATAAAACAAAAGCCGATCGACATGGAACATTTTTGTCAATTCTGCACGATAGCCGTCAACGAGACCTTTCATTTGAGACCAAACTCGACATACCTTTGAGAATTTTTTTGCAAAAAACAAAAGCCGATTAACATTGACCTTTTTTGTTAATTATACACGCCAGGCCTTATCGAGCCTTTTCACTTGATACCAAACACCACATACTTCTCACAACTTTTTGCTAAAAACAAAAACCGATCGACATAGCACATTTTTGTCAATTCTGCACGCTAGCCCTCAACAAGACGTTTCATTTGAGACCAAACTCGACATACCTTTGGGAACTTTTTGCAGAAAAGAAAAGCCGATCGGAATGGAACATTTTTGTCAATTCTGCACGCTAACCCTCAACGAGACCTTTCATTTGAAATCAAACTCGACGTACCTTTGAGAAAGTTTCGCAAAAAACAAAAGCCGATCAACATTAATCATTTTTGTTAATTCTACACGGCAGCCCTTGTCGAGCCCTTTCATTTGATACTAAACACCACATACTTCTCACAACTTTTTCCAAACGCGACATTTTTCTGACAACATTTTGCAAAAAACAAATTCTAATTTACGTAGAACATTTTTGTCATTCGTGCATACCCGTCCACATTGTGTCGTTTCCGTAAAACCCAAAGCCAGATGCAGATCGACATGACACATTTTTTTGGCATTTCAAAACCGGCCATTATGGTTTTCTTTCTTTTGATATCAAACACGGCAAAGTGTTCCATTTAATTAGGTACATTTTATTTTTATTTAGTTACTTCATAATTATACAACACTGTTTGTATTATTAAATAGTAGTTAATTTTTAAATTTATAAATTAATATTGTCAACCCTAATACAACTGCCACCGTCTTCAGTGAAGTTAGTTTAGGAATATTCGGTTTTAATTTAGTTACTTCATCACACATTTCGCAACATTGACTTTTGACATTGGAAACGTCAAAATTTATATTAATTACGTTATGTTTTAAACTTAAATTAATTGTAACACCTTTGCTCAAGACTATTATACATGATACTGTATTTACTTCTTTAATATCAATGTTCTATAAAAAGTTATAATCGTTTAAAGTTCATAGACAGATTGTCAAAAGTGACAGATGACCTCGTGACTCTTTTTAAATTTAGACATGGCTACTAGGATCCATTGTTTCAAGTTATTAATTTTGCACAGTTTTTATTTTTCTACACAAGAACCACTTACAGTAAAAATATGAGACCCCCAAAAGGCACAACTACACATTATACCCTGCAATCTAAAAAAAAATTACAACAATCCCTTTCATGGTTCAGACAGTTAGGCTTGCCACAAAATTTGGCGATCGTCATGATGAAAATAAATAAACATCACAACACATGCCTTTTTAGTATATAGGACTAGCGAATTCTCGGCTACGCCGAGCATTCCCTAGCGCTCCGCTGTCAGTGCAAAAAACAAATGCCGATCGACATGAAACAATTATTTCATATTTCCACGTCAGACCTCATCGAGACCTTTCATTAGATTGCAAACACGATATACTTCTATTATTTTTTTTGCAAAAAACAAAAGCCGGTCGACATGAAACATTTTTGTCATTTATGTACCCCAATTCTCACCGAGACCTTTCATTTGATACCATACACGACATACTTCTATCAAATTTCTGCATAAAACAAAAGTCGATCGAAGTAGACATCTATTTGTAACTGGGACGACACCCTGCTGCCCGAAATTGGGAGACGCAAAAAAAGTAAAAAAAACTGTCAATTTAGCTTGTTTTTAGCATAAAAATAGCAAAAAAAGTGCAAAATTTGAGCAAAAAAGATCGATTTTATCAATTCCAATTGTTATATTTCCATTTCACACCCGCAATTGGGGGTAAAACATTTAATTTTGTGAGATTCGGGAGATGCAAATTTAGCTTGTTTTTAGCACTTTCTTTGCTTAAAATACATAAAAACTTACAAATTTTTTATTTAATAAATGTATTGTTGTGATTTGAAATGTTTTGTTGTCCCAGACGATCAAGTAGATGGTATGGCTTGCAGAAAATGTAAGTGTAAATCACATAATACTATTTTTATAAAAATATTTAATAAGTTACATTCTCTAATTAGCAACTAACGAATAATGTCCATGAGCCAATGTATCTGTAGAATTTTTTAGTAAGTATCTTTTATCATCCTTCCAACTTAAAGATTTTTTATTTACTTCTTCAGTGAAGATATCATGTTTGTAACTTCTAATTACTGTTTGTTTATTATAAAATTCTTTTTGCTCAAATAAGCATGTTTTATAATTTTCAAATTTCTTTTTTTAACACTTTTTTCTTAATTCCTTTTAATTTTTTTTTAAATTCTTTTTTTGGGTTTGAGTCATTCGTTCTGTAACTGTACATTTTTGATCGTAATCCTATAAATTCCAACATTTTCACAGATTTCAACTCATCTTTAAATTTGCCTATTACTTTTTTATTTACGTCAGAATATAGGGGGTGATCTTTTGGATAATCAGAGGTATCAAAGTAATTGGAATTTTCCCCCATAAATTTATAGAAATCAGCATTTTTAAACTCATATATAAAACTATCTGTATCTGTATATAATAATTTTACTTTATTGCTAAATTCTTTTTTAATTACATTATAATGAAAATCATACATTAATAATTTCGATAAATCCAACACGGCCTGTCCAATATAAATAGGTTTATTAAACAGTACTTTGGTTTTATATCTATGAACTGCTACCAGATTCTCACTAAATATTGTTCTACGTTTAAAATTAGGTTTATTTATTGCTTTCTGTAATTTTTGCTCATCTGAATATAATTTAATATTTTGCTGGTTTCTAACTGATTGCATAGACTTTCCAAACACTGCATTGGATACTAGTTTCCAGTAATCTTTTTCAAACTCATTTTTTGATTTTTGTCTTTGCTCCGTATTAAATTTTATGTATGGTGCCATGAAATTTGATTGTGTGAATTTTAAACCTCTATGAATTTTATCAATTCTCATTCCTAAACTTACATAAAGCTGTAATATTTTATAATGTACTATATAGTTTGTTTTATCATAGAAATGACAAAGTAGTTTTGATACTTTACCACCAGGAGGTTTTCTTTTCTCTGGAGCTAGAGGAATATCGTTAAATTTATCGTGGAGATCTTGTGGAAATGATAAGTCAACTTCTAAAACATATCCTGTATCATCATCTGACACTAATATTTTATTAATATCTTGAAGCTCTTCAAAAGTCATCCACTCAAAGTCTTTTTGAGGTAATTTTTGGGATAAGGAATGACCATATAAATTATTTGCATCAATATATGCAAGTTGTGTGTTTTCATCTGCTTTTGCATACCTATTACTACATTGTGATATTCCCTCTCTAATTCCCTTCTCAAAAAACATGTACATTTCATAATCAGTTAATAACTCCAATTCAATTTTTGTATATTTTAACATACAATCCCACGCAAATCCTGGTGTTGTATAATACCAAGCAGGATCTAATCCATAACTTTTATTCAAACACAAATCTCTAAAATTCTCAAATACATCAGCTAATAACAAAACATCTAATTTTAAGTATAAATCATGCCATTCTCCTAAATTTTTAATTTTAAAATATGCCCAGATTTTCTGTGCATGTTCATATTCTTCTTGCGAAATTCCTTTTAATGTTAGCGAAGAATAAAATTTATCTATTGGTGGTAATTTTAATTCTTCAAATTTTTCCCAAGAATTCATATATTCATAGGGGTAAATTCCTTTTCTAATTAACTTATTTTTATGTTTTCTAAACAAAATATCTAAATCATTATTTGAAAAATATTTAGCTGCTTCCCTTATTTGTTCCGGTTCCAAATTAGATGATAAAGTATCTAAACTACTTGCTAAAAACCTAAATGAATCAATAAACCTTAAATGAATATACTCTTTATATCCCACTTTCAAAATCTTGCTGAAAGATATATACTTCTCTTCATTACTAGGAATTAAATTCAAGTTACTCTTATCTTCACCCAAATTCTTTACAAACAAGTGACAGTCGTATGCAGACAAATTATGAAATACAATTGGAATAAATATGGGTTGTTTACACTTTAAATTACAGTTGTTACATGCTGCCCCTCTATATTTTCCAGTTATATGATCATGGTCTCTAACTTTTGGGTTTTCAGCTGTAAATTCATTTTCACAAAGATAACATTTTTTTGCTTTTTCATATTCCTTTAAATCTATATCCGTCATAGGTCTATTTGATTCTAATAACTCATATATTGTTTTAGCATGGTTTGATATTGAATTTATAAAATGTTTATCAGCATTTTCTCCTCTATAACTTTCAAATGGATTATCATAATCATTAATACTCTTAACATATAATCCATATCCACAGGGGGTATGAGATTGTTTTTTAATTGTATACGGTTTTTCAGGATCAGGGATGCATGTTTGAATAACAGGTTTTAAAAGTGATTCAAAATCCGCATAAATTACATAGGGATGTCTTTGCATTCTTTGAATGTTTTTAAATTGTATTGCTGGTTTAATTGTTATAATCTCATCTAAACCTTTAGTTTTAAGTTTTTGCAATATGCTAGTTTTAAGTTTTTTCAATATATTAGTTTCAGTGCATTTTTCCATATGCTCTTTTATTTCATTTTGATTATTACTATTAGCTCCAGTGCATTTTTCCATATGCTCTTTTATTTCATTTTGGTTATTACTATAGTCTCCACACTTACTACAAGCATATCTAATTGAAGGCATTACTGGAATACATGGTTCATTGCTAAAACAAAGTTCTTGGTGTTTCTTCAAATATTCTTCAGTTCTTGTGGCATAATTCAAACATCTTCTACAGAAATGTTTTTTACTCCTACTTATTTCCAGTTGATTATTTAATAAGCGACTCAGGTTTTTAATCCAACAATAATGGTTCTTTTCTTTATTTCCAAAGTATAACAAGTCGATATTCCTATCATAGAAAACCTTATTATTATGATATAACGGGTAAAATGTTTTACCTTCAAAACTAAACACAGTAATATTTATTTTGTTAAGTGACTCAAATTTTGCTATGTCTTGAATTTTAACAGGGAAACTTATTCCTTCAAAATTTAATTCATTTATATAATCCGCTTTATTATATTTAGACACTCTGTATGGATTGTTTTTATAACTTACAGAATGTAAGCAAGATATTACGCTATACATGAAACACTTGTCGTCATTGTTTTTAACATTAACACAGGCTTCTTTGTTTTTAATCCATTTAGGTAATTCAATATATGACTTTCCACTTAACGGTTTATATTTATTTATATTAATTCTTGTACAAATTATAGATTCTAGAACCCAGTCTGAACCTTTTGCTTCCATTTCATCACATCTTGCTATAAATAAAACCTTCTGATTATCCCAATATTGAAATAAATCATCCGCTTCTCTTAATATCACATTCTCCAACTGGAATGGATTGGTCATTGTTATACTAGGATCTAATAATTTTTTAAATTTACATTCCATATTTAAATTAGTTTTAGTATTCTTATGTATACACATAGCGTTTTGAAGTATATTTACTGCTTTCTTTTTTAATAAATTCATATATGTCGGTATGTCTAAATCCATTTGTTTATTATTATGTTGATAGGTTAATAATCGATTCTTATAAACACTTTCCACTAAAATAAAGTCTAGTTCAGGATCATGAAGTACTTTATGCGATTGCATACGGGTTTTCTTAATATATTTTCCACACTCATCACACTTTACTTTTTGCACTCTTTTTTTCTTTGGTTTTTCATATAACTCATCATCGAATGGAAAAATGTTATAGATTTCTCCATCTTTCTTTGGTTTGATTTTTTGCATTCTTTCTTTCTTCGGTTTTTCATATAATTCATCATCGAATGGAAAAATGTTATTGATTTCTCCATCTTGACTTTGTTGATCTTTAATCTTATTAATTAATTCTGCTTTCTTATACTTTTTAATATACCGTATTCCCAATGATTTTGCTAAATTGTATAGCTCAGGCAATCGGAGATCTTCCAATTGAATATTATTCACCTCCATTTATTACAAAATAAATTTGTTAATACTTTTTCAATCTTTAAATTTTAGGTGCTAATTATAGAGAATGCAATTTAGATTTTTGTATTATATTACTCACTCCTGATTCTGCTTTTTTAATAAGAGAAAGAAATGTGATATCACAGTCTATTATAAAAGAAGATGACGATAAAGATAAAATTAAGAAAATTTTAACCCAAATTAAGCATATCTTTAAGTGCGGACTCCTTTTCTTTTAAGTACAATTTACCATAGTGTTTATTACTTTCTTTATGAAGTTTTAAATGTTGTTTTTTTACTGTTTCACCACAAGTACACACTTCGGTGTTTTCATTATAATATTTACGCATATATTTATTTATTTTGTCTTTATTTTTCTTGCGATAATCTTGCATGTAACTATTGACATTATTTTCAGTAGTCATTTATAAGAGAAAAATTTTGTTAATATTTTTTCATTTGCATTTATCTTATATCTAAGGATTGTACAAAATTATGTAAAGTTAAATATGCACAATGAATAATTAGAGATTGGAGCAACGATTTATTACCATACCTATATTCCACTAAACAATTTAAATAAATATTTCTATACTCCTTGTTTTTCGGTATGTATAACGACAGAGGAACTATTGAAATTTTTTTTAATAATATTGATAATAATAATCTTGCTGTTCTTCCGTTTCCGTTTACGAATGGATGAATATCTAAAAATTTTTCAAAGAATTGTGCTCCTAT
Organism: Stenolophus ochropezus; assembly: GCA_035578165.1. Classification (NCBI taxonomy): domain Eukaryota; kingdom Metazoa; phylum Arthropoda; class Insecta; order Coleoptera; family Carabidae; genus Stenolophus; species Stenolophus ochropezus. Next base: position 14,725,442 of record JAQOWZ010000020.1, read on the forward strand.
GTCGAACCAATTGTCGGAAGTAATTTCAATACTTGTAACAGATTTAAATAATTTGTCCATAGCACAGGATATTTGACTAGGATCTAAATAGTAATAATCTATCCCACTAGGTTTTGAACAAGTTGTTCTATATATTCCTCCATTAAAAAGTTCATGTCCTATCATTTTATTTATATTTTTGGCCAACAGTACATCGAAGGCCTTGAATGAATTATTTATTATCGATTTTTCAAATAAGTAATGAGTTGCTTTTGATAAATTTCTTGTTTTCTTACTATTTCTACAATCAGTGTTCCCATTTAACGAGTTAATCGTATCTTCCAATGTCTGTGTTCCTGTATTTTCACCAATGTTACATTCTGTAATATATTGCATATGATAATCATTTTCAAAGCCACAAATATAATTATAATTATTCGGGTTTTCTATAAATTGTTTTACATGATTAAAGTATTTAGGAATTTTTTCAAACATTTCAGATATATTTTCTCCATAATCATTTATCCAATACGGTTGTTCCGCATATAATATATCATTTTTTTCATTATAATATTTATGCATATATTTATTTATTTCGTCTTTATTTTTCTTGCGATAATCTTGCATGTAACTATTGACATTATTTTCAGTAGTCATTTATAAGAGAAAAATTTTGTTAATATTTTTCATAAGAAAACATATATTTAATAAAAAATTCATTCCACAACTTATCCTTTTTATTGTTAATTTTCTGTGGCTTGTGATTTGAGTCTACTTCAGCTAACGCTATGAATTTGTTTATGAAATATTTATGTGATACATTATTTCTATAACCACTTGCATATAAAAAGCTAAGCAAATATGGATATTTTTGAATTATATCATCTTTAGTAGTAGCATTAAGAGATGTATAAAAATTAGGTTTAATTACAATTCGATAATTATGAACTAATTTCTCAACATATTTCATTTTATCTACGTGCTTAATAAATAATTTCTTATTTTGTTTATTAATTACATGAAAATTACAATTAACGCAATGTGGTACATGAGCTGAATTATCGAATGAATATTCTAAACACTGTCTACATTTTTCATAGACTTGTTCATCGATATCTATAACCCGAGCATCTGGAATACTAAAAATTTCATTTATTTAATTTTATTTTTTAACACTGGAGTAATAATAATTGAACATTTATTAATACGTTGTTGAAATCTTTCACGATCTACAGCATATAGATGCCAAATACCTTTACGACTTGCTCTATAAGCATAATTCCAAGTAAACATATAATGTATTTTAACATTATCACTAAATCTAACACTTAAAAACCTCTTAGCGCTCCTAGAAAAAATTCTGGAGTTATTGTATTTTTTTCAGTAACTGATTCCTCAACTACAGGTGTCTCAGTAACTGATTCCTCAACTACTGGTGTCTCAGTAACTGATTCCTCAACTACTGGTGTCTCGGTAACTGATTCCTCAATAGACTCTTCAGTAACTGATTCCTCAACTACTGGTGTCTCAGTAACTGTTTCCTCAACCGATTCTTCGTTATTAGCAACTGCGACTGATTCTACGTCTGATTCACTTTCAAAATTCGTATACAAATACTTTTCTATTGCTATTACTCGAACATTTGTATCTTTAACAGTGTTACTAATATCTTCAATCTGTGTTCTCAATGGATTTGAATTATCATTTGTCATATCTAGTTGATTTATTAAGTTTCTACAAACGTTTAAATCGTCGTTATTAAGCTTTTCAATTAGTTTAACTATACGTCTTAAGATAAACGCACATTCTGACAGTTTCTCCTTATTCGCCATTTATTAGAGAAAAATTAATTTGATTTGAAAACAATATCCCAATGAATTTTATTATGAAAGTCTTCCAAAAATTGTTGACTATACCGTTTCCAATAATATGATAATACAGTCCAATCTAATTTGTCCTGAAACTCTCTAATAAACTCTTCATCTAAGTTTGGTTGATACGATATTTCAATAAAGTCAAGTTTATCCTTAAACATTCTAATAAAATCTAAACTTAAATTCTTTCTGGTTGAAATTATGTGCCATGGAAGTTTTTCAGCATATTTAGTCATAAAGTATTCACTTAAATTTTTTCTTTTAGCAACAACATTAAAGTCAATATACTCAATCATATCTTCTAAAAAGTCATCACTTAAATTTTCATGACTTGATATTTCAGGCCAATCTACTTTATGTAAATACCTCATACAGATATCTTCACTCAAATCTTTTCGCTTTGATAATATAGTAAAATTCACATACTCTTCGTATTTTACAATATGATTCTCATCAAAATCATAACGACCTGATATTTCATCCCACTTAACTTTACTATGATCAATTTCCATTGGAAAACCATAATCATTCACAAACTCAACAAAGTAAATATGTGAAAGACCTGTTAGAAAACTATCAATCAATCGAAGTTGCAAGTACTGACTCATCATTTATTAGATAGAAATTATACGTTTATAATTTTTGTTATCTCAAACAATAGTTCGTTTTGAGAAAGATGTGTTTCAAAATGATTTCCATAATATCTAATATCAATAGTTTCTTTAATTTTGTTGTATAAATTAATACTGTTTGGATTATACTCAAGTCTAAGTATAACTACCATGTCTGGATATACAGTTCTTAGCATCTTGATGCGATTATTAGCTTTACACTTTTGAACTCTAAGCACATAATAAGGATATTCCCACATGTGATTTTTTTCAATAAGTATAAACTGATGATGTTTGTTTGTATTGTTTGGTTTAGAAACTACATCACGCTGTATTTCTTCAACCTTTTCTGCTAAAGATTCTACTTTACTTTTCAGATTGTTTACTATAGCCTTGTACTTGGACTCTATCTTGTATTCTCCATATTTTCTTATTGATGGTAAGACTTCAGAAGTAACCCACCGCTTAAATTCTTTTGCTTTTGGAAGTTTAGAAGATAGTATTAGTGAATATAAACCTGATTCATTAACATATACAGTATTTGGTTGGTTATTAAAGGGGGTCGCGTTTTGCGACGCCCTTATAAATTCATATATTGTACGGTCTTCTCTATCAATATGCTTAATAATTGCATCTCTTGAATTTGTATATCCCAATATCTCAGCAACATCTTTTGCTTTGAACCAAGGATTGTTATCTTTATCTGCTAGATAATTGATTTTATTATTATTGAATATTATGTTGTTGTTTATAAGGTCTACAACTGATTCCATTTATTATAAATAAAATTTGTTAATATTTTATACTATTAAAATGATTCATAGTTTTTATAAACATTTTGCCACCTGGTTTATATAAATACTCTTTTATTAATCTTTGCAATGATATTATTTTATTGTATTTACTTAATAATCTGTTATATTCATCACTAGGTATCTTGTCTTTAAATTCAGTTAAAAATTCTATTATGAAAATATAGTTTTTTGTAAGGTATAATTTTCCCAATCAACTTTATCTTGAAACTCTCTTATAAAAGGTTCTGATAATGTTTGAGATCCTGATATTGCTTTCCAGTTAACTTTATCTTGAAACTCTCTTATAAAAGGTTCTGATAATTTTTGAGATCTTGATATATTATGCCAGTTAACTTTATCTTGAAACTCTCTTATAAAAGGTTCTGATAATTTTTGAGATCCTGATATACATACCCAATCAACTTTATCTTGAAACTCTCTAATAAAAGGTTCTGATAATTTTTGATAATATGATATGTAATACCATTTAACTTTATCTTGAAACTCTCTAATAAAAGGTTCTGATAATTTTTGAGATCCTGATATTGCTTTCCAGTTAAATTTATCTTGAAACTCTCTAATAAAAGGTTCTGATAATTTTTGAGATCCTGATATACATACCCAATCAACTTTATCTTGAAACTCTCTTATAAAAGGTTCTGATAATTTTTGATATGTTGATATTCGCACCCAGTTAACTTTATCTTGAAACTCTCTAATAAAAGGTTCTGATAATTTTTGATAATATGATATGTAATACCATTTAACTTTATCTTGAAACTCTCTAATAAATTCTTCTGATAATATTTGATCACATGATATGTAATACCATTTAACTTTATCTTGAAACTCTCTAATAAATTCTTCTGATAATATTTGATCACATGATATATATTCCCAATCAACTTTATCTTGAAACTCTCTAATAAATTCTTCTGATAATATTTGATCACATGATATATATTCCCAATCAACTTTATCTTGAAACTCTCTTATAAAAGGTTCTGATAATATTTGATCACATGATATATATTCCCAATCAACTTTATCTTGAAACTCTCTTATAAAAGGTTCTGATAATGTTTGATCACATGATATATATTCCCAATCAACTTTATCTTGAAACTCTCTTATAAAAGGTTCTGATAATGTTTGATGTGATATTACATTCCAGTTAACTTTATCTTGAAACTCTCTAATAAATTCTTCTGATAATTTTTTACATGATATATGTACCCAATCAACTTTATCTTGAAACTCCCTAATAAAATCTTCTGATAATTTTTGATGACATGATATGTAACACCAATCAACTTTATCTTGAAACTCCCTAATAAAATCTTCTGATAATTTTTGAGATCTTGATATTTCTTGCCAATCAACTTTTTTATGGTTTATATTTAAATCCATGGCTTTAGCAAAGTTAATATGATCCATATTATACAAGTAATCATCTATACAGCGTAATGTCCAGTAATCCATTTATTACGAAATAATTTTGTTAATAGTTTTATGTAGATAAGATTGTGATGACGTTTTGCTCAGCCGCGCGGCGGAGCAAGATTCTCATGATCTGACTTGTCTGCGATAGACTCCAGTCTGCGACTACACAATATTCTTTGCATCAACCCATGAATTATGAGTATTATCAAACCCTAACCATTTTACATATGCTTTATTACCTTTACGTTTAATTACTTTCTCAACCAAATATACGTCATCTCTAGCAAAATTTAATTCTTGTTCATAGAAGCAACCTTTTAATTCTTGCTCTTTATAATCTTTCAAATGATAAGTTATTGGATTCGAATATATTATTTTACACACAGTGAATATCTCATTTGACCAATTAGGCGTATAACCTTTCTCAAAAACTGTTTTATATTTAGATACTCTAACTTTATCGCCAATTTGATACTTGGGTTTATAATTAGGAATTTCTTCTTGAAACAGAGGTTTTAATTTTTCTTCATTCTTTTTCTTTGATGCTTCAATGGGTGTCATCTTTATCGTACTATGTTTTGTATGATTGTAAGTATTTACTAGCACAGGTAACATGTCAAGCCACTTGTAATTACCATTAATTGTAAATTGTTTCCACATTTTTTCTTTCAAAGTTCTATTAACACGTTCTACTACACTTGCTTTTCTTTCTGAATATGTTGAATAATGATTAATATTATTTTCTTTCATTAACGCTTGAAAATCTTTATTGTAAAACTCTAAGCCTTGATCAGTTTGAAGATTTTTCGGTACTCGTTTCACTAGTCGCAGACTTAAGTCTGCTTCATCTGACGCTAAAATTGATTTAAATGCGTTTGTTATACTGTTACCAGTTTTATTCTCAACAGGTTTTGCCCACAAATATTTAGAAAACACATCAATTACAACTAATAAATATTTATAACCTTTATTCACTCTTGAATATGGAATCATCTCAACTAAATCAGCTTGCCACAAATCATCAATACCATATGTTATTACTTTACGTGTTGGAAAATTTCGTCTTAGTGGTTTATGTAACTCGCTTGCAATTTGTTCTCTAGCGTTATTACTTAAATTTTTTTTATAAACTTTGATTTCTTTGAACCACATTGGGAACACTTTGCCTGTAACATAGGTCGACCATTTTTAGTTACTGTTTTAGTAACGCTAGTTGAACTTGTTTGAGACTTACATTTAAGACAATATATTAATTCAGCCATTTATTAATTAAAAAATTGGTCTGTGACTACTCCAAGAGTCTATTAATTGTATCATGATTTAAATTTGTTGTGTTGATCACACTTTCAGCAAATATTTGGAATACATTGTTATATGTTTTAACGAAATCAAGAAAATCTTCTTTGGTTAATTCTGATTTTTTATTAATTGCGCTATAGTTAACGTTTACTATTTTATTAGTGTTATTAGCAAATACCTGAAATAAATCATTTACTGCTTTATGTAAATGCAAAAAAAGTGTTGTTATTTTTCTATTAATTGATTCATTTTGTGCTTTGTTTAAATCATTTTTAGTGTTTTCCAATTTTTTATTAAGTGTATTATACTTTAAATTTATAAATCTCTCAGTGCTATCTGAAAATTCCTTTATTTTTATATTATTCTCATTAAATTTTGTTGTTATTAAAGCATTTATTTTACTTGTTTCTGAATGAACTTGCTGAATTTTATTCTCATATTCACCAATAATTCTTGACACAAAACCTTTTGTACAAGCATCTGTGTCTTCTTCAGGATCTTGTGTGTTGCATAATCTCTTGTTTTGAATATCATAATTACCATCACTTGTTAATTTGAAACCAATTCCTGACTCGCCTTTTACACCTCTTGAAAATATTTGATTATTAGAGTAATCATCACTCTCACCAAACTTGTTTAATACCATTTATTACACTAAAATGTTCCCGCTTCTTTTTTGTTTTTTCTTCTTCTAGTTCTTCTTCTATATTCATGATTTCATTTCCAACATTGTCATTACCAGCGGTTTGTTCAGCTTTAAGGAAATTTAAACGTTTTTCTAGTTCGCTAATAGTGTTCCAATAAACATATTCTTTTTCCTTGTTGTTATATTTTTTAAATCCTTTTCCTGTTTTCGGTGTTGAAGTTAGGTCTTCCAATGAGTGATACTGCGATACAGGTGTTGTCGGCGTAGTTGGTATATCTGAAATATCGGATAAATCTTCTGTTTGAGGAAATTCTGGTGACTTTGCTCTAGCTTCGTCATACAATTGTTGTCTTTGTTTTTTACGTGGAGATTGTTTTTTGCTTGGAGATTGATCCTTATATTTCTCCCAAATAGGTTTAATAATTTTGTTATATTTGTTGCTTCTACTTGCTCTCGGTTTAGACGGATCATCAACTCTTTGTATACAACCGCTATGTATTAAAATTTTCTTGTAATTTTCTAGATCCTCTGGTGTGTAATCTTTAGGTTCTTTTTCAGTTAATAAACTCCATATACCATGTGTAGATGGAACTTTAAATTCAACTATTTTCTCATCTTCACCAACCTTGTGGATATTAATATTATCACGATCATACGTTACTAGCACGTTTTTACTACCAATTTTACCGCTACTTCTATTAATACCAAAAGTTTCATCTATGTTTGATTTGACTGTTTTTGTAAGATACTTATCTCCTAATGTTTCATCACCTAACGTTCTATCTCTTGATGTTCCCGGTTGAATTTCATCAATACTCAGATGTGGCCTTTTGTATAGTTTTTTCTGTTGAAAATTATCTTTTATTTGTTTCAATATTTTAGTTTGTTCTTTACCACTTTCTGTTTGATTTAGTATGGCATTTTGTAATGGTACTAGAGCGTTTGTAATAGGTTCGTATTGTTTTAGTAATTTTTCGTGTTTAATAGAATGGCCTTCAGTTCGTTTAATGTAAGCTGCTTTAGCTTTGTTGAATGATTCTCTATACTCCTTTACTTTTTTCTCATCCATTTATTACATTAAAATTACCGTTCATGTTATATGTTGATGTTTCATGTTCTATGTTTCATGTTTCATGTTGATGTTTTATGTTCATGTTCCATGTTGATGTTTCATGTTCTATGTTTCATGTTGATGTTTCATGTTCTATGTTTCATGTTTCATGTTCTATGTTTCATGTTTCATGTTTATACTAAAAGCACCTCATTGAAGTTTCGACTGTATTTACCGTTGCTTACATCTTTTTCTAAATTTATTACAAGAAAATCATACTTCATTTTCCAACAAAAAGTACATAACTGTCTAAACGTTTCAAAAGACATATCTGTTCCAACATGATCATCATAGATATGTTTCTAATTAGTATTGTCGTTATGTTTAAAAACAATAAGCAAATTTAAATTATCACGTATCATTTGTTTAGGTATACGACTATATGTTTGACAAAGGTAAAAGCAACTTATTCTTTTATGTCTACCTCTATGGAAATATTCCTCTATTACTTTCTGTTTGTCGCTAGCAACGTCGTCAAATATAATTACTGATAATGGTGGGATTTCTTCAACTCGTAATACATCATCTGAATTATTATATGTGAAGAAACCAATTTTATACTGTTTCTTAATATGTTTATTTATTTCACTTACATAATTTTCAAGATACTTGTATAGTGGTTGATTTAAAGATTTTGAGTAAATGTAGATATTACTATAGATTAAACTGTTTTTATTATCAGTCAATATTCGAATTAAAATATTTGTTTTACCACAATTTGATGAACCTACTATTCCAGCTCTAATTATATTAGGATAATATTTATAATACTGTATATTTTCTTGTTCTATAACACATTTTTGCAACCCGTTACCAAGTTTTTTTATTTTAAAATTGTTGCAGACCATTTATTTATAAAAATTATTCTTTCCTTACCATGTTATCACCAGGACTATATGCTACAAATGAGTCATTCGCAATAATACAGTGAATCATCGTGTTTGTTGGTGCTTGTTTTTCAAATGTGAATTTAATTGTAAGATTTGTAGGTCCTTCTTTAATAATTCCACTCTTATACGTTAAATCAAACACAAACAAGGGATACTTTTTAATAAATTCTTGTTTCTTAATAATGTTATTCAGTAGATCTGCATCTTTATTGGGATAGTACGTTTTCTTAATATCGCAATACATTGAATACAATCTGCTATACATGTTTAATTTTATATTCAAATCCATATCTTCTGCAGGATAATATTCAACTTCACTAAACAATAATCTTATGTTTTCTACATCACAAAAATCAAATTCTGAATTATTTTTCGTAAAGTCAAATTGTCTATTGGTTTGTAAAGCAACAATAACATATTGAGGTCTTTTAGATAAAGTGGTAATGGACCAAGAATAATTTTTGGATTGTGCCAAGAATGTTGGGTGATTTGTATAGGACCAGTCCAAGTATGTTATTGTTAAATATTTATTTGATTCAATTAATTTATTGATTTTGATTTTCTCATCTATGATTGGTGTTATATGAGGCATTTCCCAAATTATATCGGTTAAATGAATTTTCAAATCTTTATCTTTTACTTTATTTCTCGATGCCTCTGTGGTAACAATTAAACAATTTGCGTCACTGGTATTTCTTAAAAACTCTATTGATTGTGATACTCTCAACACAGGTTTATCATACTTTTCAAATAGTGAAAATATTTGTTTAACTGGTACACTTATTGAAAAATAGCCATCATCAGTAATTAAATTGGAACCATCCCAACCTTCAAGAATATAATTATTTAGTGCAACACATAATCCTTTCAATAAAATATTATAGCCTGGACTGTTTACTTCTTGTACTACTTTATTATTAATTTTGTACACTATATCACTAAACATGTGCATATAACCATTTTTCACAAATTTTATATTTTTGTAATCATCTTTTAAGTCAACATCTGTACAAGTAATTTGACCATTCAAAATAATATTACTGTTAGCTGTATCAAACTGAGCATCTTGACTATTAATATTAATAGTTGTACGTCTATTTGTATCATTTATATAATCTTTCAGTTGTGGGTAATATTTATGATAGTCATATTTTTCTATTATTTGTTTCTCACTTTTCGGAGCACCAGTGAACACTAGTGATGTACTCATTTATTTAGTAAAAAATAGTGCTTATTTAATTTTTCGAATCTCAAATTGTACTTCTACATATTCGCCTCTAAAATCAATGTATTCACCATGCTGATCTTTTAATTCTAATTTAATGTAATCTATAAAATTTCTACCTTTTAACAGGTAACGATCCAAATTTTTAGGTATAAATACAATATCATAACCTGGATTAACTGTAATATAAAAATCACTAATAATGTCAGTTTGTTTTGAGTTTACGTATTGACCTATAGCTAGGGGACAGTGAATGTTAATAGATTTAATTTTGAAAATATCAATTTCGTTATCTGAAATATATTTCTTGTTTGCTTCAGTTGTTTGTTTGTTAAATCCTAATAAATTTAATATAGAAGTATCATCTATAAAAATTGAATACGGTGATTCTATTTCACATTTAAAGGTATTAGTATTGGGTGTTAAAACGAAACCATCGCCAATTTTTTCTTCAAAAATATCTTTTATATGATAAACAGAATACGTACCATCTTCAATAATAAATGTTACAAATTTACTGTTTTTAATAATTGTAAGTGTGTTATTTTTTAACTTTTTCGAAACATTGGGTATTTTAAAATTTGATTTAAATTTTCTTATACATATTTCATATTCACCATCACTGATATCTAGCGGTGGATAAAATTTTGCTTCTAACACAGATGAATCTAAGTTTGCAGAATTATTCAGTTTAAATATTCCGCTCTCCATTTATTTATCTAAAAATCTTAAGCATAATTTACCACATATTGTTTGATCATATTTCTGGTAACTGTCATAATTATAATATATATTTGCTTTACCTGAACTATTAAAGTATTTTATTAATTTCTTTTCTGGGTTAACGTTGCCGAACGAATCAAAATAATATATATTATTATTTATCTTCTTATAAGCAATCCAATGAGTACCAGGTCCTGAGTTTGAGTCTAGATTTACAATACCAGTTTCGTTTTTATTTATTTTCTTAGGTAATGTGTCATCCATAAATACACCTCTAAAATTTGGAATTTTTAACTGTTTAGCGTAATTTATTAGTTCAATATCGGATAATGCTTTATTTGAAATTTTTATTTTTTTTTAGACTTGTTCCATTCAACATCACCTATTGAAAAAATTCCTTTACCAGTTTTCTTAACACCTGAACCTTTTTTTCCTTCAATTGCTTTATTGTGACGTTTAGCCTCTTCAAGCATTTTATTTTGATATTGTTTTTTATGTACTGCTTGAGTTATACCTGCTGCTCCACCAGCAGCGGCTCCTAATGCTGCTATAATTGGCAATAAAGGTATAATGCCACCTCTTTTAATTTGACTTTGTGATAATTTTAAAGTTACTCCTTTACCGTCTTTTTTTGCTTTTTCAATTTTATTAATTTGAGCTTGCGTGAGTGATAGTTTAACAGAACCTTTCAAATCTTCATTCTTTAAACGAACTGAAACAGTGTCTGTTGCGTTGGCAATTTTCTTTTGTTGATTTTCAGACAAACTCACACCATATTGTATATATGACATTTTAACTGATTTATTACTAGAAAAATTATTATTTAAACCCATACCCATTTTACGTTTAGCTTTCATAATATTTGTAACTGACCATGCCGCGGTTTTTTCACCCAGGGAAGAATCTTTACTGTTAACTCTGTCCCAAGCCTTGTATTCTAATATTAGATCTGCTTTATTTCTATTGGGTACATCTTTATACTGAGAATATGCAATATCGTGTTCCCTGCATGCTTCATCTAAAGGATTTACACCTCTATCTCCTCGAGCTAATCGTTTTTACCTCCCGCCTATCAATATATAGATAAGGGAGGTATTGTTTTTGGTCAGATTTCTCGAGTGTCAGTTTTCAACATATGAGCACGAATTAGGGTCCCTACAATACGATTTTACTATTTTTACCGTGATGTCTGTATGTCTGTGTGTGTGTGTGTGTGTCTGTGACAATTTTTCGTCCACGATAACTCCAATACGATACATGTAAAAAATATAATATATGGTATTTAAGAGTTATATTCTAATATGATGAACTGATTAGATTTTGACTACAATTGGTTAACCGGAAGTAGTACTTTACTTGAAGCTTTAAACCGTTTTTCCTAAAAAATACCTCTAAATACCATATTTTCGAAAATTATAAATACAAAGATTATCTAATTTTCTACCGATCTGCATAATTACGTTTATGTAAAACTTCTAGCTAGATAGAAAAAAATATATAAATTATAATAATTTTACATATCGTTTAGGCTGAGGAATTTCTATAAAACAGAAGAGTTATTCATATGTTCACAAAATTTGACATATGATGTCAAATTTGATGTAAGTAAGTGTAAAAGATAAAATAAGTAAAAATGAAGTAATTTTATTGTAAAATTTAAAAAGATGGAAGAAATATATTAGGAATGTATTTGCATGCGTGAATCAAACTAAATTCAGTTCCGGTTTTAGTAACGTCAAAATTAGCTGTCATACAAAATTTATGAAGGAAATTTTAGGTATGAAATGAATTAAAAATATTCTGAACTGCAATAACAAACTAATTTTAAAAATACAAATTAAATGTATTAAAAAACTTATATAGAATATATTACTACAGTGGCGGGAGGTATTGTGTTGGACACACCAGATTTTTTTAATTTAGTTCCCGGCCCACAATAATTGTAACCCGGTACATGCGCTTCAAATGGCAAATTATTTATTAAATTATTCACAATACCTGATCCTTTCTTTCTCATTTATAAATGGAAGAATATTTAGAAAAGAGAAAATACGTTTACCGTAAAAGTTATAAACTTTATAGTAATATGAATATTGCACTTCATATTGGTGAGGTAATTTTTGCGGGAGGTAGTTTATCTGCTTTTGCGTTTGTGCCTTTAGCTGCTTTATCTATTGGTAGTCCGGTTTTAATGGGTCTTAATGAAATATTAAACATTAAAGAAAAAATGATTGAGTTTAAAAAGTGTTATAAATTTTATAGAGATATGTTGTTATTGTTAAAATCTGGTAAAATTAGTGAAGTTGAAATATACGATAAAGAACGTGAATTTTTAGATAATATTACTTATTTTGCTGTAGAAAAATATTTAAAAAAGAAAAAATTAAATGGTTATGCAACTTAAGTAATCCGACCACTACATCTTGCGGAATCCAACTTGTTAAGACTTTATATTTAACAAACAATAATTACTAATAGAATTTTTATAAATTCTGTTAAACAAATAAATTGTTCTAGAAGTTTCTTCTCATCAGCATAAATGTGGCATTACATGTATAAATGTTGTACACATCGGAAGAGTTAAGAAACATTCATCAAGAATTGTGGAATTATCACACAAAAATGTTAGAATTATTGAACAATAGTGTTATTAGTGATCAAAACTACTTTCAATTAAAAAGACAAATTGAATTAAATAATATTCAGTTACCAAAAAAACCTAAATTCACTATAGAAGATTTTTTTCAATTAAAAACAAGAAAGAAATTAAATATATTAACAGGTCAGGACTTACATAAATATTTAAAATCGCTATTAGGAAATAATTTAGAACATTGTCATGTTGATTTACCAAGTGATACATAGGATGCATATGGAAACATTTTTGGAAAACAACGTCAGATAATATTTCGTGAGTAGATATAATATTTTAAAATTTAAATTCTGTGTTAATTTTTATTTTTTAGAAATACTGCGTCATAAAAATTAGTCATTCAATTTTTTTAAACAAATTTAATTTTGTGACGTCGTCGCAGAAGAACTGTTCGGTGTGAGTCATAATATTTTAAACAAATTTAATTTTGTGACGTCGTCGCAGAAGAACTGTTCGGTGTGAGTCATAATATTTTAAACAAATTTAATTTTGTGACGTCGTCGCAGAAGAACTGTTCGGTGTGAGTCATCCATATATCTTTTTAAACAAATTGGATATCATGTATTTGTTTATTGTTTCTTTCTACTTTACCTTTATAAACTAAACTGGGTGGGTTTTTATTCATGTCTTTAATTTGGGGAATAAATTTATTAAATCTTTGTGGTAAAGATACTTTGCAGTTTTCCAAATTTGCTATAACTTGTTGGCCGTAATTACCTGTGCTAGTTTCAAACGATATAACTTTATAAAGAGTGTCTAATTCTAATTCAGATAATTTTTTAAATTGAGATGATGCACTGTTCAACATACCTGCATAGTTAGTATTGTTCTCCATTTAGTACAATAAAATTATGTTAATATATTTATTTAATAAATTCTTCATTCCCATTTCACCGCTCCAATTCGATCAATCCATCGTTGCCCACAGAATTCTTGATTCTTGACACTATAGTTTTTAATCATTATTATTTTGTAATATAATAATTTATACTCACTCATAGATAGTATAAAAAATTTGTAAGTTTTTATGTATTTTAAGCAAAGAAAGTGCTAAAAACAAGCTAAATTTGCATCTCCCGAATCTCACAAAATTAAATGTTTTACCCCCAATTGCGGGTGGGAGATGGAAATATAACAATTGGAATTGATAAAATCGATCTTTTTTGCTCAAATTTTGCACTTTTTTTGCTATTTTTATGCTAAAAACAAGCTAAATTGACAGTTTTTTTTACTTTTTTTGCGTCTCCCAATTTCGGGCAGCAGGGTGTCGTCCCAGTTACAAATAGATGTCTACTGATCGACATGAAACATTTTTATCATATTTACACGCTAACCCACGCCGAGACTTTTCATTTGATACCAAACACTATATACTTGTGACAACCTTTTGCAAAAAACAAAAGCCGATCGACATTGATCTTTTTCGTTAATTCTGCACACCAGCCTTCATTAAAACCTTTCATTTGATACCAAACACCACACACTTCTGACAACTTTTTGCAAAAAACAAAAGCCTATCGACATGGAACATTTTTGTCAATTCTGCACGCTATCCCTCTACAAGAAGTTTCATTTGAGACCAAACTCGACATACTTTTAAGAACTTTTTGCAGAAAACAAAAGCCGATCGAAAAGGAACATTTCTGTCAATTCTGCACGCTAACCCTAAATGAGACCTTTCATTTGAGACCAAACTCGACATACTTTTGAGAATTTTTTGCATAAAACAAAAGCAGATCGACCTAGATCATTTTTGTCAATTCTCTACGCGAGCCCTAGCCAAGACCTTTCATTCGATACTAAACACGACATATTTCTGACAACTTTTTGCAAAAAACAAAATCCGATCGACATGGAATATTTTTGTCAATTCTGCACGCTATCCCTCAACAAGACGTTTCATTTGAGACCAAATTCGACATACTTTTAAGAACTTTTTGCATAAAACAAAAGCCGATCAAAATGGAACATTTATGTCAATTCTGCACGCTAGCCCTCAACGAGACCTTTCATTTGAGACCAAACTGGACATACTTTTGAGAATTTTTTGCATAAAACAAAAGCAGATCGACATAGATCATATTTGTCAATTCTCTACGCGAGCCCTCGCCAAGACCTTTCATTCGATACCAAACACGACATATTTCTGACAACTTTTTGCAAAAAACAAAGCCGATCGGCATCGATAACATTTTTGTCAATTTTGCATTTCAGCCCTCAACAAGACCTTTCATTAGATACCAAACACGACATACTTCGATTAACTTTTTGCATAAAACAAAAGCCGATCGATATAGATCATTTTTGTCAAATTTGTACGCGAGCCCTCGCCGAGACCTTTCATTAGATATCAAACACGACATATGTCTATTAACTTTTTGCATAAAACAAAAGCCGATCAACATGGAAAATTTTCTTTTTTGTACACCAGCCCTCACCGAGACTTTTCATTCAATACAAAACACAACATATTTCAGATAACATTCTGCAAAAAACTAATTCTAATCGACGTAGAACATTTTTGGCATTCGTGCACACCAATCCACATTGTGTCGTTTCATTAAAATCCAAGGACGACCTACTTGTAACAACTTTTTGCGCAAATCAAATGCAGATCGATGTGACATATTTTTTTTGTCATTTCAAATCCGGCCCTTATGGGTTTTATTCTTTTGATATCAAACATAGCAAAGTATACAATTTATTTTATTTATGAATATTTTATTTTTATTTAGTTACCTACTTCATAATTTGGCAACACTGTTTGTGTTAAAAAGTAGTAGTTAATTCTTAAATTTATAAATTAATATTGTCAATCCTAATACAACTGCCACCGTCTTCAGTGAAGTTAATTTAGGAATATTCGATTTTAATTTAGTTACTTCATCACACATTTGGCAACATTGACTTTTGACATTGGAAACGTCAAAATTTATATTAATTAAATACGTTATGTTTTAAACTTAAATTAATTGTAACACCTTTGCTCAAGACTATTATACATGATACTGTATTTACTTCTTTAATATCAATGTTCTATAAAAAGTTATAATCGTTTAAAGACAGATTGTCAAAAGTGACAGATGACCTCGTGACTCTTTTTAAATTTAGACATGGCTACTAGGATCCATTGTTTCAAGTTATTAGTTTTGCACAGTTTTTATTTTTTTACACAAGAACCACTCACAGTAAAAATATGAGACCCCCAAAAGGCACAACTACACATTATTCCCTGCAATCTAAAAAAAAAATTTACAACAATCCCTTTCATGGTTAAGGTAGTTAGGCTGTCCACAAAATTTGGCGATCGTCGTGATGAAAATAAATAAACATCACGGACACATGCCTTTTAGTATATAGGATATAGTGAATGTAATCGTTTAGTATATAGGACTAGCGAATTCTCGGCTACGCCGAGCATTCCCTAGAGCTCCGCTGTCAGTGCAAAAAACAAATGCCGATCGACATGAAACAATTATTTCATATTTGCACGTCAGGCCTCACCGAGACCTTTCATTAGATTGCAAACACGATATACTTCTAATAATATTTTGCAAAAAACAAAAGCCGGTCGACATGAAACATTTTTGTCATTTATGTACCCCAACACTCACCGAGATCTTTTGACAACTTTCTGCATAAAATAAAAGTCGATCGACATGAAACATTTTTATCATATCTACACGCTAGCCCACACCGAGACTTTTCATTTGATACCAAACACTATATACTTGTGACAACTTTTGCAAAAAACAAAAGCCGATCGACATTGACCATTTTCGTTAATTCTGCACACCAACATTCATTGAAACATTTTATACTAAACACCACACACTTCAGACAACTTTTTGCAAAAAACAAAAGCCGATCGACATGGAACATTTTTGTCAATTCTGCACGCTAGCCCTCAAGGAGACCTTTCATTTGAGACCAAACTCGTCATACCTTTGACAATTTTTTGCAAAAAAGCCGATCAACATTGACCTTTTTTGTTAATTCTACACGCCAGCCCTTATCTAACCTTTTCATTTGATACCAAACACCACATACTTCTCACAACTTTTTCCAAAAACCAAAAGCCGTTCGATATAGAACATTTTTGTTTATTTTGCACCCTAGCCCTCATCGTGACCTTGCCTAATATATCATTCACTGTCTTCAGTAACGTTCATTTGGGAATATTTGTTCTTTGTTTAGTTACTTTATTAAACATTTGGCAATATTGACTTATGTAATTCGAAAATACCCAAACACGACATTTTTCTGTCAACATTTTGCAAATTGTCATTCGTGTACACCAGTCCGTATTGTGTCGTTTCCTTAAAACCGAAGGACGACCTTCTTGTAACAACTTTTTACGAAAAACAAATGCAGATCGACATGACACATTTTTTTTGTCATTTTAAAACTGGCCCTTATGGTTTCCTTTCTTTTGATAACAAACATAGCAAAGTATTCAATTTATTTTATTTAGGAATATTTGATATTTATTTAGTTACTTTATAATTTGGCAACACTGTTTGTTTTAGAAAATAGTAATTAATTTTTAAATTTATAAATTAATATTATCAACCCTAATACAACTACCACCGTCTTCAGTAAAGTTAGTTTAGGAATATTTGGTTTTAATTTAGTTACATCATCACACATTTAGCAACATTGACTTTTGACATTGGAAACGTCAAAATTTATATTAATTAAATACGTTATGTTTTAAACTTAAATTAGTTGTAACACCTTTGCTCAAGTCTATTATTCATGAAATTGTTTTTAAATCTTTGATATCAATGTTCTATTAAAAGATATACTCATTTAAAGTTCATAGACAGATTGTCAAAAGTGACGGATGACGGCGTGATTCTTCTTAAAGTTAGACATGGCCTCTGGGATCCATTGTTTCAAGGTACTAATTGTGCACATTTTTTTACATGAAAACCACTCACAGTAAAAATATGAGACCCCAAAAGGATCGTAATTCAAATTATTCCCTACAATCTAAAAAAAAAATTACATCAATCTCTTGTATGGTTCAGGCTGTAGCTACTTATAAAAATTAATCGTTTGTCGTGATGAATCTATAGAGAGTGAGATATATTAAAAATAGTGAATCTAATCATTTAGTATAGGAGACTAGCATTCCCTAAAGCTCCGCTGTCAGTGTAAAAAACAAATGCCGATCGACATGAAACAATTATTTCATATTTGCACGTCAGGCCTCACCGAGACCTTTCATTAGATTGCAAACACGATATACTTGTAATAATTTTTTGCAAAAAACAAAAGCCGGTCGACATGAAACGTTTTTGTCATTTATGTACCCCAGCCCTCACCGACACCTTTCATTTGATACCAAATACGACATACTTCTGACAACTTTCTAAATAAAACAAAAGTCGATCGACATGAAACATTTTTATCATATCTGCACGCTAGCCCACAACAAGACTTTTCGTTTGATACCAAACATTATATACTTGTGACAACCTTTTGCAAAAAACAAAAGCCGATCGACATTGGCCATTTTCGTTAATTCTGCACACCAGCCTTCATTGAAACCTTTCATTTGATACCAAACACCACACACTTCTGACAACTTTTTGCAAAAAACAAATACCGATCGACATAGCACATTTTTGTCAATAGGCCCATAAACCATAATCGAAATATGAAAAATTTATATTAAAAATGTAAAATATTTACTGTTTTATGAATAATAAAGCAACATTTAAATAAATATATTTTTCAGTAGAGTTTTTGACATGAAACATTTTAATCATATCTACACGCTAGCCCACACCGAGACTTTTCTTTTGATACCAAACACTATACAGGGTGTTCGAAAAATAGGGTGCCAAATTTGGGAAATATATTAATCAAACCAAAACAAGAAAATAATCCTAATATACCCATGTCCGGAAACGAACCATTTTGGAACAAAACACTCTTTTGTTTGAATTTTGAATTTTATTTTTAGTAATGTTTTTTACTCTCAAAATTACAATAGTTGTTCGTAATGTCCTTCTTGAACTTGTATGCAACATTCTAAATGTCTTCTCATGGATTGTCGAACACGTTCAAATATTCCTGGTTTTAGTCTTGTAATATTGCAACAGTCTATGATTCTTTGCCGCAAATTCTCTATGTTATTAATGGGCGTCTAATAAACTAAGCTTTTTAAATGACCCCAAAAATAAAAATCAAGCGGATTCAACTAATGGTGAACGTGGAGACCAAGTAGTTGGACCACCTCGCGAATTACCATGCGCACGTCCGTACATTAAATGCATGTCGGTTAATTCTGAGTTTGTATAACTGTTCATTATTAATAGAAAAGCTTCTAAACAATATCAAAATAATTTAATTACGGTGACAACAAATTATGACAGTTGCTAAGGAAACGTGATTAAACAAATTACAAGTATTAACGTAACTATTGTAATTTTGACAGTAAAAAACATTACTAAAAATAAAATTCAAAATTCAAACAAAAGAGTATTTTATTCCGAAATGGTTCGTTTCCGGACATGGGTATATTAGGATTATTTTCTTGTTTTGGTTTGATTAATATATTTCCCAAATTTGGCACCCTATTTTTCGAACACCCTGTATACTTGTAACAATTTTTTGCAAAAAACTAAAGCCCATCGACATTGATCATTTTCATTAATTCTGCACGCCAGCCTTCATTGAAACCTTTCATTTGATACCAAACACCAAACACTTCTGACAACTTTTTGCGAAAAACAAATACCAATCGGCATAGCACATTTTTGTCAATTCTGCACGCTAGCCCTCTCCGAGACCTTTCATTTGATACCAAACACGACATACTTCTGACAACTTTTTGCATAAAACAAAAGCCGATCGACATGGAACATTTTTGTCAATTCTGCATGATAGCCCTCAACGAGACCTTTCATTTCAGACCAAACTCGACATACCTTTGAGAAATTTTTGCAAAAAACAAAAGCCGATCAACATTGACCTTTTTGTTAAATTTACTCGCCAGCCCTTATCGAGCCTTTTCATTCGATACTAATCACCACATACTTCTCACAACTTTTTCTAAAAAACAAAAGCCGTTCGATATAGAACATTTTTGGACATTTTGCACGCTAGCCCTCATCGTGCCCTAGCCTAATATAACATTCACTGTCTTCAGTAACGTTCATTTGAGAATATTTGTTGTTTGTTTAGTTACTTTATTAAACATTTGGCAATATTGACTTATGTAATTCGAAAATACCCAAACACGACATTTTTCTAACATTTTGCAAAAAACAAATTCTAATCTACGTAGAACATTTTTGTCATTCGTGCACACCAGTCCGTATTGTGTCGTTTCTTTAAAACCCAAGGACAACCTACTTCTAACAACTTTTTACGGAAAACAAATGCAGATCGACATGACACATTTTTTTTGTCTTTTTAAAGCTGGCCCTTATGGTTTTCTTTCTTTTGATAACAAACACAGCAAAGTATTTAATTTATTTTATTTAGGAATATTTGATTTTTATTTAGTTACTTTATAATTCGGCAACACTGTTTGTATTAAAAAATAGTAGTTATAAATTTATAAATTAATATTGTGAATACTAATACAACTGCCACCGTCTTCAGTGAAGTTAGTTTAGGAATATTTGGTTTTAATTTAGTTACTTCATCACACATTTGTCAATATTGACTTTTGACATTGGAAACGTCAAAATTTATATTAATTAAATACGTTATGTTTTAAACTTAAATTAGTTGTAACACCTTTGCTCAAGTCTATTATTCATTAAATTGTTTTTAAATCTTTGATATCAATGTTCTATTAAAAGATATACTCATTTAAAGTTCATAGACAGATTGTCAAAAGTGACGGATGACGGCGTGATTCTTCTTAAAGTTAGACATGGCCTCTGGGATCCATTGTTTCAAGGTATTAATTATGCACATTTTTTATTTTTTTACATGAAAACCACTCACAGTAAAAGTATGAGACCTCAAAAGGATCGTAATTCACATTATTCCCTACAATCTAAAAAAAAATTACATCAATCTCTTGTATTGTTCAGGCTGTAGCTACTTATAAAAGAGTGATAAAAAATGTGTTGTTTCTCACAGCTATGGGCAGTATAATTAATATACAATTTTTCTTTCATTTACTATGTTCAGGATGTATACGAGAAACAGGGTTGATCCATTTAAAGACAATGCATTACATTATTACTATTTATTATCCGGAATCCAGGACGTTAACACATGCATTAATGAGATATTGTAAATAAACATTTCACATTCCTTAACTGAATAACGGCGTCCTCTTGTCCCCTCACCATCAGCGTCGGATCGGCGAATTAGGACCCGTTCCCCTAAGTTGTACAAAATACACATTGTCATTCTAGTTACAACAATTTTCACAAACATGCACATAAACTCATGACATAGAAAGGAGGTGTGACAGGTAACCCCAAGTCCTAGACTTGGGCAGGTACTCCGCGAGTAATGAACGCTAATTGTATCTACACTCATTACTATATCATCACAGCAGCATGGGCCAGTCAAGCCTAGGTTACCTGGCGTGTTCACTCCCCGGGCACGGCCCGCGGGAGGAGGGACCTCCAGTACTTAACCCAGACTCCATAATGAATGCAGCCTAGCACCTCGTGATTACCAATACCCACTGTTTGCACACATGAGTACTGTAACCACCTGCAGAGTCCCACGACTCTGCTGGAGAGACTTACAACCACGGAAGTCCTCGACTTCCTAACACACGTAGATCCTCGATCTACTAATGAATCCTCGATTCATAAACCAGCGCTGCAGACGCTCATGTGAGTCTCTCTCTCACCGTAAGTCTCTCCCTGTGGGCTCCTCACCCACATGGGTTCCACACCCATTCTGTTAGTAGGTTCGAGGGCGTCCTAGACACCCACCAGGTAGGGGAAGGTATTCTCTACGTTTGCGGCCACAAACAAATAGTACATCTTGATACATTTACACCATGCACAATAAATAACCAAACAGTGAATAATATGTTAACCATTCAGTAATTCATCCATGAGCATCAACAATACTTATAACTAGAATAACCGTGAGTTACCACTCACCTTTAATTACTTCTTTACTCATTGACATCAGGTCACAAGGCACAGTCTTGAGTTCACTTATCACTGCGTAACAACCACACTATTTGACACGCACCGGCTAACTAACCCCCGGGCCAGCGAATGTTTATGTTTACAAGCGTCTTTAGTGTCTTTCTCAAGTGGTTTGTATCAGTGGTTCTAAATAAGTTGGACTAAGCCAAAATCCGCGTCTTACATTCGGCCTATCCTGATTTACTCCTTATCCTCGAGGAGTGTGAAGTATAACATAAATAAAATAATTAGTTATCTGAATCCGAGCTAGGTTCGGATTCCAACTCCAAGTCCTCATCACTTTCACCGCTTTGCGACGATGATTCTGAGGACATGCCTTCTGGGTTAACCCAAGGTTTCAACTTGTCGACAGCTACAATATTTTCGTATTTCGCCCTGAGGCTTCTGTCAGATCCGGGAAGGTCACAAATCACGTATCTGTCATTCGGTAGTACCTTTTTTACAAAGAAAGGGCCAGCGTAGGGTGGTTGTAGTTTTTTACTAACACCTTCACTAATAATTTGTTTTTCAAAAACGACCAAATCATTTTCTTTGTATTTTCTTGCCGACTTTCTCCTTTTATCATATCTTTCTTTTTGTAACATTGAATCAAATAATAATTTTTCTGTTATTTCTTCGCGCTCGTCATTAATATCTCGTGTACGTGGCTGATCTGTTTGAACTTCGGATGTTAATAATGAATCTGAACTTGCTCGCGGTTTATACCCAAAGAATAATTCGCTCGGTGTTTTTCCCGTGCATTTACTATACGTATTATTTATAGCGAATTGTATTTTCGGTATGCATTCATGCCATTTATCACTATTATTACAAGTTGTACTTATTGCAGATAAAAGCGTTCTATTAAATCTTTCTACTTGTCCGTTACTTCTTGGCGTAGCCACTGCATTTTTAATGTTTTATACCGTAATCTTGACAAAATGTTTCAAATGATCGCGATGTGAAAGCCGAACCTCTATCTGTAACAATTCTTGTTGGTACACCGTATGTTTGAGTTAATTCACTCAAAAATTTAATAACGCATTTATGGCCTGTAGATCTGACTGATTTTACAAATACAAATTTTGTAAAAGCATTTACAACTACAATTAAATGAGTAAAACCTTTATCTGATTTCGGAAACGGACCTAAATGATCTATATGTAAAGTATGAAAAGGTTTCGGGTTTTTCACAATTGGATTTAAATAACCTTCTTTTCGCCCAGCTGGTATCTTATTATATATACAAGGGATACAGCATGATATGTATTTTTGTACATAAGTTCTCATTTTTGGAAACCAATATGTCTCGCATAATTTCTTTAAAGTTTTCTCGACCGAAAAATGACCCATTTCATCATGTGCACTGTGAACAATTTGTGTACGTAACCCTTTTGGTACTACCCACTGAATACCCCGCGTTGTAATTCTATAAACACGACCTTCTCGTAATGCATAATTTTTATAAATATTTTTCTCATATACCGTTTCAGGAATTTTCGATAATGTTCATGAATATCTCGGATTATTCGTCTATTAATTGAGCTAAAAGCACCCAATCAGCAATTTCTATATCATTAAAGATCTGCATTTTTTCCGGTAGTTGTTCTGTGATTTCCGAATTACGGCCCAAAGTATCTACGTGACTCATAGCGCACCCGGTTTGTAAAAAGTTGTAAAAGTATCTTCTTGCAGGTCTAACCACCAACGCGCAATTTTCGGAACTAAATCCCTTTTTAAACAAACGGTTTTTAATGCATTACAATCAGTCATAACTTTAAAATTTATGCCAATCAAGTAAACTCGAAATATCTTTAAACTTTTTTAAAAACAATCGAAATAAAACGTTCAATTAATTGATCTTTAAATTTTTCAAATGTTTTTGTTACAATTCTGTCCAAATCCATGCTTTCAATTTCTTTTATATTTTCGTTAGTAGTTATGCTAGTACAGCGTATTTATTAACGAATTGTCTAAAATAATTAGTTAATCCAATAAATTGTCTAATTTGATATACATTTTGCGATACTAGGAATTCTTCACAACTCTAATCCAACTAGGTAGTTAATTTTAATTTAAATGCTTAAATTTAATTTGAGTTTTATTGTTAACCCTTCTTTACGCATATTTTTTTTTTTATTATTTCCAAATTTTTAAACCTTTCATTGTTGGTATTAATATGTCGTCGAAATATGTCCTGACAATACTATTTTTATTCGGACCTAAAATTTTATCTATCTTTCTTTCAAAAAATAATAGGTGTATTGATAAGTCCAAAGGATAATCGATTAAATTCATATTGGCCCTCAATTATTACAAATGCTGTTCTTGGCTATTTTCTTCCGCCACTGGTATTTGGGAATACCCAGAAGTGAAATCGAGTGTTGTAAAGTACCTGCACTCTCGGAGGCGGTCAAGTTCGTCATCTACGCGCGGTAGGGTGTATCTTTCTTTTACAGTAATGATATTTTGTTTACGGAAATCGATACGCAATCGTTGGTCGCCAGTTTTCTTTTTTTTTGCTAGTAAAACAAGGCGGCTTGATGTGAGTTTGACTCTGGGATAATATCATTATCTAATAATTCTTTAATCGTGTCTCTCACTTTTTCACATTTACAAAATGACATATGACACGGTCCATATTTAAATGGGTTGTTATCTTCTATTTTGAAATTCTGCAGAATTGTTAAATTTTGTGCAAAACTGTCCCGGTAACTATTTAACAAATTTTATCAATTTTGTTGTAGTGTATCATTTGAGGTAGTTGAATTTATTTCTTTAATTTCAAATGATTTTAAATTCTCAAAATTTCATTTTAATATTTGCAAATCGTTTTCAGGTGAATATGCAAGGTTGTCCATAAGCAATATCTTAATTAGTTTGTATTTTTGATTAAACCATTATTAGAATAGAACATTACGCGTAAATTTTATTACACATCTTTGGAACATAGTATTCGTGTTCTTGAATTAATCGAATACTAGTTTCAATACAAACATCCCCAAAGTAATTTTCATTCGTCGATATTTTTTTTTTATTAACGTAGCCAACATGATTAATGGGAATTACAATTAGATTCACGCACCCGTAACATGATTAACTAAGGGTGATAGGTATTTCTTATTTTTCATCTTAATTTCAACTTGTGTAAATTTTGTAGATCTAATTTATTCAAAATATTGAGCAAAATATTTGAGATGATTATTTCGTGATTTTAATAAATCCTTCAGCATTCAACCTCAAATTATAAATCTGTGGAGGAATTTATTTCAATAATAAATATGTTGATTACCATTCCTCCTAACGATTTAAACAAATGTAATGACCGTACGTAATTGAAAGTCAACTATATTTGTTATAATTTAGATATGATTTATATATTTTTGAAAGCTGTAGATAATCGTAAAATTTATTAGATAGACTCTATTTGCAATATAAAGATTTTGAAACAACCATTCCTTTATTAATAATAAATAAAACAAAATCTTTAATAATAAGTAAAATCTCTCCTGTCCATAATAATATTGTATTTACGGTCGCTTTTTGTAGATTCGATAACGAGTTGTACGGAATAAGTCCACAACGGTTTAATTTATGACTCCTTAAGGGTTGACATTTTTGTATTTATTTTTCTACACTAAAATTTAAACCAAGCTTAGACCCAAACAAACCACTTGAAACCTGACATTTTCTTTAAGTTATGGGACTTTGTGAACTCACACATGTGGTGTGAACTGTAATGCCAATGAGTTTTTCTTATAAATTTATGCTCATAAACGTCACTGAAAAATGATAGTTTCCAGACAAACACACAACAGATACACAAAATAGGCGCCATCCAGGTCAGAATTGTGAAATGTATATTTTTCAAAACCAAAATATATTTAAACAAAGCCCAAACGGATTCTTATCATTTAAACAAAGTCTAAACAGATCCTGATCACTTAAACAAAGGACAGGCAGATCCTGATCCTTTAAACAAAAGCCACTCAGTTCCTGATCAGACAGATTCTAATCCCACTTCTGAGATAAAAGAGTGATAAAAAATGTGTTGTTTCTCACAACTATGGGCAGTATAATTAATATACAATTTTTCTTTCATTTACTATGTTCAGGATGTACGAGAAACAGGGTTGATCCATTTAAAGACAATGCATTACATTATTACTATTTATTATCCGGAATCCAGGGCGTTAATACATGCATTAATGAGATATTGTAAATAAACATTTCACATTTCTTAACTGAATAACGGCGTCCTCTTGTCCCCTCACCATCAGCGTCGGATCCCCTAAGTTGTACAAAATACACATTGTCATTCTAGTTACAACAATTTTCACAAACATGCACATAAACTCATGACATAGAAAGGAGGTGTGACAGGTAACCCCAAGTCCTAGACTTGGGCAGGTACTCCGCGAGTAATGAACGCTAATTGTATCTACACTCATTACTATATCATCACAGCAGCATGGGCCAGTCAAGCCTAGGTTACCTGGCGTGTTCACTCCCCGGGCACGGCCCGCGGGAGGAGGGACCTCCAGTACTTAGCCCAGACTCCATAATGAATGCAGCCTAGCACCTCGTGATTACCAATACCCACTGTTTGCACACATGAGTACTGTAACCACCTGCAGAGTCCCACGACTCTGCTGGAGAGACTTACAACCACGGAAGTCCTCGACTTCCTAACACACGTAGATCCTCGATCTACTAATGAATCCTCGATTCATAAACCAGCGCTGCAGACGCTCATGTGAGTCTCTCTCTCACCGTAAGTCTCTCCCTGTGGGCTCCTCACCCACATGGGTTCCACACCCATTCTGTTAGTAGGTTCGAGGGCGTCCTAGACACCCACCAGGTAGGGGAAGGTATTCTCTACGTTTGCGGCCACAAACAAATAGTACATCTTGATACATTTACACCATGCACAATAAATAACCAAACAGTGAATAATATGTTAACCATTCAGTAATTCATCCATGAGCATCAACAATACTTATAACTAGAATAACCGTGAGTTACCACTCACCTTTAATTACTTCTTTACTCATTGACATCAGGTCACAAGGCACAGTCTTGAGTTCACTTATCACTGCGTAACAACCACACTATTTGACACGCACCGGCTAACTAACCCCCGGGCCAGCGAATGTTTATGTTTACAAGCGTCTTTAGTGTCTTTCTCAAGTGGTTTGTATCAGTGGTTCTAAATAAGTTGGACTAAGCCAAAATCCGCGTCTTACACTTATAAAAATTAATCGTTTGTCGTGATGAATCTATAGAGAGTGAGATATTAAAAATAGTGAATGTAATCGTTTAGTATAGTGACTAGCGAATTCTCGGCTACGCCGAGCATTCCCTAGAGCTCCGCTGTCAGTGCAAAAAACAAATGCCGATGGAAACAATTATTTCATATTTGCACGTCAGGCCTCACCGAGACCTTTCATTAGATTGCAAACACGATATACTTCTAATAATTTTTTGCAAAAAACAAAAGCCGGTCGACATGAAACATTTTTGTCATTTATGTACTCCAAATCTCACCGAGACCTTTCATTTGATACCATACACGACATACTTCTGACAACTTTCTGCATTAAACAAAAGTCGATCGACATGAAACATTTTTATCATATCTACACGCTAGCCCAAACCCAGACTTTTCATTTGATACCAAACACTATATACTTGTGACAACCTTTTGCAAAAAACAAAAGCTGATCGACATTGACCATTTTCGTTAATTCTGCATACCAGCCTTCATTGTAACCTTTTATTTGATACTAAACACCACACACTTCTGGCAACTTTTTGCAAAAAACAAATACCGATCGACATAGCACATTTCTTGTCAGTTCTGCACACTAGCCCTTTTCGAGACCTTTCATTTGATACCAAACACGACATACTTCTGACAACTTTTTGCATAAAACAAAAGCCGATCGACATGGAACATTTTTGTCAATTCTGCACGCTAGCCCTCAACGAGACTTTTCATTTGATACCAAATACCACACACTTCTGACAACTTTTTACAAAAAAACAAAAACCGATCGACATAGCACATTTTTATCAATTCTGCACGCTAGCCCTCTCCGAGACCTTTCATTTGATACCAAACACGACATACTTCTGACAACTTTTTGCATAAAACAAAAGCCGATCGACATGGAACATTTTTGTCAATTCTGCACGCTAGCCCTCAACGAGACTTTTCATTTGATACCAAATACCACACACTTCTGACAACTTTTTACAAAAAACAAAAACCGATCGACATAGCACATTTTTATCAATTCTGCACGCTAGCCCTCACCGAGACCTTTCATTTGATACCAAACACGACATACTTCTGACAACTTTTTGCAAAAAACAAAAACCGATCGACATAGTACATTTTTGTCAATTCTGCACGCTAGCCCTCAACGAGACCTTTCATTTGAGACCAAACTCGACGTACCTTTGAGAAATTTTTGCAAAAAACAAAAGCCGATCAACCATGACCTTTTATATTAATTCTACACGCCGGCCCTTATCGAGCCTTTTCATTTGATACCAAACACCACATACTTCTCACAACTTTTGTCTTCAGTAAAGTTTATTTGAGAATATTTGTTCTTTGTTTAGTTACTTTATGAAACATTTGGCAATATTGACTTGTGTAATTCGAAAATACCCAAACACGACATTTTTCTGACAACATTTTGCGAAAAACAAATTCTAATCTACGTAGAACATTTTTGTCATTCGTGCACATCAGTCCGTATTGTGTGGTTTCCTTACAACCCAAGAACGACCTACTTCTAACAACTTTTTACGAAAAACAAATGTAGATCGACATGACTCATTTTTTTTTGTCATTTTAAAACTGGCCCTTATGGTTTTCTTTCTTTTGAAAACAAATACAGCAAAGTATTCAATTTATTTTATTTAGAAATATTTGATTTTTATTTAGTTACTTTATAATTTGGCAACACTGTTTGTATTAAAAAATAGTAGTTAATTTTTAAATTTATAAATTAATATTTTCAACCCGAATACAAATGCCACCGTCTTCAGTGAAGTTAGTTTAGGAATATTTGGTTTTAATTTAGTTACTTCATCACACATTTGGTAACATTGACTTTTGACATAGAAAACGTCAAAATTTATATTAATTAAATACGTTATGTTTTAAACTTAACTTAGTTGTAACACCTTTTCTCAAGTCTATTATTCATGAAATTGTTTTTAAATCTTTGATATCAATGTTCTATTAAAAGATATACTCATTTAAAGTTCATAGACAGATTGTCAAAAGTGACGGATGACGGCGCGATTCTTCTTAAAGTTAGACATGGCCTCTGGGATCCATTGTTTCAAGGTACTAATTATGCACAGTTTTTATTTTTTTACGTGAAAACCACTCACAGTAAAAATATGAGACCCCAAAAGGATCGTAATTTACATTATTCTTTACAATCTAAAATTACATCAATCTCTTGTATGGTTCAGGCTGTAGCTACTTATAAAAATTAATCGTTTGTCGTGATGAATCTATAGAGAGTGAGATATATTAATAGTGAATCTAATCGTTTAGTATAGGAGACTAGCGAATTCTCGGCTTCGCCGAGCATTCCCTAGAGCTCCGCTGTCAGTGCAAAAAACAAATGCCAATCGACATAAAACAATTATTTTATATTTGCACGTCAGGCCTCACCGAGACCTTTCATTAGATTGCAAACACGATATACTTCTAATAATATTTTGCAAAAAAACAAAAGCCGGTCGACATGAAACATTTTTGTCATTTATGTACCCCAACTCTCACCGAGACCTTTCATTTGATACCATACACGACATACTTCTGACAACTTTCTGCATTAAATAAAAGTCGATCGACATGAAACATTTTAATCATATCTACACGCTAGCCCACACCCAGACTTTTTATTTGATACCAAACACGACATACTTCTGACAACTTTTTGCATAAAACAAAAGCCGATCGACATGGAACATTTTTGTCAATTCTGCACCCTAGCCCTCAACGAGACTTTTCATTTGATACCAAACACCACACACTTCTGACAACTTTTTGCAAAAAACAAATACCGATCGACATAGCACATTTTTATCAATTCTGCACGCTAGCCCTCTCCGAGACCTTTCATTTGATATCAAACACGATATACTTCTGACAACTTTTTGCAAAAAACAAAAACCGATCGACATAGTACATTTTTGTCAATTCTGCAGGCTAGCCCTCTCCGAGAGCTTTCATTTGATACCAAACACGACATACTTCTGACAACTTTTTGCATAAAACAAAAGCCGATCGACATGGAACATTTTTGTCAATTCTGCACGCTAGCTTTCAACGAGACCTTTCATTTGAGACCAAATTCGACATATCTTTGAGAAATTTTTGCAAAAACAAAAGCCGATCAATATTGACCTTTTTTCTTAATTCTACACGCCAGCCCTTATCGAGCCTTTTCATTTGATACCAAACACCACATACTTTTTACAACATTTTCCAAAAAACAAAAGCCGTTCGATATAGAACATTTTTGTTCATTCTGCACGCTAGCCCTCATCGTGACCTAGCCTAATATAACTTTCCTTAAAACCCAAGGATGACCTACTTCTAACAACTTTTTACGGAAAACAAATGCAGATCGACATGACACATTTTTTTTGTCATTTTAAAACTGGCCCTTATGGTTTCCTTTCTTTTGATAACAAACACAGCAAAGAATTCAATTTATTTTATTTAGGAATATTTGATTTTATTTAGTTACTTTATAATTTGGCAACACTGTTTGCATTAAAAAATAATAGTTAATTTTTAAATTTATAAATTAATATTGTCAATCCTAATACAACTGCCACCGTCTTCAGTGAAGTTAGTTTAGGAATATTTGGTTTTAATTTAGTTACTTCATCACACATTTGGCAACATTGACTTTTGACATAGGAAATGTCAAAATTTATATTAATTAAATACGTTATGTTTTAAACTTAAATTAGTTGTAACACCTTTGCTCAAGTCTATTATTCATGAAATTGTTTTTAAATCTTTGATATCAATGTTCTATTAAAAGATATACTCATTTAAAGTTCATAGACAGATTGTCAAAAGTGACGGATGACGGCGTGATTCTTCTTAAAGTTAGACATGGCCTCTGGGATCCATTGTTTCCAGGTACTAATTATGCACAGTTTTTATTTTTTTACATGAAAACCACTCACAGTAAAAATATGAGACCCCAAAAGGATCGTAATTTACATTATTCTTTACAATCTAAAAAAAAATTACATCAATCTCTTGTATGGTTCAGGCTGTAGCTACTTATAAAAATTAATCGTTTGTCGTGATGAATCTATAGAGAGTGAGATATATTAATAGTGAATCTAATCGTTTAGTATAGGAGACTAGCAAATTCTCGGCTACGCCGAGCATTCCCTAGAGCTCCGCTGTCAGTGCAAAAAACAAATGCCGATCGACATGAAACAATTATTTCATATTTGCACGTCAAGCCTCACCGAGACCTTTCATTAGATTGCAAACACGATATACTTTTAATAATATTTTGCAAAAAACAAAAGCCGGTGGACATGAAACATTTTTGTCATTTATGTACCCCAACTCGCACGGAGACCTTTCATTTGATACCATACACGACATACTTCTGACAACTTTCTGCATTAAACAAAAGTCGATCGACATGAAACATTTTTATCATATCTACACGCTAGCCCACACCCAGACTTTTCATTTGATACCAAACACGTGACAAACTTTTGCAAAAAACAAAAGCCGATCGACATTGACCATTTTCGTTAATTCTGCACACCAGCCTTCATTGTAACCTATTATTTGATACCAAACACCACACACTTCTGGCAACTTTTTGCAAAAAACAAAAACTGATCGACATAGCACATTTTTTGTCAATTCTGCACGCTAGCCCTATCCGAGACCTTTCATTTGATACCAAACACGACATATTTCTGACAACTTTTTGCATAAAACAAAAGATGATCGACATGGAACAATTTTGTCATTTCTGCACGCTAGCCCTCAACGAGACTTTTCATTTGATACCAAACACCACACACTTCTGACAACTTTTTTGCAAAAAACAAATACCGATCGACATAGCACATTTTTATCAATTCTGCACGCTAGCCCTCACCGAGACCTTTCATTTGATATCAAACACGATATACTTCCGACAACTGTTTGCAAAAAACAAAAATTGATCGACATAGTACATTTTTGTCAATCCTGCACGCTAGCCCTCTTCAAGACCTTTCATTTGATACCAAACATGACATACTTCTGACAACTTTTTGCACAAAACAAAAGCCGATCGACATGGAACATTTTTGTCAATGCTGCACTCTAGCCCTCAACGAGACTTTTCATTTGATACCAAACACCACACACTTCTGACAACTTTTTGCTGAAAACAAATACCGATCGACATAGCACATTTTTATCAATTCTGCACGCTAGTCCTCTCCGAGACCTTTCATTTGATATCAAACACGATATACTTCTGACAACTTTTTTCAAAAAACAAAAACCGATCGACATAGCACATTTTTGTCAATTCCACAGGCTAGCCCTCTCCGAGACCTTTCATTTGATACCAAATACGACATACTTCTGACAACTTTTTGCATAAAACAAAAGCCGACCGACATGGAACATTTTTGTCAATTCTGCACGCTAGCCGTCAACGAGACATTTCATTTGAGACCAAACACGACATACTTTTGTAAAATTTTTGCAAGAAATAAAAGCCGGTCGACATGAATCATTTTTGTCATTTATGTAACCCAGCCCTCACCGACACCTTTCATTTGATACCAAATACGACATACTTCTTACAACTTTCTACATAAAACAAAAGTCGATCGACATGAAACATTTTTATCATATCTACACGCTAGCCCACACCGAGACTTTTCATTTGATACTAAACACTATATACTTATGACAACCTTTTGCGAAAAACAAAAACCAATTGACATTGACCATTTTCGTTAATTCTGCACACCAGCCTTCATTGAAACCTTTCATTTGATACCAAACACGACATACTTCTGACAACTTTTTGCATAAAACAAAAGCCGATCGACATGGGACATTTTTGTCAATTCTGCACGCTATCCCTCAACGAGACTTTTCATTTGAGACCAAACTCGACATACCTTTGAGAAATTTTTGCAAAAAACAAAAGCCGATCAACATTGACTTTTTTTGTTAATTCTACACGCAGCCCTTATCGAGCCTTTTCATTTGATACCAAACACCACATACTTCTCACAACTTTTTGCGAAAAACAAAAACCGATCGACATAGCACATTTTTGTCATTTCTGCACGCTAGCCCACAACGAGACTTTTCATTTCATAACAAACACAATATACTTGTGACAACCTTTTGCAAAAAACAAAAGCCGATCGACATTGACCATTTTCGTTAATTCTGCACACCAGCCTTCATTAACATCTTTCATTTGATACCAATCACTACACACTTCTGACAACTCTTTGCAAAAAACAAATACTGATCAACATAGCACATTTTTGTCAATTCTGCACGCTAGACCTCTCCGAGACCTTTTATTTGATACCAAATACGACATACTTCTGATACCTTTTTGCATAAAACAAAAGCCGTTCGACATGGAACATTTTTGTTAATTCTGCACGCTAGCCCTCAACAAGACTTTTCATTTAAGACCAAACTCGACATACCTTTGAGAATTTTTTGCAAAAAACAAAAGCCGATCAACATTGACCTTTTTTGATAATTCTACACGCCAGGCCTTATCGAGCCTTTTCATTTGATACCAAACACCACATACTTCCCACAACTTTTTCCAAAAAACAAAAGCCGTTCGTTATAGAACATTTTTGTTCATTTTGCACGCTAGCCCTCATCGTGACCTAGCCTAATATAACATTCACTGTGTTTAGTAACGTTCATTTGGGAATATTTGTTTTTCGTTTAGTTACTTTATTATATATTTGGCAATATTGACTTATGTAATTCGAAAATACCCAAACACGACATTTTTCTGACAACATTTTGCGAAAAACAAATTCTAATCTACGTAGAACATTTTTGTCATTCGTGCACACCAGTCCGTATTGTGTCGTTTCCTTAAAACCCAAGGACGACCTACTTCTTACAACTTTTTACGAAAAACAAATGCAGATCGACATGACACATTTTTTTGTCATTTTAAAACTGGCCCTTATGGTTTCCTTTCTTTTGATAACAAACACAGCAAAGTATTCAATTTATTTTATTTAGGAATATTTTATTTTTATTTAGTTACTTTATAATTTGGCAACACTGTTTGTATTAAAAAATAGTAGTTAATTTTTAAATTTATAAATTAATATTGTCAACCCTAATACAACTGCCACCGTCTTCAGTGAAGTTAGTTTAGGAATATTTGGTTTTAATTTAGTTACTTCATCACACATTTGGCAACATTGACTTTTGACATAGGAAACGTCAAAATTTATATTAATTAAATACGTTATGTTTTAAACTTAAATTAGTTGTAACACCTTTGCTCAAGTCTATTATTCATGAAATTGTTTTTAAATCTTTGATATCAATGTTCTATTAAAAGATATACTCATTTAAAGTTCATAGACAGATTGTCAAAAGTGACGGATGACGGCGTGATTCTTCTTAAAGTTAGACATGGCCTCTGGGATCCATTGTTTCCAGGTACTAATTATGCACAGTTTTTATTTTTTTTACATGAAAACCACTCACAGTAAAAATATGAGACCCCAAAAGGATCGTAATTTACATTATTCTTTACAATCTAAAAAAAAAATTACATCAATCTCTTGTATGGTTCAGGCTGTAGCTACTTATAAAAATTAATCGTTTGTCGTGATGAATCTATAGAGAGTGAGATATATTAATAGTGAATCTAATCGTTTAGTATAGGAGACTAGCAAATTCTCGGCTACGCCGAGCATTCCCTAGAGCTCCGCTGTCAGTGCAAAAAACAAATGCCGATCGACATGAAACAATTATTTCATATTTGCACGTCAAGCCTCACCGAGACCTTTCATTAGATTGCAAACACGATATACTTTTAATAATATTTTGCAAAAAACAAAAGCCGGTGAACATGAAACATTTTTGTCATTTATGTACCCCAACTCGCACGGAGACCTTTCATTTGATACCATACACGACATACTTCTGACAACTTTCTGCATTAAACAAAAGTCGATCGACATGAAACATTTTTATCATATCTACACGCTAGCCCACACCCAGACTTTTCATTTGATACCAAACACGTGACAAACTTTTGCAAAAAACAAAAGCCGATCGACATTGACCATTTTCGTTAATTCTGCACACCAGCCTTCATTGTAACCTTTTATTTGATACCAAACACTACACACTTCTGGCAACTTTTTGCAAAAAACAAAAACCGATCGACATAGCACATTTTTTGTCAATTCTGCAGGCTAGCCCTATCCGAGACCTTTCATTTGATACCAAACACGACATATTTCTGACAACTTTTTGCATAAAACAAAAGATGATCGACATGGAACAATTTTGTCATTTCTGCACGCTAGCCCTCAACGAGACTTTTCATTTGATACCAAACACCACACACTTCTGACAACTTTTTTGCAAAAAAACAAATACCGATCGACATAGCACATTTTTATCAATTCTGCACGCTAGCCCTCACCGAGACCTTTCATTTGATATCAAACACGATAGACTTCCGACAACTGTTTGCAAAAAACAAAAATTGATCGACATAGTACATTTTTGTCAATCCTGCACGCTAGCCCTATTCAAGACCTTTCATTTGATACCAAACACGACATACTTCTGACAACTTTTTGCACAAAACAAAAGCCGATCGACATGGAACATTTTTGTCAATGCTGCACTCTAGCCCTCAACGAGACTTTTCATTTGATACCAAACACCACACACTTCTGACAACTTTTTGCTGAAAACAAATACCGATCGACATAGCACATTTTTATCAATTCCACAGGCTAGCCCTCTCCGAGACCTTTCATTTGATACCAAATACGACATACTTCTGACAACTTTTTGCATAAAACAAAAGCCGATCGACATGGAACATTTTTGTCAATTCTGCACGCTAGCCGTCAACGAGACATTTCATTTCAGACCAAACGCGACATATCTTTGAGAAATTTTTGCAAAAACAAAAGCCGATCAACATTGACCTTTTTAGTTAATTCTACACGCCAGCCCTAATCGAGCCTTTTCATTTGATACCAAACACCACATACTTCTCACAACTTTTTATAAAAAACAAAAGCCGTTCGATATAGAACATTTTTGTTCATTCTGCACGCTAGCCCTCATCGTGACCTAGCCTAATATAGCATTCACTGTCTTCAGTAACCTTTCATTTGGGAATATTTGTTCTTTGTTTAGTTACTTTATTAAACATTTGGCAACATTGACTTTTGTAATTTGAAAATACCCAAACACGACATTTTTCTGACAACATTATGCAAAAAACAAATTCTAATCTACATGGAACATTTTTGTCATTCGTGCACACCAGTCTGTATTGTGTCGTTTCCTTAAAACCCAAGGACGACCTACTTCTAACAACTTTTTACGGAAAACAAATGCAGATCGACATGACACATTTTTTTTGTCATTTTAAAACTGGCCCTTATGGTTTCCTTTCTTTTGATAACAAACACAGCAAAGTATTCAATTTATTTTATTTAGGAATATTTGATTTTTATTTAGTTACTTTATAATTTGGCAATACTGTTTGCATTAAAAAATAGTAGTTAATTTTTAAATTTATAAATTAATATTGTCAACCCTAATACAACTGCCACCGTCTTCAGTGAAGTTAGTTTAGGAATATTTGGTTTTAATTTAGTTACTTCATCACACATTTAGCAACATTGACTTTCGACATTGGAAACGTCAAAATTTATATTAATTACATACGTTATGTTTTAAATTTAAATTAGTTGTAACACATTTGCTCAAGTCTATTATTCACGATACTGTTTTTAAATCTTTGATATCAATGTTCTATTAAAAGATATAGTCACTTAAAGTTCATAGGCAGATTGTCAAAAGTGACGGATGACGGCGTGATTCTTCTTAAAGTTAGACATGGCCTCTGGGATCCATTGTTTCAAGGCAGCATTTGTGCAAAGTTTTAATTTTTTACACGAAAACTACTAATAGTAAAAATATGAGACATCCAAAAGGCACCAGATCTCATTAGCCCCCACAAACTAAAAAAAAATTTATAACAATCACTTGCATGGTTCAGGCTGTAGGCTATTACAAAAGTTACTCGATGCTCGTGATGAATCTATAGATAGATAGATAGATAGATAGATAGATAGATAGATAGATATATAGTGAATGTAATCGTTTAGTATAGTGACTAGCGAATTCTCGGCTACGCCAAGCATTCCCTAGAGGTCCGCTGTCAGTGCAAAAAACAAATGCCGATCGGCATACAACAATTATTTCATATTTGCACGTCAGGCCTCACCGAGACCTTTCATTAGATTGCAAACACGATATACTTCTAATAATATTTTGCAAAAAACAAAAGCCGGTCGACATGAAACATTTTTGTCATTTATGTACCCCAACTCTCACCGAGACCTTTCATTTGATACCATACACGACATACTTCTGACAACTTTCTGCATTAAACAAAAGTCGATCGACATGAAACATTTTTATCATATCTACACGCTAGCCCACACCCAGACTTTTCATTTGATACCAAACACTATATACTTGTGACAACCTTTTGCAAAAAACAAAAGCCGATCGACATAGCACATTTTTTGTCAATTCTGCACGCTAGCCCTCTCCGAGACCTTTCATTTGATACCAAACACGACATACTTCTGACAACTTTTTGCATAAAACAAAAGCCGATCGACATGGAACATTTTTGTCAATTCTACACGTTAGCCTTCAGCGAGACTTTTCATTTGATACCAAACACCACACACTTCTGACAACTTTTTGCAAAAAACAAATACCGATCGACATGGCACATTTTTATCAATTCTGCACGCTAGCCCTCTCCGAGACCTTTCATTTGATATCAAACACGATATACTTCTGACAACTTTTTGCAAAAAACAAAAACCGATCGATATAGTACATTTTTGTCAATTCTGCACGCTAGCCCTCTCCGAGACCTTTCATTTGATATCAAACACGACATACTTCTGACAACTTTGTGCAAAAAACAAAAGCCGGTCGACATGGAACATTTTTGTCAATTCTGCAGGCTAGCCCTTTCCGAGACCTTTCATTTGATACCAAACACGACATACTTCTGACAACTTTTTGAACAAAACAAAAGCCGATCGACATGGAACATTTTTGTCAATTCTGCACGCTAGCCCTCTCCGAGACCTTTCATTTGATATCAAACACGACATACTTCTGACAACTTTTTGCAAAAAACAAAAGCCGATCGACATGGAACATTTTTGTCAATTCTGCAGGCTAGCCCTCTCCGAGACCTTTCATTTGATACCAAACACGACATACTTCTGACAACTTTTTGCACAAAACAAAAGCCGATCGACATGGAACATTTTTGTCAATTCTGCACGCTAGCCCTCAACGAGACCTTTCATTTGAGACCAAACTCGACATATCTTTGAGAAATTTTTGCAAAAACAAAAGCCGATCAACATTGACCTTTTTTTTTAATTCTACACGCCAGCCCTTATCGAGCCTTTTCATTTGATACCAAACACCACATACTTCTCACAACATTTTCCAAAAAACAAAAGCCGTTCGATATAGAACATTTTTGTTCATTCTGCACGCTAGCCCTCATCGTGATCTAGCCTAATATAACAAATTTATGTCATTCGTGCACCCCAGTCCGTATTGTGTCGTTTCCTTAAAACCCAAGGACGACCTACTTCTAACAACTTTTTACGAAAAACAAATGTAGATCGACATGACTCATTTTTTTTTTTCATTTTAAAACTGGCCCTTATTTTTTTCTTTTTTTTGAAAACAAACACAGCAAAGTATTCAATTTATTTTATTTAGGAATATTTGACTTTTATTTAGTTACTTTATAATTTGGCAACACTGTTTGTATTAAAAAATAGTAGTTAATTTTTAAATTTACAAATTTATATTGTCAACCCTAATACAACTGCCACCGTCTTCAGTGAAGTTAGTTTAGAAATATTTGGTTTTAATTTAGTTACTTCATCAGACATTTGGCAACATTGACTTTTGACATTGGAAACGTCAAAATTTATATTAATGAAATACGTTATGTTTTAAACTTAAATTAGTTGTAACACATTTGCTCAAGTCTATTATTCATGATACTGTATTTATAGTATATTATACGCCAAGGTTGAGAAGATAATCATTATTGACCCAGCGCCAGGATTGTAACACGAGGGCGAAGCCCGAGTGATGCAAGGCGCCTGGTCAATAATGATCTTCTCAACCGTGGTTTATATACTATTTTTTTCACTACTAGCTACGAACCCTTCAACAAGCCCGATATCTCAGTCAATGATACCAGAAATTCAAAATGCGACAATAAATGTAGGAAACACTTAAACCTCATTGAATACGGGTTCTGCAGCAATAAATTTGACTTGTCACAATTGCACTATCAATTTCAACTATAAATAACAAATAAATGTTACCCGTTTTGTGTTTTTACATAGAAATGTAATTATAACCGTAAAAAAATGTACAAAGTAAGATAATTAAAATGATATAACAATTAACACTTACCTTTTCAAAGATTTAACAATAAATATTGCAATAAATGAATAAATACATAAATTAACATTTTGCATTGTGAATATAATGTGAACGCACGAAAAATTTGACAAGAAATAAGATCACAGAATAAGATAGTTAATTTTTAATCTGAAATTTAACTATTGCCAACTTGAAATTAGGCGGCAAATTTAAATATAATAATTTCCTTGCGTTCAGTGAGTTAAATAAATTCAGAAGCGTGAATTTCTTTAAAAAGTGACTGTTCGCATAATTGACCATGGTTAATAATAATCCATTATTGACCGTTGTTAAGCGTTGCTAAGGAAGCGGTAGAGAAAAACAATTTCACAACTCAGTAACAGGTTAATAATGATATCTTCCTAGGCTAGTAGTGGAAAAAATCTTTTATATCAATGTTCTATTAAAAGATATAATCATTTAAAGTTCATAGGCAGATTGTCAAAAGTGACGGATGACGGCGTGATTCTTCTTAAAGTTAGACATGGCCTCTGGGATCCATTGTTTCAAGCCAGCATTTGTGCAAAGTTTTATTTTTTTACACGAAAACTACTAATAGTAAAAATGTAAGACACCCAAAAGGCACCAGATCTCATTAGCCCCCACATATTAAAAAAAATTATAACAATCACTTGCATGGTTCAGGCTGTAGGCGATTACAAAAATTACTCGATGCTCGTGATGAATCTATAGATAGATATATAGATAGATAGATAGTGAATCTAATCGTTTAGTATAGGGACTAGCGAATTCTCGGCTACGCCGAGCATTCCCTAGAGCTCCGCTGTCAGTGCAAAAAACAAATGCCGATCGACATGAAACAATTATTTCATATTTGCACGTCAGGCCTCACCGAGACCTTTCATTAGATTGCAAACACGATATACTTCTAATAATATTTTGCAAAAAACAAAAGCCGGTCGACATGAAACATTTTTGTCATTTATGTACCCCAACTCTCACCGAGACCTTTCATTTGATACCATACACGACATACTTCTGACAACTTTCTGCATTAAACAAAAGTCGATCGACATGAAACATTTTTATCATATCTACACGCTAGCCCACACCCAGACTTTTCATTTGATACCAAACACTATATACTTGTGACAACCTTTTGCAAAAAACAAAAGCCGATCGACATAGCACATTTTTTGTCAATTCTGCACGCTAGCCCTCTTCGAGACC
Organism: Stenolophus ochropezus; assembly: GCA_035578165.1. Taxonomy (NCBI): domain Eukaryota; kingdom Metazoa; phylum Arthropoda; class Insecta; order Coleoptera; family Carabidae; genus Stenolophus; species Stenolophus ochropezus. The sequence continues at coordinate 14,766,845 of JAQOWZ010000020.1, forward strand.
TTTCATTTGATACCAAACACGACATACTTCTGACAACTTTTTGCATAAAACAAAAGCCGATCGACATGGAACATTTTTGTCAATTCTGCACGCTAGCCCTCTTCGAGACCTTTCATTTGATATCAAACACGATATACTTCTGACAACTTTTTGCAAAAAACAAAAACCGGTCGATATAGTACATTTTTGTCAATTCTGCAGGCTAGCCCTCAACGAGACCTTTCATTTGATACCAAACACGACATACATCTGACAACTTTTTGCATAAAACAAAAGCCGATCGACATGGAACATTTTTGTCAATTCTGCACGCTAGCCCTCTCCGAGACCTTTCATTTGCTATCAAACACGACATACTTCTGACAACTTTTTGCAAAAAACAAAAGCCGATCGACATGGAACATTTTTGTCAATTCTGCAGGCTAGCCCTCAACGAGACCTTTCATTTGAGACCAAACTCGACATATCTTTGAGAAATTTTTGCAAAAACAAAAGCCGATCAACATTGACCTTTTTTTTAATTCTACACGCCAGCCCTTATCGAGCCTTTTCATTTGATACCAAACACCACATACTTCTCACAACATTTTCCAAAAAACAAAAGCCGTTCGATATAGAACATTTTTGTTCATTCTGCACGCTAGCCCTCATCGTGACCTAGCCTAATATAACAAATTTATGTCATTCGCGCACACCAGTCTGTATTGTGTCGTTTCCTTAAAACCCAAGGACGACCTACTTCTAACAACTTTTTACGAAAAACAAATGTAGATCGACATGACTCATTTTTTTTTTCATTTTAAAACTGGCCCTTATGGTTTTCTTTCTTTTGAAAACAAACAGCAAAGTATTCAATTTATTTTATTTAGGAATATTTGACTTTTATTTAGTTACTTTATAATTTGTCAACACTTTTTGTATTAAAAAATAGTAGTTAATTTTTAAATTTATAAATTAATATTGGCAACCCTAATACAACTGCCACCGTCTTCAGTGAAGTTAGTTTAGGAATATTTGGTTTTAATTTAGTTACTTCATCACACATTTGGCAACATTGACTTTTGACATTGGAAACGTCAAAATTTATATTAATTAAATACGTTATGTTTTAAACTTAAATTAGTTGTAACACATTTGCTCAAGTCTATTATTCATGAAATTGTTTTTAAATCTTTGATATCAATGTTCTATTAAAAGATATAATCATTTAAAATTCATAGGCAGATTGTCAAAAGTGACGGATGACGGCGTGATTCTTCTTAAAGTTAGACATGGCCTCTGGGATCCATTGTTTCAAGGCAGCATTTGTGCAAAGTTTTAATTTTTTACACGAAAACTACTAATAGTAAAAATATGAGACACCCAAAAGGCACCAGATCTCATTAGCCCCCACATATTAAAAAAAATTATAACAATCACTTGCATGGTTCAGGCTGTAGGCGATTACAAAAGTTACTCGATGCTCGTGATGAATCTATAGATAGATAGATAGTGAATCTAATCGTTTAGTATATAGGACTAGCGAATTCTCGGCTACGCCGAGCATTCCCTGGAGCTCCGCTGTCAGTGAAAAAAACAAATGCCGATCGACATGAAACAATTATTTCATATTTGCACGCCAGGCCTCAC